>OX155705.1:4270982-5470982 GCA_944547425.1 Eupithecia centaureata | reverse complement strand
GCTTCTGAGTTAAACTGAAAAAAATCATAAATTAATAATGCTGGACAATTCACTCAGCATCTGGTATATCAGTCATCTAGTACCCATAACACAAGCTCTGCTTAGCTTGGGGCTAGATGATGCTGTGTGGACTGTCCGGAATTATTTATAATTTATTTATTTAATTTATTTATCAAGCCCCAAACTAAGCAGAGCTTGTGTTATGGGTAGGTACTATTATTGGGGCTAGATGGTGCTGTGTGGATTGTTCAGCATCATTTATTTATTTATTAATATTGTATTTGAACTGTTGACCTACTGAACAATGTCAGCCAATAAAACTGCTAATGGGTGTGCCTAACTGAGAAAATATTCATCTAGGCAATGTACAGTAGGTATTATAGTAAGCTTAAGGCTGTGTCCCCAGTAGGCAAACTGTGAGCGGCCGACTGAGTGAGCCGCAAATTTGTGGCGAACAGCTACAAACTCAGATCAGTTTGCGTGCGTATAGCAAGCACTGGAACCTGCGAGTCAGCCGCTAACTGAGACAGTCGGCGCACGTATCGCTGCTAACTGCGTAGGTACAGTTAGCGCAAACTAAATGACAAAATTTTTGAGCATGCCTAAATAAGCTAGATAAATTAATATCCATTTATATAGATAATAAAATTAAGTTAATCCTAAAATTAGTCAGCTTGTTTTAAGATATGTTGTAGTAGTGCCCCAACGGGGTTCATGTTTTAGCCTATACATTTATTTACCTAAGATCTATAAATAAAATAAATAAATAATGCTGGACAATCCACACAGCACCATCTAGCCCCAAAGTAAGCTACTCAAAGCTTGTGTTATGGGTACTAGATAACTGATATATTTAATACATTATATACATAGATAGATATTTTTTTATTATACATATTAAACACCCAGACCAACGGAACAAATTTCTGCAGATCGTACACAAATTTGTTCCGAGGCGGGAATCGAACCCGCAACCTCCTGCGTCGCAGGCGGACCTTCGCCCACCGCGCCACATCGGTCGTCAAATCATCATCTATTGTAATAACATGAAACAACTGAATAAATGATTATGATTATGAACTAGCAAACTGTGAACACTCAATTTAAAATATATGGAAGGGCGTACTGAACTGATATGCCGCAAACTCAGTCGGCTGCTCACTGTTTGCCTACTGGGGACACAGCCTAACTGTGACATTTATTTGCTAGAATATGTTACAAAGTAGCTTTAAAATTAAAACTTGTTAAAATTAAAGTCTGAAAATTTTTGTAAGTTTTAAATGTCTGTAAAAAAATAGCTAATGACTCAGATATAGTTCGCGTCATGTAAGAAGAACGCTGGCGGTAAAGCTGCGCAGAAGGCGATTTATGGGTCTATTTGGAGGTAGGCGGTGGGGCGCGGGGTGGAAGGGTCATGCGCCGCATGCTTGCCAGTGCGCTATTGGTTCGTCAGTTGACATTTGCTGTCACACGTCACGTTTCTTGTCAAAATACCATCGCGCACAAAAGTTTACGAAATGGTTTTACATTTTAATGGTTTTTGGAAATTATGCACAAAGGTAAAGGAAATAGAGGTAGAGACCGATTACTGTAAAAGCGATCATTTGGTAGATATGATTACAGAAACATTTATTATTCGTGTAAGGGATGATGATTCTGACTCAAATAATGATGAAAGCTCAAGTGACGACAGCGACGATGATGAAATAGCCAACTCCAGTATCAATTCTGCGTCCTCATCTGGTTTTCACGTCACCCAAGACGACTTAATGGATGGAGTTGCTACATTACATTATTTTTTTGTAGTTAGATTAAACATTCTAAACTGAATCGAACTTGTTTTTAATTTTATCTAATATTATTTTCTAATAACCAACACCAAGCCGCGAGTGTAATATTAGTTAAAAATAGGTACAGCAAATTGGCATAGTACTATCGAACGCGAGTGTACCCATGCGCGAACATACCCCTTCCACTTTCTTCCAGCGCTCTTTTTACGTGACGCGACCTATACCTAAGAACATGTTTTGTTAGATTGCTTAAACATTAGTTTTACTTAAATTTAACAAAAAAAATCATTGGCCTGGCAATGATTAGCAACTAACTGTAAAATTTCGGGTACATATTTTCCTTGCCACTAATAAAAAATTGGTAAAAAAGAAACAGTCAGACTTCGTCTTAGACAAATATGGCTTAAATGGTTCCAAATAGTCCACACTACCTTCGCCCACCAGCTTTGCACCCACCTTCCAATCATCCTGTATATTCAAGTCTGAATTATGCAATTTATTTTTTTGAGCTGGGGTGTCGTCTTCGCTGGAATGAACCCAAACTAAATTGACTTTATATAACATCGCTTAGTAGTTTCAAATATTGGATATTTTTATATAACACTAGATGCGCCCCGCGGCTTCGCCCGCGAATATGAACTTTATACCATAGCAATAAAGCTCTAATTGACTACGTTTTAGTTACAAATCATTTGTATGGGAAAAAGAAAAGGGCTATTTTTAGGGTTTTTCCAGCAATAATTCTAATTTTTCTTGCCGTAAAAACCATCCTTGAACTTCAACGAACATTTTAAAAAAAGATTTGGCCAAATTGGTCCAGGCGTTGTTGAGTTATGCGCTTACCAACACATTTTGCGATTCATTTTTATATTATAGATTGTGAAAATTGATGCTAACACCAAGTTAGCCAAAATTCAGATAATCACTATAGCATGCAAATATAAGAATATTTATAACACATTAAAATTATTTTTTCCTCTTTTGTGTTGCTGTTTAGGTTCCCTAGCATTATTAGCATTATGAATCTTTTTATATACTAGCGACCCGCCCCGGCTTCGCACGGTGTTATTATAGGTACCTATAAACCTTCCTCTTTAATCACTTATCTATTAAAAAAACGCTCAAAATCTGTTGCGTAGTTTTAAAGATTTATGCATACAAAGTGACTTATGGACAGTGAAAGCGACTTTGTTTTATACTATGTAGGGAGGGCCATTAATTGTAGGTTACCTTTATTCCGGTAATATTTTCGTATAATTCCTGCAGTCGTGTATTAGTAATCGAATGCATCCTAACATTATTATTTAAACAAACTTTACACACAGCAAATCCAGTCATTTTTTATTTTTTAGAAGTTATCGTTTTTTGGCTTGAGGCACTGAATATAATTCACTGTGATAAATATAACGGCTAGGAACATACATTTAATTTCATGAAAGAGAGTTTAACTTCCTTGCTGTGAATAGAAATTTAAAAATTTCTGATTTGAAAAACAAAACAACGCAAAGTCAGCCACTAATCAAACAAACAAGCGGTGGAGTGGAGACCGACGGACAGAAGCCAAGCCGAATGTCGTTTTGTTTTGATTGATTGATTGAAGCTTGATGTCCAAACCAAAGACTTCTATTAACTTGAATGCATAGGAAAAAAACCAGCACACAGCATGAGACAGAATCCCAGTTGCTCTTTCTCTTTTCTTCTCAGGCGGTTTGTCTATAGTTGTTCTCTTTCGTGTGTGAATGCAATAGAATGTGCGCATGTTGCAGTCTTGGGTTTGGTTGTTCTAAGGCGTAAGTAACCTGGCATGAAGAACTCTCTCCTGCTTACGTTTTCGGTGTCTGTGGTTTGATTGAACGTTGTTGTTTGTTTGGAATCTCATCTCAACTCACTCAATCAAACTCGCCGGACGGACGGACAGACAACATTGGGTTTTATCATCCCTACATTTGTGGTTTTATCGATCTACGGCGAAATTTACGATATTGGAAGCTTTCCAATTCGTTATTCCGGCTAATACGGTGTAAAACGCGTATGTTTCTTTGTTCCCTGAGTTGATTCTGTGTTTATTTATGCAGTGATGTAGAAATCGCGAGTCATTGTGAGTGCTGCTCGAGGTGGTGTCTTTTTTTCTAAGATGGGTTCCCTCAACCCTGATGAGGTACCAAATAAACAGAAAAACAAGAAAAGCAAACAGGAGTATGACAGCGGATTCTTTCAAGATGGTTTGTAATTCATTTGCAATGATAATTGTCTTGGTACATCGCTCTAAACCTATCATAGCATGGTTTTAGAATCATATTTTATCCTATGCGCCGCTTCCACTGCGCCGGTCCTTTAGATACAAAAGGATATTGATTAACCGACTACAGGTAATTGTCTGTTTCAATCATTGCACTCCTAAAGCATATAATTACTGTCTAAATTTATTAAATGGCTCTCCCAATCCAACATTACTGCCCTCAAAGGTAGGAAAAACAATCCTGCTATAGTTTTGTAGTAGTTGTAGCAAGCAAGGAATATACTGTTGTTCTTACCTAGATAGGGTAGCTTCTTTCATCACTAATAAAGTAATTTATTTATGAACAAAGGTTAAATAACACAAATGAATGTGAATGAATGAGTGAATTTGATGATGCCCGCAGTAAATAATAAATAAATAAATAATACTGGACAATCCACACAAAGCTTGTGTTATGGGTACTAGATAACTGATATATTTAATACATTATATACATAGATAGATATTTTTTACTATACATATTAAACACCCAGACCAACAAAACAAATTTCTGCAGATCATACACAATTTTATTCTAAGGCGGGAATCAAACCAGCAACCTCCTGCGTTGCAGGCGGACCTTCGCCCACCACATCGGTCGTCAATATTTTAATTATATTTATCAAAGATAATCATCAACGTATATTTATCTTGATAATTATCAAGATCAATGATAATTATCGCTTTGAACCCTGTAAAGTTTGTATTGAAAATTATTATTTCTTGAAATAAATAAATAAATAAGAACATGCCTGGATAGACCAGAGCATATCCGCTGATGGCTTATTAAAAGTTTCCACAGACAGTTTAACTATTTAAAGCACTTTAACAAAGTAAGTCGACGACTTATTAACAATTAATATATAGTGAAAAATAATAATATAGTGTTTGTTTGATTTAAATGCAGATACAGTCTCTAAGCCTGCAATGGAGTCCAAGAGGTCAACAAGTCTCTTGGATCTCTCTGATGATGTGCTGCTCTACATCTTGAAGGACTTAAATGCACATGACCTGAAGTCCCTTGGATTGTAAGTTATATTATAAATACTAAAAATAGCCCACCTGTGGCCTAGTTGCGGAAACCAGTCCAGGAACAAGTACAATTATAAATACTGCTGGACAATCAATAAATTTATTTATTTACTTAATTAAGTACATACATTTAATGACATGCATTAATGCGGCCAGTGGCGGCGCTAGGCGTCGGCGACGTCGGCGACCGCCGACGGCCTCGCGCTTGAGGGGGCCTCGCAAAACTTTTTTATTATTTAAAATTTAGTTATTCATTATTATTTATTTTAATATCCTACACTTGCGCGATTTAAGTGAGTGTGTTTCTCGTTTTTTGCGATGAGCACTTTACGGGCAGAATCGTCTGGCAACACTATGAAATTTTAACAACTTCGTGCACGAGACGGGGAATACCCGTGTCATTTTTGTATTTCTTCTGCGAGCGAAACGTAAACAATCATTCCTTTTGTGAATGCAACGCAGCACTCGCAGACTAGACTCGCATGGACAAAATTTTCTTTTTATTGTGTTGTACAGTCAGTCAGTCAGTACCCCGGTGGTAATTTAGTGGATAAAAGTATTAATTTATATTGTGATTTCGTTCATACCATAAGAATTTAGGGGTATTAAGGTTATATGATAGGTAAGGTATAAGTCAATAATATGAACTCTTATAACAACTTTAACGTAAAGTATTTGTCTACATCAATAGGTATAAACAGGTTCCTATCTTTTATAAGTCTTAATTGCAATGTATTTCTTTATGGCTATTGAAATTTTAAAAAGTGGATGGTTTTTGTATTTTTTAAATTACGACTTAATAAACTAAATTAAAAATAAACTATAAAAAATAAGATTTGGTAAACAGAGTATTATTAAAAAAAAAAGTTTATAAATTCAAACTGTCCTGTATTTTTTTTTTCGAGAATCTTTAGCTGTTCCGAGTAAAAAGCCTCAAAATTTTCAACATTTTTTTTATTATTTTATAAAGTTTTTCTATTGTTGCGCCTAGATCTAGATTACTTTGTATTAAAAGAACTCCGCGCTAGCATACAGTATAAAGAGGGGAAGTAGGCTATCTCCGGCCCAATCCGCGATACAATTGCCTACTGTCTTATGGTTGTGACTATTAGCTATATTTTAAATCAGTGCCAATTGGTAAGGGTCAGGAAGTTGTATTTATATCCATGAGAGGTTAGCGTTAATTATGTTACACGTTGTACCTTACTAATCACTTAAGTAAAAGTCAATAAAATTTGTTGATAAAATTATTTTAACTATAATTCGGCTTACGTAATTTAATATTTTCTTGATTGGGAAAAAAGGAGGCCTCGCGAACCTAATTTCGCCGACGTCCACGCGAGATCTAGCGCCGCCACTGAATGCGGCCTGTAGCGGCATTATGCTGAGACAGGGACCTTTTTGGCCTCTTATGTAAATAGCCTTAATCTTCTAATCTTTATTTTTTTGTGTTTATTCTTCTTGTCTTGAATGTGTTCTTTATAAATAAGTAATATGTAAAAGGGCCAAATAAATAAATTTTCTTTCTTTCTTCTTACAAGATATCATCTAGCCCCAAGCTAAGCAGAGCTTATGTTTTGGGTACTAGATTAGTTACTATCCTATACCGCGATTCATCAACATAGATAATTGTTATAAAACCACAATAATAACAATAATGATAATTGAGTTACAAAACCACAGGAATATTGGTGGAAATTATTTTACGACACTGGTATCATCATAGCAAGCTGCAGGAGCTTCAAACTATTCGTGTTTTTGACAGTTTTCATTCATCATTCCATTGGTCTCTCATTCGTTGTCGAACTCAAATTTGCATCTTTTTCGATGTGCTTGAGCAATTATGTGTTGTAGAAGTTTAAGTTTTGCTTTTTAGTTGTTAGCTTGCAATTACCCTGCTGTTGTCTGTTATTATTTTAAGCTTTTCTTAAGTTTTCATTCATAAATGTCATTGTTTACATAAAATATCTATGTTTCTGAATCAGAGTATAGTTCTAGTTATCTGATATACATAGGTACAATACATTACACATATTTTAATTATACACAGAAAACAACAAAACCTAGGAACATGCCTTGGTGATCCATTAATTATACAAAGAAAACAACCAAAACCCCAGAACATGCCTTGGTGATTAATTTTATAAAGCTAAAAGCTTTGAATAGCTTAGGTACTTTGGGGCTAAATGCTGCACAATCCACACCGCATTATGTAGCCCAAAGCAGAGCTTGTGTTATAGGTATTAGATCACTACTATATATCTACTTAAATATAATGTATATACAAAAGTATATTCAAAGTCCTCTTTTAGAGCAGTGCCGGATTTATATTATTTTTGAGTGTAGGCCACTTTTTTCCGCTGCCCCATGTAGCCGTTCATTATTATTATTAGCATCACCCCCCCCCCCCCCCCCCCGTAGACATACAAGGTTCGTCAATTGGCAATAACATCTCTGTTAAGGAACCCAAAAATTAAATAACAGCAATAAAAATTGCAAAATCACTCCCAATTCAAATCAGTGAACGTGTTTGACTTTTATTGTCTGCAATCTAGTGACCGTCCTCTGAAATCTGCCGCCCCCCTAGGACACTGCCGCCCCCCTAGGACGCTGCCGCCCCTAGGCCGCGGCCTATACGGCCTATTTACAAATCCAGGACTGCTTTAGAGGACTATCAAGGCGTGTTCTGGGGTTTTGACTCTAAAGGTCTGATTTTTGCCCGTCTGCTTTAACGAGGCTCTACTCTATGGTTTTATTGTAGTACACATTGCATTAGCTCTCAACAACGTCTTCCAGCACATGCGCCCGCCTCGGCACTTTAGTCCTCGACCACACTCTCTGGGTCCACGTGGACGGGGGCGACACCCAGTTCGGACGCAAGCGACTGCGCTGGATGTTACAACGTGCGCTTCTCGGTCCTCATACACGCAGCCTGCGTGTCAAGGGTTACGCGACAGAGGCAGCAGGGTATGTATCTTCACTACATAGTATAAAACAAAGTCGCTTTCTCTGTCACTATGCATGCTTAAATCTTTAAAACTATGCAACGGATTTTGATGCGGCTTTTTTTAATGGAAGAGTGATTGAAGGTTTATGTATAATAAAACCGTGCTAGTCGGGTCGGGTCGCTAGTATAGTATAAAACAAAGTAGCTTTCTCTGTCCCTATGTCCCTCCGTATGCTTAAATCTTTAAAACTACGCAACGGATTTTGATGCGGTTTTTTTTAATAGATAGAGTGATTAAAGAGGAAGGTTTATATGTATTATAAAACCGTGCTAGCCGGGTCGGGTCGCTAGTATAGTATAAAACAAAGTCGCTTTCTCTGTCCCTATGTCCCCATGTCCCTATGTATGCTTAAATATTTAAAACTTCGCAACGGATTTCGACGCGGTTTTTTTAATAAAAGATAGAGTGATTAAAGAGGAAGCTTTATACGTATAATAAAACCGTACAAAGTCGGGGCGGGTCGCTAGTAATATATAAATAAATTCATTTATTTCGGACAACGTAAGAACAAGAAGACATCTCATACTTACTAGCAGCGCCGCCAGCGCCTCGCGGTTTCACACGCGTACTTCCCGTTCCCGTGGGAATTCCGGGATAAAATATAGCCTTTTTGTTATTTCAGACTATAATCTATCTCTGTGTCAAATTTCAGCCATATCCGTTCAGTAGTTTTTGCGTGAAAGAGTAACAAACATATCCTATCCATCCATACTTAGAAACTTTCGCATATTTAGAACACATTGTGACGTCACACGATTTGAGCCTGGAATCTCCTGTCACAGTGAATCACGCCACAAAGTGAATAGGTGTGTTCTAGTCTTTCGTGATACATCTTCGGCCACGTCACTTACCATCAGGTCAGATTGTGGTCAAACGAAGGTCTATTTTTGACAGGGTTCAAAGCGATAATTATCATTGATAATTATCAAGATAAATATATTTTGATAATTATTTTTGATAAATTTAATCGGAAATATTTAAATTGCCCCTTACATTTTTCGTATTGTATTGGTGTATCGGAACACGAATTCAATCAAAATTCAAAATTAAAGCTTTCCTTGATTGTTACATGTGTTTATTTTATTCTTCTAATGGAAATGGTGATAGGTAGCCAAAATACCAGAAATATGAACTGAAAAATTTGCTTAAATTTGATAACTATCGAATAATTATCTGATAATTATCTTGATAATTATCAAGACGGATTTTTATCTTGATAATTTTGAACCCTGATTTTTGACAAAAACTGACTTTTATTTCACAGATGCTCCGGCCTTGTCACCCGTTTGGAGAAGAATGAAGCCGACGAAGGATACTTCCTCGAGGAAGAGAGGTATCTTTGCGATGGACTTGCGATGTATAAACTCGCTCAGTCCATTCCCAGGTTGGCCACAAATTTTGCCCGACTGTTAGGGATTTTTGGCCGGCAGGGTCATATTTAATGGACAGGGTAATGGTGAAAATACATGACGACTCTAGACACCAGACACTAAGTGAATACATTGAATGTCTGTGTGTGTAGTTGTACATCGCCGCGACACTTAGGCTGTGTCCCCAGTGGGCAAACAGTGAGCGGCCGACTGAGTTTGAGGCGTATCAGTTCAGTACGCCCTTCCATATATTTTAAATTGAGTGTCCATCTTTTGCTAGTTTGCGCTCACTGTACGCAGTTTGCAGCGATACGTGCGCCGACTGTCTCAGTTAGCGGCCGACTCGCAGGTTCCAATGCTTGCGATACGCACGCAATCTGATCTGAGTTTGTAGCTGTTCGCCACAAATTTTACGGCTCCCTCAGTCGGCCGCTCACTGTTTGCCTACTGGGGACACAGCCTTAGTTGCAGATGTAATGACGGTGTTGTTTCTCAGGTCGACATTTCTGTCGCGTGTCAGTGTCGTCGTGTGTACTTACCTTAATCTTTGTTATGACGATTTTGGTTCCAGGGTTTATGATTTTGGGTATCCAGGGTTATTACTATTCAAACTCTCGATCTTTGACGAATTATTTATGGCTAATAGTAGTATTATCCTACGATAATCAGCTGAATTTTTACTTACCTAAACTTAATTTTTGCTTACAAATTAGGGAAACGGCTTCTTAGGATACTTTTATTAAAAATAACCCAGGATTCATGGATAACTAATCGGATAAATATTTCTATTACACTTGAAAGTATGTATATCGGCATTCGGCCATAGAGACTCAAGCGCGCGAGCGGTATTTACATTAAAATTTTCTGAAAGATATTGTTGTACCTGTTCTTTTTCATGGTTTTTGGCCTTGTTGATTGTTTAACTACGATTCCTGGCGTTTAATAGGACGGATTTGACACTTACAAACCTTGACAAAAATCACTCATAATAAACGCAGGAAAAAGGCATGTGAAGTTAGTTAACAGGGCAACTGTCACTCGTGTCAGATTTGAATTTCATTCTACTAGAAAAATTCCATGACCCGGATATTGGCAGAAAAGTGTATAAACAGACACAAGTTGCCATCAACTAAGAAGACAAGTCAAATCCGAATTTCTCGGGATCGCGGTATTTTTCGAAAAAAAGTGATTTCCATAATTGCAAACATCTCAACTTTAGGTTAATATGGCTTTGACTTTGAGTATCTGAAGACTGGAACCAAAATTCGGCTAGGGGAAGAAACAGTGGTGTTCTTCCTACACAAACCATCTCTGTAGTTAGCTCGTTTTGAACCATTATCACTACATAGTATAAAACAAAGTCGCTTTCTCTGTCCCTATGTATGCTTAAATCTTTAAAACTACGCAACGGATTTTGATGCGGTTTTTTTAATAGATAGAATGATTCAAGAGGAAGGTTTATACATTTAATAAAACCGTGCGAAGCTGGGGCGGGTCGCAAGTAGACCTTAAGTAACAAAACTTGTGATTCCGAGTTGAAATCTCTACACATCTCTAAAAAAAATATAACAAAACTTGTGATTCCAAGTTGAATTTCTTCACACAGATGCGACAACAGATTCCCTTTCTGGCGGAAATCGTCGATAGCTTCGCAATCCGAGAACCTAGCGCCATTATATGGACGGCCGACGCAGTATGCCGATAGACCAGTGACAGAACCTTTACCTGGTCTTTCCCAGCCCAGCCCAGCAGGATGCAAGGAAGAAGTCTGGAATCAACCATCTGCGTCTAACTCACATTTTGATTCAGAGCCATCATCGGTGAGGCAAGAATTTGTAAATGGAACGCCGTCTACATCAGAGCCAATGCCGTCTACATCAGAGGCAATGCCATCTACATCAGAGCCAATGCTGTCTACATCAAAGCCAATACCGTCTACATCAGAGCCAATTCCGTTTACATCTAAGCCAATACCGTCTACATCAGAGCCAATGACGACATCAGAGCCAAATCCGTCTACATCTGGACAGCATGCGTCTTCATCTAAGCCAATGCCGTCTACATCAGAGCCAAAACCATCTACATCAGAGCCAAAACCATCTACATCAGAGCCAAAACCATCTACATCAGAGCCAAAACCATCTACATCAGAGCCAAAACCATCTACATCAGAGCCAAAACCATCTACATCAGAGCCAAAACCATCTACATCAGAGTCAAAACCTTCTACATCAGAGCCAATGCCGTCAACATCTGGACAGCATGATTCTACAGCTGAGACGTCAAAAGCTTCACCAGCGCCGGAACCACAGCCCTTTCAATCGCGTACCGCTGGTTTAACTCGAACTGCTGCGCGGTATCTAGCATCCAGGAACCCGAGGTTCGCAACACCGCTGTCATACTCGACTTCGAACACCTCCTGCCCCGGTCCTCAATTGACTTTGACTCATACGGGGATGAGTGCGCTGACGAATCTCTGCACAAATCTGACTTCGTTGGAGTTGGCGTACTGCGTTATTGATTGTCAGACTGTGAGTTTACTTTTTTGACGTTCCACACTTTCATCTGATGTGGCGCGGTGGGCAAAGGTCCGCCTGCGACGCAGGAGGTTGCGGGTTCGATTCCCGCCTCGGAACAAATTTGTGCACGATCTGCAGAAATTTGTTCCGTTGGTCTGGGTGTTTTCTATATGTAATAAAAAAAATCTGTTTTGTAATGTATGGAATTTAGTATATCAGTCATCTAGTAACCATAACACAAGCTCTGCTTAGCTTGGGGCTAGATGATGCTGTGTGGACTGTCCGGAATAATTTATTATTATTTATTTATTATTTATCTAGCCCCAAAGTAAACTACTCAAAGCTTGTGTTATGGGTACTATACAGGGTTTTTGGTATATAATGATTAACCTCTTAAAGGCGACTTGGGTGAACAACTAACAACTTTTGTTCTATGACTTTTGCCAAAACGTAATACATCTCCAGTTTAATTTTTTTTTTTAGTTTTGGCCGGCATTTCTATCTAACCCCGATCGCCTCATCGTAACCTCTTTCTTTTATTGCTAGATATATGTATAAGATATATAGGTCATGTACCGAACCGACATGTTTCAATCTGTGACGCCTAGACAGAGCTAAGAAGATTAGAACTGGAAATTTGATTATAATATATTTTTGGCATGGGAAAAAAAATAATTGAGTTAGAAAAAACCGTAGAACAAAACTTGTGTCTTCATTTGCCCAAGCCGCGTTTTCGAGGTTAATCATTAAACACCCTATACATATAACCCTATATGTATAGGTAACTAATAATAAAAAAAAAAGATAAATCACTACATAGTATAAAATAAAGTCGCTTTTTCTGTCCCTATGTCATTATGTCCCTTTGAACGCTTAAATCTTTAAAACTACTCAACGGATTTTGATGCGGTTTTTTTTAATAGATATAGTGATTCAAGAGGAAGGTTTATACGTATAATAAAACCGTGCAAAGCCGGGGCGGGTCGCTAGTTAATAATAAAAGAGTTACTTTTCAAGAGTGCGGCAGACCTCGCTCGCTATTATTACGTCCAGAATTATTATCTAATTAATTATTATCTCCGGGTTTTTAAAAAAATATCTGAGCGTCTGGTCGATGCGACGCGTGACCCGAGAGCTGGTGAATATCTGGCTCAGCGCATCAGCATTGCCATACAGCGTGGTAATGCAGCCAGTGTCTTGGGGACGCTTCCGACTGGTATTGACATGGATCAATTGAGCTACCTTTAGACTGTTTGCAACCGTCTGCAGTTAGCTCAATGGTTTCAATTGTAAATACTAGTTGTAATTTTTCTATTCCTTTGCTTGTAATTTTCGTTGTTAATAAAGATGTTTCTGTAAATTAATTATAGTATCAGAATTATTATTTTTTGTTTATTTATTTATCTGTCTTCCTTACAGATGAACATCGGCCATTTCCCGAAGAGTTTGCAAAGACTGTCTCTTATAGGAACAAAATGCTACAATGTACAAGCAAAGTCTTTCCTTTTCAAGATACAAGACCATCTGGTTGATTTGGAGGTAAATGTTTTACCCAAACGGGCTCATGCTAGGTTTAAGATATCAGAGTAGGACCTCCCAACCGGTGAGGCGTGCCCTCCTGGTGGGGCGCGCCCTCCTGGTGGGTGTGCCTTCCTGGTGGGCGTGCCCTCCTGGTGGGCTTAGAGAGTGTTAAAGAGGGCATGAAATGTTCGGAAATCTTAATCCTACTAATGTTATAAACGCGAAAGTTTGTAAGCATTGATGGATGGATGGGTAGATGGATCGATGAATGAATGTTTGTTACTCTTTCACGCAAAATCTACTGAACGCATTATCGCGTATGGCTGTTAGCGATAAGACCGCCGATTGTGACACTTCAGATTTAATTATGATAAAGCTGCTCTGTTACATATTTTGACTTATTGGTCAACTAAGCCCTCACATGAATTATCCCGTAGGCCGAAACGTTCACTACGACACTTAATTTGTTTTTTAATAGTCAACTCAGCTCGCGGGCCATTTGAGCCCCTTTGAAAATCTTAACTTAGCCCAAACCCAATTCAGCCCCGGGCTAAATGACCACATTGCTTTACCTACCCCGATTAGACAAGCAAATTCTCTCGCTATATTCAAACATATGGTTTATGAATATTTTCTAAAATCTATATCAAATAAATAGAAACAAAGAACAAAGAATAAATAGAAACAACAAAAACTAATACAAAACAGTTGTACAATGGGCGACCTTATCGCTAAGAGCGATTTCTTCCAGGCAACTGTTTGTTTCTATTTATTCTTACTGTGGTGTACAATAAAGAGTATTTGTATTGTATTGAAATATGTTATGATTTTTTATAGCCAACTCAGCCCTCGTCCCTGAGCTATTGTGCAATGCAAACTTATTACATCACATCGTAAAGAGGATGCATATCTCCTTTACTATTTATTTGTACTGGCTGGATAAGTAATTTCTCTATACTTGAAATTAGAACTGACATTCATAGTAAGATGAAGAAATTATGATTGAATGGTAGAATTTTGATGGTGCGATAAAGAAATGATCTATCTCTGTCTCACACCTTTCTTTATGAGATACGTTAAAATTTGGACTTGCGTTTAATGCTTAGTCAGTAACGGCAAGTCATGGTTAGTCAGTTACAAGCTTAATATTGATACACTGTTTACTTGAGGATGTGATCTAAATAAATGAAAAACTAACACGTGAGTGAAACTTTTCTTGATAGATTAATTCATTGAAAACGGGTCTCAATAAACCTTCAACATCAATAACATGGACGATTATTTTTTGTAATATTCAGTTTATAATTACTATACGTAAATAAACAGAAAAGGATTTCATTAAATATAAAAAAAACTTTAGAAAAACGATATTTTATCTCTTGCTTACGTCAGATACTTCTGAGCAACAGTAGTCTATATCTAACCTTTTCCCGCCGCAAGATGTGAAAATGCGCTATCCCTGTCATACAAATCCGCCCCAGTCATATTTAACATATCGCCTTCATCATATCCTCCTATCACTATCCATCCATCTTTTAAATTAACCTAAAGTGACTAATATTTTTTGTTTCAGGAAATTGACGTATCTTATTGCTCATGGATAGACCCAGCGAGCATGCTGCCTCTTTCTAAAATGCCGAAACTACTTCGGGTGGCGATGAGAGAATGCGAGAAGCTGACGGAGTTTGTGGCATACGCATCGCTGGCTACTAGATATGGGTTTAAGAAACTTAAGGTAATTGTTAGGGCGCAAATAGGACCCTCACTAGCGCCAAAAGTAAATAAACTCGCTTTGCCTACAACTAGACTAAACAAGGTTAATGTATCTTTCAAAGGGCAATGTATACGCTTCTAAAACAAAACTCCAAGTGAGTTGCAAAAACTATCAGTAAATAAATTCAAACAAATTGTGAAAAGGCTTACTATAAAGTATCTGATTATTTAGATGATAAAGCTTGGGACGAGTTTTGCTCCAACTCGGAAAATAACAACCTAACAAGGTAAAGGTTTCTGTTCGCTTCTTTACCTTAAAAAGATAGAAGTGAACAAAAATCAAAGTGAGCACTTTATTTCCTAGTTTTAATTATTAATAACATGATTTTTATGACGTGTCCAAGTGTCCTGTAAGGTCTTAAGGAAATAAAGCAGTTTGAGTTTGCCACCAATTGTTTTATCACATAATAATAATACATACATTGTTACCCAAGGGTTGAAAGTAACTTATCTAGTCCCGAGACGGGGTTTGGCGCCCGAGTATAGCGAGGGCGCAATACAAGGAAATATAAATAAAAACATGAGAAAACAAATTAATCAAATTGCCGCTATTTTTTTTTAATATTAGTCCATCTAGGACAGGCGATAGCCATAAAGCCATACTACCTTGTCTTTCGTATTGTCGCTAAGGCAATTTTTTTTAAGCTTCAGCATTTATTCTGCCGTTATCATGGTTCAATAGTAACGTCATAGCTGTCAGCTGAAAACGATTCTCCCTAGGGCGGAAAAGTATCACTTTCAACCCGTTTTCAGGCATGTTTAGACCTACTTTCCGAGTATGAGTAATGAAAAAAAATATATATCAATGTATTTATCTAATGTATTAAATACTAGCGACCCGCCCCGGCTTCGCACGGTTTTATTATACGTATAAACCTTCCTCTTGAATCACTCTATCTATTAAAAAAAACCGCATCAAAATCCGTTGCGTAGTTTTAAAGATTAAAGCAGTCAAAGGGACTTAGGGACATAGAAAGCGACTTTGTTTTATATGTTGTGATTTTTTTGTCCATCATCATCAGCTCATATTAGTCCACTGGTAAACATAGGCCTCCCCTAACTCACGCCATAGCGCCCTGTCTTCAGCTTGACGCATCCAGCATCTGCCAGCAGTCTTTCGCAGATCGTCATGCCACCTGGAGGGCGTCCTACCCACGTTTGCCAAGTCACCTGTGCCTGAACTTCAGTGTTGTTTTGTTGCTAGGTGTTTGACTTGCGAGGGTCGCCAGTAGGGGACTCGGAGGTCGCAGCCCTCGGCTGGTTGCCGGCTTTAGAGGAGTTGTATCTATCGCCAGCGCCTGAGGCATCGGATGTTCCAGAACATGCGCATTATAGACAGGTTAGTAAATAATAGTACATTGTTACCCAAGGGTTGAAAGTACCTAACTTAATTAGTCCCGGGGTTTGGCGACCGAGTGGAACGAGGGCGCCAATAGTTCGAGGGACTAAATAAGTTACTTCACCCGAGGTAAACACTGTGCTTTTCATTACGAATACTAGGAAATATAAATAAATGAGAAAACAAATAATCAAATTGCCGCTATTTTTTTATTTATTTATTAGTTCATCTAGGACAGGCGAAAGCCATAAAGCCACACAGCCTTGTCTTTCGTATTTTTTGAATTCAGTGAATTTTCGCTAAAGTAATTTTTTTTTTAGCTTCAGCATTTATTCTGCCACTATCATGGTTAAATAGTAACGTCATAGCTGTCAGTTGAAAACGATTCTCCCTAGGGCGGAAAAGTATCACTTTCAACCCGCTCTTCAGGCATGTTTAGACCTACTTTCCGAGTATGAGTAATGAAAAGAAATAAATAATTCCGGACAGTCCACACAGCATCATCTAGCCCCAAGCTAAGCAGAGCTTGTGTTATGGGTACTAGATGACTGATATACTTAATATAATACATTACATAGATAGATATTTTTTATTTTACAAAGAAAACTCCCAGACCAGCCTAAGTAAAGGTTGACGTACATAATAATCATAATTTCATTCATTCAAATAAAATCATTCTGAAAATAATATCCGTAAAATACGATTGTCCCATTCTTCACCACTGGGTGAATCTAGTTATAATTTAGATTTAGATACCTTACTCTTATTTTTGTGTTTTGTATTCTTGTTTCTTTTATTTTGTCTATGGACCATTGTTGTCTGTAAATAAAGTTATTTTGATTTGATTTGATTTGATGATGATATATTAATGTACGGGTATTTATCGCTTTTATTTACCTACTAGATGCGCCCCGCGGCTTCGACCGCGAACCAGAGTTTTTTTTGCGTACAAATTTCAGAAATTTATAACACAACGCCTAGGGGTTATTTCGTTAAAATAAAAAACACGTGTTTTTTATTATTGATTTTTTTCCGTTGGCCTGGGTGTTTTCTATGTATAATAAAAAAATATCTATCTAATATTATAAAGTACGTCAACCTTACCTTGGCTGGTCTGGGTATTAAAATAATATCTATCTATGTAATGTATTGTATTAAGTATATCAGTCATCTAGTACCCATAACACAAGCTCTGCTTAGCTTGGGGCTAATTGATGCTATGTGGACTGTCCGGAATTATTTATTTATTATTTACTAGCGACTCGCCCCGGCTTCGCAAGGTATTATTATACGTATAAACCTTCCTCTTGAATCACTCTATCTATTAAAAAAAACCGCATCAAAATCCGTCGCGTAGTTTTTAAGATTTAAGCGTTCAAAGGGACACGATGACATAGGGACAGAAAAAGCGACTTTATTTTATACTATGTAGTGATTTATAGGTAGATTAGATTATGCAGTAGATGGTAGGTATTAGGTAGGTAGGTGCCCAAATGGGACCAATATAAGGGAAGCCGACAGGATTCGTGTTATAGTAGCGAACTATGTATTAATTGCTACTTATTCATTTATTTCAATTTTCTATTAAATTTTTACTTATACTCTAGCCAAACTCGATGTAGAATGTTTGTAAACAACCCACGACACAAAAAACTAAAATTAACTTGCTTGGCGTCGAATTTTAGATATGAATGTACAAAATATTTAGTGAAGATCTTAAATCGACAAGTAATGTAAATTGCGTATAAAAAGGCGCGGCAACAGAGTGTATTTTAGGTTAAGTATGGGCATAAGAATAAATAATAACTACGTAGAAAGGACTCTTCTTTGATCTAGTCCCAAACGCCGCCATTTATATACCTACTTCCCCCTTCACCTCGTTACGCCCCTCTGTCGTCTAGGCGTTTTGCCAGGGTTGCTACTGCACTGTACCGCCGCGCCCCGCCACCGTCGCGAGGCGAGGCGAGTGAGAAAAGGTCAATAAACGATGTTCACGTTCCTTTGATTAGGTACCTACCTAATTAGTTAGATAGGAACCTACTAAAACACAGTAATATTTAGAAAATATTACTAACATAGGGTATGTATTATCATATAATATGTATTATCTATTATTGTTACAACCGATCACACCACAATAACTTGACCATGACATCATATTATAGAGGTAGGTACCTAACCTTTACAAATATTAAAATCCGCGTGCGGCGTCGCTGGCTGTGACAGCCCTACTGCACGTTTAACGTGCAGAATCGCGTAGGCTAATATCGTGACCTTGAGCGCGTTCGGAGCGAAGTTTCCCTTCTAGTCTGTTCTTATTCTTATGGTATGGGCGGTTTGTTTACAAACATTCTACATCGAATTTGGCTGATGTATAGATTATATATTTTTTAATTAATATTGTTATTTTTATAGATCAATTTTTTATTGACGATACTTACCTATTCAATTTGATAATTATAATTTTCTTTTTCATTGTTACTTATAATAATGTAAGTAGCTACATCGTTATTATGAAATTTTTGAAATTATTATTATTATTTTTTATGACTTGTAACAACCGTTATTAATAAAAAATCTGAATCAGAGACCCATCGCCACTGCTACTTACATTGAATCTATGGTATACTAGCTGCACCCCGCAGCGTCGCCCGCGGGGAAATTTATTTATTTGTCAAATATCATATTTTTATACATAATATGCTATTCCCGACGAAGACAAATCCAAAAACACAAAAATCATAAAAATCCGTCCAGCCGTTCTCGAGTTATAAGTGTTGTAACAAATACGACTTTCTTTTATATATATTATAGATATACTAATCCCGACGAAGAAAAATCCAAAAACACAAAAATCATAAAAAATCGGACCAGCCGTTCTCGAGTTATAAGTGTTGTAACAAACACGACTTTCTTTTATATATATAATATAGATTTGATAGAAGCGTGTAACATGTGAAACTTTTGTTCCAGGATAAACTGCCTGAATTCAAGGAACTGGACGATTGGGAGGAAACGGTAATTGAGGGTATAATATAGTGGATAGGGTATTATTTATACTATCCTAGCAGCCCGGTTTCACCCGCGTAGTACCCGTTCCCGTGGGAATTTGGGGATAAAATATAGCCTATGTGTTATTCCTTTTCCGATTATAGTAGACTATAATCTAACCAAATGTGCCAAATTTCATCCAGATCCGTTCATTAGTTTTTGCGTGAAAGAGTAACAAACATCCATCCATCCATCCATCCATCCATCCAACCATGCGACCCGCTCCGGCTTCGCAAGGTATTATTATACGTAAAAACCTTCCTCTTGAATCACTTAATCTATTAAAAAAACCGCATCAAAATCCGTTGCGTAAGTTTTAAAGATTTAAGCGTTCAAAGGGACATAGGGAAATAGAGACACAGAAAGTGACTTTGTTTTATACTATGTAGTGATATGCCTTCTCGATAAGATATTTTTTATATACTATTCAAATCTACGAATAGGAGCTCAGATGTAATTGCAAGCATCTAAAGCATTTGACCTCCCTACAGTTGCGTCAGATGCTTGTTATAGAAGCGGACACAATTGCCCATAAATAAAATTATTTTATTTATATAAACAAACGAAAACAGCGCATCAGCATTGCCATACAGCGTGGTAATGCAGCCAGTGTCTTGGGGACGCTTCCGACTGGTATTGACATGGATCAATTGAGCTGCCTTTACACTGTTTGCAACCGTCTGCAGTTAGATCAATGGTTTCAATTGTATATATTAGTTGTAATTTTTCTATTCCTTGATTGTAATTTTCGTTGTTAATAAAGTTAAAAAAATTATAACTCCAGGACCCAGAATACTACAAAGTGTCGGAGATACAGGAAGCGGAATGGACGCAAGACGAAGAAAACGGTCTGGCCTTGAGACCTCCATTCTCCAATTTCGATGACCCCTATGCGTAAGTTACAACTTTATACAGCGGTTATAACTCTACTCGCACTAAAGGTTCAAATAGCAGCTAAAATAGCGCCGCAATTTATCACTACATTTTTATTTTTTATTTTTTTTATGTTATACAAATAAGCACTTATTTTATTCAAAAAGCTTAACTAAAACCGTGATTCGGTTTGTCTGAAAGCCTCTTAGACCAGTGTTCACCAAAGGACAGTCGGACAGTTATCACTTATAAGCTTCATTGATTTAGTTATTAATAAAATATTAACACATAGTATAAAACAAAGTCGGTTTCTCTGTCCCTATGTCCCCATGTCCTTACAGCCTGTCCAGATAGGGCGCTTTACGCGCGTAAAGCGCTGGACTCTCGACTCGCGCGTGCTACGCGCGAGTCGAAATACTCGGGCGAACAGTGGAGCGCGCGTAAAACGCCGCATCTGGACGCAATATAAATTGAAACGCGCGAGGGCACTCGCGCGTAAAGCGCCCGTAAAGCGCCCTATCTGGACAGGCTGTTATGTCCCTTTGAATAATTATATCTTTAAAACTACGCAACGTATTTTGATGCGTTTTTTAATAGATAGATTGATTCAAGAGGAAGGTTTATAAGTATAAAACCGTGCGAAGCCGGGCGGGTCGCTAGTTTAATCATATAATGACGTTAAACAAAGAAATTTCCAAAATTCACACGTTCAGTTTGTTAAACCTATCATAAGCTTTTTTTAATGCTTTTAGTAGTTTTTTTGTCTAGTTTGGGAAGAGATAAGAAGCCTTGGGTGGCCACTAAACTCTGTTTTCGCATCTCTTCCTAAAATTGACAATGAAACTACTACAGATGCATTAAAAAAAGGTTATGATAGGTTGAGTACGTGTGAATTGAAATTTTGACAGCCACTATAGCTCCTCTTTGCTTCTTAATAAAACAGAGGTCGGCAACCTATGGCTCGCGAGCCGCATGTAGCTCTAAGTCTTGCGATGTAACAACGACCTTTTTTCCGGTTGTCTGGGTGTTTTATATATATATAACTAGCGACCCGCCCCGGCTTCGCACGGTTGTATTATACGTATAAACCTTCCTCTTGAATCACTCTATCTATTAAAAAAACCGAATCAAAATCCGTTGCTTAGTTTTAAAGATTTAAGCATTCAAAGGGACATAGGGACAGAAAAAGCGACTTTGTTTTATACTATGTAGTGATAACACGGACAGATCCAGTTACATTATTTAAAGGTCACATTAGTTATATCATATTATTATCATTATCTTAAAATTAAAAAAGAAAGGTATGTCACAATGAATTATAAAAATACAATTAAATTATTTTTAATCCACCCGTTTTGCACCATTCAGAGACTGGAATGCTAACTGCCAGACAGCTCTACATTTTCCGGGTTACTACCTCGTTCCACAGGGCAAATGCTAAATCATTACGTGATGAGAAATACAAGTCTGGGTATCGTAGAACCAAAATCGAAGTCCCTCCCGTCAAGTCTACGTTCGCCAGGCGCCTTCGCTCTTTCTCCTTTCGGTTCATATATCGCCGAATTTTAATGCACTCTCAGCTACTTTCTTGTTCCCTGTTCGGAGTCAAGGAGAAGGTCCGAAGGTGGCTTCTTACGTTAGATTATGACGCTACTGAAAGACTTCTCTCGATCCAAAGTTGATTAGAAATACCTACTGCTTTTCATAATTACATTTCTTTTACTCATTCACCCCATCCGTACCATAGGATGGTACGGATGGGGTAAACGAGCCGCAAGGTATATTACACCGGGGCAGCACAGTGCGGCATTGCGGCATGCCACAAGGCCGCATGCTACAGAGTCAAAAATGTCGCACATTGGGGCAATAACCGTGCGTGCGGCATGGCAACACCTTGCGTCACGTGGCAGACTGTCGCAACTTGAATCCGGGCACAATGGATTCCATAATACGACATTTTTCATGCGTCAAAACGAGTTTTTAGGTTGTGTTTTTAAATAAGGCACCATCATCTGCCTTAATTTTTGCCTTGTGGCATGCCGCAATGCCGCACGGTGTTGCCCCGGTGTAATATAGCCTTTAAGAAACGCAGTACAGTGTCTTTCACAGGAATTCGTATCGCAGCTTCATGGCGATTCAATCGCCTCCTGGTTTCTCTCTGTTCATCCGAAGAGCGCATGAGAGAGCCCAAGAAGAAATGCGACAGCGTCAAAGGCGGAATAGCTCTGACGAACCAGGTAACTAATCTATCATCATCATCGTAAGTCCACATCTGGACATAGGCCTCCCCTAATGAGCGCCATGGCGCCCTGTCTTCAGCTTGACGCATCCAGCACCTGCCAGCAGTCTTTCGCAGATCGTCATCCCACCTGGCAGGGCGTTCTACACTACGTTTTCCAAATCGCGGTCTCCACTCAAGAACACGTTTACCCCAGCGGTTGTCGGTTTTTCGCGAGATATGGCCGGCCCACTGCAACTTCAGCTTATTTATTTATTTATTTATTTATTTATTTATTTATTTATTTATTTATTTTAGGGGATCTTTCAGCACGATATTACTTATTAGTGATAGTAAAGATAACAGGTGGCTATTAACAAGCTCCCACTTATAGAAACAAAATACAATTTCAAAAAACACAAATAATAACGATGATAACAGACTATACTATTATTCGCATTTACTACATGAATTCACCATAAATTAATAAAGATATTTTTTATGAGTTTATAAACATGTTAAACATCTACTGTAGGTACTCGCTTATCTGATTTATATTTATCAAAGAAAGATTTATTTAGCTTAGTTTTTAGACTAGGGATGCTGCTATTGAAGATGTCAAGGTCAAGGTCAGTATTCAATAGGTTAAATTTTTTTGTCACTCGGTATAAAAAGGAATTTTGGCGGTAATTTGTCGATACTAAAGGTAAATGAAAAAGATTAGTTTGTCGGAAAGATCTGTTTGGAGTATAGAATTGGATTTTGCTCAGTAACAGAGGACAATCTATGTGAGATGTTAAAATTTGAGCTAAATAGATTATATCTGCAAAATCGCGCCTTAGATACAGTGGAAGTAGATGCTGTTTGGCACATTTGCTAAGGTAGTCGGACTCACCCAGTCGCAGTTTAAAGTTTATGTATCGTAGGAATTTGTGTTGTATATTTTCGATTCTATCTATATATATGGAGTAGTTAGGGTTCCAGATTTGGGAGGCATACTCCAAGTGGCATCGTACATAAGTACTGTAAAGAATCTTGATCGTCTTGATGTTTTTGAAATCTTTTGAAGACCGCATGATAAACCCAAGTGATTTAGAAGCCTTACTAACAATAGAAGAGATGTGGGCGTCGAATAAAAGTTTTGAGTCATGAATGACCCCAAGATCTCTTATTTTACTAACGTGTTCTAGAGCATGATGTTTTAATTTATAATTGAACTTTATTAAATTAGTTTTCCTTGTAAAAGTTGTAACATTACATTTATTAACATTAAGATCTAGCTTGTTTTTCAAGCAGTAATCATCAAGACGATCAAGATCCTCCTGTAGAAGCATTGCGTCTTTATAACTGGAAATAGGGCGAAAAATCTTCATATCGTCGGCGAAAGCCAAAACAAATGAGTGGTGAAAACAAGAGTCAATGTCCGATACAAATATCAAAAACAGGAGTGGTCCCAGAAGCGAACCTTGAGGGACACCGCTTGGAACACCCATCCACTTTGATGAAAAATTACCTAGGACTACTAACTGGGATCTATTGTTGATGTAAGAGGTGAACCATCTTAACAAATCTCCTCTAATTCCTACAGCAGAAAGCTTAGATAGAAGAACATTATGATCTATTCGGTCAAAGCATTTAGCATAGTCCGTATAGACCACATCAGTTTGATACCTACCACCATCCATTGTTTCAGTAAGTATTTCGTTCAACAGAATGAGATTTGACACCGTAGACCTACCTGAAAGAAAACCATGTTGAGTGGATGGAAGAATGTTTCTGACTGGGCCGATTACCTGTTCATAAATTATTCGCTCAAACACTTTAGCTATGATGCAGAGTTTAGAAATGGGACGATAATTAGTAACGTCATTTTTTGCACCTTTCTTATGAACTGGTGAGATAAACGCAGATTTCCAGATCTTGGGAACATATCCCTCTTTTAAAGACCTATTGAATAGAATAAATATGGGAACAGAGAGTTCATCTGCGCATTTAATTAAGAGAATAGGTGGTATGGTATCGGGCCCCGCTGATTTGTTTTTATCTAATTTTAAAAGTTTATTTTTAATAAGTGATATAGATAATTCTATTCTTGAAAGATCGCAATCGATGCCGACTGTGTGCGCTGAGCTTGGACTAACTACTGAAGACGAAGAAGCCATAGATGATTGTGTATCTGGTTGTAAATACGTGGAGTGAAAATAATCTGCAAAAAAGTCACATATTTCAGGCCCTGATGAGGTGTTCTTATTATTATAAGTCATGGAGCAGGGAATAGATGTGGATTTTGATAATGATTTTATGTACGACCAGAAATACTTTGGATTATCTCTAATAGAATCTTCCACAGAAGAGATAAATGAGGTATAACATTCCTTTTCCAGGATCTTAGCTCTAATCTTTAAGTAATCAATAGTTATTTTATCTGCCAACCTGCCATAGCGTTTGAATTTACCGTAAAATTTATATTTTTCCTTTAATACTTTTTTCAATGCTGCAGAATACCATGGTGGAAATTGGTTAAGCCTTATAACTTTTGATGGAACAAACCTTTCACGCAAAGATTTCAGCAATGTGTAGAAGTATTCAGTAGCTTCCTCTAGTGAATTTTCTGTAAGATTAAGTTCCCAATCTGTTTCTGATAAACTAAGTTTAAATGCATTAAAATCTGCCTTATCGTAACAGTACTTGGTCCTTGGAGCTGGTTTTAACAGCTGCTGTAAACAGATATTAACAGTCACTTCAAGTGCATTATGATGCGCATCGAGAGGAACAAGTGGGTTATTACAGTTAGAGACGCTGACATCGAGGTTGGCTAAAACCAAGTCTAAGAATCTACCATGCTGATTAGGAACACAATTATATTGCTGAAAATCGATAACGTCCAACTCATCGACCAATTCTGTTTCCATTTTCCCCAACAAGTTGGTCGGCATAAGGTAATCCAAACCATCCATTAACTGCCATTGAATGGACCCAAGATTGAAGTCACCCATTACAACAAACTTGTCGGCTGGATTAGCTGTAACAATATCACGAAGATTATTTAAGAAATTAGTAAGCTGTTGCGATAAACTTAATCCTTTGTTTTGGTTACATAGGTATAAAACACAAATATGAATACAGCCTAATGTTGTGCCAATTTCGTTAGACTGAATAGTGAGCCATAAATCCTCTGCAGTAGAATTCCACTCCGGACGAGACAATACTTGGTAGCCCGTTTTACCCGCCAGTAATACACCGCCGCCAAGGGTTTGGTTGGTGATGTCGTACCTGCGGTCCCGGCGCCACACGAAGTACCTATTATCAAAAAGTTCTGTGTCTGAAATACTTTCTAGTAGCCACGTTTCCGATTGTAGGTTACGGCGTAATATTGATGTTTTCGTACGTAATCCCCTAACGTTTTGGTAATAACATTCCAGTTTCTCAGAATACATTGTAATGGCAAGACAATATCAAGCTAGTTATGTAATTAATCTCAGTAACAGCTGTTCGAGTTACAGAGTGCAGTGTAAGCGGGCGGTAGGTTGTGCAGTGATAATAAATATGAAATAGTGAATTGATCGTGACCCAGACATTCCAAGCGGCAGTGTAAACAAAAGGAAATATTGATAAGTGCTTAATAAGCGTGAACGAAACAGTTATAGCCTGCTGTATTATCATTTTATGTGGTTTTATGGTGAATGCGAATAGTAAAAGCGTTTTACATAAAAAATAAACAATATGTTGTGAAAAGTGCGAACATTTGACGTTTATAAAAAAGTTACATGAACAAGTAATTAGGCTAAAGTAAAAATAACTTTTATGATAAGATTTTAAGCTAATTGCATGGAGATTAGTACCGAAGTTAAACATTTGTAAATAGTTACACTTCGAAGGTAAGAAACATATTATATCAACTTGTTTAAATCCAGCGGCGACCTTATAGTAATAACAGGCGATGTGTCATTTTTTCGGACATGTATTTTCGAGTATTTTACCCATGTGTGCAGGTAACCTTTGTCCTTGGTCAGCTGTTTGGTCTCTGTGAGGAGTTTCTTATAGTCCGGTGATAGATGGTCATTCACATAGATCTTTCCGCCACTGAGACCAATGTCCGTAGCTGAGAGGGATTTCTGCAAGCGGGCTGACGCAATGAAATCTTCCTTTACGTACCGATTTAAGAAGCTTACTATTATAGATTTATCCCTGCCGTTGTAGGATGGAATGCGGCTCACGTAATTGATTTGCGGTTTCGTGACTTTATAGTTGATAAATGTGCCTATTTTTTCGACAATGTCGAATAAGTTTTCAGTCTTCTTGTGTGGGACGCCTTTTATCTCGACATTATTTAGCCGCGACATTTGGTCGCGTTGAAGATCGTTGCGCTGGCACGCAAATATTTGCGATTTAATCTCGACCATGTCACACAATGAGCCCTCTAGACAGGTAGTACGAAGTTCAATGTCGTCGACGCGCCTACCAATCTCTTCAGTCATTCTTACAGCATTCTGGCAGCTTTCTTGTAACTTGTCTAGGTTTAGTTTGATTCCTTTGATGTCTTCAAAGAGTTGTGGAAGAGCGGTCATCTTCATCTCCATTGAGTTCAGCTTCTCCATTATTTTGTCCAGCGAGGCGGGCGCAGGCGATGGGGTACGGCATGACTGGCATTTCCATTGTGCCTGTTTCGTTGCTCCCAAGCGGCGATAACCGGCCTCGGTTATATTTGCACAACCGAAATCAAAGTTCTTTTTGCAGACGGAACATTGCACTCCGTCATTAAAACGGTCATTGCAGTTAGCACAATTCATCGCGATTTAGTTTTAGTGAATAATGTGTAATACGCGTGCAAGCGGCCGAAGCGGTGCGTTGCGCGGCGCGAACTGATTGCTTGCTAATTCTTTGAGCTATGTCGATAACTTTAGTTCTCTGTCGGATGATTCCTTACGAATCTTATCTTTCAGAAAGACTCCTCACATAGCTCTTTCCATAGCTCGCTGGGCGACTTTGAACTGGTGGACCAGCCCTACCGTGAGTGTCCACGTCTCAGCTCCGAAGGTCATCATTACATAGGTAGGACGTACTGATAGAAAACTTTCGTTTTTAACTTTCCTAATCTATACTAATACTAGCTGCGCCCCGCTGCTTTGACCGCATGGATTTTTTTTAGTCAAATTTCAGAAATTTATTGCACGCCTCCTAGGTTTCTTTTTGTTGTCAAAAGAAGGAATAATATTTTTCTATACAAACTTTACCACCCTATTTAATCCTTTCAAAGGTTAATTTTTCAAAGTATAAGTAGGTATACTTATTTCAAAGTTTATACGTTAATAGAACCAAGGTCTATTCACTCAAATCTCGGTATAAATAAACTCTAAAGTAAGTTAGTAAACACGTAAGTAAGTATTTCCTTTTTTTCCTTGACTGGAGCAAAAATTTTGGTATTAAGGTCAATCCGTCAAAAAACACAAGTGATAACTGTAGGGAGTTCGCGAATGGTAGCTCGAATAAACTGGAGTAGTCTGCCGACCGTGATCTTTGATGGGACTCCTGTTAGGCAAACTGATACGGTGAAAAATTTAGGTGTCCTCATTGATAGAACCCTGTCGTGGGGACCTCAACTCGCTGAAATCAGCCGCAGGATGTTTGCTTCAGCTGGTTCCCTTCGAAATTTTCTTCCCTTTCGCTACTAAAATTTCTCTTGCCCAATCTCTTCTCTTCCCTATTCTTGATTACGTTGTTTCATCTTTTCTAGATCTAACTGAGCAACAACTAGATAAACTTGAGCGCCTGTAGAACGTCGGGATATGGTTTATATATTTTGGCTTGCGCAAGTATGACCATGTCTCGAAGTTCCGCAGGAAGCTTAAGTGGCTACATATACGGCTTCGAAGTTATTTTCATATTCTTACTCTTCTTAATAATATACTAGCGACCCGCCCCGGCTTCGCACGGTTTCATTATACGTATAAACCTTCCTCTTGAATCACTCTATCTATTCAAAAACCGCATCAAAATCCGTTCCGTAGTTTTAAAGATTAAAGCATTCAAAGGGACATAGGGACAGAAAATACTATGTAGTGGTTATTTCTATCTTCTGCACCCCTTATCTCAAAGCACGTTTCATTTTTCTTCATCTCTCTCATTCTCGTAATCTCCGCTCTTCTGAAACTCTTACTCCAAATCCCTAAACACTCTACTTCGTTCTACGGCAACTCATTTACGGTTCGGGCTGTCCAGCTTTGGAACGCATGACAAGTCACTGTTAGATGTGCTAAGTCACTGCCAATTTTCAGAGGTATGTTTAAGGAACACTATTTGTCATACTGTCAATGAAAAAATCTTTGTTTCCTTGCTGTATTTAAGTAGATATAATTATATATTATTATTATATTTATATGTATGCAGTTTATAATTTTATATAGTACGTATATTATGTATTTTATTGTTTACATTTTTGTATTATAATAACTTAATTTTTAGTATTATTTAATTATATGTTAAAACTAGCTGGTGCCCGCGACTTCGTTTGCGCATGATTAGTATTTCGAGTACCTACTTGCGATTTTACTTGCGTAATTCCCTTTCCCGTGGGATTTTCGGGATAAAATAAAGCCTATGTGTTATTCCAGCTTATAATCTATATCTGTGCCAAATTTCATCCAGTTCAGCGGTTTTAGCGTGAAAGAGTAACAAACATCCATCCATCTATCAATCTATCCATCCATCTATACATTCATACTTACAAACTTTCGCGTTTATCAGTTCAATTCAGTTTAGTTACCCTGGGCTATACGGGTTTTCTTAAATTTCTCACAGCATCTGAACGACGCGTCACGCGTCGTTCCAACCAAACTGAATTCCGGGATAAAATGTATCCCATGTCCAATCGTTCCGAGTTCCATTCGAATTCATTCACTTCCGTCGTGATGCGTGGTTAAAGAATTCTTCTTTCACTCTCTCTCCCAGGGGAACCTTACCGAATTCCGGGATAAAAATTATCCCATGTCTTTCCTTGTAGTATGAACTCAAATCGTCCCAAGTTTCATTCCAACTCATTCAGCAGTTTCGGCGTGATGCGCGGTAAAGGAACTTTACTTTCATACCCACTCCCATGAGAACCTTACTGAATTCCGGGATAAAAAGTATCCTATGTCCTTCCTCGTAGTATGACCTATAATCATGCCGAGTTTCATTTCAATCCATCAAGTAGTTTCGGCGTGATGCGCGTTTACGATACAGACAGACAGACAGACAGACAGACAGACAGACAGACAGACAGACAGACAGACAGACAGACAGACAGACATGAATGAAAAAAAATACAGTTTTGGCTTGAGTATCGATAATAGAGTGCCCTCCAAAAAAAATTTTCAAAATATCTTTAATGTACAGAATTGGACCTGTTACAGTTTTATTATAAGTATAGATTATTATAAATATTTATGTACGGGTATTTATCGCGTTTTTTTTTTTTGTTTATAAACGCGATAAATACCCGTACATAAATATTTATAATAATGTGTTTTATGTTAAAATTGTTTATTTTAAGTTGTATTCGTATTAGACGCACACACATCTTACCCCATGTACAATCCGACGATCCTATCTATACCAGGTTGTCTGGCAGAGATCTCTCTTGAGCGATAAGACCGCCAATAAGTTATAATCATCATCAGCCGCAAGTTTGTATAAATTGTTTCTGTAAATTGTTTCTTACTTTTAAGTGTGCAATAAATAATTTTCTATCCATCTATCCATCTATTTTATTTTATTTAAAATGCCTAGGGGCCCTGATATAAATTTCTGAAATTTGACAAATAAATTTCCATGCGGGCGAAGCCGCGGGGCGCAGCTACTATTAAGTATATCAGTCATCTAGTACCCATAACACTAGCTTATATCGGAGCTAGATGTGCCGTGTATATTGTTCAGCATTATTTATCATTTGTTTATATTTATGAATAAGTACAAGTTTATTAGTTAACTCAAAGAATTAGAAAGCTGAAGTGGCAGTGAGCCGGCCATATGTCGCAAAGAACCGACAACCGTTGGGGTAAACGTGTTCTTGAGTAGAGACCGCGACTTGGCAAACGTAGTGTAGGACGCCTTCCGGCCAGATGGGATGACGATCTACGAAAGACTGCTGGCAGATGCTGGATGCGGCAAGCTGAAGACGGGGCGCTATGGCGTGAGTTAGGGGAGGCAAATGTCCAGCAGTGGACTAATATGGGCTGATGATGATGATAATCTATATATATAAAAATGAATCCCTATTTCCCTTGGTCACGGCATCACGCCTGAACGGCTGGACCGATTTCGCTAATTATTTTTTGTTCTGTTCGTTATTATCAGGAGAAGGTTCTTATGAAAGAAAAAATTAAGAAAATTACGCGGAAAATTCTAATTTTTCATAAATTAGGGTAGGACAACGTCTGTCGGGTCAGCTAGTAATTAAAAAAACATTCCACAGGCCCATCCGGCGAATCCAAGCCCGGCACTTCAGGCCAGAAACGGAAACCCGAAGAGAAGAACGCCGACAGTTCATCCGACGACGATGATGATAACTCGCCGTCGAAAGTGCCAGTCTCTACCAGAACTATCGCAACGCAGACTGGCAAGAAACGTTCCTCTCAAAACAACGGCCAAGGTAATTAAATACCGGCTATTTCTGTGTCTATTTTAAATTATATATTAGCATTTCTGTGTAATTCTTTTGTAAGTAGTAAAGTTGATGACAAATTAATGATGACTGTCGAAAGTGGCAGTGAGGACTATCGCCACGCAGACTTGCATTCAATCATCCTTTCATTCAATCAATCGTTCATTCATACTGGCAAAATTATCCGAGAACAACAGCCAAGGTAACTAAATACTGCCTATTATTCGATTTCTGTGTCTATTTTAAATTCTATTGTAAGTAGTAAAGCTGATGGCAAATTGAAATAAAGAAATGATGACTACTCACTGTCGGAAGTGGCAGCAAGGACTATCGCCACGCCGACTTACATTCATTCATTCAATCATTTATTCATCCATTCATACTTGCAAAATTCTCTGAGAACAACGGCCAAGGTAACTAAATACTGCCTATTATTAGATTTCTGTGTCTATTTTAAATTCTATTGTTAGTGGTAAAGGTGATGGTAAACCGAATTAAATAAACATACCGACGACACTCGGGCGCCAATAGTTTGAGGGACTACATAAGTTACTTTCACCCGAGGTAAACACTCTGCTTTTTATTACGAATACAAGGAAATATAAATAAAAAACATGAGAAAACAAATAAATCAAATTGCCGCAATTTTTTTTTATCTATTACTCCATCTAGGACATGCGAAAGCCATGCGAAGGCCTTGTCTTTCGTATTTTTTGAATTCAGTGAATTGTCGGTAAGGCGAATTTTGTTTTTTTTTAGCCACTATCATGGTTCAATAGTAACGTTATAGCGATCTTCCCGGTCTTCTCGGTTCCCAAGGGTTGAAATAGCCCTTAGACTTTTCCATAGAGACAACGCATGCGAAGCCAGTATTTAAGATTTTAAGCGTGAACAATAAGTTTCCATATTCCCAGTTTAAAATTTATTGCATTGGTAAATCTGATACATTAACACCATTGTAACTTGACATTTAATCTGTGAAAAAAGCTCAGTATCCATTCATACTTTGAATAGAAAGAAAAGTATAATCCGAGACTGTTTTCTTTGAATAAATGATTCAATCAAACTTTGAATGGAAAGAAAAGTATATAATCTGACACTGTTTTCTTTAAGTAGAGTTTTGCTCCTTTAAATGTTAAATTTCATTCGCCTTAAAGGTTAATTTGTATAAAACAAATTGCAATAATATGTATTCTACAATCTAAATTTCAAAGATGTGTATTTCCATTTTGTAACAGAATACCCTAATATCTTTACGAATCTTCAATTGATAAAAATAAATTTTGTGATGTGTAAAAAGCTAAGCGAACCGTAAAATTATGTTTAAGGCGTAAACAGCACCTAGTGGCGCCCCGCTTATTTTATCATATAATTCCGTTGAACAAAGGAATTTACAAAATCACTCGTAGGTACCGTTTGTTAAACCTGTCTATATAGGCTTTTAATGCACCTGTAGTCCGGGTGCGGCGATTGAACTGTCCGTCTGTATCTAACTGTTATAAAATTCGAACCACTGAATCGAAAGTCTCCAAAATTTCAAATGTTGGTCTTTGACATATTCTTTATCATCATTTGAAGTGATTTTGTTGTGAGGGAAACGCATTCGAATTTATAACAATGGATTTAAAACGAAACTCAGTGGTCTTCATTTGGAGGGAAAATCGAATATTGAAATACGTCGAGCGCTGCCAAATCTTCAATAGAACGAGAAATTTGTGCATCGCACTATTCGATGTTATAATGAGTCTGGTAGCGTTACGGTGGCGGATGACGCTGTACTGCAACGTCGCCAGTAGTTGTCGAAAAGAAGCGTCGTCGATTAGACAGAAATCCAGCGCGCTCAGCAAACCAGCTCGCGATGGATGTCAAGATGAGCGATTGCAGCGTTCGTCGCATATCAAAGGAAAAGCTTAAAGTCAAACCTTTAAAAAAAACCTTTCTCAGGAACGTACTGCTTTACAGCGTAGCAAACGGTTGGATCGACCGAAAGAGCTGATTCGCTTGCTCGACTCTGTCGAGCTTCCCATCTTGGTGTTTTCAGATGAGAAAACTTTTTGCGTTGAACAGTTTTTAAACAAACAAAACGACCCTGTTAGGTTGAAGGGACGTGTCAGCGACCATTCAGACGAATTGCAAGTCACTCGACGCCAAGAAGCCGACCAAATCATGGTCTGGGCGGCGGTGTCTGAAAAAGGCCGTTCTCCGCTCGGTTTTCTTCCAATGGGTCACAACCAAGTCTAAATAAATATATCGAGATAAAGTCTTGCGACCAAGGCTGATACCGTGGGCACGCAACACATTCGGTTCTGATTGTTGGAATTTCCACCAAGACTCGGCACCATCGCACAGAGCAAAAGGAACGCAAAATTGGTTGAAAGCAAACGTTCCAGTGCTGATCGACCGAGATATGAGGCCGTCGTCATAGCCCGACTTGAATCCGTTGGACTTTTGTATTTGGGGTGTTTTACAGGCCAGGGCCTGGGCTAAAAAACACACATCGCTGGAATCGCTCAAAGTTACTCTTACGCTAGAATGGAATTGTTTGAGTGACGATGTCATTCGAGCAGCCTGCGCTTCTTTCAGAAAGAGACTTCAGCTTGTAGTAAAGGCTAAAGGCGGTTTTATTCCTTCGAAATAAGTGATAATAAAACGTTGAACTTTCTTTTTTCACATGGCAAAAGTGTATAAATAAATATTGAAAATTATCAGAAATATTTCATTTTCACATACACACATACATACAGTTCAATCGCCGCACCCGGTAGTTTTATTTTGTCTAGTTTAGGAAGAGACGACGAGAGAGAGAGAGAGAGATACGCCTTTGGTGGCCACCAAACTCTGTTTTCGTATCTCTTGGGGCCACTTTAGGCGCCTTAAGCTGTTAGATTTATCTTGATTCTATTCTTGAATGGAACCTTGAATGGAAAGAAAAGTACACTAACATATCTATCTTGAACTACAGGTCCAGGCCGTTCCAAGAAAACAAAGACAACTTGCACACCACAACAAGTGTTTGAAATTACAGTCAAAGAAACGAGTTCGCATGCCGACGCGCAACGCGCTAATAACAATATGGAAGGTAAGTTAAACTGTCAATAAAACTATGCCGACCTACAAATCTATCTATGTATTTTATGTATTAAATATATCAATTATGTATCTAGTACCCTTAACACAAGCTTTGAGTAGCTTACTTTGGGCTAGATGGTGCTGTGTGGATTGTCCAATATATTTATTTATTTTTATGCGCTAAAACAGTATAGAAGCAGTGGCGTGCCTAGTGATTGAGATCAGGGCAAGCCCGACATACGTTTCTTGTTTATGATTAAGTAGATTTGTTTGAAGTTTTCATGAAAACTAATAAATTCAATAAAATTTCTTGAACAAATGATCTGTATCTGCACTTGCACTCATTTGAAACCAAATTAAAATCACACAAAAATCTCGAAAATTAAAACGAAATTGATAAATGTACCAGCTGACTCAATAAACAAAATGAAAAAGTGAGTGAAATGAAAAGGAGCAGTTTTCTTGTTCGAACTTCGCGATCGCGACCCTAGTTTGTGACGAACTTCACAGTGAAAGCCGTGCTTTTTGTTCCATACTGATTGCTATAGAAACGCACAGTAGTAATATCTATAGACGTAGCACTTTTGCATAGGTTAGAACGGTGCAGACATATACGCCCGCGAAGCCCCGTTGCAAGCCCATGAGTGTGAGCGAGATGCATGAGGCTGCCCGCGTCAAGTTGCCGACCGCCGCGTTCGGCTGTGTTCGGCCGCGATCGGATTCTTACTAGACAGTCATAGTTAAAAGGGGTATTACACTACACGTTATTCAGGGACCCTAACCCTAACTAAGAGTGGTGTAATAAGATTTAGGGTCCCTAAGGGACGGACCCGGCAAGCTTTGCTCCCTGATTGCCCTAACTACCGGGTCCTGAATAACATGTAGTGTAAAACCGCTTTAAAAGAAATGAAGGGAAAGAATTGGCGCGCGAAAATTAAAATATATGTCAATGTTTTTGGTCGGTATGGAATTTGAAGCGTGGCTTTTAGGCTTGTATGAAGCTACCGCCACTGCATGGAAGGTATAAAAAACCGCGGCTATCTGGTAGAGATCGCTCTTTAGCGATAAGACCGCTAATTGTCACTTAGTCTAAGTTATTTTATTTATACTAGCGACCCGCCCCGGCTTCGCACGGTTTTATTACATGTATAAAACTTCCTCTTCAATCACTCTATCTATTAAAAAAACCACATCAAAATCCGTTGCGTAGTTTTAAAGATTAAAGCATACATACGGACATAGGGACAGAGAAAGCCACTTTGTTTTATACTATGTAGTGACATACAAGGCCGAAGTGACCCGTTTGGTAAAGCTCCGCCTGCGACGCAGGAGGTTGCGGGTTCGATTCCCGCCTCGGGACAAATGATTGTACGATCTCAAAAAATCGAAACTATGTATTTTCCAATACCTACCTAATACAAAATAATACATAATATCCATGTAAAATATTGAATAAAGTATAATTTCAGTCAAATAGCACCTGCAACACCAATCTCTGCTTAGCTTAGGGCTAGACGGCTGTGTAAATTTTCCAGCTTATTATTATTCTATGAATACAAGATTTGGAGTGTGTTTTTTCTCGTGACTAATAAAAATGTTAACCAACTTCAAAATACTAGCAGCGCCTCGCGGTTTCACCCGCGTAATTCCCGTTCCATTGAGAATTCCGGGATAAAATATAGCCTATGTGTTATTCCAGACTATAATCTATCTCTGTGCCAAATTTCATCTATGTCCGTTCAGTAGTTTTTGCGTGAAAGAGTAACAAACAGTAGTAGTATGGAGTATGGAACTAACAAACTTTCGCGTTTATAATATTAGTAGAATTATTTTATTCTACCATTTTAGGGAAACTAACAGCTAAGGAACTATAATTACAAAAACGGTGTTAACTATCGGTATATACTAGTAGGATGACTTTTCAAATCGTTTTCACAGCTGCAGCTAATAATAACAGACCACAAAACGCCCAAGATCCCACTGTTCCGGTTCTTAAATCAGAACCCATGGACGTAGATGTATCGACCGATAACCAAAACCCCATAAACAAACCTGGACCTTCTAAAAACACAGAGAGTCCAATAGACAGCGAAGATCGCAATCGCAAAATTGTATTTCTATCGCACCGTGAAGCTACGGAATGCAATACGGAAGCTGAAATAGAAAATAGAAATGAGACAGAAGTGCAGAATGAAGAAGATAAGAAACCTAACGTTGGCTCTGACACTACGCATGAAGGCATTGCTGGACCTTCTAATAACGCAAAAAATCGACAGATTTTAATTCTTAGACACGAGGATTGCCCTGAAGCTGTAAATCAAGCCGAAAGTGCACATATTAAAACGGAAAACATAGAAGCCGGATCACCGAAAAATGAGACAAGTAATGGCAATAATCAGGCTTCTAGGGATGAGACAGAAAAAAATAAGGCCGATAAAGAAAAAGCTACGGATGAAACAGAAAAAGCTAATGGGGCAGAAAATAAGACGAATGAATCAAAAGAAGAAAACAAAGAGAGTAAAGGCGCGGAAAATCAGACAGTAAAGCAGAATAATGGGGTCGAACAAATACCTCTTACTCCAGAAGAAGCTGAAAGAAACAGAATAAATGACAGGTAAAGCTAGACAATTAAACCCCATTAATTATTAACTCAATAAGGCGTTTTTAAAAAACCATAACTTTACGGTGTAGAACTCGATCAATCCAATAATTATCGGTAAATTAATTCGAACAAATTCTAAAAAATATTCTTTGTAAATAGCCTTAAAACCTTCAAACTATAAAATATTAGATAATAGAGGATAAAAAATCTTGGGACGATCTTTGCTCAAACTGGAAAACGAATAACCTAACAAGGTAATGTATTCTTGTTCGCTTCTTTGTTTGGAAGTGAACAAAAATCAAAATGAGCACTTTATTTCTTAGTTTTAATTTATTTATTACTAGATGCGCCCTGCGGCTTCGCCAGCATAGAAATTTATTTGTCAAATTTCAGGAATTTATTGCACGTCTCCTAGGGGTAGTTCCTTAAAAATAAAAAATACGTGTCTAATTATTTACTTTGCAGTTTATTTATAGGTACCGAGTTTTGAGTAAATTGAATCAAGGAAAAATAATTGTCCATACAAACTTTACCACCCTATTTAACCCCTCCAGAGGTTATAATTTCCAAATTTTAATAGCTACGTCCTATTCTAGGTCCTAAACTATCTACGTACCAAATTTCATCTCAATAACTTAGTTACGGAGATTACCTATAACAAACATTCACACAAACTTTCCCATTTATTATAATAGTAAGATAAGAAATAAGATCTAGTACCCATAACACAAGCTTTCAGTAGCTTACTTTGGCTAGTTGGTGCTGTGTGGATAAACAATTTTCTCATCCCATCAATTATTAAATTCAATTATTAAAACGCCTTATTAAGTAGCTCAAATTTACAAAATCAATAAAACAAATTTATGTTTCATCAAATTTATATTACACGGAGCGGAGGCGAAGGCATGCGAGTTGTATCCTATTGAATCATATGAAAGCCTGCACACACACCGCAGGCGGCAGCAGCGCGGTGCCATAGGAAAAACCGGCACGCCTTCGCCTCCGCTCCGCCTCCGGCTTCAGTGTGAGGAGACTTAATGTTTTTTTGAAGATAAATTTATCTTTCCAGGATCATGAACGTATTAGACGAATCTGTGTATCTTCGAAACCACCAAAGTGTATCCTATAGCTTCAGCCACTCTGCTCAAGCGCTCATCGCATCTGCTGCTCGGGCCGAGCCAAGGCGGAGCGGCAATAGGCTGGTTAATATTCAACAGCTCATCAATGATACACGCATCGAAGCTACTTTACAGAATACTCCACGTGGCGTGCTTTTTGCAGGTAAATCTTAATCACTAGTATAAAACAAAGTCGCTTTCTCTGTCCATATGTCCCTATGTATGCTTAAATCTTTGAAACTACGCATCAGATTTTGATGCGGTTTTTTTATAGATAGTGATTCAAGAGGAAGGTTTATACGTATAATTAAAACGTGCGAAGCCGGGTCGATTCCCGTCTCGGCACAAATGTTTTTACGACCTGCAAATGTTTGTGCCAAGATTCTGTCTTTACAATAAAGACATCTTTATTTACAACAAAAATTAATCAAGGAATAGAAAAAATTACAGCTAGTATATACAATTGAAACTATTGAGTATCTGGCTCAGCGCATCAGCATTGCCATACAGCGTGGTAATGCAGCCAGTGTCTAGGGGACGCTTCCGACTGGTATTGACATGGATCAATTGAGCTGCCTTTACACTGTTTGCAACCGTCTGCAGTTTCAAAAGTATATATTAGTTTATTTTTTTCTAAAAATAACTGAATGTTTCGTATTAAATAATCAGTTATCTAGTACCCATAACACAAGCTTTGAGTAGCTTACTTTGGGGCTAGATGGTGCTGTGTGGATTGTCCAGCATTGTTGTACAAAGTACAATGTTATTCAGGGTGAAGCAACATGCAAAAACTATCATTTAAATTCCTATATTTTTAGCTTAGCAATGTCGATGTAGCCGAACGTGAAATGCGTGATGTTTATCGTTTTACGTGCTTTTCATGTTCCGTATTTTGTCTTCATGTTAACTAAACTTAATCAATTAACCAGTTGCGATCTACAAGCCGTTGTTGGAGTTATCCTTTCTATCCCGGTAGCTCTAACAATTGTTATTATTTTACAGGTTTAATTCCAGCGAGGCTGGACTACTCGTCTCTTGTGAGTGATTCTTCTATCCGAAGATTCGGACGCGCTCTTGGAGAGAATATACTTTACCTTGGTAAGATATTGCTTCAATAAAAAGATACCTTGTTAATATACGTTCGTACACTTTAGCTATAGTCATTACATGTTAAGCCAACATTCAAATACTAACCTACTTAAATCGAAAATAGACAAGAGTCCAAAGCGAATCACTGTAACCTCGCCACACAGGCTCTACGGAGACCTAGTGCGAAGCACAGAGCTCTGCTTAGATATGGACGAATGTTGTAAATGTAGGAAAAATAACAGAGTTACAAATTTATACATTATATATTTAAGACACCTACTGTTTATTGTATGCTGATAGAAATAAGTTTGAACTGAAATAAATAAATTGTTCTTTTTATTAAAAAAAGATAATAAACAAATAAACAGGGTGTAACATTTCAATCGGTCAATCGGTCCTTAGGATCCATGTCATCGATTTTAGTAACAAGAAACACTGCATTCATACATTTAAACATTCTTGTATTCAGCCGGGGAATCGGACTCGGATGTTTTGGAAAATAAAACTAACACTTTTTATATTTAGGTATCGATTGTATAGGTCTTAAGGATTAAATGTAACTATGAAACGCGTCTTAAATTAATATAAAGCTTTTATTTCATCCTTTAATTTATTAAATTTTCGAAATAACCACCATTTGTTTCAATATATACAACATTCAACACGTAATATTGTCTCTATGGTTGTTTGTAGCTCTTTGCTGGTATCGCTACTTGTTTGTTGCATATACTAACCCTACATTGCTTTACACTGCTTTACAATAGTCACATATCTAGAGACGTTTTAAATGAGAACTTTCCCCAGAAATGGATTGGTACGGTCGGCCGCTATAAAATGGTCCACGAAGTCACCCGATTTAACCCCACTAGACATTGTCTTGTGCATGAAGTGTACAAAACAAGCTACGACACCAATAAACACCTAAATGCAGAAATAAATTTTTTTTTATTGTATGAATGCACTTTTTATGATTCCTGAGAAGAGATCTTCGTATGTCTTATAGTTTCAGACTTTCCCATACTGACCAATTTAAATGTTACACTCTGTAGAGGTATATTTATCAAATATTTTTATTCTAAAACTTGTAGAACTACAAAACAAGTGTTACACTTAAACTTGTAGAACTATAAAACAAGTGGTACACTTAAACTTGCAGAACTATGAAACAAGTGGTACACTTAAACTTGCAGAACTATAAAACAAGTGGTACACTTAAACTTGCAGAACTATAAAACAAGTGGTACACTTAAATTTGTAGAACTATAACACTATAGAACTATGATATTTTATAGTTCTTCACTTTATCTAAATACTAGCAGCGCCTCGCGGTTTCACCCGCGTAAGTGCCAAGTTTTAATAATATCCGTTCAGTAATTTTTACGTGAAAGAGTAACAAACATCCATCCATCCATCCATTTACAAACTTTCGCATATAATATATAGGATAGCTTGTATAACAATTCAGCCTGAACTTATTAACTAACTGTACGGTAGTCCTATGTTTCAGGCGTAAAATAAGATAAACGACTAATATTACGTCGTAATAAAGAGAGATAAAGATATTTATGGCTTGATTTCTATGTTAACAGGGTATATTGAAAGAGAATTACCCCACTGTCGCGATTTTAAAGCGGGTATACAAAATACACTGGGCACTCACGGTAGGGCTGGTCCATCAGTTCAAAGTCGCTCAGCGAGCTATGGAAAGAGCTATGTGAGGAGTTTCTCTGAAGGATAAGACTCGTAATGAATACATCCGACAGAGAACCAAAGTTATCGACATAGCTCAAAGAATTAGCAAGCTGAAGTGGTAGTGGGCCGGCTATATCTCGCGAAGAACCGATAACCGTTGGGGTAAACGTGTTCTTGAGTGGAGACCGCGACTTGGTAAACGTAGTGTAGGACGCTCTTCGGCCAGGTGGGATGACGATCTGCGAAAGGCTGCGTGCAGATGCTAGATGCGGCTAGCTGGAGATAGGGCGCTATGGCGCTCATTAGGGGAGGCCAATGTCCAGCAGTGGACTTACGTAGGTTGATGATACAAAATACAAAAAATATATAAGCAATTTTTCAATTCTTACATTCTATCGGCCGAGTGATTGAGTAATCAAATAATAAAATAATCAATATCTTTATTTCTTTAGGCTTACAAAATAAGCACTTAGACAAGTCAAATTTAATACTATAGCAGTCGCAGCACTCAGCTGACTGACACGTCAGAATCGAATAAATGAAACATATGTAGGTACTCGTATGTAGGTCTTTACAAGACATAGAGCAAACAATTGATAGAAATTCCCGCGAAAACTAAAAAAATTACAACTGGAGATGTATTACGTTTTGGCAAAAGTAATAGAACAAAAGTTGTTAGTCTTGATTTCCCCAAGAGAGTTTAAGAGTTTAATCTTTAAATACATATAACCCTGTAATAACATATCACTACATAGTATAAAACAAAGTCGCTTTCTCTGTCCCTATGACTGCTTAAATCTTTATAACTACGCAACGGATTTTGATGCGGTTTTTTCTAATAGAAAGAGTGATTCAAGAGGAATGTTTTTACGTATAATAAAACCGTGCGAAGCCGGAGCGGGTCCCTAGTGTGTAATAATAATTAAAAAAATATCTGAGCCTCTGGTCGATGCGACGCGTGACCCGAGAGCTGGTGAGTATCTGGCTCAGCGCATCAGCATTGTCATACAGCGTGGTAATGCAGACAGTGTCTTGGGACGCGCAGACTGGTATTGACATGGATCAATTGAGCTACCTTTAGACTCTTTGCAACCGTCTGCAGTTAGCTCAATGGTTTCAATTGTATATACTTGTTGTAATTTCTATTCCTTCATAACCCTGTATATTTATTATCTTTGAACAGGCGGTGGTGTACCTGTAGCAGGAATTGGCAGCGCTCGCCCTGACCGCTCAAACCTCCGGATCCTCTCAGTTACCGGTTTCCGCCACGTTACTGACTCAACCTTGATGCATCTAACTTCAGCGGCGCCTAACCTACAGACCCTTGATCTAACTGGGACGGGAGTCACCGCGCGCGGGGCGCGTTCCTTCCGTGCCCAAAGACCTGATGTCACACTTGTTACTGATCATCCAGAAGAACATTTGGAACTGGATTAGGTTGACGACCTCTGACGCAGTGAGTAAGGGTCGAAAGATTCCCTTTTAATAAAATCTGTAGATATTTATTCAGCGTATTTTCCGCTAAGACCTGATGTCACACTTGTTACTGATAATCCAGAAGACCTTTTGGAACTGGATTAGGTTGACGACCTCTGACGCAGTGAGTAAGGGTCGAACGCAATTGCCTTTTGATAAATCTGCAGAAATTTATTTTGGGAGTTTTCATAGTTTATAAATTTCAATGTGTGTTAATCATTTACTATGTAAGTCACTGTAACAAAAGCTCTGCTTAGATAATTCTACAGAAATTTATTCTGGGGTTTTTATTAGAGTATAAATATCGATGTATGTTAATAATTTATTATATAGTCACAAAAAAACTGCTTAGATAAATTCCTTATTAAATACCTATCCATGTGTGTTAACTATATTAGTCACTGTAACTGCAGAAATTTATTCTGGAGTTTAGTTAATAAATATCGATGTATTTTAATTATTAACTATGTAAGTCACTGTAACAAAAGCTCTACTTAGATAAATCTGCAGATATTTAGCCTTTTAGTTTCCTTAGTTACGATGTTTATTAATCTTTATTAATATAAATTAATATCGATGCGTGTTAATCATTAAGTATGTCAGTCACTGTAACAAAAGCTCTGCGGCCGAATCCCACTAATTTCAAAACAAAGCTCAATAGTGTCATTCAATCAAGATGATTATAATGACGTTTGTGCATTTGGTATTCTATTTTTGGCGCTTGATATTGCTTAAAATATTCTTATATTTCTCATTACTTATTATTAAAATAAAAGCTTGCGATGTTTTCAAAACGGTCATTGGCAAAATTGCGACAAACCAGACGCAGAGCCATAATCAAGAAGTTGAAGTTGAAGAGACTTTCAGAATTAGAATGTCAAATTGGTAGTCAAAAACGTAATCTTCACCGCTTTATATGAATCGCAAAAACTTTGTGCTAGTACAATACCAAAAAGAGTTTAACACTGACTTTTTGACACGATACCAGTTAAATGGTGAAGCGATTTATTTAGTGGAATTCGGGCCCTGCTTAGATGTATCTTCAGATATTTACTATGGATTTTACTTAGTTAGTAAATATCGATGTTTAATTAACATGGAAATCTGAATTATCAGTACCTTATTACCTTATTCAGGGTTATTCATTAACTATATCAGTAACTGTATCAAAGCTTTGCTTGGAGCTAGATAATGCTTTTTGAATTATTTAGCTGACTATCAATATAGCTAAAATAACGTTTTTGCATTTAGTATTCTACGAGCCCTGGGCCCGAATTCCACTAAATAAACCGCTTCACCATTTAAATAGTATCGTGTCAAAATGTCTGTGTTAAACTCTTTTTGGCATTTTACTAGCACAAACTTTTGAGGTTCATTCATAGCTGTGACGATTACCTTTATAACTACCAATTTGACATTCTAATTATGAAAGTCTCTTCAAGAGCAAAAATAGTAGAATACCAAATACACCAACGTCTTTTGAATCATCTTGATTGAATGACACTATTGAGACCTTTGTTTTGACATTAGTGAAATTTAGCCCGTCTTAAGGATTACGTCAATAGGGATTAACTCTGGTCATGATATTAAAAAGATGTGATTTCAGGGTAACTTGGGTCTTTGATTCTATTCTATATGATCTTGAAAAAAAAACAAAAGAGGGTAATAGGGAGTGAGCGAGGTATAGTCGCGAATTGTGTATCTCAAAAAAATACTACTTAAGCCAAAGGCGATTTTTATCGCTGTAGTTTAGAAAAGGCTCTAGACATGTAATATATATATATAGTCTAGAGATTGGGGAAAAAATACATAAAACGTTTAAGACTTTATTAAATATTTATTTATTTTATATTTTTTACAATATACGTTTATACAAAGAGAGTTTCATTCAGTTAATATTTTAAGTGATTAGTAATATTACTTTAGTGAAAGCACGAATTATTTATAATTATGTTATAGTTATATATAAGTTATTTAAACTTGTTTATTTTCTCCAGAAGATATAAACTTATAATTTGTATCTAATAAGTATAACCTTTACTGTGTATTATTAGAAAAATAATTTGCATATGTTATCAGAATAATGTTAACACAAAGGTCAAAAAAAACTTTTGATAAATATCAAGGTAAAATAAAGTAACTTAATTTATGTAGAATACTTATAACTAAGTAACATATACATTTTAAATGTGTTTATTAGTATTTTGATTGCAACACTTTACAAACTCTAAAATTTACTGTCCAGTATTGGGGACATTCAAGTACGTAACTTGAAGAAGCAATATATGGGCGGGATTTTCTATGTTTCATATTTTATATAATTTGTCAAAGACCTCTATCCTAAATAAAAAAAAAGAAAAATGTATACAGGCACAGAATAGATATACATAAAGTTAGAAGTATATGTTTACGGAGGGAGGAGGTAAAAGCATGCTTTTTTTGCTGACAGGGGGGGGGTAAATAATTATAATAAATCTGCTTCCGTAATACTTGAACGGCCCCATTATTTTTTTCTTTAATTTATGCTTTTGCATGCTTATCTAAGCGGAAAATAATTGAAATTTTTAACAACTGCAACAACCTTCATTGTGTTCAAGCAAATAAAAATCTTTATCTTGTTTTAGCGTGAAATGTGATTAACAAATTAAGATAGCCCGAGAGAGGGCGCCAATTGTTCGAGGGACTAAATAAGTTACTTTCACGAGGTAAACACTGTGCTTTTCATTACGAATACAAGGAATTATAAATAAAAACATGAGAAACAAATGAATCGAATTGCCGCTATTTTTTTTTAAGTTTAAATTTATCTAGGACAGGCGAAAGCCATAAAGCCATACTGCTTTGTCTTTCGTATTTTTTGTCTTCAGTGAATTGCCGCTTATCCGATTTATTTTTAGCCTCAGCATTTATTTTGCTCATTCTGCCATTATCATGGTTCAGTAGTAACGTGATAGCTGTCAGTTGAAAACGATTCTCCCTAGGGCTGAAAGTATCACTTTCAACCCGCTCTTCAGACAACTTCAGACCTACTTTCCGAGTATGAGTAATGAAAACTCTATTATTATATTATCCTCAATGTTAGTATGTAGTTTGGAGCTGATTATGGCTGGACTGAAATCGAAATGATGTAAAAAGCTAATAATGTAATGAATTTTGAGCAAGTCTCTTATTTTTAATAATTTTATAACATCTGGTGGCATAAATTTACGCTGTACATTTTATAGATGACTAGCTTTCTTCTCGCGTCGTCGTCTGCGTAGATCAATCTACCCTTTAAACCGTTATAGTGATTTTTTTCGAAAATTCCTGAAACATGTGTTTTTAATTATGCTTAAGTATATCAGCATTGGAAATGTCAGTTCATAAACATCCTACATTAAAAAGTCACCGACATTTCGATATGGAGCCATAAATATTAAATGAATAAAAAAATTTAAGTATAAAAAAAATCTAGGTAAGATATTGTACCCATAACAGAAGCTCTGCTTAGCTTGGGGCTAGATGATGCTGTGTGGATTGTCCGGAATTAATTATTTATTTTAAACTAGCGACCCGCCCGGCTACGCACGGTTTTATAATACGTATAAACCTTTCTCTTGAATCATTCTAATTAAGTATTAAAAAAAAACCGCATCAAAATCCGTTGCGTAGTTTTAAAGATTTAAGCATAGGTACTTAAGGATATAGGGCCAGAGAAAGCGACTTTGTTTTATACTATGTAGTGATGATGTTAGTTCAATTGTATTTGCTGCCAGACGTTCTGAAATTGTTATCAATAACTGTGGAATGATAAACTGTATATATTAAATACTATATGTAGTTTAATAATAAGGTTGATGTTTAAAACTTATATTTTAAAGTATTTTATAATCAGGTCTGCAGATGCTATCTTTTATTTTTTTGTGAACGTGTTTATCATCTGACAACTGGGGCATTAGGGACTTTCAGTCATCGTGCTAATTTAATAATGAATTTTACACTAAAAGGTCGATTAAAGCCAAATATTTATTCGAAAATAACCTAGATTTTTATTTATAACTAGCGACCCGCCCTGACTTCACACGATTTTATTATACGTATAAACCTTCCTCTTGAATCACTCTATTTATTAAAAAAACCGCATCAGAATCCGTTGCGTAGTTTTTTTTTTAAAGGTTTAAGCATACATAGGGATATAGGGACAGAGAAAGCGACTTTATTTTATACTATATATTTGATATATATTTATATAGTGATAGTGAATTTCAAATTAAAGATAGGATCTGCAGCTTGTGTGAAGAAGATCTCTTTATTTAAGGAATATCTAAGAATAATAAATAAGTATGTACTATATTAATGAATAGTTTTCGAACATCAATAGCTTTCTATTCAATTTCAATGGCTGGGGGGCCACTGTAATAATTAAAGTCAAAATGCTTTATTTCCTTAAGACCTTACAGGACACTTGGACACGTCATAAAATTCATATTAATAATTAAAACTAGGAAATAAAGAAATCACTTATATTTTTGTTCACTTCAATCTTTATAATAAAGTACCTAAAGAAGCGAATAGAAACCTTTACGTTGTTAGGTTGTTAGTTTTCCTGTTGGAGCAAAACTCGTCCCAAGCTTTTTTATCATCTAAATAATCAGATACTTTAAAAGCCTTCAAAGAATAGTTTCGACAATTTGTTTGAATATAATTATACTACAATACAACGGAGTAAGAAATTTCGTTTCGCGGGATAAATCAAACTAAAACTGAAACATCAGCACGAAATTCGTCATATAGGTACCTCAGACTATAGAACTATCTAGACGGAGCCCCAACGAAACCCGCACTGAGGCAGGTAAAATTAAGCCTTGGCATGTTCAAACACACTTACACACACGCATATATGACGAAATTACGCCTTACCTTGTCAGTCCAGCTAAGCCGTCGCGCCGAGTGTTACGCAAAATTATTACGCGATTTAGAGGGACAAAATGCTGAATTATGTTTTGAAAGGGTGTTCAAACCAATCTCGCGACATAAAAAGCAGGATGGAATCACATTTCATGCGAAAGTACACCTGCACGGCAACACTCAGTACGAGCACACATGTTTACGAAACCGGCTTCAAAATCATTGTTAACAGCGCTCTGTCTAGGTAGTCTGAGATAGGTACACGTTAGATTCGGAAACTATTCAGAAGTTTGAATAACATAATTATATCGAAATTAAAAAAAAAACCATAGATACAAATAAATAAGGAAATATATTCAATACAGAAAGTAGGTACTTTGGGTTACGTGACGATATATCCCAAATGATCTAAGAATTCAGAGTTCAGTTTAAGCGAATTACTTATACGGGATATTTACCATGATTTGGTTTCTTTTTGAGTTTTCCGATATTTCGTCTGCTACGAACGTTACCACTACCACCGGATTCGTAGCAAAAAACTAAAAATGAGGGTAGATCGATATATCTGCCAATAAAAACTCGCTCACCTCAGTTCTTTCGTGATGATGGCGCTTGAAACGGTGCCGAAATATCGGAAAACTCAAAAGAAATCAAATCATGGTGAATAAATATCCTGTATTCAATGACTTCAGTGTTAAAAACCTTGATAGATTTAAAAGTTACCTATATTGAAGTAGTTCACTGAATTTTAACTAATCTAAAACTATTTTTTTTCCTACGTTCTGGATGTTTTTTATTAATTAACAAAAATAGTTATCGGTGTAGGTACCTTATGTATTGTATAATGTATCTACCTACGTACAGTGGCGTGCCTAGTGCTTGAGAACAGGGCAAGCCCGACATACCTACGTTTATTGTTTATGATTAAGTAGATTTGTTTGTAGTTTTCATGAAAACTACCTTCATAACTTCAATAAAAATTTCTTGAACAAATGATCTGTATGTGCATCTGCATTCATTTCAAACAAAATTAAAATCACACAAAAATCTCGAAAATTAAAACGAAATTGCTGCTAAATGTACCAACTCACTCAATAAACAAAATGAAAAAGTGGAATTCTGAAAAGGAACAGTTTTCTTTCTTGTACGAACTTCGCGATCGAGCGCGACCCTAGTTTGTGCGAACTTCACAGTGAAAGCCGGGCTTTTTGTTCCATACTAATTGCTATAGAAACGCACAGTCGTTATATCTATAGACGTAGCACTTTTGCATCGGTTAGAACGGTACGCCCGCGAAGCCAGGTTTAAGCCCATGAGTGTAAGCGAGATGGCATGCATCTCGCCGCGCGCGACTAGTTGCCGGCCGCCGCGTTCGGCTTTGTTCGGCCGAGATCGGATCGGATACTTACTAGACAGTCATGGATAAAAAGAAATGAAGTGAAAGAATTGGCGCGCGAAAATTTAAATATGGTAGTCAATGTTTTCGGTCGGTATGGATTTGAAGTAGGGCAAGCCCGGCTTTTTGGCTTGTATGAAGCTACCGCCACTGCCTACGTATATCAGTCAACGTATCCATAACACAAGCTCTGCTTAGCTTGGGGCTAGATGATGTGTGGATTTTCCAGCATTAAGTATTTCATTCATCAACCTATATTGTCATTGGGGGAGGCAATAAGTAGCATTAGGTACCTATTTACTGTTTTATTATTATCACAATCGCTATTGGTGTCCGAAAACTTATTGTATTCTAATTCGAAAGCTTTTTTAACAATATGTAGAATTTTTGATATTTAGATTATTAATGTTTTTCTGTCATATTCAAAGCAGCTTTAAGAACTAGGAGAATATTACGGGACAAAAATGTTGTACATCCTACACCGAAAGTATTATTTACACTTTGGTACGATAATAAACAAATTATAGTTATCGAATAAAGTGATATTTCAGTTTATACCTTAAATCTGCATCAGTCATAGCAAGAAAATTTTGTGTTTGACAGTAGTGAATATAAAATCATCAATGTTAGGTTAGATGTAGGTACAAGTGAGGGGTGATTTGTTTTTTTGTTTTTCACTAGCATACCTCTACTTACATTTTAAATTTATGTTAAATACACTAGAGGTCGGGCACTGTTTCAGACGAAAAAGCCAAAAGTTACAATTTCCTGAAATTTTACACATTTGATTACTTACAGTCAAACTTTACTCAGGTTTTGCAGTTTTCAGGTAATAAAATGTTTAACCGCTCTGCGTGACATGGTACTTATTCATCGATTGCTATATTTTTAATAGTTTAAGTAATCAAAAAATATAATAATTACCTATTTAGTTTTAGCGAGTCGCAGGTTGCTGACCCTATCGTTACAATCTATCCACAGAATTGACTAAATAGTAATTGTAATTAAGTATATTAGAAACATTATACTAAGGTCGTGTCCTTTCTATACTTTTCATATAGTCTCTAATTAAGTCTCTATTAGTCTCTGATACATTTTAGAATCCTTCGCTTGCTCGGTCATAAAAATGGAACACGCGGTTTACAAACAACTTTGCAATCATAACAACGAAGAAGGTTTATTCACTTCAGAGGCTAATCTATAAATATTAAGCCATGCAATAATTGATTTCGATCCGAATCAATTTGAACTATATCAAAAACTATAGTTATAAAAACAGATGTATCGCCACTCGCAAAGGTACCACTGTAGAAATAGTGTTATGTATTTAGATATATTGATTGGTGTTAGACTTATTTTGTGTCCCGTCCTCTGCTGTATCTAATGGTCTAAGATCCGACTGCAGGATTAGCGCGCTCATCGTTTTTTGCTTAAAACCAAATTATTATCTTTATTTGTAAGAAGGAGAATATGTATCTACTAGGTTCCCTATCAGAATTTGGCCGCAAGTATTTTAAATTAAATATTTATCATCTTTAACAGCTGGCAACCCTTATTTGCCGCCGGATTTAATAGGCAACCATATATGATAAAAATGAGAAAAATATAAATATTCTTAAAAATATATATAGTTATATTCTCCTTCTTACAAATAAACATAGGTAAACATTTGGTCTTAATCAAAAACCGATGAGCGGGCTAATCCTGCAGTCGGATCTCATACTATAGTATCTACCTACTTACTTACTACCTTTAATAACCTCAGAAAATACTTTGATTTAAATTGCGCGGCAGATTCAGATTCATTCCTCGACATGGAATGAAACTAGCGGAAAAGAAATTTGATGCGAGTGGAATATGAATTCCATTTCTTTATCTATGGAGCTTTTTCAAAAAATTTCAAACCTAGGGTTAGAGTTATCTTTCCCTTGTTACCTATCTACTTTTGGACATGTCTGAAGTTTAAAATATATCATCTCAAAACAATCTCCCGCGCAATGTAAATTTAACCACCTTTAGTTATTTTGATGAAAATATACATAAAAGAATAAATTAAGTGTTTTATTCATAACCTACTTACTAGCAATTTAACATACCTATATAGGTATATTATCAACATCCGCCCCTGAGCCTTTAAGTTACAGTCCGGTAGGCTAAAGCTGGTAGGTAGGTAGGTACCTACAGCTAGCTTGTGTGCGGACTAACAGCTGAATTACCAACGTATAAAAAATAGATATCATTTCATTTTTCCATTGAGGGGTTTTCGATTTGCTTTAAAAAAAATGTTAGTTCTATATTCTTCGATAGATGGCAGTGTCTCAATGGGGGCTACCGTTTTCTTTCTCACCAGTTGGCGTCACTGTTGACTAAGGTCTGGATGTATAGCTGTCAAAGGCTAATTTTTATGATCGGTACCGAAAAATAATTTTTAATCTTGAATCTCTATTACCTAAAATAATATCACATTTATTCATTATAATAACTATCATCATATCGAGTAACTATGCCGCACGCAATGCCGATCAGTTCCATTTTTTTTGAGAGCAACCGCTTATTTTTGCACTTTGTTTCAACAAATGAAATAAAAATGTTTTGGACCTCACGCGACACTAGCGCCTCTAGTGGCAAATTCACACGCGGTAGCCCCCATTTAGAGTAAGTAGGTATAGTTCGCGTCATGTAAGAAGAACGCTGGCGGTCAAGCTGCGCAGTATGCGATTTATAGGTCTATTTGGAGGTATGCGGTGGGGCGCGGGGTGAAAGGGTCATGCGCCGCATGCTTGACGGTGCGCTATTGGTTCGTCAGTTGACATTTGCTGTCACACGTCACGTTTCTTGTCAAAATACCATCGCGCACAAAAGTTTACGAAATGGTTTTACATTTTAATGGTTTTTGGAAATTATGCACAAAGGTAAAGGAAATAGAGGCTGATTACTGTAAAAGCGATCATTTGCGACATGATGACAGAATCATTTATTATTCGTGTAGGGGATGATGATTCTGACTCAAATGATGATGAAAGCTCAAGTGACGACAGCGACGATGATGAAATACCCACCTCCAGTATCAATCCCGCGTCCTCATCTGGTTTTCACGTCACCCAAGACGACTTAATGGATGGAGTTGCTACATTACATTATTTTTTGTAATTAGATTAAACATTCTAAACTGAATCGAACTTGTTTTTAATTTTATCTAATATTATTTTCGAACAACCAACACCAAGCCGCGAGTGAAATATTAGTTAAAAATAGGCATAGCAAATTGGCATAGTACTATCGTACGCGAGTGTACCCATGCGCGAACATACCCCTTCCATTTTCTTCCATCATCGTTCTTTTTACGTGACGCGACCTATATATCAATTTCAAATGAAAGGAAAACTAACTTTTTAAAGTTAATAGGTTTTGTTTACAATTTAGCATAATTTTTTGTTGTTTTTGTATTCCTTTCATCAAACCATGGTTTTTTTCGAGATTTAAACCTAGAATGGCTCTAAGCTTTGTTTTATAATAAGGCCGAGAGTTTAACACTGACATTTTGACACGATACTATTTAAATGGTGAAGCGAAAGAATTTATTTAGTAGAATTCGGGCCCTGAGTTATAGAATATTTAACTATATTAGGGCGTTTTCTATAGAATAAAAGTTAAACCAGACTCAAATGGTGCTTAAACTTAGAGCTGTTAAATAAGAGTAGGTAGATGGGTAGGTAGGTACAACCGTGCTTTACAGTGATCATCAAAATCCGTTTCGTAGTTTTAAAGATTTAAGCAGTCAAAGGGACAGGGAAATAAGGACAGAAAAAGCGATTTTGTTTTATACTATGTAGTGATAGTGATGTACGCAAGGGCAGAACAAGGGGGTGGGGTCATGACCCCCATGCCCCCCCTTCCTGGGCTGGGACCAGGACCTAGGTGGACCACGTTACAATTTAAAGTTTTCAATTTAATATCACTACATACAATACGAGTACAATACAAAAATTCTTTATTGTACACCAGAAAAAACATTACAAAAAGGAATATAACAAAAACAATAAGATACATAGTATAAAACAAAGTCGCTTTTTCTGTCCCTATGTCCCTATATCATTGTCCCTTTGACTGCTTAGGTAAATCTTTAAAACTACACAACGGATTTTGATGCTGTTTTTTTAATAGATAGAGTGATTCAAGAGGAAGGTTTATATGTATAATAAAACCGTGCGAAGCCGGGGCGGGTCGCTAGTACCTAATAATTTGTATGATAGCAAACGCATTCGCGAACCAACGCATCGAAATTTTTACAGCGAGGTTCACAAAGATTCTAGCATGACTACGTTCCGTACTTCAATCGGATGACTGAATAGGCTCATAAAGCATGCTCTAAGGATAAGCTCATAATCTTTAAAACTAGGTACGCAACGGATTTTGATGCGGTTTACTGAATAAAAAAATATTGGGCAGCATTAAACCATTATTATGTTACAGCAAGTAATTAAATTTTTGAGGTGCATAATAAATGTTATGGGCAATAGAATTACTAAAAAGTAAAGCAGAAAAAAGCGAATATAAGCCGTAATCACTGGTACTGCGTTTGAAATTTTACTATTTTAGGTACCTACTGTTATTGAAAGTCTGTAACTATTTGTTATAAATAATCTCAGTAGGTAGATACTTAAGTTATTTAGATGAAATTTGGTATGTAAGTAGATACTTTAAGACCAAGAATAACTTAGTAAATACTAAGCAATGTTTAAAATCTTTGGGGCTTTCCTACCTCTATCTCTGAGGGCTTTCCTGATCTCTATCTCTCAATCTTGGGAATCTATACTTATAATAAAACTGTAACAGGTCCAATTCTGTACATTGAAGATATTTTGAAAATTTTTTTTGGGGGTCACTCTATTATCGATACTCAAGCCAAAACTGTTAATTTTTTTCATTCATGTCTGTCTGTCTGTCTGTCTGTCTGTATCGTAAACGCGCATCACGCCTAAACTACTTGATGGATTGAAATGAAACTCGGCATAATTATAGGTCATTCTACGAGGAAGGACATGGGATACTTTTTATCCCGGAATTCAGTAAGGTTCTCATGGGAGAGGGTATGAAAGTAAAATTCCTTTACCGCGCATCACGCCGAAACTGCTGAATGAGTTGGAATGAAACTCGGGACGATTTGAGTTCATACTACAAGAAAGGACATGGGATACTTTTTATACCGGAATTCAGTAAGGTTCCCGTGGGAGAGAGGGTGAAAGAATTCTTTAACCACGCATCACGACGGAAGTGAATGAATTCGAATGGAACTCGGGACGATTGCACACGGGATACATTTTATCCCGGAATTATCCAAAAATTTCTCACAGCATCTGAACGATGCTGTGAGAAATTTTTGAAAACCCGTATAGCCCAGGGGAACCAAACTGAATTGAACTGATAAACGCGTAAGTTTGTAAGTATGAGTGGATAGATGGATGGATGGATAGATTGATAGATGGATGGATGTTTGGTACTCTTTCACGACAAAACAAAAAAAAAGGCTTATGAAGGTGAGAAGAGCTTTGGAATATTCAAATCTTTGTTTCAAAACTGCGGAACGGATCTGGATGAAATTTGGCACAGATATAGATTATAAGCTGGAATAAACTTTATTTATCCCGAAAATCCCACGAGAAAGGGAATCGCGAGTACGCGCAAGTAAAATAGCGAGTACTCGAAATACTAATCATGCGCAGACGAAGTCGCGGGCACCAGCTAGTAAAGAAATAAAGTTATATCCCAAAATGTGCTGCACAGAGTGCGGGGACTTACACACTTACCTACTGCCATAAACTTTTTTTCATTGTTTTACTTATTTTCCCAATTCGTGAGAGGGCGTTATCTGCAGAAATTTGTTTCGTTGGTCTGGGTGTTTAATATGTATAATAAAAAATATCTATATAAGTAGTATATTGTATTAAGTATATCAGTCATCTAGTACCCATAACACAAGCTCTGCTTAGCTTGGGGCTAGATGATGCTGCGTGGACTGTCCAGAATTATTTATTTATCTGCGACACAGTTTTTTAAACTCCTGCAGATGGCATCGTTTCCATTTTTAACCACGAAACTATTGTTATTGTTCCATAATAAACGATTTAATTATTTATTTAATTAAAATAGTAGTACTGAGGTAGAACCCGTGACCACTGTCTCAAAAGCTCTAGCTATAGCTCTAGCACAGAATAATATGATTATACCTAATGATTGACACACCCTGACCAACGGACACATTTCTGCAGATCGTACCTACATGACGCCCGTAGCACACCTCCGCTGCGAAACCATAATAGCGGAACCGCCTTAATTTCGCTGTGTTTTGTCCGTATGTAGGAGAAGCGGAACTGCCTGTTCTAACGCCTAGATTTAACTATATTCTATCTCTTTCCCCGCGCGGTTTCGTCGATAAAACTCCTACGCCAGCCAGCCACACTACCGCGCTCCGGCCGCCATTTTGTGGCGGTGCCGCGTTGTTTTCGCACGTGTTTGTGGAAATCGACAAATCGACAGTTTCGGACGCCCGTTCCGCAACTCAGACTACACTTATCGCAGTGGAATTCCTACAGCGGTTCCGCTGTTATGGTTTCGCAGCGGAGGTGTGCTACGGGCGTAAATTTGTTCCCAGGCGGGAATCGAACTCTTGCGTCGCAGGCGGACCTTCGATAAAGTATTATGTGTAAAGTATTAGTAGATATGCGGATTAAAATACGTATATGGTTAATATAGTTATTAATGTTACTATAGTACTATTAGCGGTTTCACCCGCGAAATTACCGGAATTTCCCGTGGGAATTCTGGATAAAATATAGCGTACCTATGTGTTATTCCAGATAAATCTATCTCTGTTTCAAATTTCATCCAGATCCGTTAAGTAGTTTTTGTGTGAAAGAGTAACAAACATCCATCCATCCATACTTACAAACTTTCGCGTTTTTAATATTAGTAGAGGTGGCAACAAGCAATAAAATAAGTAGGTACCTATGTCATTGCTTATCCTACAGCTTGACATTTAGGTACCTACTTAGTTGCAATCCCAAAGGATCTAAGATCCGTTGGGATTGCACTACTCACTACAAACAACTTTTTACACTAACTTTTTATGTGATCAGATGCAACCGCAAACGGATCATATGATCAGATGGAATAACCCTTACGAATCTGTAAAAGCGGTTTTATCTATTTTCATCTGCTGTAGGTACCTAGATATCCTGCAATTATCCATTAAATTCAGTTCGCCCTATCAAGAAACCTGCGTTTTCCGTATCCGAATAAAATTTCAAACGTCTTATAGCCGATCAAATGAACTTCGGTGAAGTTCGAACATTATTATTTGAGTGAATTCATTCGAAAATTATAAGTTGCCTGTAGAATAAAGGAAACCTGGTTATCACTACATTGTATAAAACAAAGTCGCTTTCTGTGTCCCTATGTCCCTTTGAATGCTTAAATCTTTAAAACTGCGCAACGGATTTTGATGCGGTTTTTTTAATAGATAGAGTGATTCAAGAGGAAGGTAGGAAGGATACGTATAATAACCGTGCGAAGCCGGGCCGGTCGCTAGTCTAGTTTAAAATAAAGGGAAATGAAATGAAAAACACAGAATAAATTTCACCTTTTATTTCAACATAGTACCATTCTTCAGTCATATGGAAAGTTTTCAATTGACCAACCATAAATGTGAGGAAATTTGCTGAAAAAAAAAACAATTTATTATTTTGACGATCTCAACACCTCACATCTCACAATATCTCACATTTTGAGATATTTTTATCATTATTTGTATAGCTATAAGTATGGATTTATGATCTGAAATACCTGAATAAGAATAATTATTATTATTCAGGTATTTCAGATTTATTTGGATTTATGATCTGTTTTTAGATCATAGGTAAATCCATACTTATAGCTATACAAATAATGATAAAAGATCTCAAAATGTTATAAGATAAGATTTTACAATAATTAATTGTAACTTTACCGTGACATTTTGTTTAGGTATAATTATTTTTATCATTATAATAATTATTATTATTCAGGTATTTCAGATCATAAATCCATACATATACCTATACAAATAATGATAAAAATAATTATAAACAAAATGTCACGGTAAATTTAAAATTAATTAATGTAAAATCTATAAAGTATAAATCAGGGCAGTGCCGGATTTATATTTTTTATGAATGTAGGCCATGTTACACCCCCCCCCCCCCCCCCGTAGACATACAAGGTTCGAATCCTGCATCCTGCAATTGGCAATAACATCTCTTTTAAGGAACCCAAAAATTAAATAACAGCTATAAAATAGCAAAATCACTCCAATTCAAACCAGTGAACAGGGATGATCGCGGAGGCGCGCACGGAAGGCTTTCACGCAATTATTTGTAAGAAAGTCGCTTCCCTACTCCAGCGTGCGCGGCATCCTAATGCCTTGATCAAACGTACCGAGCAAACCGGCGAGACAGTGCTCTCGGTCGAGTACTCGGTACGTATAAACATAGCGCCGAATGCACGGCCGAGCGGCTCGGCCGAACAAAGTGGCGAGACAACAGCTCGGCTGCCGTTCTACTTACTAGACCGAGTTACCACCCTCCCGCTTCCCTTCACTGTCTCGCTCACTTACTCGGCAGGTTTGAACGTACACTGTCTCACCGCTCGCCAGTCGGCGACATGATTGTCGCGTCGCCGCACGTGGTTTTTTTGAGTGCAGTTCCATCATATCTCAATTGAACTGAACTGACTGTGCTTATTTCAAAACGTGTGTGAACAGCTACTCGCTTACTACACTGTCTCGGCCGAGAAACATTTTACTGTCTCGCCGGTTTGCTCGGTACGTGTGAGGATGCCGTTGCCGCTGCTCTGCGCACGCTGGAGTAGGGAAGCGACTTTTTACGAATAATCGCGTGAAAGCCTTCCGCGCGCGCCCCCGCGATCATCCCTGATGCTATCCCTGATTTATACTTAGTTATAGTTTAAAATTTGACTTGTCTAAGTGCTTATTTTGTAAACCTAAAAATATAAAGTTACTTCCTATTGATTTATTGAAACCGTAAAAACATTACCCTCTCTTTTGATTACTAGCATTGACTGAACCATAGAAATAGTCGGCTGGTTTCCATTTTCCTTTCTTGCTTTTACTGGCTTTGGACCCCGGTTCTCCAGTCTTTTTACCTGCGAAAATAATAAAAGAAAAAAATGATCTCAAATTCCCTTACAGAATTTCCAGATAAGGGGATTTTTAGACCTAGCCAAAATTCAGTGGTTTCTATCTTGGGCTGTTTTTTAGAGTTCCGAAGATAGGTGGTAGGTACCTTCTATCAATACCTATATATGTCGCAAATCGCTCCATTTATAGACCTCATTTCTATTTTTATACACCTGGGACGCAGGAGGTTGCGTGTTCGATTCCCGCCTCGAATCAAATTTATGTACGATCTGCAGAAATTAGTTCCGTTGATCTTGGTGTTTTCTATGTACCTTATACACCTTACTTTTAGTAAAAAATATGTATTGTATTAAGTATATCGAGTATATAATCATCTAGTACCCATAACACAAGCTCTGCTTAGCTCGGGGCTTGATAATGCTGTGTGGACTGTCCAGCATTATTTATTTATTTATTTATGCTATAATCTATCTCTGTGCCAAATTTCATCCATATCCGTTCAGTAGTTTTGGCGTGAAAGAGTAACAAACATCCATCCATCCATACTTACAAACTTTCTCGTTTATAATATTAGTAGGATGGCTTAACCTGTTATGGTCGTAGCTTCAAACTGATATTAAAAAAATATTTAATGTACCTACAGCGTAGGATTCTAAAAGTCGTAACACCACAAAATATAAACAAAAATCTCTCCAAACCAAACTTTAAAATCTTTAAGACTGCCATGGGCTTTTTTAAACTTTCTGTAATTCTTTTGGTCCAACAAAGAGTAAAACTACACTAAACAATTTCATAATACAGATATACCTACTTATGCCCATCTTACGTACACTAGCAACCAGAAATCAGAAATCAATATCTTTATTTCTTTAGGCTTAGGTACAAAATAAGCACTTAGACAAGTCAAATTTAATACTAACACAAAAATACCTACTAAAATCCCTAATTAACTACTAGGTACCTTATTTCTTACTATCTTACTTCTTACTAGGTATATCTATCTATACTTATAATAAAACTGTAACAGGTCCAAATCTGTACATTGAAGATATTTTGAAAATTTTTTTTGGAGGGCACTCTATTATCGATACTCAAGCCAAAACTGTAATTTTTTTCATTCATGTCTGTCTGTCTGTCTGTCTGTCTGTCTGTCTGTCTGTCTGTCTGTCTGTATCGTAAACGCGCATCACGCCGAAACTACTTGATGGATTTAAATGAAACTCGGCATGATTATAGGTCATACTTCGAGGAAGGACATAGGATACTTTTTATCCCGGAATTCAGTAAGGTTCCCATGGGAGAGGGTATGAAAGTAAAATTCCTTTACCGCTCTTCACGCCGAAACTGCTGAATGACTTGGAATGAAACTTGGGACGATTTGAGTTCATACTACAAGGAAGGACATGGGATACTTTTTATCCCGGAATTCGGTAAGGTTCCCCTGGGAGAGAGGGTGAAAGAAAAATTCTTTAATGACTTGGAATGAAACTTGGGACGATTTGAGTTCATACTACAAGGAAGGACATGGGATACTTTTTATCCCGGAATTCGGTAAGGTTCCCCTGGGAGAGAGGGTGAAAGAAAAATTCTTTAATGACTTGGAATGAAACTTGGGACGATTTGAGTTCATACTACAAGGAAGGACATGGGATACTTTTTATCCCGGAATTCGGTAAGGTTCCCCTGGGAGAGAGGGTGAAAGAAAAATTCTTTAACCACGCATCACGAGGGAAGTGAATGAATTCGAATGGAACTCGGGACGATTGAACATGGGATACATTTTATCCCGGAATTCAGTTTGGTTCCCCTGGGCTATACGGGTTTTCAAAAATTTCTCACAGCATTTGAACGACGCGCGCGCGTCGTTCAGATGCTGTGAGAAATTTTTGAAAACCCGTATAGCCCAGGGGAACCAAACTGAATTGAACTGATAAACGCGTAAGTTTGTAAGGATGAATGGATAGATGGATGGACGTTTGTTACTCTTTCACGCAAAAACTGCTGAACGGATCTGGATGAAATTTGGCACAGAGATAGATTATAAGCTGAAATAACACATAGGCTTTATTTTATCCCGAAAATCCCACGAGAAAGGAATTACGCAATGAAATAGCGAGTACTCGAAATACTAATCATGCGCAGACGAAGTCGCGGGCACCAGCTAGTATTATAATAAATGGGAAAGTCCGTGTGAATGTTTGTTATAAGTAATCTTTGCAACTACTAACCCCTAGCCTAACCCCTAGGGGGTTTGCAGTGCAAGTAATTTCTGAAACTTGTTAAAAAAAAACTCTGTTTCGCAAGCGAAGCCGCGGGGTGCATCTAGTAATTATTATGGCGGGAGAACTACTTACAGACTACCTTGATACCTATTATACTTAACAAACTACCACTTGGACTTCTGAAAGAGGTTAATGCTAAAAACTATGTGATAAATATAAGAAATACTTCCTAGATTATATGTATATAAAAGAAAATCGTGTTTGTTACAACACTTATAACTCGAGAACGGCTGGACCATTAAAAAATTGGGAGCGCCACTTTAAGGAAATAGGAGTTATCGCCATTTTTATTTCTCACTCGGATTTTAATACACATCGTAGTTGATACGTGTGCGTTGCTGTGCTTCAAAAACAAGTTTTTTGCTTAGATTGGATAATCTGTAATACGTTAGTGTTTTCTTTAGATCCTAAGCTTCGTATTTATGTAGTTACTTTATTTGTATCTATGCGAAATAAGCTTTAATCTCAATTCAAAAATTTCACCTCAAGTTGCACCGTTTGGGAAAGTGCGGCACTATGCCGCACTTACCCCAAGTCAGCGGTTTTCAACCTTTTCAACCTTATGTTTTGGGAGCAAAATGCATTGGTACCTATTTATTTTAAATATTTGGTCAGCCGGAGGAATCGTAAGATAGACTGAATATCGTTATAATAATATGCAAAATTTAGTTTTCAAACCGCCTTAATATTTCGATCTTATGAAAGGCTGAATGTAGAAAATATAAGGCGAGATTTATTTTTGAAACGTTTATTTTCTACGGCAACTTAATAAATTAAGTTTTCTAAAAAATAATAATACATAGTCACTAAATTAGTTTAGAAACTTTGAATGAGAAAATGAATATTATTAAGTTGCTTATTATTCTAAGAAAACAACGAATGCTAAAATTATGCATAATTTTCTGATAAATATAAAAAAATATGAGACTTTATTTATTAAATTATTAAGTTTATAATATAAGTTTATTTTGATACTGCCTTATCTACTTGTTTCTTAATTTTTGTGAATAGTTTGATGTTCGTAATCTCAATAAGTTAAATTAATAAAAAATAATAACTTAAACACTATTTTTCATTTTAAAAAGCATTTTAATCAATAAATTACACATAAAAAATTATTGATTTTTTAAAGTGTACATAAACATTGTCATTTTGAGCATTGTTGTCAAAAAAACATAGAACATACATCCCATTAACTTTATCTTCCTTTTTGGGCAGTCAGGTATATTAGGTAGGTACTAATGTTTAGAACCACTGGATAGCTTGTGCCTTAGAAATTATGCCGCACTTCCCCCATTTCACAATTCTCTAATTTTTTTCGGTGAACCTTATTTCTAGGATCCAAGAGTCAAATATAGACTTCTATTAGAACGTTCCTCTTTCTGATATTCACGTTGAAATTACAAAAAAGAGTCATTTACTGGCATTTGTAGACCCCTGCCGCACTTAGGTACCCCATTTTGTTGGGTAAGTGCGGCCATGGACATGCTGTTAAAAATCCAATGAAAAACATAGAAAACTACATCAGAACTCTAAAATTGCAGGTTCCATACGTAGATAATTCATCAGGGAATGTTGTACTTAAATAAATTATTTAAAAATGTTCACAGTATAGACACAATTCGAGTGCAAAGTGAACTTAAAATAAAATACGCCGCACTTCCCCCAACTGACCTTACTTACCTAATGCTTGCTTGCATACCTTTTCATTTTTATTCCACGAATTTCAGCAGCCGTAAAATCCTGATTCTAATTGAATTATTGTGCACCATCAAACAATCCACTCCTGGCAGATTGGCTGACTGTCATTTTAGAAATCCTTCTTCCATACTACACACTACAGTTTCACTTTAATAAAAAAATAATAATAATGTTAATTTATATTAAATTCGTTTTTAATCCAAGCTCATATGAAAACGAAGACAATCGAAACAAAATGAAACGAGACGCGCGTAATCACCGGAGCGAACGCGGCCCGCCGCCGCCGCCGCCGTGTCGCGGTCGGTTGGGGGCTGAGTGGGGGGATGACGTCCCAGTACGAGCGCGCGTAATCTCAGAAATAAAAAAATGTCTTAAACTTCTCGTCGTTATAACTTCGGAAATACTGCATTTATTGACGTGAAATAAAAAGTAACGTAATGTTCATAATCTACGCTCCGATATTATGTATTTTAATGGCAATATTTTGACCGTTTTGTCATCTCCATTGAAAGCATGTGAGCATGTATGAAAATTAAGTAATTTGGTTTCGATAATGAAGAACCTAAATTTTGGCTTGACTTCTCTTATCAAATAATATTCAAATTAAATATTTTAATACCACCATGGATCATATCTATTTAATGAAACGGAAGTGGAGATACAAATAGATAGAAATAGACGAATACAAATAGATTTTTGATGGAAAATTTAATATTTTAATTTATTAATAAAAAATATTTATCTATGTAACTGGGTAATTCTCACGAAATCCCGAAATTCTTGTCCTTGGAGTTTATTTAAAAACCCTACAAAGAAATGGATGTTACTAAATATATTTCTATAAAATCTACATATTATCAAACCTTTAAGTTTCACATAAAATTTTAGAGCCGTATAAATAAATAAATAGAAATACATAACCATAAATGTACCTAATGTCATTCCCTCACTGTGTCCCAAGGGCCAATTTTATTTACTTTCATTTACTAAAAAAGCACAAAAATCATTCGAATCATATTCAAGTAGGTTGGATTGTTTAAAAATATTATAAATTTATGGGAAAACCTGAAATTAGCATTATAAAGTAAAAAACGCGTTAAAAAAATAACTTTTATATGTGTCCCACAAAAATAAATCATTCCCTCACACTATTACTGACAGAGGAATTATGAAGGCATTTGAAATAAAATACGAACGCTATCATTAGTTTTTGAAAGTAGGCACTAATGTCAATTTATCAAAATGACGAATTTTCTGTGATGGTGTTCGGGTGTGCGGTGAAAATTCTTTTATGAATTTTTTGGTTGAAAAAAATTTTTGATCGTCATTTCCTCACATTCTAAAAAAACAAAAGGTAAGTACTTCAACTGATTATAAGTTGCATGAATAAGATGGCTTTTAAGAGTAATTTCCTTCAGCAGAAAAATTGGTTTAAAACTAAGTCTATATCAGGAGCCCTTTACGGTTATTCTTTATTTCGTCATTTCCTCACCATCATTCCCTCATAACAATTCATGGTGAGTGAATGATTTTTGGGTAGGCTAGCTTTTTTATTGTTTGCTTTTATTAACTTTTGAATTGATCGCTGCGATATTGTTTTAGGTTAAATAATGTCAAGAAAAAAAGAAAATAAGCAAAGCAGAAGCTAAACTAAAAAAACAAGAATATGACCGAAGGGAAAAAATTAAAGCTGATCCTGTAACACTTGAAATACCAACTTCGCCAAAAAGAAAGAATTAATTACCTGAATTCATTTATTAGGTAGTTTCACTCTTAAAAAAAAGTATCTACTAAATAAGACGTATTTTTTGATTGGAAGAAAGCCAGTTAAGTTATAGATTTTGTTTTTTTGATTTTGATACTAAACATTTATTTTATCTGTGAGACTAAAGTTTAAAATAAGAAGTTTTTCTGTTGGTAAAAATGCTGTTAGATGAATCTTTAAGTTAGCAACAATTTTTTTAGTGGTTGTTATTTTATTAAGTGCCATAATAAATAAAAATAAGTTTAAATTAAATTGTATGCCAAAGTGCTGCAATATGTTTTAGATTTGCTGGAATTACTCATTGATTATTGTTAAAAAACAAAATTTCATTTACATAATAAAAAGATTTCTTTGAAAGAAACCTAATTTTATTTAAAAAGCTTCATGACTTGTCTATTATAATCATTCCCTCACCCTAATTGTCATTCCCTCACTTTGATTTTTTTAATGTCCTCATAACTTTCTTAAAACGTGATAATTTTTGGGACCACTACTAAATTAAATTCTAGTAACATTAGTACTTTCAAATTTACATAAAAAATATATCATATAAACACATTTTTTTTTGCAATTTTAAGCCGAATTTCGGTATTTCGTGAAAATTACCCAACTACTTATAGGAATTTTGTTCCTATTAAATTATTTGATTCAAAACGATTTTTTTAATAATATTTGCGTATTGAACTAAAGAGCCGCAAATCCAGAGAACCGCCTGCGACTCGCGAGTTGCCGTCCCTACTCTAGTAGTAGGTAGGTATTATACATAAGCGAGCGAGTGGTGGACTGAAAACTCACCTCGAATGGCTGAATAATAATAAAAAGATTTTATTACCGACCATGATGTCTTTGAAAACAGATTTCTTGTGTTTTTTCCTTTGTAGACGAGCCTTTTCGGCACGAGCCCTCTCCAATTCCGCGTTATACAATGCCTTAGCTTTATCGTTGGCCTCTTTGATTTTCTGATGCTGATTAGCCCTTTGCTCGCTCGAACCTGTAAAAATTATTAGAGAATAAAGAAGATAGAAGAATCAAATAATAAATTACCGTTGCGTGTAGGTATACATTTTTATAGGTGTAGGTATCTACATAAAAAAAGGGTGGACCTCGTAACAAATTTTTGCACTTTGCAGATCGTTCAAACATGTGTCCCGAGGCGGGAATCGAACCCGCAACCTCCTGCGTCGCAGGAGGACCTTCGCTCACCACGCCACGTCGGTCGTAAAACAACAAAAACAAGGTGATCTTATGTTGGATGACCTATTAAATAAATGAAATATCTATCTGTGATGTATTATTAAGAACTAGATGCGCCCCGCGGCTTCGCCCGCGAATCAGGGTTTGTTTTTTCATACGAATTTCAGAAATTAATTGCACGTATCCTAGAGGTTATTGCGTAAAAATAAAAAAATACATGTTTAATTATTCACTGCATAGTTTATTTATACCGATTTTTGAGTGAATCAAACCAAGGAATAATTATTTTCCATACATATTTTACCACCCCTTTACCTCTTAAAAGGTGCATTTATAAAAAATTTACAATCCTTTATGTTTATTTAGGTCCAAGTCTATTTACATACTTACTAAATTTCATATAAATGACTTAAATAGTTACGGAGATCACCTATACGAAAAATATTCACACAGACTTTCCCATTTATTATAATAATAAGAAATCAGTCATCTAGTACCCCTAAGACAAGCTCTGCTTAGCTTGAGGCTGGATGATGCTGTGTGGATTGTTCAAAATTATATTAATTATATATCTTACTATCTTATCTTACTTCTTACTATCAGGTACAGGTAATAAATGGGAAAGTCTGTGTAATTATTTATTAATAATATTATTTATTATTATAAGTAATCTCCTTAATTACTAAAGTTATTTATACGAAATTTGGTACGGAGATAGTTTAGGACTTAGAATAGGTAAGACATAGGCTAATAAAATCATCAAAAATTTACCTCTATGGGTGTTAAATACGGTGATGAAGTTTGTATGGATAATTATTTTTCCTTGGTTGGATTTACTCGAAACTCGGTATAAACAAAGTATGAAATAAATAATTAAATACCTACTTTTATTTTTCACAAAATAACCCCGAGTAGTTGTGTAATAAATTTCTGAAATTTGTATGAAAAAAAACTCTGGCTCGCGGGCGAAGCCGCGGGGTGCATCTAGTTAAAAAGAAATGATCACTAACCTGGGGTTTCTCGCCAGAGCTGGGTTTGGTCCTTAAAGTTCTTATATTTACCCTCCACCTCGTGAAGCATATGACATAATCTTATAATCATTTTACAGTCGTACAGTATTGCCGAGTACATATACAGCATATATTGAGGCGGGGTATGATCATCAAAATAATGGCCCACAAACCTATAAATAGATAAAAAAAAATTTATTGCTCATAATAAATAGCGACCCGCCCGGCTTCGCATGGATTTGTTGTACATAATATGTACAATAGGTGATCAATTGAACTTGCAAAGTGAAGTTCGATCACTATGATATGAGTCACTTCATTCTTCAGATATAATTAGTTTATTATTAACCAGGTAGAACTTTAAACCTAAAAGGCAGTCGCACGATTTTAAAAGTAAATCGATCTACTCGATTTCATGGGTAGCCATGCCTTAGCCGGCTCTGCCCGCAGACGATCCCCTCATTTCTTCAGAGAATATTTAAAATTTATGGGGTGGGTAAAATCATACCTACTCTGGGTGGGTGATTTTATATCTTCGAATATCGAATCTATGTATTTAATGCGATTAAATTATTAATCGCTGCTAGCATTTCAGGTTCATCATCGCAAGAAAGATGACTAGGTACCCTTTTCTGTTGTACAGTATAAATAGATGTTAACTTGATAGAATAACTTGAATCCAATCAGTTTTATAATTGTTAGCCGACAATTATAAAAATGTTGGTTATGCTCAGCGTGTACCCAATTTTATAATTGCGGTGCTGGAGCACGTGGCTTGCTCTAGTTTAGGGTCTGAGCTGGTGGCCTCGCTCCTGCCTTAGGCCCCCTGCAACCTGCGGCCTCGCTCCTGCCTGAGGCCCCTTGCAACCTGCGGGGTTACGTCCCCCCCATAGTTCATGTATAACGAAATAGATGTATAAGGAGGGCTGTTCTGTTCCCCACCCGGGGGCGACTGGTCGTCGGTTGAGCTGATGCCACTACTGGTGCCTTTGCGGATGCGGTGATTTATTTTTTTAAATCAGTAACCTTAGTAAATTTTTATAGCCTTTTAATCTTTAAACTAGTCTTAGTGAGAGCTTCTGACCAAACAATTACATCGTGGTCTTCGTTCTGGATAAGATTTCATCACGATCCAGACCGGGAGTTACTAAGTTTCCCGATCAATTTTATAATTTAAGTATAAGTATTTTATAATAAATTCAATAAGTACCGAGAAGGCCCTGTTAATAGCAGTGGTGCCTTAGCTTAACTGCTGCTGACCTGAGTCGACTCTTTTATCCTCTGTTCTAGTGGCATCAGATATTGTAACAGCAATTTTACGTTTTAAATTGAGTGCTTGTAAGAGAGCACAGTTTTCTGAATAGAAAGTCAAAAAAAGGGCAAAGTAAACCGAAACATATAAAATATACCAATATTTTTCCATCATATTTGGCAATGTCTCTTTGTAACCCACCGAGAGCTTTAAGAATTAATTATAATTTTACCTCGTACGAGCGTAAAAAGTGCACTTAATGCTTAATAGAATTACCATGTGTTGTTCGACAGCCAACCACCAGGCGAACCCAATGACCTGGTCTATATTGAATCTAATTATATAAATATAAAATTTAATGGAATTGTGATAACCCACGGTTACCATCTATTCAGTAAAAGACCACGTGTTAACTTCCCGTTAACATCAAGGTTCTTATTTGCAAAAATAAGCAACAACCAGACTTAGTTGTAATTTTAATAACATATTGCTTTGCGAAAACCCACGGATAACCTTAGGCATAGCAGGTTATAATTTGGGAAAATAAATTTCAGCAAGTAAAGCACCAAACGTGGTCCCAACATAGTGTAATTATTCTAATATTTTGCTTTGTGAAGATCTATGGTTGACTTCTTGCTTATAGCAGCCGTGGTGTATCTAATTTGCGAACCTAAATGTAAGCAAGTACCATACGTGGTAGTGTAATTGTTCTAATTTAGGGCTTTGGGAAACTCACAGTTAACCTCTAACAGCCATTATCGTCTAATTTGTGAAAATAAATGCAAGCAAGCATACTTTGTTTTGTAATAATTCCAATATTTGCTTTGTGAAAACCCACACGGTTAACCTCTAAGCATAGAACAGTCATCGTTGTTCGAATTAGCGAAAATAAATGTTAGCAAGTTTTTGTTCTAATATTTGCTTTGTGATAACCCTTGGTTAACCTCTAGCATAGAACAGCCATTGTCTTAACCCCAGGGTCAATCCCCAGGCTTAAGTAGGTAGTTACCTACCGGAGGTAAAACCCTTTTTCTTGTTTTACGTTCATTTCGCAACAAAACTTGAAAAGATAATAGCACTTTGCTTACCTTGTTCACTTAACTCAGAATCTGACGAATACACTATTATTCGCCGTTTTTGTTCTCCTTCTCTTAATTTTATCATTATAACATTTAATCATGTCGAAACTTCTCTTCGGCATGAGGAATAAATTTATTTTACAAGAGGGAGCTGTTAGGTCCATACGCTGCCTCGCACGAAAAAAGAATGAGGGGATCGCCTGCGGGCAGAGCCGGCTAAGGCATGGCTATTGGCTACCCTAAACAAAAAAAAACATGAAATCGAGTAAATCGATTTACTTTTAAAATCCTGCGACTGCCTTGTAGGTGTAAAGTACTACCTGGTTAGTAATAAACTAATTATATCTGAAGAATGAAGTGACGAAATATCAATGTAGGTACATATAAACTTTCCTCTTGAATCACTCTATCTATTAAAAAACCGCATAAAAATCCGTTGCGTAGTTTTAGCCTTTGTGTTATTCTTTGTCTAGAAAAATGTCTATTCAAATTTCAGTCCGATCCGTTCAGTAGTTTTTCCGTAAAAGAGGAACAAAGATCCAAACATTCATACATCTATACATTCAAACAATCTTTCACGTTTATAATATATAATCTATAATAACAACGAAAATTACAAGCAAAGGAATAGAAAAATTACAACTAGTATTTACAATTGAAACCATTGAGCTAACTGCAGACGGTTGCAAACAGTCTAAAGGTAGCTCAATTGATCCATGTCAATACCAGTCGGAAGCGTCCCCAAGACACTGGCTGCTTTATAATATTAGAAAGGAGTAAGGATTGTACCTTGAGGTGACCAAATGAAAAAGGTCGATAACAATAGTGTAGTGGCGTAAAATTTCTTGAGACAGATATCCGATTTCAAAGTGCATGGTCCAAAGGTACAAGAAACGTACTTTGTAGTATCTCTGTATATCTAATCTCCTGGAAAAACAATAATATTTATGCATTAATTATGTAGGCCACGCTCCGGGGTGGCTTTTAAAAAAGACTTTTTTTATTTAACCCTAATTTATTAGCCAAAATTACAGAGTAGAGAGACTCGTTCGAAGTATGAATCGAGAATGACATATGTAGGCGATAGGGAAAACAAAGACCTCTTGCTGTGAGAAACGACGAGTGAAGCGGATCAGTGAGCGTGCGCGCGATGGGTCTGAAAAGCTACTGAAGATCTCTGAACGGGCGACCGCGGCATCCAACCCCACGTCCCGCACCTTTGCGCGCACCCCTCTCGAACACGCGACGCTCGCAATTGTTTTAATATTTTCAAATTCAAAATACATAGACAAAATATCAGTAGCTAGAAAGGAGTTTTAACTATGCGTTGCATACATTCCCCCCCCCCTAGTGCTGGAGCAGCACTCAGCATCAAATCAACCGTGATACGTGCGACGCGTGTTGCGTTTCTCCGCAATATCCCAGTCTTAGTCTTAACGTCGACCACTCGAATTCTACCATCTTTTCCGGCTAGTGCATTCTGTATCAAACCTTTTGGGCCATACGTTTAGGGGAGAGTTGGGGTCAACAACCAGCACCAAATCACCCACTCGCAGGGGTTCTTGTTCTGCGTGCCCCTTCTGCCTGGGCCTCATATCTGGAAGAATCTCCCTCACCCACCGTTTCCAAACATGTCAGTCAGTTTTTGTGACAAGCGCCACTGCTTTCTCAAGTAGGTATCTGACTCATCAAGGTACCTAGTGTAGGTAAGTTGAAAGATGTGCCCAGTAGAAAGTGATTCGGCGTCAATGTCTCTCCGCTCGTGGGCTCCACTGAAACATGGGTGAGTGGGCGACTATTTATGACATGCTCGACCTCCACCATCAGGGTCTGAAGGGTCTCATCACGCGGTGCCCGTTCTTTGAGTATCACTTTTAGTGCGCTTTTAATGCTCCTTATCAGTCTCTCCCATGCTCCTCCCCAGTGCGGGCTGGCTGGCGGTATGAAAATCCAAGTAGTGGTCATACTATAGGTACTTACTCCTTCTTTTAGTTTTTTCTGGTCAAGCTCCGAAACGCACTTCTTCAGCTCTGTGTCTGCGCCCCTCAAGTTCGTCCCATTCATTATCCGAATATAGGTACTGTGGCCAGCCTCGTCTAGCTGCCATTCGTCGGAGAGCCATTATCCGTGCATCGGTGGTCAACTGGTTCACTATCTCTAGGCTCTCACTGTAAGACAGGTAAATATAACCCCATACCTTTTTTCTCTTCTTCTTCCGACTGTCACATCCAGAGGTCCAAACAGGTCCAATCCAGTGAAAGGGAAGGGGCGCTGGTGGTGCGCGAGCCGGGCTTCAGGTAATCCACTCATTCTAGGTGGAGCGGGCTGTGCCCTCTTTATTCTACATACCATGTAGGGATTGCAATCCGGTATCATTTTCAATCCGGCTGGATTTTACCGGATTGACGCTAATCCGACCGGATCCGGTCGGATCCGGCCGGATTTCAAAGTTACTTGGCCTAGTATTTAGTGATTTTTAGTTTTGATAATAATACATAAAAAGAAAAATAAAATACTTATTTATAGAAAATAAAGTCTTAACTTTTATTTAAGTATATTTTTTGGTACTAATTGTAATTTTTGATACTATTTGTACTTAATGAAATTATGAAACTTCTGAAAATTCTCGCTAGGGATTGCAATCCGTTTTCATTTTCAATCTGGCTGGATTTCACCGGATTGACGCTAATCCGCCACCGGCTATCAACCTGCTTTCAAGTGGAGCCAGAGAACATACACACCAAACGTATTTCCTTCAGTGAAATACGATTATGGGAAGGTACAAATATGTTTGGATAATCATCACACTGGTACTTCGACTCCATTTGAAATATTTGGTTTAGCTACTTACTTCGACATTTTAGTGCAACAAATTGTATTAGATATACAATACGACGACCGATGTGGCGCGGTGGGCGAAGGTCCGCCTGCGACGCAAGAGGTTGCGGGTTCGATTCCTGCCTCGGAACAAATTTGTGCACGATCTGCAGAAATTTGTTTCGTTGGTCTGGGTGTTTAATATGTATAATAAAAAATATCTATCTATGTATATAATGTATTAAATATATCAGTTATCTAGTACCCATAACACAAGCTTTGAGTAGCTTACTTTGGGGCTAGATGGTGCTGTGTGGATTGTCCAGCATTATTATTTATTATTTATTATATACTGCGGTACGCTCATCAAAATGGGCGGGAATTCGCTTTTGAAACCGACGAGATGAAAGCATTTCTTGGTATGAATTTAGTCATGGGCTACCATATTTTACCATCAGTGAGGGATTATTAGTCTACAGAACACATGATACATGATGAGACATGATAGGTAGTGCCTTTCATGTCGAAGGTGATGCCTCGGACTCGTTTCGAAGAAATACGGCGAAAAATTCATTTCTGCAACAATGAGACCTAAGCACACTTACAGCAGAGCATATAAAATTCGTCCAGTAATGCAACATCTCAATGATGCGTTTCAAAAAGCCCTGAACAATACGAAAACCCAATCTATCGGTGAAAATATGGTGAAATTCAAAGGGCATAACATTAAACGATGCGTCTATTGTGCACGTTTAAAAACAGAAAATCGCACAAACAACATAGGTACGCACAAACAACAAAGGTAACAAAGTTCATCTGTAGTATACTAGTGACCGAAATTGCTTCATCGTTTGTTTTAAGGCGTTTGCGTTCTTGTATTTTTTGCTTTACCGGATCCGCCACCGGATCCGGCGCTGACTCACCGGATCCGGTATGTCCAATAACACGCCGGATCCGCCGGATTACAGGATCCGCCGGACCGGATTGCAATCCCTAATACCATGCATTTGGAACTGATTTACTTTACTGTTGGTCTTAGTTTTATTATTATTAACTCATTTATTTCAGATTAAAATCCATAGCATTACATACAAACAAATTAATTTAAATGTCACATTCAGATATAAATATAATTAAATAATAATAAAATACATATAATAATTAAGTTTTAAACAATTCAATGGTCAAATTTAAAATGGGATTTAACAGTGGCATTTGCCCATTGTTATAGTCATCCATTTGTATTGAATGGGACAGTCCAGACGCGACACAATCATTTTCAGGATACTGTTGCTACTGGCTCGCGCACGCTGAAGTAGGGATGCGACTTTCTTGCGAATTATCGCGTGAAAGTCGTCCGTGCGTGCCTCCGCGAACATGCCAGAAGCGCTGCAAAAGCGAGGCAGCCGCATCAGCATCCTGAAAATGTTATTGTACTAATTATTGTTATTGTTTATAATCCAATACTTTTATTTCAGTTCGTTAACTACTAGCTCCTGACTGCCGTGATACGCTTTCACATGGTAGTACTTCACAAGCAGGTGAGTGATGTGGCAGTGACCATCGAGTAAAACCGGCCGTTTCACGCAGGTAGATATCGCCGGTGCAGCGTCTATACGTCCAGCCAATCGTAGAAGACCGTGATCTCCAAGTACCCGTGACAAGGTAAGTAATTTACTTTTTCTATCTAACCTTTCATTGTGTTTCACGTTGTGCAGGTCATCTGGAAATGCTTTCATCTGGGAGTATTTCATCAACACGTTCTCAGCGCGTTCCATTGTCGCGACCTCTGCACCAACACTGGAAACTTTTCTGCATCTATCTATAAATGATAACATAGTATAGGTAGCTCTCACCAATTTCAGCCAAGAAGAAAACCTCTCAGGTTCCGGAACAGCAGGTAAGCACTCGGGGGAGACTTGGATGTTGTTCACATATTCCAGGTCTTCGTCACGTACTTCAGATCGCGGCGCATCAGATTCTGCAGGCCAGGTATGTTCCTCTTCATATAAAAATGAAGGTCCGTAAAACCATTCATTTTGCATCATCTTAATTTCGCAGGATTCTCGAGTGGCGATGTCGGCGATGTTCAACTTCGTAGGTATGTATCTCCATTCATTAATTTTTGTCAATTCGTCTAGTTCACCCAAGCGGTGAGCAATGTAGGCTTTATACCTTCGTGCGTCATTGCGTATCCAGTGTAATACTGTAGATGAGTCACACCAGAAAACTTTCATATTCGTTTTTATTCTATGTTCGCTCAGTACGGTATTAGCTAATCTTCCAGCCATCACTGCCGCTTGTAGTTCTAAGCGAGGCATAGATACGTATTTCACGGGTGCTACTCGTGTCTTGCTGGAGATGAAGGCGATTCGAACACAATCTGTAGCGTCAATCCAGCGCCAGTAGGCGACAGCGCCGACAGCGCACATCGCACGAGCCGACGCGTCACAAAATATGTGTAGTTGCAGCTTTGTATTGGAAAGCTGTCCCCGCGACGCCGGCGGTATCAGTACGCGTGCACTCGATAAGGTGTGTTGCGTCTCGCTCACAGGTGGGACTCCGGCGACGGCCGCGCTTGTAATTCTCGTAGCCGACTCGTAGTCTCTAGGTAGGCGAATTTTATCAATGTTTTTCATAATGTCTAGCCATTCAGTCCATTTCTGGAATATTTCGTCTGGTAATTCGTACGAGTTAGGTATGACGTCAGCGAATGTACCTTTCCATGGCAGTCCCACGTACCATCTACCGTCTCTCAGTGTGGCAGTTTTCTCAAGGCATTCAACAGCTTGTACATCTAATCGATTTTCTCTAGGCTTACTTGTTATTCCCATGGAATCAATCGCGAAGGAGTGGCGCACCTCATCTTGTATTTCTTTCATTATTCTTTCAGATTCTGTGTCTTTCTTTTCCGTCAGAAACAGAGTGGACTGTAGCTTCACTTTATCATCGAGGGCGGACTTGGATCGCACGCAGCCGTGCATGCACCAGCCCAGAGGAGTACGAGTAAAGTACGGGTCACGTGATTGGCCTTTGACAATCTCCAAAGGTAAGAGTAGCTCGTAATTGTCCTGCCCTATCAAAATGTATGGTTTATTTTGTCCATCACTAACCAAACTTTGTATTTCAGGCTTTTGCAGTTCGTATCTACTCAAGTCCACATCGGTTAGATTTTGTACTGGTAAGTTCAAGTTGTTTACACTACGCGCACTAATAGAATACTTTTTTCCCGCGCAGTTACATAGTTCGATGTCCAACATTTCACTCACTATTGTTCCAGGCACCGCACACCCGCATGGTTTGTCTCTTGCCGCGTAGGCCCGCTTTTGACGCGAGCGCGGCGCTTATAAGCGTCACAGTTATGAGTCGTGGCGAAAAGCAAGCGGAGCCATAAAAAAGAAGTTGAAGTTGAAGTTGAGCCGTCATCGAGTAGCGCCACAACGAAATATACCATTAGGCCCGTGTAGGTATATAGGCACAGTCTTTAACAAAACTTGACAGTTATTATTGTTCAAATTATTTACGGTTTCCACTCGCGATTCACTATCGGAACCGAAACCCGTTTTTTCGGTTCTGGACTCGTTTTCAGTTTCTGTCACGTCGGTAAGATTAACACTGTTACTTTTCATGGCGTTATTTTGTTTTACATAATGTAGCAAACTCCGCATTCTTCCACATCACAAACTGGCGCGGGGCAACTGTCTTGTTTATGTTTAGGCAATAAACACTTTTAACACATCCCGTATCGTTTTACAAAGGTCCACCGGTCCCTACGCAGGGATTTTTTGAACTTTTTACATTCTTGCAACTTGTGCTTAGAGACACGACAGAACCGACACGTATCATCGTTCTCACTTTCATTGTTTACTAGTAACGTGCGATGTTTTGATTGATCACAATGATTTTGTTTCACTGGCCCAATCACTGAATTATTATTACTAGCGTACAATCGATATATTTACGGATGTCATTGATATTTTCTTAGCTTACTTAGGAATTCCGACATCACGACTAGTTTCGGTTTTTCCTTATTTTTTAAATGAGGATAACTGTAGTCGGTCCATTTTGAAATGAGCACAATAGGTAACTTTGAGATGACAGCTGAAACTAAGTTCATTCCTTTTAAATATTCCTATTCGCCGATCGTGACTATAGCTGCAACGCAGTTGACGGACCTTCACTGAAAATGGTATAATCTCTTTTTGGTAGTCTTGGGACATGGGCCGTAATTTGTTTATGTCCTGCAGAATTTTTGATACGATGACGTCGGGGTTTCCAAATTGTAATTTAAGTGTGGTCATCACATCCTGCGCGGAGGTACACCAATCAGTAACGTGAAGCTGTGCGATTACGCTAAAACCACCCATCCAAATTGACATTCTTGAGCCATTTCAATGGCCATCGCACGCGTCCTTTCCATACAATTTCAAATTACGAAGGCCATTAAAAGGGCTTTCTTATGTCAATTTTGGATGGGTGGTTTTAGCGTAATCGCACAGCAGGTCGGGCTCCTGCAGTGCCGGGTGCCGTACATCAGTGGCGCTCTGAAGTTCCTGTTCGCTTTTGTCGAGCCACTTATTCACTTCGCGGTCATTTCGATCGTCGGGGCATATATCAGATGGTAGACTGCAACCCTCGTCTTCAAGCGTGGCGATGTCTGCTTCGAGCTTTATGTCAATCAGCTCTAAGCTTACCTTATCTTATGCTCTGGCTTCGGCGGCTTCATATTCCAGCTTTTTCTTGCGCGCCAGAATTGACGAGGCCGATTTTCCTTGACGATTCTCGAACGCTTTGTTGAGCATCCTTTTCAGCAAGCGCCGTCTGTTGCTTTTTTACAGCGCTTCTTGTGCTCACAGCACTTCTAGGGGGTGTTTTGAACATCTGGTTCCGTATCGGGCTCGAAGACCAACTAATGTAGGCGATAGGGAAAACAAAGACCTTTTGCTGTGAGAAACGACGAGTGAAGCGGATCAGTGAGCGTGCGCGCGATGGGTCTGAAAAGCTACTGAAGATCTCTGAACGGGCGACCGCGGCATCCAACCCCACGTCCCGCACCTTTGCGCGCACCCCCCTCGAACACGCGACGCTCGCAATTGTTTTAATATTTTCAAATTCAAAATACATAGATAAAATATCAGTAACAAGAAAGGAGTTTTAACTATGCGTTGCATACAGACATATTTCCTATAATCTAAGTAAAAGAAGACACCGCGATTGACGTCATTAACACGAACCGTCGACACAGGATAACACCCAAGTCCATGCAGTATTGAGGTCGGTACAAGTGGAGCAATTTCCATGCCTTGCGTAACACCTCCCCCCGAGGAACAGCGACTATTGAAGCTTGTCGTAAATTGAGCTGGGGGTTGGTTGGGATCAACTCTTCTGGTGACAGGAACAGTGTAGACTCCTTGTAGCTCGACTTGGTTTTGTCCAGAAACTTCGTGTGACTGGATTGTCTTCGATCGGTAGCGCCGGTAAAGTAGAGCCGCGAGTGCGCATGCACCGAATATAATGACGTACATAGGTATTGTAGTATGATATAGACTGTGTTCGGTTTCCTTTTCTAGATTCAATGGCGATTGATGTAGAATTTTCTAGTTTGTTTCGTGAAGGTAATTCAAATTAATTGAGTTTAATTTGAATTTCGGAGCTGAAGATGATGCCCATACGTTGAAGTTTGAGGGCACGTCCATGATTTTCACCGCTTGTTCTTTGAAACGATCTTTAGTGTTGGAGATCGTAAATTCGGCGGTTTTCATGAAGCAATTTTGAGGTATTATAGCGAGATAACTTCCTTGCAGTGTTTTGTAGAGATCTTGTCCACAGGAGAGATGTACTTTCGTAGAAACCGGGAAGCTGTAGTGTTTCTCGTCGAGTTCTTCGTATGCTGGTTTTTCTAAGATGATGGTAGTGGATGTGCAGATACTTCGCTTCGCTGGTGCGTAGAGATGAGATGCTTGATACAGTCATCTGAAGATGGGCTTTGCAGATTCCTTTTCTCCTCGCAGAGGTACCATTTAGTTGTATTCGGGCATTCTGCCTCTATGTAGTTGAAATCTTTCTCATGGATGGCTAGGTAATCAAATAATCAATATCTTTATTTCTTTAGGCTTACAAAATAAGCACTTAGACAATTCAAATTTAATACTATAGGTACATAATTATCAAAATAATATAAGTAATAAAGTGATAATTGATTTTCAGTTCGCCTCACTTTTTTGTCCACTAGTGGAAGAGGCGAAATAGAAACCACTAGCATGTGTATAACTTATGTGTCTAATACATGTTTGCCTTATAAATAATTACATACTATTGTCTATGTGGAATTGGGCGACATCTGGCCAAGCACTAACGTCATTGATGTAATCATTTATGGAGTAATATGCCTTCTTGATAAGATTTAGTTTTATGTACTGTTTAAATCTACGAATAGAAAGTTCAGTTGCTTCGGATGGAAGCTTATTATAGAAGCGCACACAATTACCCATAAATGATTTCCCCAGTTTTCGTTATCTAAATGAAGGAATGTGTAATTTGTTCTTGTTTCGTGTATTTCTATTGTGAACATCACAATTTTTCAAAAAGTTACTCTTGTTTTTGTGTGTATACATTAAATTTTCATAAATATATTGCGAAATTACAGTTAAAATATTTATTTCTTTAAATAATTCCCTCAAGGAGTCACGTGGCTTTAATTTATAAATTGCACGCACCGCCCTTTTTTGAAGAACAAAGATAGTCTGAATATCAGCTGCCTGTCCCCAAAGCAACATACCATAAGACATAATACTATGGAAGTAACTATAATAAACTAACCTAGCTGAGTCCTGATCAGTGAGATGTCTAATTGTTCTCACTGCATAGGCTGCTGAACTAAGCCTACCCGCGAGAGCATCAATTTGCGGTTGCCATTGAAGAGTTGAATCAATATGCAACCCCAAGAATACAGTAGAGTCTACGAAGTGAACAATCTCATTATTTAACATGATTTGAGTTGGGAGTTCTCTAACATTTGATAAAATGAATTTTATAAATTTAGTTTTTTTTAGCATTAAGTAAGAGGTTACTGGCGGTAAACCAATTTAGTATCATTGAAAGCGAATTATTTACATCGTCAAAATTATACTTATTTCTGTCAACTTTAAAAATTTGTGAAGATCATCAGCAAATAAAACTATATCACAAAAATCTTTTGCTAAAAAGGGGAGATCATTTACATATACTAAAAATAAAAAGGGACCTAATATAGATCCTTGGGGGACACCTAATTTAATTTTTGAGCCCGTAGATCTTTCTTTACCAACGTCTGCTTTTTGAACTCTATCAGATAAATATGATTGCATAAGATCCAGTACCTTGTTGTTTATTCCATAGTGTTTCAGTTTCTCAATTAATGTACCATGATCTACACAGTCAAAAGCCTTAGAAAGGTCACAGAATACACCAATAGCGTTTTTGGCTTTATCCCAGGCTTCCAATATATGCCTTAATAGAACTGTACCAGCATCCGTTGTCGATCTACCCTTGGAGAAGCCAAATTGGTTTTCATGAAATAACATATTAAGGTTGAAATGTGAAGTTAACTGGGTAAGAATAATTTTTTCAAAAACTTAACTCATTGCAGGGAGTATTGAAATCGGTCTGTAATTGGCCGTATCAGTGTGGCTACCAGATTTATAAAGAGGAACTAACTTAGGTACTATATTTCATGAGATCAGGAAAAACTCCTGCGTCGATACAACTATTGAAAATATAGGCCAAACAAGGAGCCATTTCCTTAACAATTGAACTTAATACTTTTGTTGATATACCCCTGAGATCCGCAGTATTTTTAATTTTAATGGACTTAAAGATTTTCACTACATAATCAGCATTTACATAACTAAAGATAAAACTCACATTACATCTAGCAACTGAAGATTCTAAAAATTTAACAGCCATTGATGCTGAGGAGTTTAGAGACTGGGTAACAACTTTAGGAATAGCAGAAATGAATGCATCAAAAGCATTGGCAATATCTTTTTCATGTATAAGAATTGAGTTATTAATTTTTAACCTTATTTCTTTATAACGTGGCTTTGATTTACCTGTTTCGTTATTTATTAGTCTCCATGTTGCTTTTAGTTTATTAGATGATTTTAGTCTATCATTCTTTAAAAACAGGCATTTGGCTGTGTTGCAGACTTTCTTAAATGTTTTAGAATAGTTGGTTACATACAATAGAAACGCAGGATCATGTAACATAGTTTCTCTAGAAGCATAAAGGTCATATAGTCTATTCGTACTTTTATAAATACCCGGAGTGGCCCAATCAACAAATCCGACCCTATCTCTCACTATGCATGTTTTAAGTTTGAATACTTCACTGTGTTCCTTGTCTATGACATCCAAAAGTGTGGAAAATAATTCATTGGGGTCATCAGAACAAGATATATTAGATACTGTTGTTAGTTCTACTCTACTTTGAAAATTCTTAATACGGTTCTCTGTTATTGGCCTGCAGGTATATTTATCTACATTATTTCTATCATTATAGCTAAAATTAACACTTTGACCATAATGGTCTGATTGGAAATGCCTAATTACTGCTTTGCTGGTTGGAGTTTGACTACAGTAAATATTATCTAAACAGGTGGCAGATGTTTGGGTTACCCTAGTGGGGTCATTAAAAAGATGTTGTAAACTAAAGCTCTTGAATAAATTAAGCAATCTGTCGGCAAGGGGATTTGATAAAATATCATATTAAAGTCACCGCAAACAATGAGATCCTTCCTACAAGTAAATACTTTCAGCAAAACTTCTTCGATAGTACATTCAAAAGCAACCTGATCTGCGTCAGGAGGGCGGTATACACACACAACGATATGTCGCTCCAATTCCACACAAGAGAGTTCAATAGTCCTCTCAATAGTAAGTTTTACAATATCTTTTCTTTCTTTACATTTAAGACTTTTTTTTACTAAAATCAGAGAGCCACCACGTATTGCAGCTTTTCTTTTATATGAACTTACAAAACAATAGTTATTATAAAAGGGAAGTAACTGATTCTTTACAATCCAGTGTTCTGTTATGCACATAACATCTTCATTTAAATGATTCATAACTAATTCTAATTCTAGGATTTTGCTGGGTAAGCCTTGTATATTCTGATGGACTATGTGAAATATGGCTTTTTGCTTTCCCATTGTCGTCGCGGTCAGTTTAAATTTGAGTTTTACAAACTACATGTACAGGCTCGTCAGGTAACTGCGTTATACTACTTATAACGGGATCAAACATATTGTATACTAATAATTTAGCAATTATCTTTTTACATTGTTGGGTTAGGTCCACTGTGTCCCTAGTCAAAATAGTTTTACTAATAAAATTATTAGAATCAATGTTGTAAATCAGAAAGTTATTTTTAAATAAATTGTCATTTTGTTTAAGTGTTAGTGACTTTGAGTAGGGGAAGGAGCAAATAATCAGTTTCTCCAGTCCATTATCTAAGAGTACTCTTATCTAATCTTTCCTAAGAGTACTTCAACAAGCCTAATCAACTGTGAATGTTTTACAAAAGTTTCACCAAGCTGAACTATTAGGGTGGTGCTGTGATTTAGGGAGTTATCTTTCTGGATATAATCGGTAATTATATCTATATTACAATGTGGATAACAATTATTTACAACATTTTGGAAAAGTAGGTCACGCAGTTTTATTCCCATCCCAGCACCCAACTTATCTGAATTGTAAGGAAACACAGCACGTACTTACAAGCAGTTTATTCAGGTAAAATTTATAAATTCAAGGATAGCTACGTGGTTCAGATTCAGACCAACAAGGTAAAATATACGTCCGTCGCCGACGGTGGCTCAAGACTAACTGCGCGCTCGGTCGAGCGCAGTCCTTTTTATGCCCGACCGACCGCACTAAGCTACCGGAAATCTGAGCTACGTTTCTACTACATTCTTCCAAATTAAATACAGAATACACATTTTTTTAATAATTACATGAAAATTTATGGAACCTAACAGAATATATAACAGTCTTCCTAGTATTTTGATTGTCTAAATTAGACGTGCGCGCCGCGCCGGCGTCGCCACGCCGCGCCGCCGGGTTTACAAGTCGGCGCGCCGAGTAGCCGCGGACCCGCGCGAGCGGGCGGCGGCGGCGTCAGCCGGGGTGCGGCGAGAGGATAGAGGTAATCCTCTCTCTCCGCTCTCTTTACCCCGGCTGTTGTTTGACAGTCATTGAAGTTGAATTTGGAAGTTCATGATGGCCGTAAATATAAACTCCATAAAAATCAAACAACTGCTGGACATAGGCCTCCCCTAATGAGCGCCATTAGCGCCCTGTCTTCAGACAGCTCGTTGCATTCAGCATCTGCTAGCAGTCTTTCGTATATCGTCATCCCACCTGGCCGGAAGGCGTCCTAAACTACGTTTGCCAAGTTGCAGTCTTCACTCAAGAACACGTTTACCCAGCGGTTGTCGGTTCTTCGCGAGATACGTTCAGTCCACTGCCACTTCAGCTTGCTAATTCTTTGAGCTATGTCGATAGCTTTGGTTCTCTGTCGGATGTATTAATTACGAATCCTATCCTTCAGAGAAACCCCGAGCATAGCTCTTTCCATAGCTCGCTGAGCGACTTTGAACTGGTGGACCTGCCTTACCGTGAGTGTTCACGTCTCAACTGCGTAGGTCATTACGGGTAGGACCAGATTGAAAGCTTTCGTTTTCAAACATTGCGGTATGGATGACGAGAAGACTTGACGTGGTTTCCTAAATGCTGACCAGCCCAGCTGGATCCTCCTCTTGGCCTCTTTCTCAAAATTGTTTTTACCTTACTGCACAATCTGCCCAAGGTAAGTGTACCCGGAAACAATTTCAAGGATGAGGCTAGGCCGTCCAGCATGTGGTCCAGCTCCTCTAGCGACTCCGCCATTACGACTATATCATCAGTGAATCGCATGCGCGAGACGTTATCGCTGTTCATGTTAATACCCTTACCTCTTATTATAAATATTTATGTACGGGTATTTATCGCGTTTATTTACCTATTTTTCCCGACGTTTCGACAGGTTTACACACTGCCGTGGTCACGGGATGACTGGAGTAACTGGAGCTACCGCCTCTGCGAAACGGGGTCAGCTGAATTTTCAACTACCCGCATTTCTTCTTCATTGATAGGATGACGACACACAACACTAACAGTGTCCGCGACGCATTGAGAAACCGGCCTACGAGTACACTTAGCTATAACTGGATTCCACGAGGCAGAGAGTCTGAAACCGTCTTCACGATTGAAATTGGGATATTTCTTAATTTCAATCGCTTCCCGAACCATTCTCTTGTAGTAATGCTTTTCATTACAGATCACTTGTGGTTTATGTAGTTCAATCCAGTGGTTGGGTCCCGAGTCTACTATGTGCTCGGCTATTGCAGACTTGTTTACTTGTCGATTTTTGACCGCTGCTATGTGTTCTTTAACACGTTCAGCGACCGTGCGTTTAGTCTGGCCTATGTAGGAACGCCCGCAGCTGCAATCGATTTTGTAAACTCCAGGAACTTGCAATGGTACAACGTCTTTAGGTGTTCGTAGACACTTCGCCATCTTCGTGAGAGGATTGTAAATCGACTTGATTGAAAATTTACTAAGAAGATTTCCAATTTTGTCCGTCACTCCTTTCACATAAGGCAAGAACGCCGGCTGTCTTTTCACATCAGTGTGTACCTGTTTGCGCCTACAGTTAGGACGACCTCCGATTCGAGTACTGTAGCCATTCCGTTCCAGAACTTTTTGAACATGATCTAGCTCACCTTGCAGATGTTCAGGGTCGCAGAGGTCATGAGCTCTGTTCACTAGTGAGGAGACTACTGACTGCAGGTGTCTCGGATGGTGGTGCGATGCTGCATTCAGGTATCTGTCAGTGTGTGTAGGTTTTCTATACACCGTGTGTGCTAAGGTCCCGTCGCAATTTACCATCACTTTAAGGTCGAGAAAAGCTAACATTCTGTTCACCTCCACTTCATGTGTAAACCGAATCTTAGGGTGTATGGAGTTCAGATAATCGGTTAGCTGAACGACTTCCTGGTAATTCCCGTTGAAAATGCAGAACACATCATCGACGTACCTCTTCCAAAGCTTTATACCATGGGCTGTCGGGTCCATCATGGATTCAAAATGTTCCATCCAGATATTGGCAAGTACAGGTGCCACAGGGCTTCCCATTGCGACACCATCTATCTGGAGGTAATGTTGCCCTTGATATAAAAAGAAATTTCCATCAAGACAGTTCTGAAGGAGCAAAATGTACTGATCAGGAAGTTCGTGATCACTCAATCCTTGTCCAACTACATCAAGGCAATCTATAAGAGGAACATTGGTGAAAAGCGACTCAACGTCAAAGCTCACCAATAAGTCTCCGGGTTCTAAAGTTATGTCCCTGATGATGCTGACAAAATGGCGCGAATCCTTCACAAACGACGACGTCTTTCCCGTTAAAGGCTGTAAGATACTAGCGACGTGTTTTGCTAGATAGTAAGTCGGCGAGTCTATTTGACTTACTATTGGTCGTAGCGGTGCGTCAGTCTTATGTACCTTCGGCAGACCATATAACTTAGGCGGCTGCACAATAGATGGTCTGTACAAACGGTCGAAGACATCATCAGTGAACAGGTCCTTGTACTCGTGTATCAGTGCACGTATCCGTTTTGTCACTCTAGCCGTAGGATTGTAAGTAACTGGCTTGTACACCTTTTTGTCACTAAGCAATTTCCGTATTTTAGCGTCGTAATCCTGTGTTTTCATAACTACGGTGGCATTTCCTTTGTCTGCTTTAAGTACAAGAATCTCCTTATTTTTACTAAGGTGTTCAAGAGCTTGACGCTCACTCACAGTTATGTTCGGTTTCGGAAGTCGACATTTTCGCAATATAAAATAGAAACATCCTGTCTCAGCCTGTCCGCGTCTAAAGTAGGTATTTTATTACGAACAATGGTCTCCTCAACGCTGCTGACAATATCTTCATACGGAATTCTTTTCGGTGTAAGAGCAAAATTAAGATCTTTTTCTAAAACGCTTACTGTGTCATCATCAAAATGAGTATCAGTTAAATTAATAACCGTTTTGGGAAATTGTGTCAGCAACTGTACCTTATTGGTCTGTACTTTTCTACTTCGAGCCACCAATCGGTTAAACTTGTTTTCATGACGCTCTGTACGGAACTCATAAGTTCGCTGTGCTTGATTGTACGTTATTCGATCACACAATTCAAAATCACTATAAGACAACACTACACTGCATTCCATATGTAGGTCATACAGATTTTTCTGCACTTTATGTAGGTAGCACTGGTCATTCTTAATCATTTGTTTTAGAAGACGGACACTCGCGTTCCACAGAATTTTATCGGAATGTTCGATGTCACTACGTGGTTTTATTCGACAACACGTAGGTAATAAGTTCCAATCACGACACTTAGTTAAAAATGATAGTGATGTTTTTAGACGCGCACTTTTATTCCGTAAAGATTCTAGATGCCGCACTTTGTTTACCATTTCCGGCCCGTACCGGTTAGCAATTAAGTTTTTTAAAACTTTCTCTCAACTCGGTTAGCAATTAAGTTTTTTAAACCCTTACCTCCCCAGTCAAGTGTCTTAAATATATCTTCCAATGCGCTCGTGCACAGTTTCGGGGATTTGATATCATCCTGTCTCACTCCATGGGCAATTGGATGGGTTTAGACTGCTTTTCTTGTACTTGGACACTCATAGTGGCAGCTTCGTAAAGACATCTCAGCATTTCGATATAACGATAGTCTACTTGGCATCGCTGTAAGTATTCCAGAACAGCCTTAAGAGTACTTACGAGTTTATCATGGTATTTGTGATCGCCAGACACTGTCTAAACCTTTGCAATTGGTGATCCCCAGGTGAAAATACAATTGCTCGTTCCATCATGACAGTGATTGAATCGAATAGGGACTGGAAGTATGCTTGGTTTCGCTTGGCCATGGTAAATATGTAAGGTTCTGAAATAAAACGTCTATAAGTAGGTATTGGTAAACTAGAGATGTATCAAATACTAGCATCTGCCCTCGGCTATAAACAATGTGATTTTTCGAACCTTGATCAAACGAAATGTGCGGATACACGACACATATTTATCGATAAAAATCGGGATAAAAAAAATTATATATAACCCACCAATGAAATATAATAATACACTTAGTACATAAAAATGGATAATTAATGATCAAACGAACTTACCCTTACGTGAAGTTCGATCATAATTATGTGAACAGCTTCATTCGATGCGATTTAGAGATTTTACATGTTGTAGTAGCGTTGCCTAGTACTAGCCTTACAGACGATATTTTAAAGTTATTTTCTATAGGAATTAAATTGCTAATTTGACTTGACAAGCCCTGTATTGACTCTACGGTACCATGCTGGCTTGTTTGTTATTGTCTCTACCGTTCGTGACGTTGTTGGGCCGTCTCTACCTGCGCTGCGATTCCCCGTCATTTGTCAAAAATAGTTATAGGTATCTGTTTGAAATACATCGTTCACCTAGATTCCTAAACTAGCCGCCTCAGCAGGTCAGGCTAACTAAGTGACTAGTGTACTCGTGACCGTGAACGTACCGAGCAGCCACTGGGTCAGCCAGCAGACAGTGCATCACTAGCAGCGATACCCACCGCACTCATTATCATCAGCATCATTAGTCGTAGTTCTAGGTATATAAGTTGAATATAGCTTTTACCGACAAACTCGACTTTTACACCAACATCCCAGGATTACCTAGCGGCAGTAGCGGCTAATCCTTCATGGTCCTTCGAGCTATAAGGTGTCTCCGAGCCCAGAAAGCAGAATCCTTCAAGGTACTTTGAGCAAAAAGGTGTCTCTGAGCCCGGAAAAAAGCCTTCATGGTTCTTCGAGATACCGTTCGAGAACTCATAGCGCGATAGTGAAAAGTCGTACTGTGAGCTTCGGACGCACCAGCAACCCGTGGAGTTCAGCGATCTAAGCTTTATTAGCACGCTTACGAGAGCTAGCATCCGCACCTCACGGGAGGAGCTACCCAGTCAGAACAGCAGCAGCAGTGAGCATTCCGCTCGCGCCCCAGCAGTCATTAGGAGCGAGCCGCCCCTGCGACGAACCAGCAGCAGTGAGCGAATTGCTTGCGACCCAGCAGCAGTGAGCGTATCGCTTGCGACCCAGCAGCAGTGAGCGTACCGCTTGCGCCCCAGCAGCAGTGAGCGTACCGCTTGCGACCCAGCAGCAGTGAGCGTACCGCTTGCGCCCCAGCAGCAGTGAGCGTATCGCTTGCGACCCAGCAGCAGTGAGCGAATCGCTTGCGACCCAGCAGCAGTGAGCGTATCGCTTGCGACCCAGCAGCAGTGAGCGTATCGCTTGCGACCCAGCAGCAGTGAGCGAATCGCTTGCGACCCAGCAGCAGTGAGCGTATCGCTTGCGACCCAGCAGCAGTGAGCGTATCGCTTGCGACCCAGCAGCAGTGAGCGTATCGCTTGCGACCCAGCAGCAGTGAGCGTATCGCTTGCGCCCCAGCAGCAGTGAGTGTATCGCTTGCGCCCCAGCAGCAGTGAGTGTATCGCTTGCGCCCCAGCAGCAGTGAGTGTATCGCTTGCGCCCCAGCAGCAGTGAGTGTATCACTGCTGCTGGGCGGCTGCTTGCGACTAGGGCATGCAGAGTCGGAAATCATAATCATAATCATAATCGTTTATTTGCCAGAAAGTATGTACAAAAGTTCTTATATTTATAAATAGTCCAATTACAATCTACCTGTTATTAAGGTGTGCAAAATATATATAGGTGGGGATACGCGTATCGCCGTTTGTCACCATTTGTCTTCGGCACCGGATAAAAATTGCCCTACTTCATAATTACATCTAGAAATAGCTCCAATAGACAAAAGCGAGTCAATAAACTTTTGAAAATCAGCTACTTCTGTAGATCTATTGTTATTACTTGGATGATATTAATTGGAAAACGGTATAACATAGCCTTTTATCCAAGATAAAACCGTTGGTTGAGTCTGATGTTTTGTCTGCCCATCTATGAGCAAACCGCTGAAGTCGACCAGCGTGGCTTACCCCATGTTCGTCTATTTCCTGTGCGCCGTCTTCCGTGCTGGTGAGCGGTTCCGTCCCTGGTACTGTCCCTGGTACTGCTGGTTCCGCGGCGGGTTGTTGTTCCTCGCCGTAGGCTGGCGCTGGGTTGACTGATTTCTTTCTGCTCTCGGCGCCTGTCGATGCAGAACTTTGTAGTTTAAATTATTGTTCTTGCCGGTGTTCCTTGTAAATTGCTTCTTATTGAACGGCTGATTTGGCGGCACCTTTAATCCCTCGCCGGACCTCTGTATGGTCTGCGCCGCTTTAACTTGCTCTGACAGTTTGTCTCCAAAAAGAAACTTATCCCTAGCGGTGTTAACCAAAGTTTCTTTCAGATCTGGTTTTACCGACGATACGACGAATGTTCGTCGAGTCCTAGTGTCTTGAAAATGAATATCGCATAATAGGCGGCAGGCATCGCTTAGAGGCTTCAAGGCTTTTTCAGGAGCTTCTTTCGCAATCAATGACTCAGTGGCCTGGGCAAGAGCAGCAAGAGCGGTTCCAATTTGCTGTTGTTTTTGTGACATACTCTGGTCTCTCTTTACCATAAAATCAGAGAGTGCTACCTTAGCTTCGGGGTTGAGAACTGGTGCCATAAGCAAGTCACAATTTCCAGGGACTAGGTATTCCTGTTATATTTTGTCCTTTGACTCTTTCGCTAATCCCTTAGATGATTCCCTGCCAACGCGATGCGATCGCTTGGTGTATATCTTTCTCGAGGGAAGTTTGTGGCTTTGGGGCCTCGCCTAGTAAATTAAGTATTTCATCATCAAGCTCTACCTGTGAGGGCTCCAGATGTCCAGGCTCAATATTTTCATCGGCTATTGTTTGCTCCACGTTCACGATCGACGAAGTGGATGGGCCTGTCAGCAGCTCGCCCTGCCATGGTTGGCCTGAAAACGGTTCATCGCGAGGCTGTACCCGCGGTGATTGTGAGCGCGATGTGCTAACGTCGCTCTGGCCAGTGCCTGGAAAATATCAGTTCATGATTAGAATTTCTGGTTTACAGAAATAGATCTGACGGAGAAAACTCTCATCACTAATCATACAACAATGCGGACAGGTTCGGTTAGAATTCTTGGTTAACAAGAATAGATCTGAAGGAGAACCAAACATGGTAACTCGCATCACTAATCGATATGGTATTTTTATACGGATTATTTGTCTGATTAGAATTTCCGGTACAGAAATAGATCTGAAGGAGCTAAAGGACAGCTCTCATCACTAATCGGTCGCAACAACTTATTTTGCCATTATGATGAAATAAGATTGCGGAATAGGTCTGAAAAACTGTCGAGTTATCGAAAATAAAATTTTACAAGTACTCACGTGGTATTTCATCTTCGGAAGACGAAGTTAAAACCCTTATTCTTCGACGACGAGGTGGCTGCAAGCGCTCCTCTAACTTCCTTATTTTTCGTCGTATTTCTTCATCCTTGTCTTTGTTCTTCCTTTTGTGGCCTCCCATAACCTCGCTATTTATTTCACTTCTTACTTATTTAAAAAAATTTGAACTAGCTTCCGCAGAGACGTGCGAAGGCTTGAGCACGAAAATACGTAATGACGGGGAATTGCAGTGCAGGTAATAGGTAGAGACGACCCAACAACGTCAAGAACGGTAGAGACAATAACAAGCCAGCATGGTACCGTAGAGTCAATACAGGGCTTGTCAAGTCAAATTAGAAATTTAATTCCTATAGAAAATAACTTTAAAATATCGCGTATAAGGCTAGTACTAGGAAACGCATGTAAAATCTCTAAATCGCTAAGAATGAAGCTGTGATACATAAATGATGTTGGTGAAGCAGTTTTTTTTAACGGTGGAAGGGTTTTTGTACATCTGATGTCCAGGGGGAGCGCATTCCACAGACGAGTTGCTTGTACACCATCATCATCAGTCTATATCAGTCCACTGCTGGACATAGGCCTCCCCTAGTGAGCGCCATAGCGCCCTGTCTTCAGTTTGCCGCATCCAGCATCTGCCAGCAATCCTTCGCACATCGCCAACCCACCTGGCCGGAGGGCGTCCTACTACGTTTGCCGAGTCGCGGTCTCCAGTCAAGAACACGTTTACCCTAATAGTTGTTGGTTGTTCGTGACATATGGCCGATCCACTGCCACTTCAGCTAGCTAATCCCAATTATTTTCCAATGGGAACTGATTTATGGGATAAAAAGTAGCCTGTGTTATTCCAGGGCTAGAACTACGTCTGTTCAAAATTTCAGCCCGATCCGTTCTCCGATAGTTTTCCAATGTTTTTTAATAAGTCGATAGTTTATCCGATAGTTTTTTAATAAATTTAAATAAAACAGTAATTGCGTAGGTACTTACGAGTATCTTCCTTATTAATTTCTTTAAGTTCTTCCAAAAACGCTAGGGCTTCATTACCCACTCTTATCATGTTTTCTATTCGAGAATCCAGATATCGTTTATTCTTCCGATCTCTTATTATATATATTTTTTCTTCGAACCCATCCAGTAACCCACCTCTTAATCTGTCTAAAGGCTGTGAATAAATTCAAACATGGATTTAATAGAATAGAGACTATTCAGGGGTGGGCAAGTAGTATTTTTTTGCTAGCGTCAGGACCCCAGGACCAAGAGCAATATTATTGATATGGAAACTATCAAATTACAATACCTTTTCAATACTATTTGATACCTCAGTTAAATAATTTAGTACCCCGATGAGCAGTGAAATAATTTGAAATAAAAGTGGTCAGACGTTCTGACATCAGGTTGTCTGGACCACATCTTTTTCACATACAGACAGTAAAACTTAAAAAATCCTTTGTAAATATTCAAACCTTTTTAATACCTTCATAAACCTCTTTATTTCAAACATTTAAGCGTCGCAGAAAAAAGTTACGGATTAATTAAATTTTAGGAAGCAATGGTTGTTCGATACATATCTAATTTGCCGCAGACATCATACTAATCTTCTAAATCAAAATCTAAATCTATTATATTACAATAAATACGGTGAAAGAATTATTTTGATAACTTGAAAAATGACAAAGTTATTCCACTTTTACTGAATCAAAAACGAATTAGAAAATAAGCGCTAGGCATTTGGCCTGTGACGTCATAAGTTCCCGCGGGTCAACGGCACAGGTGGGGGGAAAGCGCTTTTCGACTGTTTCGAGTGTTTCATCGTTATTTTGCTCATAGTAAGTAAATGGAACGTGGTGTCGTGGTGTGGGCGAATGTCTATGTAAAGTATATTAATTTATGTCGTATAGATACATCGTTTAGATAAGTAATAACTAAGTAAAAGTAACATTTTGACGATGGAGAGTGGTTTTTTGCGTGGACAGTCAAATAATTTTATGTTATGGTTTTGGATTTTCTGGCAAACTAGCAATATTATTATATTCTGTTTATATAATGTTTTATTTTCCATTTCTATATTTAAGTACCTAGCGATAAGACCGCCTTTATATGTTGTCTTAGTATGTAGTATTTTTATGTTCTCTTTTCTTTCTTTGTGTGGTAGGTTTAAGTATAATAAAGTGTTTTCTATTCTATTCTTATTAATATAGATTACTAGCATCTGTCCGCGGCTTCGCACGCGTTTTTGCTATGGAAACGTCTAAAGGCTATTTCTATTCCATGGGAACTAGGATGAAAAGTAGCTTACGTGTTATTCCAGGGCTAAAACTACTTAAGTCTATTCCGAATTTCAGCTCGATCAATTTAGTAGTTTTTGTGTGAAAGAGGAACAAACATCCATACATTCATACATTTATAATATTACTAGCGACCCGCCCCTGCTTCGCACGGTATAAACCTACGTATAAACCATACGTATAAACCTTCCTCTTGAATGACTCTATCTATTAAAAAAAACCGCATCCGTTGCTTAGTTTTAAAGATTTAAGCATTCAAAGGGACATAGGGACAGAAAAAGCGACTTTGTTTTATACTATGTAGTGAAGTGAAGTTAGTATTTAAAAAGAAGCTTTTTTGTAGATCTGCTCGAGAAAGCTACGGTGACGACGCCATTGGTTATGTGCAGGTGCAAAGACAAGACCAAAAATACGTAGATAATATGTAAAATGAAAAAGAATTCGATTCATTATCATTCGTATATTAATATTTGACTTTTAATTTCTCTCATAATAATTTAAGTAGTCATTGGTATATGAAATAGGTACATAATCATATAATTTATTCGAAAATTTAATCACCTGTACAAGTTTCGACGCTAAAATCCGGCCGTATACTTTTGCCTGATATTCGTCTATTCGGTCATATATTCATATACATTCAGTCAAAAAAGTATCGGGAATGGATGATTTGTTTATGGTTCCAAATTGTATTTTTTTTTTTGTATTTAATATTGTATTTAATTCTGGACAGTCCACACAGCATCATCTAGCCCCAAGCTAAGCAGAGCTTGTGTTATGGGTACTAGATGACTGATATACTTAATACAATATACTACATAGATAGATATTTTTTATTATACATATTAAACACCCAGACCAACGAAACAAATTTCTGCAGATCGTGCACAAATTTGTTCCGAGGCGGGAATCGAACCCGCAACCTCCTGCGTCGCAGGCGGACCTTCGCCCACCGCGCCACATCGGTCGTCAATTCAAATTTTTGTTTTTTTTTTGTTGTTGTTACGTTGGCACAACTGTTTGCCATTTTGGCGCGGAGTTTGAGTTGCATCTGTTATTTATATTAAATACAGTGCTGTTTTTAGTTACATCATATCTAGTGTGTATTGCGAATTTCACAATGGACAAAAACATCGAACAAAGAGTTTGTCTTAAGTTTTGCATCGCCAATGGAATTTCGTGTTCGGAGTCACTGAAAATGTTACAGAAGGCTTTCGGTGAATCGACTTTATCAAAAACACGTGCTTGTGAGTGGTACAAAGCGTTCAAAAGCGGTCGAGATGTGATGGAAGATTTGCCTCGCTCTGGTAGGCCATCAACGTCTGCAATTGAAGTTAACATCGCAAAAGTGAAGGAAACAGTGACTGAAAATTCTCATTCAACTTTGCGAGAGATAGCCGCCGAACTTTCTGTATCTCACGAGTCGATCCTTCCCTTTTTAAATAATCACTTGGGTATGAAACATGTTGCCGCTCGACTAGTCCCAAAAAACCTGAATTTTCTCCAAAAACTCAATCGCATGAGAGTCGCTGAGGACATGCTAGAACGAGTCAATTCCGACCCAACATTCATGAAACGCATTATTACTGGTGACGAGACGTGGGTTTATGAGTTTGACTTGCAAACTAGTCAACAAGCTTCGGAGTGGCGCCTTCCAACTGAACCGAAACCGAAAAAACCACGCCAAAGTCGATCAAAAGTCAAAGTCATGTTGACTGTTTTCTTTGACTCTCGCGGTGTTGTGCACTCGGGAATTCTTGCCGGAAGGTCAAACGGTAAATAAAGAATATTATTTGAGCGTTATGCGGCGTTTAAGAGAGCAAATTCGACGAAAAAGGCCAGAGTTGTGGAAAGAAAATTCTTGGATTTTGCACCACGATAATGCGCCTTCGCACAAGGCCATCATTGTGACCGAATTTTTGACCAAACACTCAACAAATACCATCGAGCAACCACCATATTCACCAGATATGGCTCCGGCCGACTTCTTTCTTTTTCCTAAACTCAAATTACCACTTCGTGGCACCCGTTTTCAATCGGTACAAGACATAAAGGAGAATTCGCGGCGAGAACTGAACTCAATTCCGGAAACAGCGTTTAAAAAATGTTTTGATGATTGGATAATTCGTTGGCGTAAGTCTTTGATTATATACTTGTCTAGATGGAGTGTTGCGCTGCAATCGCAACAAAAACAATAGGCCAGACTTGAAGCGCTTGTGTGCGAATTACGCACACAAGTATGTGTAACTACAAGCGTGCTACGTCACATGTGGCTGTACTGAGTGATACCAGCTCTAGAATATTTCCTAGAATAATAGGGAAAAAAATTAGATTTTGAATCATCTATAATTATTTGATTTTAAATTTTAATTTACTTTTTAGAATGTTGTACATATGGATTACTAAGTAAAATATATGTGTAAGGAAAAGTAAAAATATTACTGAAAATTAAAGTTTATTTATAATATTGTAGTTCTAATTATATTTATACAAGTCATAAAATCATGCTTACAATTGGATTATTTACATATAGATACATTTGACGACCGTTGTGGCACGGGGCATTGGGGTAAACATGTTCTTGAGTGGAGACCGCCACTCGGCAAACGTAGTGTAGTAGGACGCCCTCCGGCCAGGTGGGATGACGATCTGCGAAGGACTGCTGGCAGATGCTGGATGCGGCAAGCTGAAGACAGGGCGCTATGGCGCTCATTAGGGGAGGCCTATGTCCAGCAGTGGACTAATATAGGCTGATCATGATTATGATGACGATGAATAAGAAACGAAAACGGGTTCGTATAAAAGCGATCCCGCAATCAGAAACGCCCTATCTCTATGGCATGTACCTAGTAGCAACCTCAATAGGGGCAGTCTTATGGGGGGCCGGGGGTTTTTAGCAGTTTCGACTCAATCTACGGCGCCGGCAAAATCTCTAAAAACATTTGTTGGGTCGTGATTAAATACTTTTTTCATATTAGCTATTATTCACTATGGAAATGTTGTATTCATAGAGCAGGCAACCCAGTTAACATGGCGTCAAATGGCATCGTATTTAAGGACAACATTAAAACTTTATTATTAAATTGTTTCGTTAACTTACAGTGATTCAAAGTGTACTTACCGATGATAAGTAATTTTCTTAGTTGTTTTCAATCGTCCTTTGTAATTCCTGCACACTTTTATAGCGCAAATCGTCATCTTTATTTGTCACGAAACGCGTGTGCGCCGCACAAAGTCAGAGTCGCCACTGACGAGGCGGGATCAGCTTATGAGCCAACAGTTGGCTGATATATTTTATGGCGTTTTGACGCTCGAACTATCTATCTAGACAAGTATATAATCAAAGGCGTAAGTGTATCGTTTCTGAAGGAGCATACTTTGAAGGTGATAAAATAAATTTGGATGAATAACAAACATTTTGTGTATTATTGATCTTTTCCCGGTACTTTCTTGACAGAGTAGTATAGTCGAATATTCGGGCTCGCCGAATATTCGATATACTGCCAAATAGATTTTTCGTTGCAATCCTAGAAATAACTCTATCCCTTACATTTAACCTACGCCGTCCTTGTCTTTTATTTCCACTGTTTTCCGGAAGCTATATCTACATATCTCTGTCATTCCCACTTGACTCTGTTCTTCCTTTCAATTCGTTCGAGAACCTTGGCATACCTACCTATGCTTGAAAGTCTAGAACGTTCATAAGATACTGGATTATTCTTTCGATTTCTGCTCATTCCCAAAAGCTCTTCGATGTTCGACTATCAAGGCGAAGAAAATAACCCTTATTTACACAAAGGAAGATAGTACATAAATTGATCTAGGTAGGTATAACAAACAGATCGTTGTAGAGATATCGCGTAGGTAGGTATAGGTACTACCTACTCTATTCTGGGTATGATGATAACATTGATAACTGAAAATTATGTAGGTAAGATTTTGAACTCTAGGTATAGGCATAAGAAATATATAATAACTATACCTACTTATTCTTATGGTATAGGTAACCAAATCTTAAGAAAAATACAAGCTAGGTATATTAAAACTATGTAAACGTTGTCCTGCACAGATTCCACTACGGTAATAAATATCCGTTCCGTCTTGATTTAGTATTTTAGATTTGTTTGAGGTTACCGCGCATAGAAACTACTAGACTCAAGCGGAGTTATGACGTCATGACGTTGTTGAGCGGCCGCGCGCCGAGAAGTTTTAAAGCGGACGGGAAAAGTATCATAACTTCGTCATTTATGAAGATAATTGAAAAAACAATTCAGTGGGCTTAATTGCAAGTATAGTATTATTTTTGTAGATATAAATAAAAAATCGGAAACTTCCTTATTCCAGTATTTTAACGTAATTTAAAAATAAAACTAAACCGATGTCAACCGACATGATCAGATTTGCCTTTTTGTTATTTTTAATGGTGCCGATAAGAAATAGGTATAATTTTAAGTTTATAATTTGTGTCTATGAAATTAACGCGCTTTATTATTTACTAGCGGCCCGTCCCGGCTTCGCACGGGCATTAAACTAATTTATTAGGTTAATAACTAAGTGAACAATATTTTATATAAATGGGTTTAGTTCTGAAAAGAACTTTTTAAATCGGTTTAGTTACTTACTAAACGAATTATTATCAAGCTTAAATTCCGCACACGTCCATCACGTAGGGAGCCGACCGCGCGAGTAAGCCGCGCGGCAAGTTTATTTCGTGATCTTAACCCCCCTCCCGTACCCCTGCCCGAGTGACGCCTACAACGCATAGCTAGCCGAATACAGTTTATTTTTTAATTTTTTTTTAACTCGTGATATCTTTTGAATGGATTGTCAGAATCGAATAATTCAAAAAGTAATATAAAGATATTGAAGCAGTCTTAAATAATACATCATTTATTTTGATAAGGGTTAATACCAAGGTACAAATAAAGAGCTTTTTGTAGCGGTGGTATTTTAATTTCTTTTTTTCAATAAAAAAACGCTTATTGTGACATGACTGTAATAGTTAGAGATATGCTGCCGCTGATTTTTTGTAGATAATGGTGTGTTCTAAAAAAATTTAGTATATCATTTTGTTCTATCATCAATAGTTTTCGCAGCGCACGCGATGTAAGGTAGTTTTTTGATATTTTTTTCACACCTTGGATTACGTTATCGTAATTTTAGTAAGGATGCCTATTTTTTTTGAAAATGAAATATAGCCTATGTCACTCAGAAATGATGTAGCTTTCCAACAGTGAAAGAATTTTTCAAATCTGCCAAGTAGTTTCGGAGCCTATTCAATTCATACAAACAAACAAACAAACAAAAAATCAAACCTTTCCTCTTTATAATATTTGTATAGATTATTTTTAAGAATTTTTCTCAATCCCAAAAATCCCGGGATTTGGAATAATGTACCGAATCCCGAAATTTTCGGGATCGAAAATAGACCGGGATTCCGGGATCCCGAATCCCATCTAATCCTCTAGAGGCGACGCTTACTGTTGTGGAGTGTTTCGTCCGCCATTTTGTCAGTTAACGACAAATAGACCAAGAGTGCGCAAGCGTCGTGCGTCTACAAAATGAGCTCCGGAGACGAAATTGATGTTGAATTGTTAATTATGGCAGTAAAAAAGTGGGTTGCTCTCCATATATATACATACAGCCCACGTCCAACCCCATTTTGCAACCATCTGTGTAACAGTTTAGGGCCTAAACTGTTAGGTACACAGATGGTTGCAAAATACTAAGTCAAGCCAACTACTAAGTATACCTAAGGACGATTGCCTAAACTATTGGCAACCGTCCTTACACTTAGTAGATGGCTGTTCAACCAGTCTTCCGTGGATGGCAGTCCCACTGTATAGTGTTTTTCAAACACATGACGAGGGAGCATGACGGCAGTTGTAATGTTCAGGATAGGAGATTTTATTGCTAACTTGCAATGCAAAGATCTCAGTTTTTCAGGCGGGCCGCATGCTTGTATGCCACCTTGGTGGTATAAAAAAAAACAACGTTTCCGGGAGAGGCAGTTCTGTCTCCCCAAAGTGCTAGCCCCTATAACTGGTCTTTGCCTCTTTATGTATGTACATATGAAGTGGAGGTAGTCCGAGTAATGTATTGAGTGTAGGGCGTGCAAAACCGGTTTTCGGTTTTGGTGAAAACCGGAAAACCGGACCAAATATAGCAATTTTTCAAAACCAGTTTTGAGCGACAAAACCGGTGTTGGCTCCGGTTTTCCCGTAAATGAATTAAATTTGATTTAAATCCACGTTTTTCGAAAGCACTCAAGAAATATGTCGTTGTTTTATTCCATATATATACAGTATAGGCTTATAATTCCTAACGTAAGAGTAGAATTTTCGTATGCCAATTTTCTTTAGTTTCAGATAAATCAATTTTTTTAAGAACAACCCCAGAAATATTGTTTTTTATATAGCAAAGCAAGTTAGACATGTGTTGATCGCTCATATTTCGTGACGCAATCGAACAGCGATCGCGACCCACTGGTTGACTGAGTCTATCGTTCAATCTGCACGATCTTAACTATCCTACTGAATAAAGTGCATGAATTGAGACCCGCAACACGTAACCCACAACTCGCATTAGGTACGTGCGAAGTGACAAACGTCAAGAAAATCAGTGCAAAAGAAAGAGATTAAGCTTAGTTGCGTGACATCAAAGATCGGACGAATTTCTATCAAAACTTAAATTTAATTGTTTATAACTTAACGTGTACGAAATAAAGTTGGTTTTTGTTAACAAATACGGGTCACGATGGAGTCTCCAAGACCAAATCAATCGCCATCGACACAGGTCTAAATAAAATCTGTACAGCACTCATCATCAACATAGCCTTTCCCCAATGAGCGCCATAGCGCCCTGTCTGTCTTCAGCTTGCCGCATCCAGCATCGGCCAGAAGTCTTTCACAGATCGTCATCCCACCTGGCCGGAAGATGTCCTAAACTACGTTTGCCGAGTCGCGGTCTCTACTCAAGAACACGTTTACCCGATCGGTAGTCTGTTCTAGCTTGCTAATGCTTTGAGCTTTGAACTTTGGTTCTCTGTCGGATGTATTCGTTAAAAATCCTGTCATTCAGAGAAATTCCGCACATAGTTATTTTCATAGCTCGCTGAGCGACTTAAACTGGTGGATCAACCCTACCGTGAGTGTCCACGTCTCAACTCCGTAGGCCATTATGGTTAGGAGGATGCACTGATTGAAAACTTTCGTTTTCAAACATTGCGGTATGGGTGATGAGAAGACCCAACATAGTTCGTACCCAGATGTAAAACAAATATAAAATGATGATTTTCAGTCAGTCTACCTACCTTTTCATTGAAATTTTAGCTAACAATGATGCTTATAGGGAGATTTAGAATAGGTTTTACCCGAACCAATATCCAGGACATTATTCTTTTCATTAAACATTTTCTTATACCTATGTAGTTTTTAAGATTGCTAAAAATCTGCAGTATATACCTACCAACAAATTTTATCTGATATAATTATGATAAGACATGATAATTCTCTTAAATTATCCGACTGTCCAGCTCTACGTAGTTACCTAAACATTCATGAAATTGATCAATGGAAAACAAATGTTTAGATTGCATAGATGGCGAGATTAGCACTATAGTTTCAATCCATTTTAGATAAAGTTGACACTTTGCCACGAGATATAGCATGAAAAATCTTTTTTTATTGATAATTTCAATTATTTCGAAATAACTTGAAAAATAATAAAATAAATCGATAATTACATGGATGTTGGTGTCGAAATTAATATTGTCTTCACGGCCATAAAAACTTACCAATGCAATATGTATATACCTAAATACATATTGCATTACACGCTATTTTCATTCAAACTTACAATCTTAAGTCTCAAGTCTGAGTTTGTAGTATTTTATGTATTATTTTTTATTTGTGTGGTAGGTTTAAGTATAATAAAGAGTTTTCATTCATTCATATAATATCTTGATAATTACCTAAGTACATACATAATTTTAAGCATGGAAGTCCTGTAGAAGTATGGTACTGGATTTAGGTACATAGGCATAGGTAGTTTTTTCTGATATTGTCTTACGAGTCATTAGCTATAGTAGTAGTCAGTGGCTATATATTATATATTAGTCATAGCTATAGCAATCGTGTAGGACTTACTTCTGTGACAGCTTCTGTTCAAAGATTAGGTTCTTAATTCTTAATAAGTAGTAGTAGGTACTTATTAAGTAACAAGTAGAATTTCGTAAATATCTGTAAGATGCACGTACAACTAAAACTAATGTTTTTTACTTGTTCTACTTATACATATAATATATAGATAGTAAGTAGGCACTATGTTACTTGCCCAACAGCACTCGCAACACGCGATTTACATTCAACCTAATAATTTCTTGATAATATTTACGTTATTTTAAGCATGTAGGTAAAGTTTTGTTGAGGAAAGACATTTTTTGTGATGTTCAGTGCGAGTCATTAGCTAACAACAGCAATTGTGTAGACTTATGTTAGAGTATAGAAGTAGGGCATAGGTATTATTTGAGATCAATGGTTAGGTACTTCATAAATAATGTTAAGTAGGTAAGTATGAATTAACTTAACCAACTAATGATTGACAGATTGGGTTTCATGAATAACTTATGACAGAGAGACTCATGAGAGATATTCAAGACTAGGAAAATACAACCCAGATAAATCTCATTCCAATCAGCTAATGAAGTCAAATTCACTCTGCGGAATAAATCCAAACTGCCCGAAAATACCAATGTTCGCGTTTACGCTGACCAAACCCCGGCACAGAAGAACTACCTCCACACGATTCAGGAAGAACTAAAAACTCGCGAAAGAAACGGAGAATCGGACCTCGGGATAAAATACATCAAAGGGATTCCAAAGGTAGTAAAAAACCCTTCAAAAAACTAGTGAACTATACTCTAGGAACAAATGATACAACAAAAACCTATCACTACATTAAATCTACCTACGACAGCATATTTTACGCCCCGTCTTCACTCAAAATTTTTTACACTAACATTCGCAGTATACGCACCAAAGGAAAATTCGAAGAATTACAATGTATTATAAAGGCAATGAACTGTATCACCCACCTCATAGTAATAACAGAAAGTTGGATAAAATCTGATGAAGAAGCCAAATTGTTTTCTCTGCCCGAATATTCGCATGCCTATAATATAAGAAAAGACAAAAAGGGAGGAGGAGTTTCTATTTACATACACAATAGCCTATCCTACGACCAAACATTGAACACAATAATAGATGGAAACAACTACCTATGGATATTCATACATCGCTACAATCTTCACTTGGGTGCAATCTACAAACCTGATAAGAAAAATACCAAGTCATTTCTCGAAACCTACTCGGAGCAAATAGAAAAACGAAAGAATAGCATCGTGTTTGGTGATTTTAACATCGACCTACTAGCTAGCAACGACAGCGACACGCGAAACTATCTTCTAATGCTGCAAGAAAGCGGATACCAAATCTTGAACAAAATCGAAGAAGAGTATTGTACCCGCCAGAGTACTACTACAAAAACTATAATCGACCACATATGCACAAACAGGTACAGCTCTTCATATAACCTTACAATTATAAATTCAAGCTTATCCGATCACAAACAGCTGACCTTGGAACTCGTCAGACAAAAGCATTGTCATAAACAAAGGATGCAATACGAAGCCGTAAACTACTCTCAATTATATCTAAACATGCAAAATAATATCAATTCGCTAACCACTAAATGTACCTATTCTCTTTTTCTGGTGGTTCAGCGAACATCATTCTACAGGGTTATAGGTATCTAATGATTAACCCTGTATAGTGCATCATTTACCGCTCAAGCTGTCCGACTTTGGAATGAGCTACCAGTTGATATAAAAAAGGCTACATCACAACACACTTTCAAAAGAAAAGTGTACAATCACTATCTAGGTATCACATTAAATTAGGTTGTAAGCGTGGCCTTTAAATTTTTCAGTAGGTAATGTTATTAGGTATGTTGCTTTGTATTAGTTTATTAATCTTTTTTGGTATAGGTGTATTGGGATAATAAAATGTTAGCTAGTTATGTATTAGTTTATTAATCTAATTTATTGTGTGGTAAGATAATTAGTTTGTATATATTTAAAATAAGCACCGCCATCCTGATTTTCTCCCTACACCTTGGTTGCCTGGAAGAAATCGCTTTAAGCGATAAGGCCGCCAATTTCATTGCCTCTCTTTAGGATTAGTTTAATTAAGGAATAAATGTTTAAATAAGTCTTTGAAATAAAGTATTATCTTCTATCTATCTATCTAAAAATAAAAAACCAAAAACTTGGTTCTTTGAATTTTTGAAAAAAGTGTGAAGACAAATATTGTAGATCTTTTTATTACCTACAACTTTGCAATTCGACTTTTTCCCATACGACTTGTAGTTCTGCTGGAAATCGAGATTAACCGTTTTTTTACCCTAAAATACTCACCCCCTACCCCTTCCCGACCTCAAATCGCCCGTTAATTATTTTTCAATAACTTATTACTACATTCTCCTCATTTTCCAATGGGTTTTATTCTACTATTATTTTATTTCTTTTATAATCATTTTGAAAGGCTTCTACCATGATCTATAATGCTTCTGTCTGTACTTACCTCGATATCCACGTTAATCATCTGATCTCTCGAATAGTGTGTTTTTGCAGCTTCGCATGAATGAAAATTAAATGCACCTGAAAAAAAAAATGCTAGACAATCCACAGCATCATCTAGCCCCAAGCTAAGCTGAGATTGTGTTATGGGCACTAGATAACTTATTAGTGAACTTATTATAACAAATGGGAAAGTCTGTGTGAATGCTTGTTATAGGTAATCTCCGTAACTACATAAGTTATTAGAGTGAAATTTGATACGTAAGTAGATTAGGACCAATATGGTATTTTTTCCATACAAATTTCAGAAATTTATTGCATACCCCTAGGGGTTATGGGTTATTGTGTAAAAAAAATACATATTTAACTATTCACAGTTTATTTAAACCGAGTTTTGAGTGAATCAATCCAAGGAATAATAATTTTCCATACAAACTTTACCACCCTCTTTAACCCCTTCAGAGGTTTAAATTTCCAAATTTTGTATGTGTTTATGTAGGGGATCGAGAACCGGCCATATTTTGAGAACCGGTTCTTTCGATTACAATTTCAACACAGAACCGGGTACCCGTTTCTTACGATTCTTTCGGTTCTGAAGGTGCTTTTGTTAATTTATTGAATTTTGTAAGTAAAGTCTAAAAAAATATAACAATAGGGTAAAAACAGTGAATTTATAAACACAGCTATAATTTTTATGTATAGCACATTCAATTTAGTAACAATCAGTTTTTAAATTTATATACTTCAGGGTGTTTGGTAGTACATTTCTCATTTGTAACTGGGGGTAGGAACCAAGTGCAATATATAATAACTTGGCAGTTGTTTTTATCATCATCATCAGCATTTATCAGTCCACTGCTCGAAATAGGCCTCCCATCATGAGCACCATAGCACTCTGTCTGTCAGCTTGCAGCATCTGCCAGCAGTCTATCGCAGATCGTCATCCCACTTGGCTGTAGGGCGTCTTACACTACATTTGTTTTCCCCAATGGTTGAAATCGCGAGTTGTAGCCCGCCCACTGCCATATCAGCTTGCTAATTCTGCGAGCTATGTCGATAACTGTGGTTCTCGGTCGGATGTATTTATTACGAATCCTATTCAAATCCATGCCAAGATCGATGCGTCACGAGGTTGAGGCTACTCCGCTCCTATGGCGACTCCGCCACTAAAACTATGTCATCAGGGAATGGCAGGTGTGAGATGTAGGTAATCACCGTTTATGTTTATGTACTGGAAAAGTAAGGGACCTTTCCAGTCCAACGCGTGGCGTTTTAAACATAATTATCTTCCTATGCGCTCGTGAATAGTTTCGGGGATATGACATCCCCCTGTCTAACTCCTCTGCGCAATAGGATGATGGGTTTAGACGGCTGACTTGGACACTCATAGTGGCGGCTTCGTAGAGACATCTCAGATCACCTTGAAATAACGATAACGATACATAGCGTCACTGTAAGGATTCCAGACCAGCCTTTTTTTCAACGCAGTCAAAGGCCTTTTTCTTCTGCTGTTCGGATTTCTATATAATCTGCCTCAATATTATGTGAATGTGGTCTATGGTACCACATTATCCGCGGAAACCGGCCTGTTTCAGTGGTTGTGAAGTGAACTCGTCGAGTCTCCTGGCGAAAACATTCGTGACCACTAGTGAGAACAGCTTATAGACGTGGCTCAGGAGTGTGATGGGTCTATAAGTTTTTAGGGAGTGTTTTATTACCCCTCTTAAAAAAACACATCACCACCAGGGCAAGGCAGGACAGTATTAAAGAGGTTCTGTAAATCCTGTGTAACGGGGGCTTCTGGGGTTATTCTGGAATCATGGCAATAGCCATGGCTCTGTTCATGGTTAAAAGAACCATCAAGCTGTTGCATTTGGTTCAACCTACCCCCAGTATATCTTAGTTACAGCTAGTCTACTCAAACTCTAAACACGATAGTGCAGTTTTTTGCTGAGTGTGTGTCTCTTTTTTTCCTATCCCCCTAATTTCGTGCAACACCTTAATGCGTAGTGGTTTGTGATTGTCATTCATCTGTGATATACATAAATTTTTATAAGAGAAATTATAAGAATCGAAAGAACCGTAGAACCGCTTCTTAATATTATGTGAACCGGTTCTTGTTTTCGCTCCCAGAACCGGGTATTTCCGGTTCTTTCGGTTCCGGGAAAAACCGGTTCCGATACCCTAGTTATATGTGTGGGTTCTAAACTATCTACAAACCAAATTTCATTTAAATAACTTGAGTAGTTACGGAGATTACTTATAACAAACAATCACACAGACTTTCCCATTTATTATAATGGTAAGATAGTAAGATAAGATAAGTAGTAAGATTATAATGAATGGGAAAGTCTGTGTGAATATGTGAATCTCCGTAAGTTCTTAAATTATTCAGACAAATTTCTGATATTTGACAAATAAATTTCCATGCGGGCGAAGCCGCGAGGCGCAGCTAGTTTAAAATAAAACAATGCAACGATACTGACTCAAAAAGTATGAAACTGTGTCGCGTACAGTATCGCCCTCTGGACTGAGTGAAAATTATTTATACATTATAATATTCTTATAATTATTAAAGTAAGTTAATTTTACATGCTCAAATAGAAGGCTACATGCTGTGAATGTACTCAACATATGAAAAGTGTGGTGTACATGAAAATAAATGAATCAAAAGTGAGAATTAAGTAGGCTCCGGCGAGGACACCAGTCTCATCTAGGGCTGCCAGATCGCCGGGACTTCCGGGATTGTCCCGGAATTTTGGACTGTCCCGTGTACAGTTACTGGGCCTAATTGTCCCGAATTTAGATCCTACTAGAAATGTATCGGTGGAAGACCCGGCTTATAAAATTACAGCACTCGCATTGGCGGACCTCGTTTTAGGTGCTTTAGGAGGCGCCAAGTTGCCCGTAAAAAATGGATATTAGACCTCGCAATTGGCGAACGACCTTTTTTTTAGCTGTACTTATCCCGGACTTGATAAGTTCCGATCTGACAACCCAAGCTCATGAGAGGTAGGTACAATTACTCACTTATGAAAATCAGCCATTCTAGAAAATTAACCAAACCACTCATTGTTATTGAAATCAAGCAATGGTGTTAGGTGCTTGATTTTTATATTAATTCACGTCTACTTTATTTAATTATTATAATAGCCAATAAACTTTCAAATCTAATTATAAAATTTAATTAGGTTTAATTTTAGGTATTCATAAAGTATGGTGCTTAAGTTTTAATGAAATAGGTAATAGGTAGGTATCATTCTTAGGCAGTACTACCAACCCAACCCAGCTTTGCACGGGTGTTTATACATAAAAATTTTCTCTTGAATCGGTTGCGCAGTTTTAAAGATCTAAGTAAGAATACATAGGGACAGACAGCCAGTGTGAAGCGATTTTGTTTTATACTATGTAGTGATGTAAATATCTAATAGTTTTAATTTACTTAATTTTAGTTCAATGATTATGGATAGGTACTTAAATAAGGGGATGATGATGGAAATTTCGTTCTTATGGTTTTGCCTTATATACCTAAGCTAAAATTACTAACAAAATAAAAAAATTAATAAAGAAATGAATTAAAAAAAATTAAATAGACCCATAACGTGCTTACCCACGATTCATAAGCTACTTACATCCATTTTGACCACAAAAATTAACACACATATTGTTACGAATAATATTTTGGCACCTGCTCAAAATGGATGAAGGTAGGGTTGGGTTCCGTGGTACTAAGGAGCTCTTCCTCATTGACATGGCCAGTAGCCAAAAGGTCAAACGTGGCAGAGGGAATTTATCGGCTGCATGGATCGATTATAAGAAGGCTTATGATTCGGTGCCTCATACTTGGCTTGAGAGGGTCTTAGAGTTGTATAAGCAGACTAGTTTTTTGCGTGCTGCGCGGGCTGCAAGCAGCCCGCGTCGGTGGAGTTGGCTGTTTATTTTAAATTTAGAACCCCTTTCGTAACCTACACCCACGTATTGCTCGAAATCGATACCCATGAGGGTATTTTGCGATTATAATGGTAAGATAGTAAGATAAGACAAGTAGTAAGATTATAATGAATGGGAAAGTCTGTGTGAATATTTGTTATAAGTAATCTCCGTAAGTTCTTAAATTATTCAGATAAATTTCTGATATTTGACAAATAAATTTCCATGCGGGCGAAGCCGCGAGGCGCAGCTAGTTTAAAATAAAACAATGCAACGATACTGACTCAAAAAGTATGAAACTGTGTCGCGTACAGTATCGCCCTCTGGACTTAGTGAAAATTATTTATACATTATAATATTCTTATAATTATTAAAGTAAGTTAATTTTACATGCTCAAATAGAAGGCTACATGCTGTGAATGTACTCAACATATGAAAAGTGTGGTGTACATGAAAATAAATGAATCAAAAGTGAGGATTAAGTACGCTCTGGCGAGGACACCAGTCTCATGTAGGGCTGCCAGATCGCCGGGATTTCCGGGATTGTCCCGGAATTTTGGACTGTCCCGTGTACAGTTACTGGGCCTAATTGTCCCGAATTTAGATCCTACTAGAAATGTATCGGTGGAAGACCCGGCTTATTAAATTACAGCACTTGCATTGGCGGACCTCGTTTTAGGTGCTTTAGGAGGCGCCAAGTTGCCCGTAAAAAATGGATATTAGACCTCGCAATTGGCGAACGACCTTTTTTTTAGCTGTACTTATCCCGGACTTGGTAAGTTCCGATCTGACGACCCTAGCTCATGAGAGGTAGGTACAATTACTCACTTATGAAAATCAGCCATTCTAGAAAATTAACCAAACCACTCATTGTTATTGAAATCAAACAATGGTGTTAGGGGCTTAATTTTTATATTAATTCACGTCTACTTTATTTAATTATTATAATAGCCAATAAACTTTCAAATCTAATTATAAAATTTAATTAGGTTTAATTTTAGGTATTCATAAAGTATGGTGCTTAAGTTTTAATGAAATAGGTAATAGGTAGGTATCTTTCTTAGGCAGTACTAGCAACCCAACCCAGCTTTGCACGGGTGTTTATACATAAAACTTTTCTCTTGAATCGGTTGCGTAGTTTTAAAGATCTAAGTAAGTGTACATAGGGACAGACAGCCAGTGTGAAGCGATTTTGTTTTATATTATGTAGTGATGTAAATATCTAATAGTTTTAATTTACTTAATTTTCGTTCAATGATTATGGATAGGTACTTAAATAAGGGAATGATGATGGACATTTCGTTCTTATGGTTTTGCCTTATATACCTAAGCTAAAATTACTAATAATTTATATTATAATAATAAAAAAATTAAATAGACCCATAACGTGCTTACCCACGATTCATAAGCTACTTACATCCATTTTGACCACAAAAATTAACACACATACTGTTACGAACAATATTTTGGCACCTGCTCAAAATGGATGTAGGTAGGGTTGGGTTCCGTGGTACTAAGGAGCTCTTCCTCATTGACGTGGCCAGTAGCCAAAAGGTCAAACGTGGCAGAGGGAATTTATCGGCTGCATGGATCGATTATAAGAAGGCTTATGATTCGGTGCCTCATACTTGGCTTGAGAGGGTCTTAGAGTTGTATAAGTAGACTAGTTTTTTGCGTGCTGCGCGGGCTGCAAGCAGCCCGCGTCGGTGGAGTTGGCTGTTTATTTTAAATTTAGAACCCCTTTCGTAACCTACACCCACGTATTGCTCGAAATCGATACCCATGAGGGTATTTTGCGATTATAATGGTAAGATAGTAAGATAAGATAAGTAGTAAGATTATAATGAATGGGAAAGTCTGTGTGAATATTTGTTATAAGTAATCTCCGTAAGTTCTTAAATTATTCAGATAAATTTCTGATATTTGACAAATAAATTTCCATGCGGGCGAAGCCGCGAGGCGCAGCTAGTTTAAAATAAAACAATGCAACGATACTGACTCAAAAAGTATGAAACTGTGTCGCGTACAGTATCGCCCTCTGGACTGAGTGAAAATTATTTATAGATTATAATATTCTTATAATTATTAAAGTAAGTTAATTTTACATGCTCAAATAGAAGGCTACATGCTGTGAATGTACTCAACATATGAAAAGTGTGGTGTACATGAAAATAAATGAATCAAAAGTGAGAATTAAGTAGGCTCTGGCGAGGACACCAGTCTCATGTAGGGCTGCCAGATCGCCGGGATTTCCGGGATTGTCCCGGAATTTTGGACTGTCTCGTGTACAGTTATTGGGCCTAATTGTCCCGAATTTAGATCCTACTAAAAATGTATCGGTGGAAGACCCGGCTTATAAAATTACAGCACTTGCATTGGCGGACCTCGTTTTAGGTGCTTTAGGAGGCGCCAAGTTGCCCGTAAAAAATGGATATTAGACCTCGCAATTGGCGAACGACCTTTTTTTTGGCTGTACTTATCCCGGACTTGGTAAGTTCCGATCTGACGACCCTAGCTCATGAGAGGTAGGTACAATTACTCACTTATGAAAATCAGCCATTCTAGAAAATTAACCAAACCACTCATTGTTATTGAAATCAAACAATGGTGTTAGGGGCTTAATTTTTATATTAATTCACGTCTACTTTATTTAATTATTATAATAGCCAATAAACTTTCAAATCTAATTATAAAATTTAATTAGGTTTAATTTTAGGTATTCATAAAGTATGGTGCTTAAGTTTTAATGAAATAGGTAATAGGTAGGTATCTTTCTTAGGCAGTACTAGCAACCCAACCCAGCTTTGCACGGGTGCTTATACATAAACTTTTCTCTTGAATCGGTTGCGTAGTTTTAAAGATCTAAGTAAGTATACATAGGGACAGACAGCCAGTGTGAAGCGATTGTTTTATACTATGTAGTGATGTAAATATCTAATAGTTTTAATTCTATTTTGCAACATTTTATACCTAGCTTTGTAGTTATTAAAATATAATGCAATAATTCACTAGTAGGTATATACAATTATAACAAACTCTTAAAAATCTAAGCCGTCACCAGAAGGCAGAGTACCCAGAATGCTGGCAGCATTGCCACGTTGAATGGCAATGCTAATTCGTTGACCAAAATAGAAGCCAGCATTCTGATCTCCTGTGGACTCTATGAGAAGTTTCGAAAGATCGTTAAAAATTGTTTATAAGTTGTACATATGAAATGATTGAATTCTTGTTTTAATTTACTTAATTTTCTTTCAATGAATGGATAGGTCCTTAAATAAGGGGATGATGATGGAAATTTCGTTCTTATGGTTTTGCCTTATATACCTACGCTAAAATAACTAATAATTTATATTATAATAATAATAAAAAAATAAATGAATAAAAATAAATTAAATAGACCCATAACGTGCTTACCCACGATTCATAAGCTACTTACATCCATTTTGACCACAAAAATTAACACACATATTGTTACGAACAATATTTTGGCACCTGCTCAAAATGGATGAAGGTAGGGTTGGGTTCCGTGGTACTAAGGAGCTCTTCCTCATTGACATGGCCATTAGCCAAAAGGTCAAACGTGGCAGAGGGAATTTATCGGCTGCATGGATCGATTATAAGAAGGCTTATGATTCGGTGCCTCATACTTGGCTTGAGAGGGTCTTAGAGTTGTATAAGTAGACTAGTTTTTTGAGTGCTGCGCGGGCTGCAAGCAGCCCGCGTCGGTGGAGTTGGCTGTTTATTTTAAATTTAGAACCCCTTTCGTAACCTACACCCACGTTTTGCTCGAAATCGATACCCATGAGGGTATTTTGCGATTATAATGGTAAGATAAGATAAGTAGTAAGATTATAATGAATAGATAGATAGATATCATTTATTGACACAAAAGAACACATGTTTTGGTTAGTAGTATCTTAAATCCTATGTTAGGTTTATCTAGATACTAGGGTTCTCTAAAACTAGGTACTTATGCTAAAGCTTTAACACGCATAATAGGCAGTATCGCATTCAAACACAGCGGTCTACGTCTAGAATGGGAAAGTCTGTGTGAATATTTGTTATAAGTAATCTCCGTAAGTTCTTAAATTATTCAGATAAATTTCTGATATTTGACAAATAAATTTCCACGCGGGCGAAGCCGCGAGGCGCAGCTAGTTTAAAATAAAACAATGCAACGATACTGACTCAAAAAGTATGAAACTGTGTCGCGTACAGTATCGCCCTCTGGACTTAGTGAAAATTATTTATACATTATAATATTCTTATAATTATTAAAGTAAGTTAATTTTACATGCTCAAATAGAAGGCTACATGCTGTGAATGTACTCAACATATGAAAAGTGTGGTGTACATGAAAATAAATGAATCAAAAGTGAGGATTAAGTAGGCTCTGGCGAGGACACCAGTCTCATGTAGGGCTGCCAGATCGCCGGGATTTCCGGGATTGTCCCGGAATTTTGGACTGTCCCGTGTACAGTTACTGGGCCTAATTGTCCCGAATTTAGATCCTACTAGAAATGTATCGGTGGAAGACCCGGCTTATAAAATTACAGCACTCTGATCGCACTAAAATTAAACCTAATTAAATTTTATAATTAGATTTGAAAGTTTATTGGCTATTATAATAATTAAATAAAGTAGACGTGAATTAATATAAAAATCAAGCCTAACACCATTGTTTGATTTCAATAACAATGAGTGGTTTGGTTAATTTTCTAGAATGGCTGATTTTCATAAGTGAGTAATTGTATCCACCTCTCATGAGCTAGGGTTGTCAGATCGGAACTTACCAAGTCCGGGATAAGTACAGCTAAAAAAAAAGGTAGTTCGCCAATTCATCATCATCATCATCAACCTATATTAGTCCACTGCTGGACATAGGCCTCCCCCAATGAGCGCCATAGCGCCCTGTCTTCAGCTTGACGCATCCAGCATCTGCCAGCAGTCTTTCGCAGATCGTCATCCCACCTGGCCGGAGGGCGTCCTACGCTACGTTTACCGAGTCGCGGTCTCCACTCAAGAACACGTTTACCCCAACGGTTGTCGGTTCTTCGCGAGATATGGCCGGCCCATTGCCACTTCAGCTTGCTAATTCTTTGAGCTATGTCGATAACTTTGGTTCTCTGTCGGATGTATTCGTTACGAATTCTATCCTTCAGAGAGACTCCGAGCATAGCTCTTTCCATAGCTCGCTGGGCGACTTTGAACTGGTGGACCAGCCCTACCGTGAGTGTCCACGTCTCTGCTCCGTAGGTCATAACGGGTAGGACGCACTGATTGAAAACTTTCGTTTTCAAACATTGCGGACATGGATGAAGAGAAGACTTGACGTAGTTTCCCAAATGCTGCCCAGCCTAGCTGGATCCTCCTCTTGGCCTCCTTCTCAAAATTGTTTTTACCTAGCTGTACAATCTGCCCAAGGTAAGTATACTCGGAAACAATTTCAAGAAGGTGGCCATCAACGACTATCGGTCCCGGAACAATGTGGCCATTGATCATGACTTTGGTTTTATCCAAATTCATGCCAAGACCGATACATCGCGAGGCTGAAGCTAGGCCGTCCAGCATGTGGGTCAGCTCCTCTAGCGACTCCGCCATTACGACTATGTCATCAGCGAATCGAAGGTGTGAGATGTAATCGCCGTTTATGTTAATGCCCTTACCTTTCCAGTCCAGCGTCTTAAACATATCTTCCAATGCGCTCGTGAACAGTTTCGGGGATATGACATCCCCCTGTCTCACTCCTCTGCGCAATTGGATAGGTTTAGACTGCTGGTCCTGTACTTGGACACTCATAGTGGCAGCTTCATAGAGACACCTCAGCACTTCGATGTAACGATAGTCTACTTGGCATCGCTTTAAGGATTCCAGAACAGCCCAGGTTTCAACGGAGTCAAAGGCTTTCTCATAGTCCACAAAAGCGAGACACAGGGGCTGATTATACTCTTCGGACTTCTGTATAATCTGCCTCACTGTGTGTATGTGGTCTATGGTGCCATATCCTCCGCGGAACCCGGCCTGTTCTGGTGGCTGGAACTCGTCAAGTCTCCTGGCGAGACGATTCGTGATCACTCGTGAGAACAGCTTATAGATGTGGCTCAGGAGTGTGATGGGTCTGTAATTTTTAAGGAGAGTTTTATCACCCTTCTTAAAAAAGAGCACCACCAGACTCCTGCTCCACATCTTAGGAGTTCTCCCACTGTGGAGGACGGTATTGAAGAGGTGTTGTAGCTCCTGTATAACGGAGGCTCCTCCTGCCTTCAGAAGTTATACCGTCCTCACCGGGGGCTTTTCCATTTTTAAGCTGCCTAAGCTAACACGATTTCGTCTTGACTGATGTCTGGCAGTTCGTCGGTGTAGTGGCGTGTCAGGGTGGCTCTAGAATCAAGGTCGTCTCGTCGGGAACGAGGGGCATGTGCAGTGTACAGACGGCCATAAAAATCCTCTATCTCGGCTGAAATCTCCGGTTTCGACAGTACGGTCCTCCCATCGTGCGTTTTAAGCTTCGTCAGGTGGCTCCTGCCAAGCTGCTGAGTGAATACTTTGGACCCTCGGTTTCGCTCTATCGCCTCTTCAATGAGGCGTGTGTTGGAGCTCCGAAGGTCGCGCCGTACCATCTTCGCAATTTGCTTGTTCAGGTCTGACCTCTCTGCCGAAGACACTTGGGTGGTTTCCCGTCTTCTTGTCATCAAATCCAGAGTCTCATCCGAGAGTTTGGACTTTATTGCAACAAAGTTATTAATGGAAAGATGTTGATGAGCCGCGATGTCAATGTGATCTGGCGCGGATTACCGCATGTCGCGCCTCGGTCGGTCCCACGGTACTAGGTTTATGCTGAGTTGCATTTTACTTATTGTACGAACCGTACATATTCCGGGGCGCGAGATGAAGTGCGTGAGCTGAGATGTTCGGGTTAATTAAAGAAAATGTGCCGTGATACATGGCGATAAACTAAACAATGCTTGTTAGTAAACGCAGTATGATACCGACATTTTGATCGTATACCCTATCTTTAGACACAATAAGATAGCGAACCTAATTACTTTCGCTTAAAGACCTAATTCTACTAAACGTGGGCGTAGTAGCTTTCTCACACTTAACACTATATTGTTTTTTAACAATAAATTTATGGACATTCACACTGTCATCACACACAGAACTACACTCATCACTGACACTTATTATATGTATACAATATTAGCAGTCCGTAACACAGTCGACCTAGCACGGCTGCTAAAGTTCATGTTTTTGTACATGACTATACCTACTTACTGCCAACATAAATAAAGAAATAAATAAAGATAATATCCTTGGTCATATAGCATCTTACTCATTACAAAAATACTTAAGTTTTCAAGTTCCTTCTGATAATTTCAATAGAAAAAAAAATTTAACAAGTATTTTTGTAATGAACTAGGATTTTCTGTAGACCTTAGTTTTGAATTATTTATACGTTTTTTTTTTATTTTTTTTTTTGTATAATTTCTGTAAAAATTATATTTACTTAAGTTAATCAAGGATGTAAAAGTATGATTTCTAAATTAATAAATAAAATAAATAAACACTGATACCAAGCCTCAGATGATCCGCTGCCGTTTTCATCTCTGCGATGCGCTGATCTAAGCGCTCGATCGATCCCTTGAAGTCGCTGCTGCTCTCTTCTATATGGCTGATCGGTATCGTCAGATTTATAATGGCATTGACTGGTGCGATCTCTATCGGATATATACCTGGCTCAACGTTCATTTTGCTGGAGTGTTGTTTGTGTGGCGTAATTGTGAAGGTCTCGCCCTTTTTGACGCAGTTGTTACCTAGTGCGATAATACTCACACCTGTTAATTGTTCCTGTGTAACTTGGTAGCCACAGATAAATCTTACGGTGCATTGACCGCAACAGGTGAGCATGAATGTGTTTATATTGATAAGCTCCGTGTGAGTATTCATGTTTTACATTGATCTTTTTTATGATCTTTGACACAAAGATTGTCCCCATTACCTTTCTGGTACACCGGCTTCTGAAGGTCACATAGACGTAGATTTTCCTCAAAATTAGTGCATTTTTGGTAAAGTTCATTTAATTTGAGTTCTGACTCTTCTAACTCATTTATATGATGAATGAATTTCTCATGCTGTTTTTCCATGGAGGTTTCAATCCTTTTAAGCAAACTGTTCTCTGCTTCTATCACCGAAGTTTGATTTTTCCATAGAGTAGCCAAATGCTTTTGGTTTTCTCTGAGTTTGGAAATTTCGGCTTCGTATTGTTGAGCGAAATGGCTATCTAAAACACCGAACAAGCTATTTGCGATATTCCCCACACCGTCTATAAGGCCTCGTTTCGATCGATAGCGCTTATCACCATACTGCAGTATGTTATTGTTGTATTCCAGTTCCGCGAATCCGTGACGTAGCTGGAGTACTATGATGCCACAATGGGATTTTCGTTCCGTGAACTGTGAGCATAACTCGCCGAGATGTTTATTTTAGGCCGATAGTAGTTGTAAACCTTTCCAGTACGGCCCCATGTTGTAGTAAACAATGAGTTTCCACTTGTCTTGTACTATTCGCATGTCTGAAACTTTGTCAAAGTAGATGCTGTTGTTACTTTGAACTGATGTGACGTTGTAAGCGCCGTGTACTGTAGTCGTTACACACAACATAAGGTAAGGAAGAATATTATTGTCATTATGTTGATGCTTGACGTCATATTGTTTGATTTCTTCTTTTTATTTTGGATTCGTTCTGCTGAGGGAACCTGTTTCTCTTTCTCCGAAACCGAAGGTGCTTTTTGAACGTCTTTGTTGTTTACCGGCAGAATAGAAACTTTAACAACGGGCCTCTTAAGGACTCCGCTTTTTGTCTTGATGCTGACTACTCGGACATGATTATCCTTGCCAGGATAGAGCTCGATCACGTGGCCCAAAACCCATTTACCTGCAGGTAGATTCGCGTCATGTATGATAACGATATCATCGAGTTTTATATTAGGCCGTGCTTCTCTCCACTTGCTTCTGGCCAATAGCTGCGTGAGGTATTCCGCACGCCATCTCTTCCATATGTCTTCCAGTGCGATAAAATGGCCTTGACGGATTTTCTGTCCTTGATGAAGGTAAATCCCCCATTATTTGATGTTGTAGGACTGGGTTGTGGCAAGGAACGTAGTAATTCGTAGCAATTGATATTAGGGTTGTGGCATTTGCAAATGACGCATCGCATAAACGCCTCGCGCGACTGAGCGGCCGGTCTCTCTGAGCGCGATTACATTTGCCGGTGCACCGGGCAATTAGGAAGTTAGGACGGCCGGGAGCGCACGGTCTTCCGGTATCGGCATCCTTTCTTCCTAACAGCGATTACGCCTTCCGTTTTAAGCTTCCTAACTCTTACCGTTGACGGTGAACCGTAAAGTGTAATCGAGGTTGTCCTCACTTATGAAATGCTCCTTTCATGTTGCATTGCATGTTACGTTACAGCAGTCAGTACGCGGCTTAAGGCTAATTTTGACCATCGAAATTCCTTTAGTTAAAGAAGCGCGTAATTAAGGTCTTATAGTTGATAGTGAAATTAGATGTGAGATATACATCTATATGTACCTAAACGAAAAAATATGATTCGCTTTCTATAAATTAAAAGTACCTACTTTATGGAATCCGAAAGTACCTATCCAAGGATGTTAGATTGGCTCTATGCGATAGCTTGGTTTTGTCACCTTTTAATTACTGTTGTGCAATGTATGGCCCTAGGCTATAGCATAAAACTGAAAAAATGGAACGTAGTACTTGATCTTAGCTGAAAATGCTATTCAAAGAGTTCAAATCGCCTCTATGAGGTTTTGTTATGATTTCCCAAGAAGATCTCATGTTACACCTTTTCTTGTAAAAAACAACATACTGAATATGAAACTAAGAAGAGTGCTTCACATCGCATGTACCACTCACCGAGTTATTTGGAACAAGAAACCTGAGTATTTATATGAAAAGCTTGTTTGGATTAAAGATATAGATACAGTCTGCTAACACGCGATCTAAATCACTTAATATGCTGGTTGTATACAAGGTATAACATATTACCCCTACTAAGCCGAAGGGGGGGGTTTCAGGAACCCATGGTGATCAGTTGTGGGGGGGAGATAATTAAAAATTCCTATTTTCAGTTTCCCATACAAAAAGTTTTCATTTCCTAGTGCCAAAATAAAGTGACAACCCTATTCGCGCAACCTGTACTTACCTACTAACTTTACAGGTATGTAGGTAGGTATTTATCTTCGTAGATTTCAGCTATGGCGGGAGATTACTAGACGACCTAATAAATTCGTGATAATAATAAGATGCTAGTATGTAAGTTCCTAGGTAGTGTTGAGAAAATCTTAAAATGCTGAGTTAGGAAAGTTGTAAGTGTAGGTACAAGTTACAAACCTCATATTTTCTCGCTTGTCAGCTGTCTAGATGGCTTCTTACGAAGGGATTTATGTATGTTTTGGTAGGTCACTTGTAGGTACACAGTCACAGACAATTCACACACTTCAGCACAAGGTAGGTTTCTTTTTAGGCATTAACATGTCTCACTCACTTTAGCACTAGTTAGGTTAGTTAGTTAGTAAGTTACACATGCATGACGTAGGTATCGATACCTATGCATGTAAGTAAGGTTCGATATGCCTCCCTTCTTCCATACAACACACATTTTATGGAAGTAAGCACACGCTTCCAACACACGCCTCTTCATCTCTTCAGCTCTGTGACACTCCGATGCATACACCACACCCTTAAGGTATTATTAAGTCCTAGTTACTTGTTTTTTAGGCACGAAAGATAAAAATTGTAATTATAGCACTACACGGCACCGCGACGAAGGTCACACTAAAATAGTTCATCATTCATTCTTTTGATTTCGTTCGCCGAAAAGATGGATAATTTTTAGGGTTCATTTTCAATTTTAATAAATCCCTAGTTGGCAACATGAGTAGGAGGTATTAGGATCACAGTCGTGAAATAATAGGTATGTGGTAGAAAATTGTATGAATACGTAGGTAGGTACTGGTCTTATTTTACATAGGTATTTCACAATGTAGGTACCTACCTGCTACACACACATACACTTTGCGTGAATTCTGATAGTTGGTATACCTAATACAAAATCCCGTAGAAAACGGATTTAAGCTTTTTTTTTTTTGATTTTATGATTTTAAACAAACGAACTTCTTTAAATTTTGGTATTAAAAAAATTACGGAACCCGTATTAAAAAATATTTCGGCCCGCTTGGCAAATACAGCACCGCCATGTGGTGTATGTATCGCATGTTGATAGATGCCGACAGTCAATGAATGAATGAATGGTTCTCTAACTTGTCTATGATTGGCGGTTGGCTGGTTGCCATGGTTTTGCATAGTGCTACAGCCAATAAAATTTAGTCGCGTTCCTTTGTGGAAATACAAGTGTCAAAGATTAATGTAGGTACAGAACGGACAGATAAACTACATAATGACGGAAAGAGTCATTTGGTAAAGTTTTTAATTAAGTTAACCGACCCATGCGACTCAGCTCGTCGTATGTCGGATGTCGTAAAAGTCGACCAAGGGGCTTCGCCAAATGAAAGGCAGCATTTTTATTGTGTGAATTACTTATACCGTTTCTTTGATCAGCTATCCCCAGCCAAGTGATTATGGCAATACCCGCCAGATTCACAGCTCTTTTCAGTAGTGGACATCAATGTGTATTCAGTCAGTAGGTTATTATGATTAGATCAACACACAAGAAAGAACAAACAGTTAGAAAAAGACATAACTGTGTTAGCGTAGTTTAGTTCGTATGTTTAACTACACGTAACTCAACCTTCAAATTGAAATGTGATTTTAGCCATGACTTACGACAATTTGCCTCAATGATGCTGTAGGCGTTTTTCTATTTCAAGAATATGAATCTGTCACTCTTTTCTACATCTATTCTGTGACCATACTGAGGTCATCGTCGCAAGTATAAGAAACAGCAGATTTTAGGGTTGTCACTTCGTAAAAAATCAGCTGGCCATGTGAAAACTTTGTTTTAGTTTTTTCAGAGATACCAATCGAAATTAGAAAAGTCGTTGAACAAAAGTTGTTCCCCGGGGGGGTAGAAATACCCAGCTTTTCGCTTAGTACATGTATATTGTTACACCATGTATAAGCACAAAAACTGAAGGGCTTAAAGGAAGTTTCAAATACAGTGCATCGAAAATTTGGAATAACTTACCACCACCGCTTCGCTAAACATATGTACAGATACTTTTAAAACAAAGTACCTATAAGCACAGAAGTATAAGCAACTAGGTACTTCTTCAAAGATGATTAAATTTATTTGAAGTTTCCTTTAAAATAAACGCGCCTCCTAGAAATCCTTCGTTGTATACTTAGGTGTTTTCTATGTACCTATAATAAAATTGTATATAGTGAAAATTATCTAGATAAGTAATACATTTAGTATATAAAAGTTAAATATCATGTTAAGATTTAAATTCCAATATTCGAGCTAAAAACGCTGTTTCTGTAAATGATCTACGTGACGTCACAGCCAATGACCAAAGTCTATATCAATAAGCGAAACATACCTCTTTTAAATAGTGTCAAATAGCCTATTAGCTTTCCGGCATTACGCTGAGCTTACCCCTACTGCCTGCAAAAATGTGAACCTATTAGATGTAGATGTGTAGATTTATAAAATACTACCGATGTGGCGCGGTGGACGAAGGTCCGCCTGCGATGCAGGAGGTTGCGGGTTCGATTCCCGCCTCGAAACAAATTTGTGTAAGATCTGCAGAAATATGTGCCGTTGGTCTGGGTGTTTAACCGTTCACGGTAATGGTTAATCCAGTACGATTTCTTAAGAAATGTTGATCCACCTTTTTCATGTGTACATTCGACTGTGGACCTAGTAAACAGATATACTTCGATCCGAATTTCAAAAGCATATTATGGCAACGCTGGATCTGCATAGACTCGTTTTCAATATACTCGCGATGTAAAAATCTCAAAATACACCAATTTTGTTGATCTTCTAACGGTCAAAAAATTACACTGAAACGTCTTTTTCACATCCGGTCAAAGACATTTTCCACGGGACACGACATACCCTAAAATACTATGGAATCACAGTCGACCACTTTTTGCGGGGTACGGGAGGAATGTTTTGTTGCTGCTTCAGTTCCGCAGATAGCTTTGTCACTGTTTAACAATCGTAGAACATTTTCTCTAGTGAATAACGCAGTCGATGAAATTATATCGATACAAATGAATGAATGACGGAAAATGTAAGATTGAGTACTATTTTTTATCGTAGTAACTTTGATTATTTACCTATACTTACTTACTATGTAAAAATATTATTTAAAGTCAAAGTTATTTGAAGTGAAAGTAAAACATGGTTAGAGAACGCTCAGAAGAGACAAAACTGGAAAAACTTGGAGGAAGCCTAAACTCGAAATTAGTGTTAAATAATAAGTCAATAAACTGGTTGTGGAAATAAAAGGCTTTATTATTATTATTTAAAGTAATTTTATTACTATTCACCTTTATTCCGGGCACAGATTAGGTATTGTTACTTCGTAATGGATATTAATGCTGCGTAGAGACTTATTTATTTTACAAACCACTTGTAACACAATTAAAAAAAATATAAAATATATTAGAAAATATATTGAGTAAGTACAAGAAAACTTAATCAAAAATACATGTTAAAAAATTAATGAAATTATACAATGTGATTTGTCGAACCTTGATCAAACGAAATGTGCGGATAAACGACACATATTTATCGATAAAAATCGGGATAAAAAAATTATATGTTATTTATCTCAAAAACAAAGCAGTTTTAATATTTTTTTAAATGAAGACTACTTGATCTGGTTTTTTCTTCGTTTCTTTTTGAGTTAATGGTGTATTTTATTCGAAGTAGTTTCATTTGAAAGCTAGATAGTTTACCTAGCTAATAAAATAAATAAAAAATACAAATACGGTAAATAAGCGTAGAAAAATAATATTTATTTAGAAAATAGACGAAAAACAAACTATTTTAATTAGATTTTTTCTCAAAAAAAAAAATGTTTTTTTTTGTCTTATTTCTAAAAAAAAATTGTTTTTACAACACTTATGTATCGTATTTGTATTTTTTATTTATTTTATTAGCTAGGTAAACTATCTAGCTTTCAAATGATACTACTTTGAATAAAATACACCATGAACTCAAAAAGAAACGAAGAAAAAACCAGATGAAGTAGTCTTCATTTAAAAAAATATTAAAACTGCTTTGTTTTTGAGATAAATAACATATAATTTTTTTTATCCCGATTTTTATCGATAAATATGTGTTGTGTATCCGCTCATTTCGTTTGATCAAGGTTCGACAAATCACATTGTATAAGAAGCGAACAAGAAATCTTTACCTTGTTAGGTTGTTAGTTTACCACATATGCTGCTATGTTTTTTTTGGAATCTGCCTTGCCTTTTCTCTGCGGGCTGACTTTACCCACTCCCTCTTTCTTAGCGGATCAACTGGAAATCTGAAAGTGCGTAAATTCGTTAATTTATTTATTTACATCGATATTTTTCATCGATAGTGTCAAGCCCTATTAGACATTTTTAAAATGAATGAATGGAAAAAGAACGATATAATGCGACTTATTTCGGTAGGTCTCAAGTACAGTTAACTTACATTCAAATTTGAGCACTATTTTAAATGGTGGTATTAATGCAAAATTGTTATCATATTTATTAGATTTTATGAAAAAATAGCTGCTTTTATGGGGTAAAATTGTACTTACCTGTGAAAATAAATATTGACGGATCGATCACTATAACTTTTACAAAACAAAACGCAGTACTTAGTCATTTTTTCGATATAGTTTGTCGTTGAGAACCAAAGGCATACTGACAAAACAATTTCGGTCTATTAGGCTAAAAGGCTAACCTAGTGACAGCGGGGTATGAGGCGCGATTTGCCGAGTATCGCGTCCAGTGGAAAATGTCTTTGCATCCGGTGCATATATACTACGCGCCACATTAGCTTAGACAATGTTGATCTGCAGTCTCTGGAGCCACAAATTACTACTTCGTCTGTTTGCAAAGCGGCAACGCCGCACGCGCGGTAGTGGGGGACTTTTTGAGACTTACATAATCGAAGTTAATAGACTTGAAAGCGTTCGTTCTTACAAATTTCCTTCGGATAGTTGAATAGAATAGAGTAGAAATAGCTAAAATTCACTGACCAAGCACATTGCATTCATAAAACAAAGAAGACTGGCGAAAATGGACCCAATAGTTTGAGGAAACGTACATGGTCAGAAATTGGAACATTAATTCCTTTGATTAAGGGGCTTTTATTCTGAAAATCTCATAATTTTTAAAGTTGGGAATCTTAAGATATAAACGTTTTAATATTTTCAAAAATGTAATAACGAAACGATATCAATGATGCGGTTCTAAGCCTAATTATTCTAAGGAAATGACAATAACTCATTACATATTATTATAACCTAACTTCGTTCATTATTCATATTATATCTTTTTATTCCCAACTTTAAGAAGCTAAATTCTAGTAACATTTTGTTTGTCTTGCTAAGGTGTATGAATATTGATTGATTTCGTTCATGAACGCGGCAAAAACTGGGTGGGGCTGAGAGTCAAAGAACTTCGCCAGTCTTCTTTGAAGAAATCGTTATTTACTATTCATATCGCTGCCTTTAATATGCGGTCAGATTGACGGTGTTCGGTCTTAGTAGGTATTTGTAAAGAAATCTCATATCTAACATAATAGTTTTATATTTATTTTTACAAATTAAGCCTAACAATACTAAATTAGGAAAAGTCATAAAATATGAAAAGAAACAAAAACATAGTTTGTAAAATATTTAACAATGAAATCGCTGTGCGGTCAAATTGACCGCCTTGGTCTTTATAATGCTAGGTAGTCTGAGGTGTAGGTATGTGCATTTTTGAAATCTACTAGTTATAGCTCACAAAAAATAACTGAACTCTTTAGCAACCAATTTGTAGGTCATGTTCTTCTTCGACATGTGCCTTAGGTATGAGAAGTTGGTAAAAAGGTTTTTTGGTAACAGAACTGTTAAATTCTAATGAGATTTCCCTTTATTTTTAACTAAGAACCTAGAGAGAACCTGCTTCAGAATTCAATTCTACAGCGATCTAAGTATGCCAGACAGAACGCACTACACGTCAAAGGAAAATATAAAAAGAAAGATTGTAGAATGTTTCCTATATTTTAGACTCAAATGAACTCCTACAAATATCACGCCTATAAATCCCGCTTTCCAAATGAAGGTAGGAGTGTGCCGTTAACTGAATTTTTATTCACCTCACGAAACTGTCTAGTGGGCAACATTATCATTATTTTAGGACGACATTGGTCCACTGCTGGACATAGGCTTCCCGTAATGAGCGGCATAGCGCTGTCGCGTCCAGCATCTACCATCAATCATTCGCAGATCGTCATCCCAACTGGCCAGAGGGCGGGGCGTCCTACACTACGTTTGCCAAGTCGCAGTCTCCACTGAAGAACACGTTAATCCCAACGGTTGCCGACTCTCCGCGAGATAAAGCCTAGTTTAAAGAATTAGCAAGCTAAAATGACAGTGGGCCGGGCATATCTTGCGAAGAACTGACAACCGCTGGGGTAAACGTACTCATGAGTGAAGACCACGTCTCGGTAAACGTAGTGTATGGTGTCCTCTAGTCAAGTGGGCATTCATATGGGAAAGCATGTGTCCAGCAGTGGACTATTAATGGTTGGCGACGATGATGATGATTATGATGAGACCCGCTGGTAGTTTACTGAAACATTTTTATGATCAGTAATCTCACAAATTATTGAAATGAGGATCTACAAACCAAATTGAGAGAAAATGAAAAATGAAAAATGTTTATTTCGATAACCTATAAATTAATCATATACATGTTCTGGAGTCCCCCTTTAAGCAATATTTACTTGTATTAGAGGACACCGCTCTTACCAAATAAATTGACAGTTTATAAGTTAAAAAGTAATGAATCTAAATTAAACAAACTATTTACATAATACAATAAAAATAAAATGAAAAGATTAAAATACTATCCAGATAAATTGACAGTTTATAAGTTAAAAAAGTAATGAATCTAAATTAAACAAAATAATTACTTAATACAATAAAAATAAAATGAAAAGATTAAAACTATCGTGTTATGAATGTATGTAGAGTGTGTTTTTAGAAGGAATTAGATGGTCTAACTCCAATATCACCAGCCTCATAAGAGTCGGGTACCAGAGTAGAACACCGTTTATTTTCTAGTTTTTTAGGCTTAAAGCCTCATCCTTTGTACAATGGTCTCTATTTCGTCATAGTTGTTCGACATCAGCCATTCAGTAAGTGATTTCTTGCATTTAAAAAGGGTCATTGAAAATATTCCTAGACGTTTATTTGCTAAATTATAAATATATGATGATTGCCAAACATATTGTCTCCTTGCGAATATAGTTTTAACTGCTACTACTGATATTGGGTCTTTCTTTCTACGGCTAGAGACTTTGTCCTGCTCAGCATCATAATATAATGTTTTATGGATTCTAAGCAACAGCTGCAGTATGTAGAGTTTCCTTACAGTAAGGAGTCCTGATTCAAGGTATAGGCTATCGGTAGAGAATCTATAGGGCTTGAAAAACATAACCTTTATTAGGGAACGTTGCGCTCTTTCTAGCTCTAAGAATTTCATTTTAGTGGTCCCTCCCCAAATTGGTAAACAGTATCCAATTACTGATTGCGCTAGTGATGTGTAAATTTGGCAAAGAAGGTCTGTTGGTGCTACGTGACGCAGTATTTTGAACGACCATATTAGTTTTCTGACTCTATTCATGATAAGTTCAGTATGCATATGCCAAGATAGTCTCTGATCAACCATTACACCGAGATATTTAGTTTGTTTCACTCTATTTATTTCGGTGCAAGTACATGCAAGACTGGGGTTACCACATTTATGAAATTTTAATTTAAAATCATTGGATGGTTGAGAAGAGTCATAAATAGTAAAGCATATGTAATTAGTTTTTGAGATATTCAAAGTTAGTAGGTTGATGTCCAGCCAGTTAGAAACCTTTAGTAGTCCATTTTCAGCGGATTCTTTAACACTGTCCCAAGTTTTCCCTGAAAAAATTATGGCTGTGTCATCCGCGTATGACAAAACATGCCCTTGGTCTATGCTCATCTTACTTAGACTATTAATATACACGAGGAACAGGGTAGGACCCAATACACTGCCTTGAGGGACACCGAATGTTATTGCTTGTTTTTGACTTATATGATCACCTATTTTTATTCTTTGCTTTCGATCAGACAAATAATCTTTGAATAACAAAAGCGGTGTGCCACGGATCCCTATCTTTGAGATCTAGAGATGATCTAGAGAGAAAATTTGAAGCAACTTTCATGCAAAAAAAAAATGTTTTGGCCGTCATACCGCGCGCGGTGGCCTTTGTTTTGGTCAGTGGAATTCCTAGAAATTCTTAGCATTAAACTTTGAACACAATTTTTTTTTGTATTAAAATTGCTTAATTTTTTTTCTCTCAATTTGGTTTGTCGATCTGAATTTCAATAATTTGTAAGATATCCGCTTTATTGATACCTCAAAAGAAAGAGTAATAACCAAACATGTTTTTAAAAAGGTTTGAAAAAAAAAACACCGACCGTTTTTTTTTAAATAACGTCAAAAATGGTTTTCGAAAATCGCTGAAAATTTTTGTAAGTAGTAAATGTCTGTAAAAAAATAGCTAATGACTCAAATACCTAAAAACATGTTTTGTTAGATTGCTTACACATTAGCTTTACTTAAATTAAACAAAAAAAAAATCATTGGCCTTTAAACTGGCAATGATTAGCAACTACCTATAAAATTTCGGGTGTTTCCTTGTCTCCAATAAAAAATTGGTAAAAAAGAAACAGTCAGACTTCGTCTAAGACAAATATGGCTTAAATGGTTCCAAATATGTAGTCCACACTACCTTCGGCCACCAGCTTTGCATCCACCTTCCAATCACCCTGTATAATCTATACTGTGAACCTCAGAATAAAATAAAGAAACAGAAACAAAAATCTGTGAGTGCATAAAATCAATAAAAGAGATTCAATTTACACTTTTTGTACGAAAATTCATTTACCATCTATACTTATAATAAAACTGTCACAGGTCCAATTCTGTACATTGAAGATATTTTGTAATTTTTTTTGGAGGGCACTCTATTATCGATTCTCAAGCCAAAACTGTATTTTTTCTCATTCATGTCTGTCTGTCTGTCTGTCTGTATCGTAAACGCGCATCACGCCGAAACTAATTGAGGGATTGAAATGAAACTCGGCATGATTATAGGTCATACTACGAGGAAGGACATAGGATACTTTTTATCCCGGAATTCAGCAAGGTTCTCATGGGAGAGGGTATGAAAGTAAAAATCCTTTACCGCGCATCACGCCGAAACTGCTGAATGAGTTGGAATGAAACTCGGGACGATTTGAGTTCATACTACAAGGAAGGACATGGGATACTTTTTATCCCGGAATTCGGTAAGGTTCCTCTGGGAGAGAGGGTGAAAGAAAAATTCTTTAACCACGCATCACGACGGAAGTGAATGAATTCGAATGGAACTCGGGACGATTGGATATGGGATACATTTTATCCCGGAATTCAGTTCGGTTCGAAATTTTTGAAAACCCGTATATCCAAGGGGAACCAAATTGAATTGAACTGATAAACGCGTAAGTTTGTAAGTATGAATGGATAGATTGATAGATGGATGGATGTTTGTTACACTTTCACGCAAAAACTGCTGAACGGATGTGGATGAAATTTGGCACAGAGATAGATTATAAGCTGGAATAACACATAGGCTTTATTTTATCCCGAAAATCCCACGAGAAAGGGAATTACGCAAGTAAAATAGCGAGTACTCGAAATACTAATCATGCGCAGACGAAGTCGTGGGCACCAGCTAGTATATAATATAGAGGTATATATAATAAAAAGTGTATGTATATCAGTTATCTAGTAGGTACCCATAACACAGAGTAGCTTACTTTGGGGCTAGATGTTGCTGTGTGGATTGTCTAGCATTATTGTTATTATTACTTAGTTACTTATTTCTAGTATTTTGTTTACCTATGCATGTAGGTTTCTAGTTATTCAAGTTATTATTTAAGGTCTTTTTCACGCAATAAACGATTTTTTACTTAACTTTACTACTTTATTATTGTGAAACAGTTTCTTAGTTATTATCTTCCTCATTTTTGTACACCCACAATGGTTTCTTGATAGATTTTGACCTTGCATCGTTATGACGTGCGAATTTCGGGTATTCAGTACTTCCAATGACCAATGGTTTCTGCTCAGATCGTGTATTGTCGGTATGCTGTTCATTCACCCCGGTACGTAGCTGTGGGCTGTTTTGTAGTTCTTTCATCCTCTGTCGTACTTTTTTTGTCTGTTCTATTTTAGCCATAAGTTTTTCCACAGCATTATTAAAAAGATGTTCTTCGATTCTTATTTGAAAGTAGAGTCCTTCTGTGAATCAAAACAGCCAAAAATAGAAATAAAAAATAAAGAGAAAAAATTTAACTTACAACTTAGGTACTACATTTTTCAGATTCCAAATACTCGAACAAAATAAGTTATGGAAAAAAATATCTTGCAGAAGGAGTAAAATGATTAATAATTTAATTTTTTTATAAATATGTATTTAGGACTAATAAATTAGGACCCAAACTCTGTAAATGATTGTGACCAGTTAAAAATGTATAAAAGTAAGCTAAAAGAATGTTTAATATCAATATTTATGTTTCAAAATATGTTTGTCTTAGTATATGGGTGATTCTCCCGGCCTTCAAAAATACATGTCCGGCTCGAAAAATCATACAAAAAGTATCCCTAGCCCTTTGATTTTTTTTATGATAGTAGATTAGACAAAAATAATAGGGGAGGCCTTTTTTAGTTTTTTAATATTCTTATTTTAAATAAGTAAAAATAAATAAAATCCTTGGAAATTATGACTTCCGTGGTGCGTCCGGACCTCATGTTCCGGTGTTAATAAATTTTTATATCATTTCCTAAAAACTCTGGTACTAATTTACATAGGTTCACAATAACCCAGATAGTTACTTGCTTATTTGACGCTATTACTACGCAAAACTAAGCTTTAGTTGACAAGTTACAACGAGATAACTTCGCGTCCGTCGTTTAGCTCTGATTTCCCTGGTGCGCACTAAATTATTCATAAATACTGTACTTTAATATCTGCGTAAATAGTTGTTAGATTGAGAGAAACTATCAGTCACGCCCCATCAGTGGCGTGTACAACAAAGGTGTATGTCTTTACGTCACTCTGTTATTTCGGTACGTAATCACTTTCCGTGGCTTGGTATCTAGAAATTCTGATTACCATGTTGACTATAAATTTGTTTATGCTAATCCTATTGTTTTATTAATGATGATAATTCATGCCTTTTGTGTTCCTAATTTCGACTGCATATTTCAATGTAAAATAAACCAGCAAATTAAGAAAATTTCTAAGATTTTGTTATTTTTTTTGATTTCCGTGGTGTGATTTCCGTGGATTTTGCGGGTTCATTAACATCTCAATAATATTTTTTTACAGTTTTTATGATGTTTTTTAGGATAAAAGTTTATAATAAATACAAAATGAATAATTATAATATTTTTAATACAAAGATAAACATTGTTAGTGTGATTTTTGTAAAAAGTTACTTGTATTTACAGTAATGATTTAAAGATGTTTTTGTAAAAACTGATTAAAACTACAAACGTCAAATAATTGGTATTTAGCTTAATAATCTACTTACTACCGAAAACACATATTTTTATTGATAAACCAACCCATATTTGATTTTGGTGATATAAATTCTGATTTCCGTGGACACCATATTTTTAAAATTGAATAACTCCGTAACCATAAAGCCAATAAAGTTCCCTTCACTACCAAAAAATTCAAAATTAAATCTTTATTTAGAATATACTATAATGATGTGCAATTTCAACAAAAAAAAATGTGCCACAGAAGTCAGACAAAAAACGAGTTTTCGTAGAATCACCCATATTATATTTTTAGTAAGTATCCTGATTGTTATAAAAACCTATTAGGTATATTTGCTGAAATTCATCTGTGATGATTTTTAGATCATTAAAATTGTGTCGACATCTCCACCTAATTAAGTCCGTCATCCAAATAACCAAATATTGATGTATGAATACAACATCTTTGCAAATACTTACCAAATGATCTTGGATTGAAGACGTCGGATGAATGGTAGGTGAATGGCAAGGCGGGACCAAGTGGAGCAGCGTATCTCAACGCCAGATAATTAAAAAAGTGTTTTTTTATAAGATTTTTTTAAGATTGTAGCGGTAGAGCCAACAGTGCTAGAATCGTTAATGTGAAGGTCCCGAAGATTTTCGACTTAAGATAGCCTTCCGTTCCTAGCGACCGCGAAGCGCGACCGCGACCGGGTCGCGCGACCCACTGCTTTGTATGAATTTATATGGAGCACTAAACACAAGACCGCGGTCGCGGGACCAGTGGGCGTGGCCAGCGACCCAAGGGTCGCAGCGACGCGGTCGCGTCGGAGGCAGAGCCGTCGCGCGGCGAAAGCGAGAAGCACTTCAAAATGGCGCCGTTTTCATCACATGAGGACGAGATATTAATAGAATTAGTCAATACAAACCCTTTTATCGGAGCCATAGATAATAACATACCTACTTAATAAGCATATAACTATCTTGTTCATCCTCCAATAGCTGCTGAATAACTCTCTTCTAGCTACAGATTAAAGATGTAACGAATGTCAAATTTTCGACATTCGCGAATGCGAATGCGAGTATTCGATCCTGACATTCGCGAATGCGAATGCGAATATTGGTCTTTCGAACTAGCCGCCAACTATAAGCACTGTTTGTAACACTTGTGTTTTTGGTGCCCTGCCTAAAAGGAATGTATGGCTACACCCAAGAAAAACACGAGAGAAGTGCTCACAATTATATTAAGTACAGTAAGGGTTCGTTGTCTCCGAATATCGTTAGATCCTTAAATATTGCCACTGGCCTTAGCTGGAGAGAGATCCCACGAGTGACGAGTGGTAGGTGGGTGAGCTAGCGGCAACAATAGGCGACGGCAGCGGTAGGGTCAGACAGCTAGGTTGACGGGGACACGTCCAGCGTCAGGATGGCCGTGTCGTCAGCTGGCAGACTGGGTAGTGCGGCGGTAGTATAGCGGTAGTTCAGCGGTACGATCGGCGACCATCGAAGAACGAGTTGTTCGTCTCAACTGTTGCAAGCAAGCCGCAGGATGAAACCCTGGAATCCACGTCCAGACACTTTAGAAATTGCCCGTTTTTCCCGTATGACTGCAGCATTCTCAACTCAAAGCGTAAGCACAATGGCAAGGAAGCATTTAAGGCTGCAGCAGACCGGATGCGTATGCGTATGCGTAAGCGTAGACGTGCACGTACCACTGTGTTGTAATGTATGGAAATTTATGAGACAGGACACACTGCTTGCGTAACGTAGGTAGACGTGCGCGTCGATGTAATGCGTAGCCCTACGCAACGCAGCTCCCAAGACACAAACAGGCTGCGTGACCTACGCCGTACCTTACGCAGAGCAGAACGGCAACGTCGCGTTGATGACGTTGTATTCAATCGCGCGCCCTTTTGGACGTCACACCGAACAAATTTGAACATGCACGTACCTTTGCTGTGCGTAGCCCTACGCGCGTAATTGCAGTCAGTTGTATTTTATTACAAAAAAGTTGTTCGATAACTCAGAGTGGAGACTTTAATATTTGTTTTTTGTGGACTGTAATTTAACGAAATATTTTATGTTATTTTTAATAGGAAAAGCGACTAATGGATTCGTTTTGGATGGTCAACAGTTTGATGAGGGTGGCGATGATTATGGATGAATGATGTCTGGCACAGTAGGACCCTAACCTTATATCCGATGTGAAGCGGCTTATCGGTCTGTGTTCAGCACCTAGGGTCCACGTACAGCACTAACAAAACATGGGTTACGGCGTAACTACGTGCGTGACTACAGACACGGGGCCTGCATTGCGTTCTCAGCTCGATTGCGTAAGCGTAGACGTATGCGTAACCCGGTGGTGACATGAGTTACGGCGTAACTACGCGCGTGACTACGCATACGCATACGCATCCGGTCTGCTCCAGCCTCTGTGATCGATGATGAGGCAGTCATACAAATGAAATATTAAATCTAGACAATAGAAATAGAATTTATAACGGTTTACCTACCTCACTAAATCGGTTTGATTGTGAGATAGGTAGCCGAGTCAAGAAAACTATTACACTACACAATTATATAGACAGAAAACTATAAAAGTCGCTAGTTTGATAAGCTTTGCGAAGATAATATTCGTTAGCATAGATTTAGATGAAAGATAGTGAATGTAGGTATAGTCAAATTACTAAAACAGTGGCAAGAAGTATTTATTCAATGAATGATACCAGAGAGAGAATAATATCTGTAAGTAGCAAGGAACAAAGTTTCATGTAAAATATTACAATAGCATTCATGATATGATGACGGTTAGCTGAGTCATTGAGTTACATCGACTTACCTAGCATAAAACTTACAAGCACTAAATACACACTAAAAACAATAATGCAACACTCACCCAGTAATGGGGTTCACTGATTACACTTTTTAAATTTAGTATTGGAAAGATAATTTAATAAAGTTGAACGAAATTTTGCAGAAAGTTTGCTTTATCGTCCACAAGAAGAAAATGTCCGTCATCCGGTCAAGGACAAGCTCCCGAGCGCGTCGCGTCATTTGGCGTTTTTTTTTTTTATTATTATAACAAGGACTTTGTCGCTTAGCGACCACACCGTCCCATAAAAATCAATACAAATAAAAACAATAACAAATATAAACATCTATCAATCATTAAACACTAAATAAAGAGCAAAAACAATTAACATAAGAAAACAAAATGTTCCTACTGACAAAAAAATAAAAATAAACAATAACAACTTAAGAGCTAAGACCTAATTCTGCAATTTTATATAGCATTTCGGCTTCACCTGACAAAGGGTCAGCCAATGTTGCCAACATATGCGCAGCGCTCTGAAGTGAACACAGCGCGCGTGGCGCGAATGTTCAAATTAATGAGAAGGAACGAAATCGTTACATGTTTATTGGTGCGCGTGCTGACTTATTATCGACGCTTGCTAAGAGGTTTCTTCAACTACCCATAACGTACGAGTAATAAGGTTAATTTTATTCGTTTATGATGTTGACTTCTTTCTTCTTCTTCTTAGCCATTTGCTACCCTTACCTTCTACCGTCATCATTTTCTAACTCCTGCCGTATTGTGCAATTTCCATCCATTTGATTCCAGCGGTCTTTAGGCTTCTTCGTACCAATGCGTTTATGGTTTCCTCTGGGGTCGTTTTTAGCCCCATGGACTCCATCCTGCTAGTTTTTTGCATGGTAGGGTATCGCATTGTCGCACTATTTTCCCTTTTGTTAGATGGTTTGTTTGAAAAGATTGAGGGTGAGACGAGCATGTTGGTATATGTTTTTATGAGGCTTATGTATCGGTGGTCTATTTTTGCATTAATGTTGGAACTGTATAATTATTGAGAACACTATATGAACGCCTGGTAGAGGGAAAGTTGGCTTTACCCCTTAATTTTCAACCAAGATTGCGAGAATATTGTTTAGAATATTTTCGAGTTTGTTTCTTTGTAAGTTACTTTAGCTAAGTGACTTTAATATACATTTATGTTTTTTTATTAGAGAGCTCCATTAATCTACAAACACATTTTTTAAAGTAGGCTTCGGTACGACATCGAGACTGGTACGTTTAATCGTACCACATGGTTTCTTAATCGTACTTAAGGATTTTTCGTATAAATTACTATATATTATATCCACTAATACTAAATCCCTTCCTTTTAACCTTTTATTTGTTTTGAGATTATCATTATTGAAATCTTGGTTTTCTGTAATTTAATCACAGTCCTGATTAAATCTCATAAAAATATAAAAAAATTTACTAAAAATGGAACAATAGGAAGGAAGGAAAAATTTACTATTAAATTATACCGGAAGACGTACCCAATTTTGAAAAATAATCTTATCGTTTCCTTACCTCTGCACCGTTTAAGTTACACAGATTAAAAGGATAATAACTTAGAATCAACATAACGCAATATCGACTTCCTGAAAACTAACCCTTTCTTAAGTTAGGTTTTTTATGTCAAAAGTTGCACGAAGCGTCTTGTAAACTTTTTCACAATCTTTGTATTCATAACAGCAATTTGAAAAACTGATGGCTTCCGAAGTGTAGCCGCCTATTCTTTTGCGTTGACAGAATATATAAATAAATCCATACATTTAGTATAAAATGTGTGGATGGTACGATTTAATCAACCGGTACAATATGACATACTTTCCCCTATTATGACAATGTGGTGAGACTGGTTTAAGGTTTTAAAACTTTTAAACAATTTTGAACCCCTGTCTCTCGATGATGTTCAACCTTCTCTGAAAATTCTTCGATGTCTTTTTTTACTGTTTCTTTGCATATTTCTTCAACTTTGTGTCCGAACAGCTTTGATTAGTGACATTATTTCACCCAAAACGTTGAATTTGACAATTGATAACACTGATTACCACAGAATTTAAAACTGATATTACAGAATCTTATCAAACCAGATGCAAAGCCAAAAATAAAAGAGTAGGTAATCAGAGAGCCATATTTAAATAAATTGCATTTCACGAGTAGTGTATTTTTTTTGTAATTCCGCATTTATCTAGCTAGGTAATATAGTACAGTTTAAAAAAGATCAAGTTTTTGTTCTATCAACATTCACCAAATATTCGCAAGGATTTTGGCGAATGCGAATGCGAATATTGAAAATCCTGCGAATATTCGCGAATGCGATTACGAATATTTGTTACATCCGTACTACAGATATATTGTCCGATTATCGTACTACAATAGAACACAACCGTCACTTTTAAAAACTGCGGTAAGAGTGGCGGGACTAGCGGTCGCGCGTCGCGGTCGCAGGTAACCTTCCGTTCCTAGTGACCGCGACCGCGTGACCGCGCGACCATGATCGCCTGTACAGAGTGTAATCAGCAGGTTGTTCGGAAAAATGTCACGCATTTCGGCTAGCAGGTGGGGAGTGCGGTACAGGGCTCTCAAGGTGCTCTATAGGGGGACGTACGAGGCTACCGTCACCTATGCGGCGCGCATATGGTCCTACAGAGCCTCCGTCCACGTGGTTCGCAGTGTGCTACTGAGAACCCAGCGGCCCTCGTTAGTGCTACTAACAAAGGCCTACAGGTCCTGTAGCACTGCTGCGCTGCCGGTTCTGGCGGGTGTTCTGCTGGCTGACCTGCTGTTAGCGCGTGCTGGTCAGAGACTGGCTGTGATCGAGGGCGAGCCAAGAGAGGTACATGGGTGGCTCAGGGGGAAGGTCGATGAGGAGACCATCGTTGCGTGGCAGGCCCGTCGGGAGTCAGATGACAAGGGCCGTGACCTGTACAGGTTCTTCCCAGACGTGGGTGAGCGCATGAGAACGCACTGGGTGGAGCCTGATCACGAGGTGTCGCAACTCCTGACGGGCCACGGGTGTTTTAGGAAGCGTCTGAGTGACATGGGACTGAGCGACACGGCAGCATGTAGTTGCGGAGACCCCGTAGAAAGTAGGGACCATGCTTTGTGGGAGTGTAGGATCTATTCGGAGGGAAGGGGTAAGTTGTTGGACGGCATAGTGAGAGACGGTGAGGGCCCGGTGCATTACACCGATCTGGTTAGTTCCGAAGCCAATTTCAAAATGTTTAAAATATTTGCCCACTACTGGCACAAATTGCGGCGCGCTGAGGAAGGTACACTTTCGATGAGGGACGGGGGGGCACAGAGCAGTACGGAGCTGGGGAGGAGCAGCCCGGCAATGAAGTCTGTGATGTGATGTGGCATGCCCCAGAAGGGGGAGAGTGTACGGGACAATGTGCGTAGGATTTGTAGAGTCTTGAGTCACCCGAGTGGCTCATTTCTCACAGCTTCGGTCCGTATAACCGCAAGGTTGGTAGGACCATGGGAAGGTGGAGGGAATGTACAGAGTGTAATAAAAATGAAGGACCAAACTTTAAAAAAATATTATTAGTATAAAATTACATAATAATTATTAATAAAAAAATTAATCGTTTTAAATCTTTTCACACGTTCTATCGCGAAAATGCATAGAATAGTAGGTACATTCATTAAGCACGTACGTACCTACTAAAAGATATTCACTCCTAGCTTTAATTTTTCATTAAGTTTACTACCTAACCTACCTTCACATTGAACTTTAAAAACACGGTAAGTAACTAACAATGAACCCCATAAAAACTTACAATTTACTTTGTGATAGCATAGGAAAGAAAAGGGACAAACTTTTATCGCGCGTGAGCGAGATAGGTAATACAAACTTAGTTCATTCGAATGTTCACCCAATGTTAGGCTTATTGTAAGTTTTGTAAAACTGTGATATCGCGTGCCCTGTCGTAGCTGCCCCCCGTAAAAAGATGTTTCTCTGCTAACACATAACAGGTGCACATAAGGTACGTCTTATTTTTAATCTTATTTTTAATGCTAAATAAAAACGTGCATCAGTCGTTTGCCAAATGTAGTAAAAATTCCGTAGTTATTTATATTTTTTTTCGAAAACTCAAGGCCTTCTTTCTTTCTTCTTCTTTTTATATTTTTCCTGAATTCAGTGTTCGAATCTACACCCCGCCTAAAAGTTTGGTCCTTCATTTTTGTTACACCCTGTATAATTTCCAAACATACATAGGTAGTCAATCAATTTATAACTTTAAAAAGCAGCTCAAATTTCGCAAAAATTATATGCTGTATTAAGTATGTTATTATCTATGCCTCCGGAAAAAGGGTTTTTATTGACTAATTCTATTAATATCATGTCCTCGTTTGATGAAAACGGCGCCGTTTTGAAAGTCTACTCGCCTGCGTCGCGCAACGGCATTGCCTCCGACGCGACCGCGGTCGCTCCTTGTGTTTAGTGCTCCATGCAAATTCATACAAAGGAGTGGGTCGCGCGACCCTATTTCGGTCGCGCGTCGCGGTCGCTAGGAACAGAAGGCTACCGCGACCGGTTTTGTATGAATTTATACAGGGTGTAAAAAGACTACTATCGAAAAATGAAGGGTCTATCAGAAAGGGAATCAGACCATTATTCTGAACATATTTATCGAAAAAAAAGCGATAAAAAAAATTCCATTTCTTAAAATTTTTATTTTTTATCTAGTTACACACCCATAGTACAACACTAGGAAAACATATCGGTTTCGGTTCGTAAGCCCCCGATCCCGTTTCCCCCCGGTTCGTTAGCCCCCGATTTAAACAAATTTTATATCAATCTTTTTTGTCAGTTTTACCGTAATTTGCATAAAGTACCAACGAAAACTAAAGTGCTTCAGAATTTTATTCTTATTTAAATTATTTCGTTTTTACTACCTCTATTATTGATTTATGTATTTATGATGTTTAAATATATGGGAGGTAATAAATTTTATTAAATTATAATAATAGGTAATTCCTGTAATAGCAAATAGGTAAGTAACAGGTACTTATTTGTGTAATGAACTAATCAAGGGTATATCGTAGTAGGTTTATGGATGACAATAATCTAGTCTGGACAGATATTTCCGTCTCTTTTACACTCAAGTCAAAAATATAAGGTAGGTACTTATCTATTGCAAAATGCAAATCTATATGCTTATGTTAATTGCACCCAAAGTACAGCGCAAAGTGATCGACCTCAACTCACTCAGCTGTTTCAGGTCACGTGCACTAACACGAGAGCGAGATACGCAACGCTCAAATTAGTAGGCCCGATTTTGAATCTTAATTCAATGGAATTATGTCCCGCAAACTAGATAAACGAAAACCTTATTCCATTCGCCATAAGGTTCATAACAGCGGTCTTTTTCTATGTCGGCAAACAAGGAAAGGTTCGGCTCCCTTTGATACGCACAGGTGTGGCGCAGTGCTTGGAAAGGAATCTCATCTTAATAAATAAATAAATAAATAAATAATTCCGGACAGTCTACACAGCATCATCTAGCCCCTAAATCTAGCTAAGCAGAGCTTGTGTTATGGGTACTAGATGACTGATATACTTAATACAATATACTACATAGATAGATATTTTTTATTATACATATTAAACACCCAGACCAACGAAACAAATTTCTGCAGATCGTGCACAAATTTGTTCCGAGGCGGGAATCGAACCCGCAACCTCCTGCGTCGCAGGCGGACCTTCGCCCACCGCGCCACATCGGTCGTCTTTATTCCGTTCGACATAAGGCTTATTACACCTCGGCTATTGATTTATTCGGGTTTTATAAAAGGATTTAATTTTGCGGAATTATGTAGAGTGAGTGAGTGGGGGGAAGATGAAAAAAGGGGTAAGACAAAAAGTCTTCAATAACTCCAGATTTATAGTACTTATTACAGTACTGGCAACATCGTTAGGGCCATCAATTTGTTACCTAACACAACTCAGTCAGCGGTTGCGGCTGAGAACGCCTGGTTGTGTGTAAAGTGCAATTTTCTAAGACAGTGTATTTTTCAGGATTCACAAAAGTGATTTCATCTTGCCCTAATTTAATTACAAGGCAGGTACGAGTGTTTAATTGAAACATCTGCCTAGTATTTTTTGTACATACATATTTATGTTATTACTTCTAAATCTCTCTATTTCTCGTATTTTAGTATTTATTTCAACTTTTCATCTTTCCCCATTTACATTTAACGGGGTAAGACAAACATATCAAAGTTTTAATCTTGACCCTTTTTCAGATTTCATACTAAAAGCCAGATGTCCTAAAACTGTATCTTTGTGTAAGTTTCAGCAAGAAAAATAAGAAATAAGAAATAAATTGCTGAAAGTAGTAAAACAAAAAATTACGAAAATAGATGTGCTAATAAATGTGAAATAAAAAAAGAAATCCAATAGAAAAAGAAAATACTTACAAAATAAAAAATAAAGAATTATTTATGGTGATGAAAAAGAATATTCCTATAGGTTTCTAGCTACCCGCCCCGGCTTCGCACGGGTGTATTATACTTATAAAACTTCCTCTTGAATCACTACTTATTAAAAAACCACATCAAAATCCGTTGAGTAGTTTTAGTGATAATAATAGTGATCCAAGTACATAGGGACAGACAAACAGTGGGGAGCGACTTAGTTTTATAATACTACTAGCGACCCGCCCCAGCTTCGCACGGTTTTATTATTACGTATAAACTTTCCTCTTGAATCACTATCTATTAAAAAAAACTGCATAAGCATTCAAAGGGATATAGGGACATAAGTACATAGGGACAGAGAAAGCAACTTTGTTTTATACTAATTAATGTAGTGATGTATTGTTAGTTATGTATGCAGTGATGCGTCGCGACTCACGTAGGCGCGGCGGCGTAGGTATCGAAGTGGATGCGTACATTGCTTGCAAACAAAATAATTTAAAATGTTTAAACATGTTTATCTTCGGCTAGGATTTGTTATCGGCCCGCGGATTTGTGTTTTGTTTAAGTTTAGGGGTGCTTCGCCACCCCCTTAGTTTTCGATAGTTGTCTGTTTACACGCTGTATGGAGCCACGCCCACCGGTCGCGCGACCCAGTCGCGGTCGCGCGTCGCGGTCGCTAGGAACGGAAGGCTACCTTTAGATGTACTCAACTTGTTTCCGAGGCACAGTAAGCGCATCCCATATTATGCTGGGGCTACATTTATCTGGCGAAGATTCGTGTCGCGTTTGCGCGACAAAAACATCTTGTTCGGGCATAGGCGATGTTCTTGTCTACATTAAGGAGGGCGTGTCTTGTCGAATTGTCGCGATGCATCGTGCCAAAAAATACAGACATGTCCCTATTGCTTCAAAGTCTGGAAGACTGAATTGACGTAGGTGTAGCCACCGAAGCGAATATTGTCACGACAAATCCCTTTGATCCGCGCCAGCTTACCGACAGCTCCCCGATACTACATCGTCTTTGACCGAATACTACGCGATGACACGATGTAGCCAGCCTCATGAATATTCGCCGTATCCCGCTAAAGTAGCCACAGCATTAGGCGGCGTCCTAATTGGGAGCGATCGTACGATGACACGATACGTTCTCGTCGTGCGATGAGTTCAAACATACAGGTTTCATCAGAGTATCCTATTTGAAATTCGCAAGTAATCGTGCGAGCACATAAAATGCTTAATAATGATCGTACGATGCCTTTGATCGTGCGATCATGTAATCAAAATAACAGATCTCTTTTGAGTGTCCTAATCGGTTACCTATGCGATGCGTTGACGCGCAAGGGGCGTCATCATCGTTGACGGCATCGCACGATGGACATCGCGCGATCTATTAGGACACCTGTTAGGTCATCGCACGACCACTTTGATCGTGAGATGAAGAACGCATCGCGCCATCGTACGATCGCTCCCAATTAGGACGCCGCCTATGTCATCTCAAGAATTCTCAACCCAAAATAACCCAAAAATTCTTCTCGAAGAATTTTTGGGTTATTATTTAAATTTTAATGTTCTACTTACGCATAACCATTAATGCTTTATTGTAAGACTTAAGATCATAAGTGTCTCGTTGCTTAAATCTGTTCATGGTCGTCATGTTGGCATAACGTCTGTATATCTGTAAATTGAAATTATTTGTGAATAAACCTAGACTAGTTGCCCTTCCCGGTTTCAAATCCTCATTCATCATTATTATGAGCTGGGTTTATGCGAAGACTACTTCTAATCAGGGTTCGAAAAAATCCGATTTTTATAATAGATATCAAAAATCCGATTTTTTGATATACATATATCCGATATATATCCAGGCTAAGAAAAAGAAGCGAATTTCATTCTGTAAGGGGATTAAACACTTAAAAATGTGAAAGGAATTTGTAAAATCATATAAATGTCAAATTACCACATTTATTTTTAAAAAAAAAGAGAAAAAACTACAAAAGAATTAGTGTTTATTTGAGAAAGATTTTTTTTAAATAATCCTAATATGAATATGTTAAGGTATGGATTTCAATAAAAAGCTAGTACTGGTAAGTTGGGATTCCCTAGAAAGTGACGTCTCATTTATTTTTAACTAGATGCGCTCCACGGCTTCGCCTGCAATCCAGAGGATTTTTTTCGTACACATTTCAGAAATTTATTGCACACCTAAGGGTTATTGTGAAAAAAAATACAAGTTTTATTATTTATTTTTTAGTTTATTTATACAGAGTTTTGCGTAAATCGATCCAAGGAAAAATAATTTTACATACAATCTTTACCACCCTATTTAACCCCTTCAGAACTTAGCTATTTTTTTAAATTTTACTAGCCTATTTCCTATTCTAGGTTCTAAACTATCTAAGTACCAAATTAACTTAAGTGATTACGGAGATTATTTATAACAAACATTCACACAGACTTTCCCATCTAATATAATAGTAAGATCCCTCGTAAAATAAACCAAATACGAATGAAGTTAAGGTTTGAATTTCAATAAGCTAAATTCAATAAGTCTAAGTCGTACTGGTTAGTAAGTTAAAGGCGATTTCCCCAACTATAACGGTGACAAATCTAAATCGAGCTGTGTTGCGCTGTGCTATGTTTGGTCAACTCGCTCGTCTAATATTTGAATGAGGATACAAACAAACCATGCTGTGCTGCGCTGTGTGAGGCTGCGCTCTGTTTAAAAACGCAGTACTCTCGAGCGAGGCGACTTGAGAACTACGGTACCATGCTGGCTTGTTATTGTCTCTACCGTTCGTGACGTTGTTGGGTCGTCTCTACCTGTTACCTGCACTGCGATTCCCCGTCATTGCGTGTTTTCGTGCTCAAACATGTCATGTCTTCGCACGTCTCTGCGCAAGCAAGTTCAATTTTTTTTTAAATAAGTAAAAAGTGTAATAAAAAGCGTGGTTATGGGAGTCCACAAAAGGAAGAACAAAGACAAGGATGAAGAAATACGACGAAAAATAAGGAAGTTAGAGGAGCGCTTGCAGCCACTTCGTCATCGAAGAATAAGGGTTTTAACTTCGTCTTCCGAAGATGAAATGCCACCTGAGTAAAATTTAATTTTTAGTAACTCGACAGTTTTTCTGACCTATTCCGCAATCTTATTTCATCTTAATGGCAAAATAAGTTGTTACGACCGATTAGTGATGAGAGCTGTCCATATGACTGTCTCCTTCAGATCTATTTCTGTACCGGAAATTCTAATCAGACAAATAATCCGTATAAAAATATCATATCGATTAGTGATGCGAGTAACCATGTTTGGTTCTCTTTCAGATCTATTCTTGTTAACCAAGAATTCTAATCGAACCTCTCCATTGTTGTATGATAGTGATGAGAGCTTTCTCGGTCAGATCTATTTCTGTAAACCAGAAATTCTAATCATGAACTGGTATTTTCCAGGCACTGGCCAGAGCGACGTTAGCACATCGCGCTCACAATCACCGCGGGTACAGCCTCGAGACGAGCCGTTTTCAGGCCAACCATGGCAGGACGAGCTGCTGACAGGCCCATCCACTTCGTCGATCGTGAACGTGGAGCAAACAATAGCCGATGAAAATATTGAGCCTGGACATCTGGAGCCCTCACAGGTAGAGCTTGATGATGCAATACTTAATTTACTAGGCGAGGCCCCAAGGCCACAAACTTCCCTTGGGAAAGTTATACACCAAGCGATCGCATCGCGTTGGCAGGAAGTGCTATCTAAGGGATTAGCGAAAGAGTCAAAGGACAAAATACAAAAGGAATACCTAGTCGTAAAAACCAATCATCAAGAAATAAAAAGAAGGATGGAATCACATTTCATAGGTAAAACACACATAAAAAGACATATTTTTAGTAAACCAATATTATATTTATTATGAACACATAACCTCCACAACATCCACAAGTGTTGCCACGTGTACGCGTCACAATAGTTCCCGTTTATTGAGCAAGTTATTAATGTGACGCGAAATGTAACGTTCAATTACCAAGCAATTAAAGGGATATTTTTTTTTTACACAGTCTGTTGGAGAATTTCAATGCCAAATTCCAACTTTTCGAGATTTACCCCTCCTTCCCTTTCAAAAGGGGGCAAACGCAAAGGTCAATTTTTCTCAGAGACGGTGATAGATGGAATGAAAATTTTTGCGGGGGGAGGTAGAAGGGGGGCCAGCACTCAAAAAACTAGTTATTTTATTACCCTTTATATAAAATTGGTTTACCACTCACTGACTCACTCACTCACTGGCTGACATGATTGTTCTCCCTGTTGGTGGAGGGGGAGGTATGTTTTTTTTTACGGAAATGTGTAGGGAGAGTGGGGGTGAGTATGGGAAAATTCCGACATTTTTAAATTTCGAACCTGCTCTAGGACCCCCGGGAGTTCTTCGGCCGTGTAGGGGGGTGGGTCAGATTTTTTTGTGGGGTTGTGTAGAGAGTTAGAAATCGTTGTGGAGGGTGAAATTTTTTTGACTCCCGAGACCCCCCAAGACCCCCAGCTTTTGAATTGGTACCGGATAGCGTACCGATAGAGGATTTCGGATGGCGGGATCGTATAGAGGGTTTAGTTTTTAATAGGAAGAATAAAAATCGACCCCCCCCATGACCCCTTTTTAGAACCCCCTTTCGTATCTCCCGAACGGCTCGCAATGGAAAAAAAATCTTTCCGCAGTCGCGTAGAGGAGGACGAATAGTTGCGGAAGCCAAAAAAAGTTTGACCCCTTTGCACCCCCAGACTTTTTGAAAAAAATCGTTTTTTGCCCAATTTTTGGGTTTTTTTTAGGGTGGAGCATCGAGGCGAGCGAAGCGAGCCGAGATGCGACACCGGGAACCAGCACGGCGAGCGAAGTGAGCAGTGCTGCGTTACCCCCGACGACCCCCACGACCCCCCCCCCCACCAAAAAAATTGATATGGGTATCGTTTTCAACTAACTCGGGGATGAGGATTTCGAATATGGTGTCGGCCGACACTGCGAGGCGAGCGAAGCGAGCCGCGCTTCCCGTCACACTGCAAGGCGAGCGTAGCGAGCCGCGCAGTGTGACCGCACGGGCAGAGTCGTATTGCGGTGAGCGAAGCGAACCGCCACTACACCCCCCCCCCCACCAAAAATGCCGGCGGGGAGAGGCGAGTGAAGCGAGCCGCGATGCGACACTGCAAGGCGAGCGAAGCGAGCAGCGCAGTATCGCAGCACAACAAGTCGTCTTAGTGCTTATCATGCTTAGTCAGCCTAAAGAAATAAAGTTACTGATTACTGAAAACCAATTTTTGATATAACTTTTATTTTATTTTTCCCCTATCTAGTCGGAATAAACATATTTATATACTAGGTACCTCTTAAAAGTTAGGTATACTTACAATAAAAAATGCTAAACTTATATTTTTGCTTATCAATTCATCCTGCTAGTACTTAGACAAAAATAATAAATATTAAGAAGAATTAGAAACCGCTCTCAGCGATAAGGCCGCCTTTTTTCTATGCTTATTTTTTAATTAGATATGAGTTTTTGTTTAAATGAATTTTAGTACAAAAAGTGTTCATTCATGATATTGGGGTAACATGTTTTTACTGCATGGCAACACTCACTACGAACACACATGTTTACGAAACCGGCTTCGAAATCACTGTGGACAGCGCTCCGTCTAGATAGTTATGTCGTCTGAGCTTATGGTGAAGCAGGAAATATAATATATAATATAATATATGTATATATAGGAAATGCGTCAGAAGTGTTGCGCATTTACTTACTGCGAAAAATAGCCGAACCAGCAATACCCCAGCTGATGCTCGTGTCTTTAGGTAAGTGGTGAAATATCTACCGAGTACCGACAGCCTAGGTACTTGCTATAAAGACTTATAACTTTACTAGCTACCCGCCCCGGCTTCGCACGGGTGTATCACTACATAGTATAAAACAAAGTCGCTTTTTCTGTCCCTATGTCCCTATATCCCTATGTCCCTTCGACTGCTTAAATCTTTGAAACTACGCAACGGATTTTGATGCGGTTTTTTTTAATAGATAGAGTGATTCAAGAGGAAGGTTTATACGTATGTACGTATAAACCTTCCTCTACGACCCGCCCCGGATTCGCACGGTTTTATTATACGTATAAACCCTCCTCTTGAATCATTCTATCTATTAAAAAAAACCGCATCAAAATCCGTTGCGTAATTTTAAAGATTTAAGCATTCAAAGGGACATAAGGTTATAGGGACAGAAAAAGCGACTTACGTTATATACTATGTAGTACAATTATGTTATGTAGTGAGTGATGCGTCGCGCGCGACTCACGTCGGCGCGGCGGCCTAGGTATCGAAGTGGACGCGTACATTGCTTGCAAACAAAATAATTGAAAATCTTTAAACATGTTTATCTTCGGCTAGAATTTTTTTTTTGGCGGATTTTTGTTTTGTTTAAGTTTAAAGGTGCTTCGCCATCCCCCTTCGTTTTCGATAGTTGTCTGTTTACACGCTGTATATATATTAGTCCATCTAGGACAGGCGAAAGCCATAAAGCCAAACATACAGCCTTGTCTTTCGTATTTTTTGAATACAGTGAATTGTCACTTAGGCGATTTTTTTTAGCTTCAGCATTTATTCTGTCATTATCATGGTTCTATGATAATAGATAGAATAGTAATATTATAGCTGTCAGTTGAAAACGATTCTCCCTAGGGCTGAAAAGTATCACTTTCAACCCGCTGTTCAGGCAACTTCAGACCTACTTTCCGAGTATGAGTAATGAAACATAACTTACAATAAGCATTTGTTCAAATTCGTCTATGATACTGGCGGCCGTGGAACCCAGTTCAAATGTAACTGACTTCTGGTATTTTTGTTTAATAGCGTCTGCGTGACTCAATTTATTATCAGTATCTGTAGAAAGAAAAAATAAATGCTCACATTCATCCTAATAATGCATCTTACTTTTATAATGAACTAGCGACCCGCCTCGGCTTCGCAAGGTTTTATTATACGTATAAACCTTCCTCTTGAATCAATCTACACTCGAGAGCAATGAATCCGGGTCACTCAAAGAATCCAAAAAATCTCGGAAAGTAAGAATGCTAGGTTAATGCAATAAATTGTATTTAATAGACAATTTAATACTCCTTAAATGAAAGTTTAAAAAATATGAGTCACCATACATTTTATTTACACAAAATTACATAAAGAAAAAAAACTGCTGATCTCTCCTTAAAACAAAAATAGAAAACATGAAATTTTTGAACTTTATGATGATTTTCTTGAATTTCAATACTTCATATTACCTCCTCGTGCTTCCATTACTGCGTTTACGCGGTTTGGCATGCTGTACACCAAGTTCCTTATACGATTTTGGGGAATATTCTCCCATTCCTCTGTGAGAGCAATTTTGAGCTCAGGAAGCGTGATTGGGGGAGGGTTTCGTTGTTTTACGCATCTCCCTAGCTCGTCCCAAGCATGCTCGATCGGGTTGATATCCGGGCTGCGCGCTGGCCACTCCATACAAGTAATGTTCATCTCTTGAAGGTAGTCATTCACAATCCTACCTGTATGAGGTCGGGCATTGTCATGCATAAATATAGAATCCTCACCCAAATTGACCATAAATGGACCAACGTGTTCGTTGAGGATTTCTTCCACATATCTTACGCTAGTTAAAGAGCCGTTTTCTATGATCACCAGCTCTGTGCGACTTTCAGAGGAAATTCCGGCCCACACAAGTACAGACCCACCACCGTAGGCTACTTTTTCTTCGATGCATGCTTGCTTGAATCTTTCCCCTGGTCTTCTATACACTCTGTGTCTTCCATCGTGCTTGTAGAGCATAAATTTTGATTCGTCGGAGAACATAACTTTCGACCAATCTTCAATACTCCAATTTACGTGGTTCTGGGCATATCTTAGTCTTGAAATACGATGGCCACGCTCCAGTTTAGGGCCGTTTGCAGGTCTAAGGGGTTTTAAGTTAGATTCAGCAAGCCGACGTCTTACTGTCCATGCACTTGGGTTACTTCCTCCGAGGCGTCGAAACTGATTTGTGAGTTCAGTTCCTGTGAGAAAGCGATTTCGAAGCATGGTGTTCACCAAGTATCGGTCTTCTCGTGCTGTGGTATACCTAGTTCTGCCCGTTCCTGGTCTGCGTAGGTTAGAACCAGTTTCTTCGTAACGTCGGAGAACTCTTTGTACTGTTGACAGCGACACACCGACAGTCCTGGCTGTATCGCGCTGACTCCGGCCGGTTTCCACCAATGTAAGTATTCTGGTGCATTCACAGCATTCCAAACCGCGTAAACGCAGTAATGGAAGCACGAGGAGGTAATACAAAGTATTGAAATTCAAGAAAATCGTCATAAAGTTCAAAAATTTCATGTTTCCTATTTTTGTTTTAAGGAGAGATTAGCAGTTTTTTTTCTTTATGTAATTTTGTGTAAATAAAATGTATGGTGACTCATATTTTTTTAACTTTCATTTAAGGAGTATTAAATTGTCTACTAAATACAATTTATTGCATTAACCTAGCATTCTTACTTTCCGAGATTTTTTGGATTCTTTGAGTGACCCGGATTCATTGCTCTCGAGTGTATATATTAAAAAACAGCATCAAAATCCGTCGCGTAGTTTTTAAGATTTAAGCGTTCAAAGGGACACAATGACATAGGGACAGAAAAAGCGACTTTATTTTATACTATGTAGTGATGGGAAAGTCTATGTGAATGTTTGTTATAGGTAATTTTCGTAAGTACTTTAGTTATTGAGATGAATTGTTATGTAAAAAGATGTGACGCGTGACCCGAGAGCTGGTGAATATCTGGCTCAGCGCATCAGTATTTCCATACAGCGTGGTAATGCAGCCAGTGTCTTGGGGATGCTTCCGACTGTTATTGACATGGATCAGTTGAGCTACCTTTACTGACTGTTTGCAACCGTCTGCATTTAGCTCAATGGTTTCAATTGTAAATACTAGTTGTAATTTTTCTATTCCTTGCTTGTAAATAGATTAGGACCTTAGAATAACTTAGAGGATAAATTTAATAAATACTACCCGCTACTTTCCGTATCGCAACATGTATTCGGTTGGGTGCAAGGTGTTGTGCGTCTCATCAATGCCAGTGCGGTACTGCAGTCGAACAGCTTGGTCATCACGGATTATCGTGTACTAGGGCCGCTGGTCGGATATCTCGTCATGCCAGCCTTAATGACATCATCCGGCGGGCCTTTGTCAGCGCTAACGTACCAGCTATTCTCGAACCGAATGGTCTGTTCCGTAACGATGGCAAGAGGCCCGACGGTATAACACTAGTGCCATGGGAGTTGGGGAGGCCCATTGTGTGGGACGCTACATGCGTCGACACACTTGCACCTTCCCATCTTTCAAGGACATCCACTAGGGCTGGTGCGGCGGCAGATCTGGCCGAGGATCTCAAGAGGCGCAAATATGCAGGTCTCGACAGAACCTACGCATTTGCTCCCCTTGGATTCGAGACCCTAGGTCCGTGGGGTACCGAGGCTCTCCGGGTTTTTAAAAAAATATCTGAGCGTCTGGTCGATGCGACGCGTGACCCAAGAGCTGGTGAATATCTGACTCAGCGCATCAGCATTGCCATACAGCGTGGTAATGCAGCCAGTGTCTTGGGGACGCTTCCGACTGGTATTGACATGGATCAATTGAGCTACCTTTAGACTGTTTGCAACCGTCTGCATTTAGCTCAATGGTTTCAATTGTAAATACTAGTTGTAATTTTTCTATTCCTTGCTTGTAATTTTCGTTGATAATAAAGATACCTATGTTTGAGGGAAAAAAAAAATTAATAAATTAAATTAAATTCAATAATGCTAGACAATCCACACAGCACTATCTAGCCCCAAAGTAAGCTATTCAAAGCTTGTGTTATGAGTACTAGATAATTGATATATATAATACATTTTAGATATTTTTGTTATACATATTAAACACCCAGACCAACGAAACACATTTATGCAGATCGTGCACAAATTTGTTCCGAGGCGGGAATCGAACCCGCAACCTCCTGCGTCGCAGGCGGACCTTCGCCCACCGCGCCACATCGGTCGTCGGAGGATAACTTAACATTTTGAAAAAAAAATATCTCTGAAGGGGTTCAATGGGTTTTTGCAAGTTTGTAATTCCTAGGTCCGATTCACTTAAAATTATAAATAAACTATGGGGCGAATAATTAAACATGTATTTTTTACAGAATAACCCCTAGGGTGTGTACAATAAATTTCTTAAATTTGTATGAAAAAAACTCTGATTCGCGGGCGAAGCCGCGGGGTGCATGTAATTCAAATTCAACATTTAAATGTCACGTAATGAAAGAAGTTGAAGACTGTTGGAAGATATTTATTTACTTATAACCACGTTACTATTTACTAGGTAATAAAGCGTGTCGTAACTAAGATAAGAAATTCATTATTTCTTTATTAACAACGAAAATTACAATCAAGGAATAGAAAACATTATAACTAGTATATACAATTGAAACCATTGAGCTAACTAGATACGGTTGCAAACAGTCTAATTTATTAACATTTCACAACCTATTATCTATCTACCTATACTTATAATAAAACTGTAACAGGTCCAGTTCTGTACCTTGAGGATATTTTGAAATTTTTTTTTTGGAGGGCACGCCGAAACTGCTGCGAAATGAGTTGGAATGAAACTCAGGACGATTTGAGTTCATACCACAAGGAAAGACATGGGATACTTTTTATCCCGGAATTCAGTAAGGTTCCCCTGGGACTGGGAGAGAGGGTCAAAGAAAAATACTTTAACCACGCATCACGACGGAAGTGAATGAATTCGAATGGAACTCGGGACGATTGGACATGGGATACATTTTATCCCGGAATTCAGTTGGGTTCCCCTGGGCTATACGGGTTTTCAAAAATGTCTCACAGCATCTGAACGACGCGTACACACGCGCCCAGGGGAACCAAACTGAATTGAACTGATAAACGCGAAAGTTTGTAAGTATGAATGGATAGATGGATGGATAGATTGATAGATGGATGGATGTTTGTTACTCTTTCACGCAAAAACTGCTGAACGGATCTAGGTGAAATTTGGCACAGAGATAGATTATAAGCTGGAATAACACATAGGCTTTATATTATCCCGAAAATCCCACAATTAATGGGAATTACGCAAGTAAAATCGTGAGTACTCGAAATACTAATCATGCGAAGACGAAGTCGCGGGCACCAGCTAGTTATAAATATTTATGTACGGGTATTTATCGCGTTTATTTCCGGTCATGGGATGACATCCCGTGACCACGGCATTGTGTAAACCTGTCGAAACGTCGGGAAAAATAGGTAAATAAACGCGATAAATACCCATACATAAATATTTATAATAATGTGTTCTGATCGCGTAAGTTTAAAAAACTTAATTTCACAACCTTATATTACAAACAAGACAAACCTTGGAGAATAAGGCTAGGCTAAACATAAGATGACCTTTAGTAGTAAAAATATGGACTGGGGTGTGAAGCACTCTAACAAAGTATCAGTCGGTCGTAGAGCAAAATCCTTCTAACTATCGTAGAGAAAGAAACCGTATGCCACGGTCCTTAACAATACAATGCGAGCGCCCTTATAAATACTCCTCAAGCGCACGCGTGGGATACAGGCGAAGGCCACTTATGAATCTATTAATTCTCCAATTAAGGCAGAAAATTAGTTAAACACAGTATAATTACAAAAAACAAATATTTTTATTATTTTCAAAATGGCTCTTAAGACCTACGGATCTGAAACGTGGACTCTCATGGTAGGGCTGGTCCACCAATACAAAGTCGCTCAGTGAGCTTTGGAAAGAGCTATGCTCGGAGTTTCTCTGACTGAAGGATAGGATTCGTTATGAATACCGATGAAAGATCTCAAAGAATTAGCAAGCTGAAGTGGCAGAGGGCCGGGTATACCTCGCGAAGTCGTGTCGTTTGGGAGAACGTGTTCTTGAGTGGAAACTGCGAATCTATGAAAGTAGTATAGGACGCCAGGTGATGTCAGCCAAGTGGGATGAAGATCTGCGGAAGACTGCTGGCAGATGCTGGATGCGGAAGGTGGAGACAGGGCGCTACGGCGCTCACTTAGGGACAACTTTTGAACAGCAGTGGACTAATAAAGGCTTACGATGATTATGTGCTTCATATACTGATTCGTTAGCTTCTGATGATGAGGTCATCATTGCAGATATCTCAGCTCATCGTTGCGTCTGGGGACGATGAAACTGATCGCTGCTCCGATCCACGATCCATTCTATCATCACTCGAAAGAATGAATAAACTCGATACTTCATGTTCAGAACATGAACACGATGCATCATTTTCAGCTCTTGATCTGACACATTAAGATCAAAGTAGACCGAATAATAATGTATTTACGCTATTTGACGAAGGCTGAGTTACCCTTACTCCGATGGCTAACGAAATCGCCTGGAATTCAATATGACCAAAGCCTGGCTTTTATTACCTAGTCTTAGAACGAATGCATTAAAAATACTATAGTTTGTTATTCAGCTCTGTGCATGTAACTTATGTGATTTATTCTTTTTAATTTCTACTTCTCTAGCAAAGGAATAGAAAAATTACAACTAGTAGATATTTACAATTGAAACCATTGAGCTAACTGCAGACGGTTGCAAACAGTCTAAAGGTAGCTCAATTGATCCATGTCAATACCAGTCGGAAGCGTCCCCAAGACACTGGCTGCATTACCACGCTGTATAGCAATGCTTCTCTAGCTAGATCATGCCCAATGGAAAATCTCAGATACAAACAATTTCCGAAAAAGTACTATAAGTAGTAGAATTTTTTTATACTATACTTAGGTATATTGGCATCTTTGATTACCATAAAAACATAACTACTTTTAACAAAAAAATATAAGAACTAAGAAAAAGTTTCTTGGTTCTTTGTTATCAATACTTACCGATCATTATTTCATGTGACATATCTCTTATAAGTTTGATTGAAAATTGGAACCACCAATCTCTCATAAGTCGCTTTAGATGTTGCCCACGATTCCTCTCTACAATATTGGGAGCCATATCGAAAATACCAGTTTCAGGCTTAGGCTTAGGCTCTTGTGGACTTACGAAATAAAATAAGGAACAACAATACAAACACCAAAAAGAGATCGCCATAATACGTAGAGTTAGAATCCGAAAAATTTTGTAATATTATAACAACAGACGCCTATTTTCAACTGAATTAGAAAAATCGCTGTATGATTTTGATTATTCTTTGCCCTAGAATGATGATGAGGTGTTTCCAGAAAAGTTTTACTAGAGAGAGGCAACCATAATCTTAAAAAAACTGTAATTAATCTGTAAGTTGAAATAGATTAGTAATTAAAAAAAGAACTCGTACTACACAGAAATATACAAGGAATGTTTAGTTGAAACTTATCTGTGTACGTTTTATTTTTGAATAGCCCGCGAATTCGCCCGCGTTTCTTCTATCGAAAACTTTGAAGGTTATTTCTATCGCAAGGGAACTAATTTATGGGGTAATAAGTAGTAATAACTCATTGGGGGAGGCCTATGTCCAGCAGTGGACTAATATAGGTTGATGATGATGATGATGATGATGAAGTAATATTAAATAATTAATGCTGGACAACGTTAAGGGATGAGGGCATCAAGTTCTGCAAAAAACAGCGAACTGGCAAGAAATCCAAACTCTCGGATGAGACTCTGGGGCTGATGACAAGAAGACGGAAAACTATTAAATATGAACACTTGCTTGCAGGTCAAATATATTGACATCACATTGCTATAAGATCTTGACGTTCTAATGTATAATATTGAAACAAAAAACTGGCGAAGTGTGAGTCAGACGCACAAGGATACCGCATCAAAAAACTTTGCGTAGTTTTAAAGATCTAAGCATACACAGGGACAGACAGACAGTGAAAAGCGTTTTATTTCATACTGTGTAGTGATGATTATAATGACTATTAATTATGGTTGGTAAACAATAAATTTGAAATGAAATTTCACGCTTATCATGTTTTTCGTCAATAGATATTTTTATCTATCCTATTATTCCTGCCAGTTGAATCTAATTGTTTTTATTGTACTTTCTACAAATTGTACCTAGTAGAAACTAGAATCACGTAATAAAAATACTTCCAGCTAAAATATTGAGCTGATATGATTCGGCTTTACGATTTAATAATATGGCTATGTTATACTGTTATATGTAAGTAATTACACCATTTTTTGTTTTACTTTTTTAAACCTATCTATAATCGAAATCAGGGTTGCGTACAAATTGTAAGAAAGAAGTCGAGAAAAAGATATCTATTGAAATTATTCAAACATAGGTATCAATGCCAAACGCCAAACAGTTTTCCTGAAAGTGTAAAAATATATAATTATTTTATTTATTTTTAATATGTCAATGTATGACATATTTTACGAACATAAAACTACAATTAATAAAAAATACAAAATATAACCTACTTTTTTGAGATTGCAACAATAAGGAAGTTTCCGATTTTTTTATTTATATGTAAAAAATAATACTACACTTGCAATAAAGCACACTGAAATTTTCATTCAATTATCATCATTAATGACGAAGTTATGATACTTTTCCCGTCCGCTTTAAAACTTCTCGGCGCGCGGCCGCTCAACAACGTCATGACGTCACAAGTTCCCCGAGACGCTCGAGTCGAGTAGTCGATGCGCGGTCACCTCAGACGGTTATTGCTTTTGGTTAAATCAAGACCGAATGGATATTATCGCTGTAGAATCTGTGCAGGACAACATCTATATAGTTTTAAGATTTCTAGTATTTTTCTGAAGGAAGGAATAATCAGATTATAAGGTTATATGGTTCAAAATCGTTCGTTATTTTCAATTATCATCACATAATAGAGTGTTGGTATTTGTCTCCAACAAAAATAGGCCATAGATTATCTAATAGTTGTTAGAAAACAATACAAGTAAGTACCTACCTACTTTGTGTAAATAAGGTTTATTTCTGTGCAGTCGAACATTCTAGAGCTTTCGGGAATGTGCAGAAATCTCTGGAAAGTTCTGGAATATACGAGATCAAATACAAATACAAAATATCTATTACAGTAAACTTATATGAATTAACATAATTAGCTTGGGTTTGGAACACTATTTAAGTATAATATATACTGTGTTAGAGGGTTCCGAGTAAACATTAATTATGTCTTTGGAAACGAACAACCTACCAAGTAAGTTGTAGCTACTTAAGTTATCTAAATGAAATTTGGTAGATAGCTTAGGACCTAGAATAGGACATAGGCTATTAATATTTGGAAATTTTAACCTCTGAGGGGGTTTCATATGGTGTAAAGTTTGTATGGAAAATAATTTTTCCTTGTTTCGATTCACTCAAAACTCGGTATAAATAAACTATGGACTGAGTAATTAAACATGTGTTTTTATTTTTACACAATAACCCCCAACTTCTGAAATTTGTACGAAAAAACTCTGGTTCACGGGCAATGACGCGGGGCGCATTTAGTTAATTCTATATATGAAATGATGTCAACTTTTAAATCAATAATAATGTTAATAATTAGTTATAAACAAAATTATAAACCCGAAATTCTTTACCCTTCTTCGGATTTCTTCTGACGAATCATTTTTATCCATATCAGTACGCGACTCGAACTGCATTGAAAATCAGCATCGATCAATACGGATGCTGATGCTGATATTTAAATCAATACTGATCATCAGCGGATGCTGATATTCACAACAACCTTGCTACAAAACCCGATAAATATTATTTTATGGTGCCTTAAAAAAATAAGATTGAAGCATAGTAATTAAAAGAAAGGAATCTCTTTCAAAGAAAATATATAATAGCTGTACCCCGTGGTTTCGCCCACAAACCAGAGATTTTTTTCATACAAATTCCAGAAAATTATTGCACACCCCCTACGGGTTATTGACTAGGTAAAAATAAAAAATACTTGTTTAATTATTCACTTCATAGATTAGGTTTACCGAGTTTTGAGTGAATCGAACCAAGGTATAATTATTTTCCATACAAACTTTACTACCCCAATTAACCCCTTCAGAGGTTATTTTTTCTAAATTTTACTATCTTATATGTTGTTCTAGGTCCCAATCTATTTACATATCAAATTTCATCTAAATAACTTAAGTAGTTACGAAGATTACCTATTACAAACATTCACAGAGACTTTCCCATTTACTATATTAGTAAGATTATAATGGTAAAATAGTAAGTTATAAAAAGGTTACTTAATACTTTACCTACATAGACACTCACACCACACACACACACACCGCGTTCCATGTACCTATTTACTGTGAGCAACAAACGACGAAACAGCAGAAAAACGCTCTCCACCCCTCCTGTACTGTTGACCCGCGGGGAGATATGACGTCACAGGCCAAATGCCTCGCACGTAGATATTTCAAAATTCGTTTAGGATTCAGTAAAAGTGGAATAACTTTGTCATTTTTCAAGTTATCAAAATAATTCTTTCACAATATTTATCACTACATAGTTTTTTTAATAGATAGAGATTATTCAAGAGGAAGGTTTATATACTTATAATACAACCGTGCGAAGCCGTGGGTCGCTAGTTGTAATATATATGCCCTTAAATTTACATACTTAGTTTTTATTTTTGTGATATTGGAAACTTCCTTATTGAGCTATACATCAAAATCTAGAAGTAGGTAACTATCTCAACTGATCTAAGATCCATACCAGGAGGGTATTTAAATTCATCGGGAAGCCCTTCGGATTCGATGTCGGAAACTTTTAACTATGATTGCTTTTTTAAAAGAGCGTATTCGAAAACTTTTGACATTTGAATTAAGATCCTCCTTATTAGTTTGGATAATGAAATCAAAATAGCGTTCTAAAGATCTGACGGAAATGGAATATAATTTGAATTTGAAGTTTCCGTTACGGAAACGAATCGAATGAATTAAAATAGCCCTTCAGTTTTCGCATCCACTGGTCACGCTCGGTACATTTCTCATGTATGGCAATGCTGATGTTGATTTCTCATGTATGGCAATGCTGAATTGTACACTGCGAGCTAAACAAATAAACATGTTATTATTAATTTTTCAAATTATACGCTACAATTGAAAATAATTCTCATAATTATACAATAATAGTGTTATCAAAAAAATTATAAAGCCTTTACTAACAAAGAAAACTACAATCAAGAAATAGAAAAAAATTAAATAAGTATCTATTTACAAATGAAACAATTGAGCTAACTGCAGACGGTTGCAAAAAGTCTATAGGTAGCTCAATTGATCTATTCTATAGCAGTCCGAAGCGTACCTACATTGGCTGCATTACCACGCTGTATGGCAATGATTAAATATTATATCTTTTCATATATGAAATATATGTAAAATAAATAACTTCACCTTGATCATTATTTAAAAACTACTAGGATCCAGTTTTCAGTTCTTTTAACTTTCGAAACTCTGTGTGTCCTATTACAATCAAAGTATCGAAACAAATTAATACTAGTTTTTACAATTGAAACAATTGAGCTAACTGCATACTGTTGCAAGCAGTCTAGAGGTAGCTCTTATGATCAATAACATTGGTCACGACCCCAAGACCCTGGCTGCATTACCACGTCGTATGGCAATGCTGATGCCAGATACTCACCAGGGCCCGAATTCTACTAAATAAATCGCTTCACCATATAATTAGTATCGTGTCAAAATATTAGTGTTAAACTCTTTTTGGAATACCAATTGGAATACTAGGACAAACTTTTTGAGGTTATAGCGGTGACGATTATGTTTAAAACTACCAATTTGACATTATATTACCTATTCAATAAAAATTACAAGCAAAGGAATAGAAAAATTACAACTAGTATTTACAATTGAAACCATGAAGTCTCATCAATTCAAAAAATAGTGGAATACCAAAAGCACAAACGTCATTTTAATTATCTTGATTGAATGGCACTATTGAGACCTTAGTTTTGAAATAAGTGGAATTCGGCCCCAGCTCTCGGGTCACGCGTCGCATCGACCAGACGCTCAGATATTTTTTTAAAAACCCGGAGAGCCTCGGTACCCCACGGACCTAGTCCAACTCAACGCTCAAAGGTCTCAACTCCAAGGGGAACAAATGCGTAGGTTCTGTCGAGACCTGCATATTTGCGCCTCTTGAGATCCTCGGCCGGATCTGCCGCCGCACCAGCCCTAGTGGATGTCCTTGAAAGATGGGAAGGTGCAAGTGTGTCGACGCATGTAGCATCCCACACAATGGGCCTCCCCAACTCCCATGGGATGGGACTAGTGTCATACTGTCGGGCCTCTTGCCATCTTCACGGAACTAAGTTAGATAAAGTTAAAGTTTTTGTCAAAAAACTTTAGAAGGCGCTTTTAGCTTGTTGAGTTATTTTTTTTATCTTGTTATTAATTAGGTTCTAAACAGTGTTTAGCTAATCTACGTACTTATGTAAAAAATGTGTTTAAATAAAGAACTTTTAAAAACAAAAAAAACATCGTCACGGAACAGACCATTCGGTTCGAGAATAGCTGGTACGTTAGCGCTGACAAAGGCCCGCCGCCGGAGGCTGGCATGACAAAAATTTTACTTGTCTCAGTGCTTATCATGTCAGCCTAAAGAAATAAAGTTACTGATTACTGAAAACCAATTTTTGATATAACTTTTATTTTATTTTTCCCCTATCTAGTCGGAATAAACATATTTATATACTAGGTACCTCTTAAAAGTTAGGTATACTTACAATAAAAAATGCTAAACTTATCTATTTGCTTATCAATTCATCATACTTAGACAAAAATAATAAATATTAAGAAGAATTAGAAACCGCTCTCAGCGATAAGGGCGCCTTTTTACTATGTTTATTTTTTAATTAGATATGAGCTTTTGTATAAATGAATTTTAGTACAAAAAGTGTTCATTCATTCATTCATTCATTGATATTTGGGTAACATGTTTTTACTGCATGGCAACACTCACTACGAACACACATGTTTACGAAACCGGCTTCGAAATCATTGTGGACAGCGCTCCGTCCAGATAGTTCTACCGTCTGAGGGGTATACAAATAAATATATAGGTATATATAAAAATATTCTGTCCAGGAATTTTGTCAACGCATTCTTAATATATTTTCTAATAAACAAAATGTATTATAAAATACTAGCCTTCATCTTGAATCACTCTATCTATTAAAAAAACCGCATCAATATCCGTTGCGTAGTTTTAAGTTGCATTCAAAGGGACATAGGGACAGAAAAAGCGACTTTGTTTTATACTATGTAGTGAAGTTTGATTCTATTATCAACTCGGTGAATGTCGAAATAGGTTTGGATCTTCTACTATAATAATTAGTATTAATCATACAATTATTTCATGGCCGTAATAATTCATATTTGCGTAATCTTATCATGGTATCAAATACATTTTGTAGTAAATCTTTACAGACAATATTAATTTTTTCTTTGGTGTCAACGGAAACCGAGAAAAGAGATGAGATAAGTACATAAAATAATTCATTTGTAAAATTAGATTTTTTTTTGATTTTTCTAACCTATATTTCCTTGCAAAGATTGATCCTTATCAGAAATCGGATCCAGTGGTTCAATCATAGAGGGTGTCTTTTTTTTGAAAAATTAGTGTCGATTTCCGTCGAAAGTAAAAGGTTAAAAAATATGCAGTTATTGGTTTCTTATAAATCGAGGGCATGAATTCTTTAACAAACAAACAACCGCCCTGTACCTATCTATATAGACGATATTTCTTCATAATACACACATAGAGACAGAAAACATATATAAACATACAAAACATAAAAATAAGGTTGGTTAAGTTTTTATAAGGAAAGATGACGCTAAAGAAACGGTTTTTCGAAGACATCTGACTTAATTTAGTATATAAATTATTACAAAATAATACTAAAATAATGTTCGTCAATTCGCACACCGTCATCGCGCTTCAAGCTAAGTAAATATTGTGTTATGATACAAACATAAGTAGAAATTTTATAGGAACCCAGAACAAGACGTTAAAATGTTTGTCCCGAATCTGGAATCCAGCCCGCAGCTTCCAGGCGATCCTTATTGGTGGTTGACTGGACTAAGTATTTTGTGTTTTATTCATAAAACACACACACTTTTCCCAGGTTTGCATGCTCAAAATCCAACCTCAATCGAGCCGTTATTAGAAAAGAGAGATCGCGAATCAGCAGAAATGATTCTTAACACCACCAAAGCCCGTATCAGAGATAGTGACGATCGAGTTGATGACCTCTACGAAGTAAAACAGGACAATTTAAGATCAGCCCCATTCGAAATTGGATATCTCGTACAAATCATCCAAGAGAAGTATAGAAAAATGATTGATAAATACAACACCAGTGAATATATGAAAGTCGAACTATATTTCAGGGAACACTTGTTTTATTTAGTAGAAATAGAACACCACTATTGGGAGATAGAACATTTAGTAAACATGTTACATGAAATAGAGAGAAAGTATGAAATATTAGACGAAGGTGATTACAAAGTTGAGAATGTAACATCACCATATTATGTAACAGGGATGCCAAAGTTCTACTCAACTGTTTCAAGAACCACGACAATTAAGAAGTTTAAGAAGAAGAAGAAAATGCAAGACTTGTCGAAGCAATTGGAAGCAGAAAAAGAGAAGAAGAAATATGGAAAACATGTGAACCCTAACAATTTGTTCCCTTTCTGGTATTCCTCAACCACTCCAGGACCAACGGGCAAATATTTTCCCCATATCTATGGGTGGGATGTACCAGTGCAAGAATAGATACTAACAGATGAATAACTTGGTTGGGGAAAAAAATATTTTTAGTTTTTTTTTTATTAACCTCACTCTATAATTTGTCCCTAACTTGTAATAAAATTGGTAAGTAAATAGCCTACTGTTCTTCACCTAGTCAATGACACCACGTGCGCGAGTTCGCTTGGCCAGTTTTATTTCACTAGCTCGTTCGGTGTTAGAACTTAGAACCTATTTAAACAACTATGTGAAATCATATGTAAGTCATGGATTTAAACGTAAGTATTAAAATTAACCGGCGTCATGGGGGTGGAAAATGACTACACGGACGTGGGGGCGGGTCATCATGACCCGATACTTTGATCTACGATATTTGTACATTTTCAAAAGAAATTATGAATTATTTTAAGGTTACAGCTTAATTGTTTCATCATTTAGTAAATTAAACTAGAATTTGTGTTACCAGAGTATTCTGGTGTTTATTTAAACCTTTTAAAAAAACACGTTAAAAATCAACAAAATTGGCATTCCTTAGCATTATCTCACTTTTCTTATCATTAATGAACATTCTTTAACTTTTAATGGCACTTTTATAAACATATCTAAGACATCTTTGGAAAAAACTTACTAAGAAATAATCAAAATCACCGTTGTAAATGCAATCACCGCAGAAAGGTTCAACATGTTCTGGGAAAATATATTTTTTCAACCATGACATGTGTGGGTTGTTTTGCGGTCTTTCTTCGCAGGACATCTTTTACGAGTGTTGGCTCTTTTAGCTGGTGGCTCCTCTGAACTTTCGGCAGCAAATTTGTGCATATTTTTTCGCATTTCGCGAGGCAAACATGCAAGTGTTCACCCACAAGGGCAAGGCCTAGTTTCTTCATGTAATGACGTCGTTTTTGGTTCGACTCATTATTGATTCTATGTCTAATGAGTCCGTTAACGGCAGATATGTTCAAAATGGCATAAAAATTGTCAGTGGCCACTTCTTTGAATTGCGACACAAGTCATAAGTGGAGGCGATAATAATTTTAAGAATTAATTTATAAGAACCTACCTGTTGTATCTCATTATAAAAGAACTATGTGTTTTTATGAGAATAAAGATCTTTAAACCTATAAGTAGCGCACAGCTCATCAGCTACATCTACTCCACATTTTGTTGAGTTGTTATCTTTACTCTTGATCCATTTTTTATTATCTACCGACAAAAAGTAAACAAATTAACAAAAACATCATATTTGCACCGTAAAGCACAAAAACAACACCAAAAGCAATGACATAACGTAAAAACCACCTGTTCGGGTGAACCGACCACGTAGCAAATACGCATTTAATGCAAGCGCAGCTGAAATGCATATTTGCTACGTGGTCGGTTGAACCCATTGAAAAAATGGCGCAAAATTGTAACACCGAGTACGGGGTTGGGTCAAACTTACCTTTTTCAACTTTGGGCGCTCTTAGCTCCAAGCACGGTCGTCTTCCAACTGATACTTTAGAAACAATGGTTAGAGCGACTTGCTGACTCCAGCTACTGAGAACATCAGCAACATCGCTTGCATGGTTACCAATCTGCAAGCTAGCAAAAAAGTCCCGGGTCATTATGACCCAGCCCCCATGACGCCGGGTTAATAATCAAAAATAAGAGGTAATACCCCATTTTAAATAAGTACCTTAAAATACGAATGTCCAAAAATCAGTTATGTAGTACCCATAACACAAGTTTTGAATACCTTACTTTGGGGCTAGATAGTGCTGTGTGGATTGTACAACGTTATTTTATTTAAAGCTAATAAAATAAACAAAAACTACAAGTTGCCGCTGATAGAAACATTATAAAAGAAATCGAAGTTATAGACAAAACATAATTTTAAAACATAACAAACATAAAATATAATAGTACATAAAAATCAAAATAAAAATAGCTATCGATAAGGACACTTTGAAATTCATTTCTAATTAAGAAAAAAAATTTAAAAAATTTAAAACATTAAGTACTTATAAAGACTTCAAATATGAAAGTACCTACCTATACAAAATCAAAATAATAATATAACATTCAATTCTATTTCTCAGATTTTTGTTTTAAATTCTCAAATTCATTCTTTAATTCTTTAATGCACTTATGAAAAATACATACAAGAAAAACTTAAAACTTGATAAATTATGGCACAGGCGAGCTTAACCCTAAAACGAGTTCTCTTCCAGCAAACCTTATAGTCAATTTAGAGCAGTGGGTACGTGTGCATATTTTTACAGACAAAAATGTGATTTTATCCTTACAATAAAAATAAATAAAAAAATAAAAATAAATAATTCCGGACAGTCCACACAACATCATCAAGTCCCAAACTAAGCAGAGCTTGTGTTATGAGTACTAGATGACTAATATACTTAATACAATATATTACATAGATAGATATTTTTTTTATTATACATAGAAAACACCCAGACCAACGGAACAAATTTCTGCAGATCGTACAAAAATTTGTTCCGAGGCGGGAATCGAACCCGCAACCTCCTGCGTCGCAGGCGGACCTTCGCCCACCGCGCCACATCGGTCGTCAAAGAATAGATAGATAGATAAAATGTTTATTTGGTTCCACAGACACACACACTACATACAATTTACAAAAACAGAAGCACACTACATTTAGTTAAGTTATTCATACATGCAATTTAAAAGTAAATAAGTTCTTAGGTAATAACTTAGTATAAGTACCTAAGTTTGTGTGTGCAATATAATATGTGTGTGTAGTAAAATATATATTACGTTTAAAATTTTATTTATTTGTTATAGGTACTATATTCCTAATACTATCTATACTTATAATAAAACTGTAACAGGTCCAAATCTGTACATTGAAGATATTTTGAAAATTTTTTTTGGAGGGCACTCTAATATCGATACTCAAGCCAAAACTGTAATTTTTTTCATTCATGTCTGTCTGTCTGTCTGTCTGTCTGTCTGTCTGTCTGTCTGTCTGTCTGTATCGTAAACGCGCATCACGCCGAAATTACTTGATGGATTGAAATGAAACTCGGCATGATTATAGATCATACTACGAGGAAGGACATAGGATACTTTTTATCCCGGAATTCAGTAAGGTTCCCATGGGAGAGGGTATGAAAGTAAAAATCTTTTACCGCGCATTACGCCGAAACTGCTGAATGACTTGGAATGAAACTTGGGACGATTTGAGTTCATACTACAAGGAAGGACATGGGATACTTTTTATCCCGGAATTCGGTAAGGTTCCCCTGGGAGAGAGGGTGAAAGAAAAATTCTTTAACCACGCATCACGAGGAAGTGAATGAATTCGAATGGAACTCGGGACGATTGGACATGGGATACATTTTATCCCGAATTCGGTAAGGTTCCCCTGGGAGAGAGGGTGAAAGAAAAATTCTTTAACCACGCATCACGAGGGAAGTGAATGAATTCGAATGGAACTCGGGACGATTGGACATGGGATACATTTTATCCCGGAATTCAGATTGGTTGACCAAACTGAATTGAACTGATAAACGCGTAAGTTTGTAAGGATGAATGGATAGATGGATGGATAGATTGATAGATGGATGGACGTTTGTTACTCTTTCACGCAAAAACTGCTGAACGGATCTGGATGAAATTTGGCACAGAGATAGATTATAAGCTGGAATAACATATAGGCTTCATTTTATCCCGAAAATCCCACGAGAAAGGAATTACGCAAGTAAAATAGCGAGTACTCGAAATACTAATCATGCGCAGACGAAGTCGCGGGCACCAGCTAGTATTAACTAATACTATATTCCTAAGTTTTCAATCAGTGCGTCCTACCCGTAATGACCTACGGAGCTGAGACGTGGACACTCACGGTAGGGCTGGTCCACCAGTTCAAAGTCGCCCAGCGAGCTATGGAAAGAGCTATGCTCGGAGTCTCTCTGAAGGATAGAATTCGTAACGAATACATCCGACAGAGAACCAAAGTTATCGACATAGCTCAAAGAATTAGCAAGCTGAAGTGGCAATGGGCCGGCCATATCCCGCGAAGAACCGACAACCGTTGGGGTAAACGTGTTCTTGAGTGGAGACCGCGATTCGGTAAACGTAGCGTAGGACGCCCTCCGGCCAGGTGGGATGACGATCTGCGAAAGACTGCTGGCAGATGCTGGATGCGTCAAGCTGAAGACAGGGCGCTATGGCGCTCATTGGGGGAGGCCTATGTCCAGCAGTGGACTAATATAGGTTGATGATGATGATGATGATTCCTAATACCATAATATTATAATCATTCAATTTTATTTCTCAACATTTTTTTTAACCCAGAGAGCCTCGTTTCCCCAAGGAACTTGGGTCTCGACTCCAAGGGGAGTAAATGTTCTGTCGAGACCTGATGACAGTGTTTAAATCAGTCTGCTGTCAATTATTTCGATATTAAATTCCTAGTTACTGTAATATTTCGATCTTAAACCTTCATTAACAACGAAAATTACAAGCAAGGAATAGAAATATTACAACTAGGAAGCCAAAATGCTAGTTAAGCTTTATCTGCGAATTGTTTAGGTAAGTATAAGTAAGAAGTGTAAATATTATTATTTTTGTTGTGTTTGTGTTTTTTGCCATGTTTTTATTATGTAATGATCTCATATGGGAGTGACACTATGTGACAAAACTCCATTTAAATAAATAAAGATTTAAAAAAAAAAATTACAACTAGTATTTTAAACTAGTTTATTTTTTTCTATTCGTTTACTTCCTTTGTTAATTATGGTAATATTGTAAACGCGAAAGTTTAGATGGATAGATTTTTGTTACTTTTTCACGACAAAAAAAACTGAACCTTAACGAATCGGGCTGAAATTCTTAAACATTTTATCAATTTATACGAGGAAGCTGTGGGAAGAACGTAGTAAAAAATTACCAACCCGTAAGGTTCTTATTTTGCAATACCTTCAAGTAGGAATAAAGTCTCTAAGTAACTTGAATTAGTTTTTATATAGTGGTAGTCGATTAAAAGTCCAAATGCAGTGTTTGTGTTTTTTGCATATTCTAAATTGAAAACTAAAAAAGCTTGGGGCATGGTTGTAGGACTAAAAATTACAGAAAAAAATCGTGATTTTTTGCCTTAAATTTGCAGCGTTGATAATGGGCAACATTGTACTTCATTTTGGCCAAATACTTCGCTCTACGGCCACGATATACTGTTGTAGATACATCAGCTGCGACGACTGAAGAACTGCTAGATCAGCTGTCATGGAGTCTTCGCCTGAAGATCTGGCAAGTCAACCAAACCATGGAAAGCTTAGACCCTGAGGGTAATATTGGACCCCCTGCGAACGTCGACTTTACCATCTCAACCGATCCTTCTGTGGAGACGTTTGATAGACGCGTTGGAATACAAAGCTTAGGTATCGCATTTATTAATGTAATATTTTGTTCATCCCCCCTATCTCGGCAACATTATTTTTACTTTTCGATTTCTGAGTGCAAAAGCCGTTTTTATCCGTCCGGGGACATAGATCATTGAGTCAAATTACCGACCTGACTTTATGTTAGAATAGCAACATACCATATCATCTGAAAGTCAAAATGCCTGAAATTCATATCGGCTCATTTATCTAATGACTGAATTACTATAAACCTATGGTGTTACTTGTTATATTTTTTTATATTCTTTGATTGTAATTTTCGTTGTTAATCACTACATAGTATAAAATAAAGTCGCTTTCTCTGTCCCTATGTCATTATGTCCCTTTGAACGTTAAATCTTTAAAACTACGCAACGGATTTTGATGCGGTTTTTTTTAATAGATAGAGTGATTCAAGAGGAAGGAGGTCGCTAGTAAAGTATATTTTTTATACATAAATAATTTCACTCATTATTATGGACGAGTATATGCACGCGGCTTCGCCCATGAAAAGTAGCCTATGCGTTATTCCCGAATTTTAGCCCGATCCGTTGAGTACTTTTGCGTGAAGTAGGAACAAATATCCAAACATCCACACAAATTTTCACGTTAATATCGCATAAGCATAAATAAGAATAAGGAAGTACCTACATATACCTACACGACGTGTTCTTGCCTATAACAATACATTAATTTTATTAACAACGAAAATTACAATCAAGGAATAGGAAAATTTTTAACTGGTACATAAAATGCAAACAGTCTAAAGGTAGCTCAACTAATCCATGTCAATACCAGTCTGTGCGTCTAGACACTAGCTGCATTACCACGCTGTATAACAATACTAATGCGCTGAGCCAGATTCTCACCAGATCTCGGGTCACGCGTCGCATCGACCAGATAAAAATAAACATTTTTGGTGATAGTAGTATATTTTTTCAGTGAGTAGACGTACTGGATCGACGCTATCACCTAATACTATGGTTGACAATGGAGATGAAAACAAAATGAGACTGAAACTCTTCCGCCTTATGTACGAAACGGTATGACATTCATCATCATCATTAGCGTAATTAGTCCACTGCTGGTCATAGGCATTCCCCTAATGAGTTCTATAGCGCCCTGTCTTCAGCTTGCCGCATCCAGCATCTGCCAGCAGTCTTTCGCAGATCGTCATTCCACCTGGCTGGAGGGCGTTGGCCAAGTCGCGATCTCCACTCGAACACATTAACCCAAACGGTTGTTCGGTTCGCGTGATAGGACCTGCCTACTGCCACTTCACCTAGCTAATTCTTTGAGCTATGTCGATAACTTTGGTTCTCTGTCGGATGTATTCATTACGAATCCTCCAGAAACTCAAGCTTACTTCCATAGCTCGCTATGGAATGTATTAAGGTATGTGAATACAGTGGCGTAGCTATCAAGCGTAGCGTATTACAAAGTCAATGATTTTATGACTGATAAATGTTTTTTAGATTCTAAGTAATGACGTAGGTATAGCTATAATATCGTAATTTTTTCTTTTTATTATTATTATTATTTAATTAATTTTTTATGTTTATTCAATTATAATTTCACTCATATATTTCGATTTGATTTTTGTTTAGTAAGTAGTTAATTTAATAAAATTGTTTGTGACTTAATATTGCACGCCATACTGGTAAAAATACATTGTGTCAAACTTTAAACATAACACCACCTATGTACCGTATTAACATGTATTTTTTGCAATAAATTTTACTTTACTTTACTTTATCGTTGGGCAAAGCGGTGCGGTGCGCCAGGGCCCCAAAGCTCAGAAGGGCCCCTAAGCTTTGAAAAGAAAGGAGCACCGAACAACATATCAAATATGGACACTTTCCGTTGATCCATGTCAATACCAGTCTAATTGAGCTACCTTTAGACTGTTTGCAACCGTCTGCAGTTAGCTCAATGGTTTCAATTGTAAATACTAGTTGTAATTTTTCTATTCCTTGCTTGTAATTTTCGTTGTTAATAAAGATTATCTTTCCGTTTAAAGAATTTATTCTCATTAAAAACTGTACAGTTCACCTATAATGAGACTACATAATTATAAGGCTAGCGCGCTTAATATAAGGAATTTTTTTACAGTTTGTATTTAACACAGAATATTTAGATATTTAACACTTTAATTTATCATTGTACCTATTTTTAATTTATTGTGTCTGAAATAAATGAATTTAATTGAAAATATCTGATGCAAGATGTTTTTGACGTAGTTTACTACTACTTTTTGGAAACAAGTGGTTTACAAAATTATGGAAAAACGTGATAAATTGAACGAGACGAATTAGGCGAGACAACAGACAAAGAAAACTGGTACTAAATTGAAATAGACATCAGGTCATTAAATCGAAGGAAGCAAAATAAAAAAGTGTTTCCAAAACCAGGAAGAAGTCTGGTTAATACTATGGAGTGATAAGTCAGCTTGAAGATAGGCCGAGGGCGATCTGGGACCACCAGACGAGCTATCTTAAGACAGCGACTGATGTCACTTGCAATATACAGGCAGCTTCACCACTCCACTCCACCAGGGTCCCGACTACAACTTCTGTCAAATCCTCCTTTTGAAGCAGAAATAACAGAAATATAATTTATTCGGGATAAACTTCCGAAAAGCGCATACCGCCGATCGATATGAAATTTGGTATGATAACGTATTTCGACCTCCTAATCACGAATATCATAACGAAAATTGGCGCAAAAGCCATTTGTGTGTGTGTGTGCGTGTGTGTGTGTACAGCGGAGATTAGGAACTGTGGGGTGTCACTCCCACATTTTTAGCAACTCAAAACCCTCTCCACTGTGTGTGTGTGTGTGTGTGTGTGTTTTTGCGCCAATTTTCGTTATGATATTCGTAATTAGGAGGTCAAAATACGTTATTATACCAAATTTCAGATCGATCGGTGGTATGCGCTTTTCGGAAGTACACCCTTTATTCGTAAAGCCAATTAACATGTCGATAATTTTATAGGTACGTACAGGTTTTGATATAATGTAATAATTATGCCATTATTACATTATATTTATTTAAATACAAAATACATCATTTTGTAATTCGAGAACATAAATAAGGTTTAGGTTATGTACCTAAGTTACCTAATTAAAAATCAGAAGTACCTAACAGCTTCGTGCCACCTCCGCCGGAACCACAGGAGCGCGAAACATGCGTTACATATCTTCCCGCATATCTTATTTATTAAAACGGAGCACTAGCAAAGTACCATTATGGCTTAGTTAATTTTTTTTGGGTACTTATAAATACGACTTATTTAAAACGCACATTCAAGCACGGTTTATAGTAAACAAGCGAGTTTTGCTGTTTAGTCTAGGTTGTACTATAACTGAGTACTTGGTTAATTTCAAGTGAGTTCCTCAGTACAAGTAATCCATTCAAAATTTCAAAAATTCTAAATTCAAAGTGCTTTATTTCCTTAAGACCTTACAGTACAGGACACTTGGACACGTCCTATAATAAAAAATAATTGAAACTATGAAATAAAGTGCTCACTTTGATTATTGTTCACTTCGGTCTATTTAGGTAAAGTACAGAAGCGAACAAGAAACCTTTACCTTGTTAGGTTGTTTTGTTAGTTTTAGAGTTGGAGCAAAACTCGTCCCATGCTTTTTTATCATCTAAATAATCAATATTTTATAGTAAGCCTTTTTACAAAGAATAGTTTTGATAATTTGTTTGAATTTATTCACCGATAATTTTTGCAACTCACTTGGAGTTTTGTTGTAGAAGCGTATGCCCTTTGAAAGATACATTAACTTTCAAAGCGAGTTTATTCTTATTTCTAGTATTTACATTATGTATGTCGCTATTTTTAGTGAATCTATTGATATTTTTATGAGTGTACTTATTATTTATTTATTTATTATGTTTATTTCTTTGAATTTATTGCGGAGGGATTCTCTGGGACCCTCTGAGATTGCCCGAACAGCCCTCTTCTGCAGCACAAATACGGTGTTAATGTCTGCAGCGTTCCCCCACAGTAGTATACCATAAGACATAATACTATGGAAGTAGCTGAAATAAACAAGTCTAGAAGTATCCACGTCTGTAAATCGACGGATTTTTTTGACAGCATATGCTGCAGAACTGAGTCTCTTCGATAGCTTATCTATGTGTGGGCCCCATTGAAGCTTACTATCTAGAGTGATTCCTAAGAATACGGTACTTTCTACAATGTCTAACGTTTCTCCTTTCACGTTTACATCAGCCTTAACTTGTTTCACATTAGGTAGAATAAATCTCATACATTTCGTTTTGGTTTCGTTAAGCAAAAGATTATTGACGCTAAACCAGTGGACAACTTTTGAGATTGCATTATTCACATCGTCGAAATTTGTAGTTTGTCTTTTCATTTTAAAAATTAAAGAAGTATCATCAGCAAATAATACAATCTCGTGATTATTCTTTACAAGATCAGGCAGGTCGTTAATATAAACTAAAAACATGAAAGGACGAGGATAGACCCCTGCGGTACACTGCCATAGTAACTACAGACCCCGAAGACCGTTTCCCATTAATGTCAACTCTTTGTATCCTGTTACTTAAGTAAGATGAAAAAAGATCCAAATAGGTGTCATTTATTCCATAGTGATGCAGTTTCCTGATTAATGTCTTATGGTGTACACAATCGAATGCTTTTGACAAGTCACAAAAAACGCCTAAAGCGTCTTGCGACTTCTCCCAAGCATCAAAAATATGAGATACCAACTCTACACCGGCATCAGTAGTTGACCTGCCTCGAGTAAACCCAAATTGCTTACAATGTAGCAGGTGGATGCATTGCATTGAAGCAACAATTTTGAGAAGGAGGCTAAGAGGAGGTTTGGAAAACTACGTCGAGTCTTCTCGTCATCCATACCGCAATGTTTGAAAACGAAAGTTTTCAATCACTGCATACCCGTAATAACCTGCGGAGCTGAGACGTGGACACTCACGGTAGGGCTGGTCCATCAATTCAAAGTCGCACAGCGAGCTATGGAAAGAGCTATCCTCGGAGTTTCTCTGAAGGATAGGATTCGTAATGAATACATCTGACAGAGAACCAAAGTTATCAACATAGCTCAAAGAATTAGCAAGCTGAAGTGGCAGTGGGCCGGCCATTTCTCGCGAAGAACCGACAACCGTTGGGGTAAACGTGTTCTTGAGGTGAGACCGCGACTTGGTATACGTAGTGTAGGACGCCTTCAGACTGCTGGCAGATGCTGGATGCGTCAAGCTGAAGACAGGGCGCTATGGCGCTTATTCGGGGAGGCGTATGTCCAGGAGTGGACTAATCCATATTAGTCCACTCCTGGACATGCTGATCATGATGATGATGATATATAGACGGCGCGGCGGCGCTGTAAAGATCGATATGGCTTCCAGGCATTTGAAAAAATGCCACAAGTCTGCGTGTCTATGGTGTCAATTAAATATTTGTGTACCCGTATAATAAAATATACAATAAGTATTATATAATAAAAATAATCGGTGATAGTGTTCTATAAATACTTAGTAATTTAAAAAAGTTCTCGGAACGCCACTCAGCTAGCCCTGGAGGTATCACACCACAACTAACGTAACCGCTTTGGTTTTATTATAATGTACAAGCGTAGGCCTATATCAACGTGTCAATGTCCATGACGACACCCGTTGCTACATAAACTAAAAGATAAAACACATTTAAATTTAAAACACATTAATTTTATCCATTGCAATTTACAGGTAAGAGACAGCGATTTGAAAGTGAAACGGGCGGAGCTTGTCCAAAAGAACTACGATGTTTACCCCTCATTCAAAGTAGGCATGTTCATGGGAGACTTACAAGATAAATACACGGTCATGACCGACATAGCGGCCACTTTGAAAAAGTAAGTATGCGTATGAAGTCAGCCTTACAGCCGCCATTTTAAAACGCGTCATGTTTCCAGATCGCCGGGATTGACCCGGATTTTAGCGTCTTGTCCCGTGTTCAGTAATTTTATTAGCCTATTGTCCCGGATTTCGAAATCCTACCAGAAATGTAGATTTTAAGGACTGGCGGACCTGAAGCCCCATCGCTTAAAATTCTACCACTCGCATTGACGGACCTTGTTTCTTTATGAGGCACCGCCCAGCTAGAGAGAGTAGGTGTGCATATTCATGCAGATAAATGGTGATTTTATCCTTATAACATAATATTGCTATGCTACCTTTGAATATGTTTAATACTGTATTAATGTATTATATAACACTAACATTATATACTCATAATATCAATACGTAGACTAAATAATAAATCCAAAACTACTAATTGTTTATACATGACGATGATCCCGTTTTTATTTCCTAGGTTCCACTCAGTATGGAAGCCCATAGAGCATATAAACGCCTACGAGCAAATTGCCAATGCTGCGATAGAAATAAGCCAGCTGATCGAGCATCTCCGGGTTGCAGGCAAACAAGCCGAGAGGGAAAGAGAACAAAACCGGCCTCCGTCTTCAGAGCGGCCGTTTACCCCTCCGGGGATGAAGAGGTTTTAACCTTTTTTGGTGAAAATATATGATTTAAAAACTTCTTGGTCTTTTTATTCGTATTTCGATTACTGGTTATCACCTTCATTGATTTTAAAATTAATGGAATAAAACCTACTTGGTGTTTTTATTCGTATTTCTAATATTTCTTTTATGAAAAAATAGATGGAATACATATGTAACATATTTGGTCTTTTTTATTTGTAGTAGGTAGGTACTACGATTACTGATTTTCAAGTTTTTCGTTTTTTAATTGCAACAATAGGTAACATACAGTATAACAAAAACAACTTCACTGACCTCTATAGAGGAGACGGCTGCGCATGTGCTTGTGGAGTGCAATAGCATAGCGTCTCAAAGACAGCTTTACCTCGGGACACCGAGGACGCCTAGGGAAGCATGCACCGGCGTCAGCGAGCTGCTGGCTTTCCTGGAGGATATCGGGTGGTTAGACTAGCAGCCCCCCACCCGACACTCGAATATCTCGTCATGCCAGCCTTAACGCTTTTGTCAGCGCTAACGTACCAGCTATTCTCGAACCGAATGGTCTGTTCCGTGACGATGGCAAGAGGCCCGATTTTATGACACTAGTCCCATGGGAGTTGGCGAGGCCCATTTGTGGGACGCTACATGCGTCGACACACTTGCACCTTCCCATCTTTCAAGGCCACCCACTAGGGCTGGTGCGGCGGCAGATCTGGCCGAGGATCTCAAGAGGCGCAAATATGCAGGTCTCGACAGAACCTACGCATTTGCTCCCCTTGGATTCGAGACCCTAGGTCCGTGGGGTACCGAGGCTCTCCGGGTTTTTAAAAAATATCTGAGCGTCTGGTCGATGCGACGCGTGACCTGAGAGCTGGTGAATATCTGACTCAGCGCATCAGCATTGCCATGCAGCGTGGTAATGCAGCCAGTGTCTTGGGACTGGTATTGACATGGATCAATTGAGCTACCTTTAGACTGTTTGCAACCGTCTGCAGTTAGCTCAATGGTTTCAATTGTAAATACTAGTTGTAATTTTTCTAATCCTTGCTTGTAATTTTCGTTGTTAATAAATACCTTAATAAGAAATTTTATGTATTCTATAATATACTAGCGACCCGCTCCGGCTTCGCAAGGTTTAATTATACGTATAAACCTTCCTCTTGAGTCACTCTATCTATGTATTAAAAAAAACCGCATCAATATACGTTGCGTAGTTACACAGGGACGTAGGGACAGAGAAAGCGACTTTGTTTTATACTATTACTAGCGACCCGCCCCGGCTTCGCATGGTTTTATTAAGCCGGGTACAGACTGCTGTAACGTAACATGCAATGTAACATGAAAGGAGCATTTAATATGTGTGGACGCAGCGCGCGCGCGAACTGAGCACGTACGTCCTCGCATCTTTTCCGGCATGCACGCGGAAGAACATAGCTCAGTCTGCCGTAGCTGTCTTTTCTTCCATAGTTCGCGCGCGTTCAGCACTACAGACACAAACCCGTCCTCACTGGCGCTCCGCGCACACTGCGCGCCCCTTTGTGTTCGGCGAAAAAATCGACAAATGGCGGATCGCGGCGCGCACGAGTTGAAATGCTCTGTTCGTGCGCGTGTGTGCGCGGTTCGTGCGCGCATGGCGTCCACACTATGGGATTTCTATTACATTGCATGATACGTTGCGACAGTGTGGACGGTAAATTCTTTCATTGCGTGTTACTTTGCATGTTACGTTACAGCAGTGTATATGCGGCTTTATACGTATGAACCTTGCTCTTGACTCGCTCTATCTATTAAAAAAAACCGCATCTAAATACGTTGCGTAGTTACACAGGGACGTAGGGACAGAGAAAGCGACTTTGTTATATACTATTACTAGCGACCCGCCCCGGCTTCGCACGGTTTTATTATACGTATAAACCTTCCTCTTGACTCATCCTATCTATTAAAAAAACGCATCAAATTCCGTTGCGTAGTTAAAGATTGAAGCATGCAAAGGAACATAGGGACATAGGGACAGAGAAATCGGCTTTGTTTTATACGAAGTAGGTATGTAGTGATTGTAGTGATTTGTATCGAGCGTCTGATCGATGCGACGCGTTACCCAACTAGCTTTTGAGTATCTGTCACAGCGTATATCAGCGTTGTCATACAGCGTGGTAATGCAGCCAGTGTCTTGGGGACGCACAGACTAAATAGTTTATACCGTCTGAGTTTCTTTCAATTCTAAATACAAGTTGTAATTTGATGTTATTCTTTGGTAAAGACCATTAAGTACGACATTTAATTAACTAATTAATTAATGTAATTATTAATATTGAGTACCTAACTGAACATACTTATAATGTACATTTCAAATTAATTTACTTTATTACCAACATCAAACGAACATAGGTGTAAACATTACGACTAGGTACCAATAAACTACAATTATTACCAAGATGAGGTTGTGTGGGATTAATATTCTACTATTCCTCTATTTTACTTTACCTGGTAAGTTAAATAATACGTATTTTTTTCATATAATAAAATAATTATATATAATGATAATTGTGATGATTTTTTACACTTAGCACTTGAGTTCCGGTTTGTTTACTTTTAAAACTACTATAGTAAAATCATCATCAGCCTATATTAGTCCACTACCTACTGGATATAGGCCTCCCGCAATGAGCCCTGTCCAAATTTTGATAGGCAACCTGGTATATATATACCTACCTATATTTATATATTCTCCTTCTTACAAATAAAGATAAAAATTTGGTTTTAAACAAAAAGCGATGACCGGGCTAATTCTGCAGTCGGATCTCGTACCATTATAGTACATTGTTACCCAAGGGTTGAAAGTAACTTATTTTTAGCCCCGAGACGGGGTTTGGCGCCCGAGCGTAACGAGGGCGCCAATAGTTCTAGGTAACATAAGTTACTTTCACCCGAGGTAAACACTGTGCTTTTCATTACGAATACAAGGAAATATAATTAAAAAACATGAGAAAACAAATTAATCAAATTGCCGCTGGCAATTCAGTCAAGTTCAGCCCTACTTAGTATGAGGAATGAAAAATATTTTTCATTACTCATACTCGGAAAGTAGGTCTGAACATGCCTGAAGAGCGGGTTGAAAGTGATACTTTTCCGCCCTAGGGAGAATCGTTTTCAACTGACAGCTTTAACGTTACTATTGAACCATGATAATGGCAGAATAAATGCTGAAGCTAAAAAAATATGGCTTTAGCGACAATTAACTGAATTCAAAATATACGAAAGACAAGGTAGTATGGCTTTATGGCTTTCGCCTGTCCTAGATAAACTAAAATATTAAAACGTTTTAAAAAACTTGGAAAACCACAAACTAAATGCTAACACTAATTACATCATATCACTACATAGTATAAAACAAAGTCGCTTTTTCTGTCCCTATATCCCTATATCCCTTTGAATGCTTAAATCTTTAAAACTACGCAACGGATTTTGATGCGGTTTTTTTTATAGATGAGTGATTCAAGAGGAAGGTTTATACGTATAATAACCGTGCAAAGCCGGGGCTATCTTAGGTAGGTAGGCTATCTTATAAAACAATTATGGGTAGAATTAAAGGAATCCAATATAACGGTAGATTTTACATGGGTGCCATCACACATAGGTGTAGTTGGTAACGAAAAAGTAGACTATTTGGCAAACACTATTGTAAAAAACGCTAAGTTTTATGTGAACAGAAAATTTTATACAACTATTTATCGTCTTCGTTTTGGTCATTGTCGTCTAAATTTCCATATGTTCCGTTTGAAAATTGTTAACTCGCCTGTTTGTGACTTTTGTAACGCTGAAGGTCAAACTCTTGATCACATATTTTTTCACTGTCCATCAAATAATATCAAATAATCAATATCTTTATTTCTTTAGGCTTACAAAATAAGCACTTAGACAAGTCAAATTTAATTCGCCTCAATTTTTTGTCCACTAGTGGAAGAGGCGAAATAGAAACCACTAGCATGTGTAAAACTTATGTGTCTAATACATGTTTGCCTTATAAATAATTACATACTATTGTCGATGTGGAACTGAGCGACATCTGGCCAAGCACTAACGTCATTGATGTAATCATTTATGGAGTAATATGCCTTCTTGATAAGATTTAGTTTTATGTACTGTTTAAATCTACGAATAGAAAGTTCAGTTGCTTCAGATGGAAGCTTATTATAGAAGCGCACACAATTACCCATAAATGATTTCCCCAGTTTTCGTAATCTAAATGAAGGAATGTGTAATTTGTTCTTGTTTCGTGTATTTCTATTGTGAACATCACAATTTTTCAAAAAGTTACTTTTGTTTTTGTGTGTATACATTAAATTTTAATAAATATATTGCGAAATTACAGTTAAAATATTTATTTCTTTAAATAATTCCCTCAATGAGTCACGTGGCTTTAATTTATAAATTGCACGCACCGCCCTTTTTTGAAGAACAAAGATAGTCTGAATATCAGCTGCCTGTCCCCAAAGCAAAATACCATAGGACATAATACTATGGAAGTAACTATAATAAACTAACCTAGCTGTGTCCTGATCAGTGAGATGTCTAATTGTTCTCACTGCATAGGCTGCTGAACTAAGCCTACCCGCGAGAGCATCAATTTGCGAGTTGCCATTGAAGAGTTGAATCAATATGCAACCCCAAAAATACAGTAGAGTCTACGAAGTGAACAATCTCATTATTTAACATGATTTGAGTTGGGAGTTCTCTAACATTTGGTAACATGAATTTTATACATTTTGTTTTTTTAGCATTAAGTAAGAGGTTATTGGCGGTAAACCAATTTAGTATCTTTGACAGCGAATTATTTACATCGTCAAAATTATATTTATTTCTGTCAACTTTAAAAATTAGTGAAGTATCATCAGCAAATAAAACTATATCACAAAGGTCTTTTGATAAAAAGGGGAGATCATTTACATATACTAAAAATAAAAAGGGACCTAATATAGATCCTTGGGGGACTCCTATTTCAATTTTTGAGCCCGTAGATCTTTCTTTACCAACGTCTACTTTTTGAACTCTATCAGATAAATATAATTGCATAAGATCCAGTGCCTTGTTGTTTATTCCATAGTGTTTCAGTTTCTCAATTTATGTACTATGATCTACACAGTCAAAAGCCTTAGAAAGGTCACAGAATACACCAATAGCGTTTTTGGCTTTATCCCAGGCCTCCAATATATGCCTTAATAGAACTGTACCAGCATCCGTTGTCGATCTACCCTTGGAGAAGCCAAATTGGTTTTCATGAAATAACCTATTAAGGTTGAAGTGAGAAGTTAACTGGGTGAGAATAATTTTTTCAAAAACTTTACTCATTGCAGGAAGTATTGAAATCGGTCTGTAATTGGCCGGATCAGTGTGGCTACCAGATTTATAAAGAGGAACTAACTTACTATATTTCATGAGATCAGGAAAAACTCCTGCGTCGATACAACTATTGAATATATAGGCCAAACAAGGAGCCATTTCCTTAACAATTGAACTTAATACTTTTGTTGATATACCCCAGAGATCCTCAGTATTTTTAATGTTAATGGACTTAAAGATTTTCACTACATAATCAGCATTTACATAACTAAAGATAAAACTCTCATTACATCTAGCAACTGAAGATTCTAAAAATTTAACAGCCATTGATGCTGAGGAGTTTAGAGACTGGGTAACAACTTTAGGAGTAGCAGAAAAGAATGCATCAAAAGCATTGGCAATATCTTTTTCATGTATAAGAATTGAATTATTATTTTTTAACCTTATTTCTTTATAACGTGGCTTTGATTTACCTGTTTCGTTATTTATTAGTCTCCATGTTGCTTTTACTTTATTAGATGATTTTATTATAACATTCTTTAAAAACAGGCATTTGGCTGTGTTACAGACTTTCTTAAATGTTTTAGAATAGTTGGTTACATACAATAGAAACGCAGAATCATGTAACATAGTTTCTCTAGAAGCATAAAGGTCATAGATCTCTCACTGTGCATGTTTTAAGTTTGAATACTTCACTGTGTTCCTTGTGTATGACATTCAAAAGTGTGGAAAATAATTCATTGGGGTCATCATTCAACATTCAGCGCCTTTTGTTGATAGATGGACTCCTTGAGATTTTCGGTGAATCTGATTCGGTCCCGCATTCTACCCAAGAATTGTTAAAAAGTGTATCAACGTATAACCATTTATATAGTTTTATTAAGTCCACCATTGGTGAAATTTAATTAGTGATTTGTTATATAAATATGTATGTAAAATTCAATAAATTTCTTGTAGATAAAATGTTAAACTAACTTACTTTTAGAGAATATGTAAATGCAGGAGAAAATACAGGAGACTAGGCAGTATGGCTTTCGCCTGTCCTAGAAGGACTAAAATTAAAAAAAAAAAAAAAAAAAAAATTAGCGGCAATTTGATAAGTTTGTTTTCTCATGTTTTTATTTATATTTCTTTGTATTCGTAATGAAAAGCACAGTGTTTACCTCAGGTGAAAGTAACTTATTTAGTCCCTAGAACTAATGGCGCCCTCGCTACACTCGGACGCCAAAGCCCGTCTCGGGACTAAATAAGTTACTTTTAACCCTTGGGTAACAATGTACTATTTAATCTATATTTAAATGTAGGCGTGGAAGGTGCGCACTGATTAAAAACTTTCGTTTTCAAACATTGCGCTATGGATGACGAGAAGACTCAACCTAGTTTTCCAAAGGCTCTACCCAGCCCAGCCGAATCCTCCTCCATTACCGTTTAGGACCAAAGCCACAATGAGATAGAAAAATACAAAAATACACTTACTTACTAAACAATATAAAAAACAAAATTTTCTACGACTTACAAGCTACCTACCACTACTACTAAATAGATACCTATAGGTAACTAAAACTTAATACTATATCTTAAACCGAATGACTCTACATGTTCCTTTGTGTCCTATCCGAAAATTGTAAAACCGCTTCCCTGAATTTTGGCAAGGACGTATCAAATAAATCAACATCCTCGTCTGCACACACGTTGTTTATAGCGCGGAGTGCCCGTGTGAACGGGGACTTGCTCAGGAGATTAGTTCTTGCCTGCGGAATTGCAAGTACCTTAGGTCTTCGGCCCACGAATACATTATTAGGTACATAAGAATAAGAATCATTTATTTGCATAAAACATGAGTATTAACACGGTGTGAGCATGCAATAAGTTATTATAAATAGGTTAAGTTTTACATGTTTTGCCACACATACATGTAGGCCTATGTTCATTAAAACCGGAGGGTTGTGTATCAAGCCGCTAATGACACATGACAAATGGCGGATCGCGGCGCGCACGAGTTGAAATGCTCTGTTCGTGCGCGTGTGTGCGCGGTTCGTGCGCGCATGGCGTCCACACTATGGGATTTCTATTACATTGCATGATACATTGCGACAGTGTGGACGGTAAATTCTTTCATTGCGTGTTACATTGCATGTTACGTTACAGCAGTGTATATGCGGCTTTATACGTATGAACCTTGCTCTTGACTCGCTCTATCTATTAAAAAAAACCGCATCTAAATACGTTGCGTAGTTACACAGGGACGTAGGGACAGTGAAAGCGACTTTGTTATATACTATTACTAGCGACCCGCCCCGGCTTCGCACGGTTTTATTATACGTATAAACCTTCCTCTTGACTCATCCTATCTAAATTCCGTTGCGTAGTTAAAGATTGAAGCATGCAAAGGAACATAGGGACATAGGGACAGAGAAATCGGCTTTGTTTTATACGAAGTAGGTATGTAGTGATTGTAGTGATTTGTATCGAGCGTCTGATCGATGCGACGCGTTACCCAACTAGCTTTTGAGTATCTGTCACAGCGTATATCAGCGTTGTCATACAGCGTGGTAATGCAGCCAGTGTCTTGGGGACGCACAGACTAAATAGTTTATACCGTCTGAGTTTCTTTCAATTCTAAATACAAGTTGTAATTTGATGTTATTCTTTGGTAAAGACCATTAAGTACGACATTTAATTAACTAATTAATTAATGTAATTATTAATATTGAGTACCTAGCCGAACATACTTATAATGTACATTTCAAATTAATTTACTTTATTACCAACATCAAACGAACATAGGTGTAAACATTACGACTAGGTATAGCTTGGCAAAAAAGAGTAGAAAATAATGGGGGCGCCACTGTAGGTCCTTATGGCAACACCTATAGCGCACCAAGATAGTCTTGATACTTAGGTGTATATTTCTGTTATACGTACATTTATATCCACACATAGTATACTAGTATCAGTAAATATTGTTTAATTGAGCAAGGTTCTCGTTATCTAAGTATATAAAGAAAAAAATATAAAGTAAATTAAAATTTAATACATTGTTATTAATACATTGTAAGTTCTCTCTCACAGTATTCCTTTTCTATTTTTATTACGTGCTGGCACGAATTCTTCCAATCCTCCTCCGTAATAGCTTGGAACCGTTCCGTTTTAGCACGCTCAGCTGCTTCCTATAAAGAAGAAACTTTTTATGATACCTTTATCTTACCTTTTTCAGTTTATTATTTAGGCACCTAATTTCTAGACCATTTAAAATACAAACGCTATAGTAACTTTATTACAAAGAAATAACATAACATTTAAATTATGTAGAAATAGATTTACATATTAGCTAGTCTAGCTCAAGTATCAAATTCTATGCCCGCGCTATAGCAGAGTACGCAGACCAAACGTAAACATAACCTAACTGCCCGATGTTTATTGTGGAATATTTCACTTGTTCCGTGGAACTTTAATTTAATCCTGCTTTATGACCATCAAGTTACCTTTGATTCAACTTAAAATTACAAAACAAACTCTCACAAACCTGTCATATCAGCGGTTCTTTGAAAAACATTGTTGAGATCTGAAAGAATAGTTCTGGCCTCAAATTCTGCCAGACATCGCCTGTATACCTTATAAATAACCTCCATGACAGCACTTCTAACTGTTTTATTCATTATTTTTCACTTTTCGTCACTTTATCACCACCGCTTGACCGATCCAAGTAAAAAATCCGAGAATTCGTAATCTTTGTTTACAATTTTACATCAAACGTCATTGTTTTAAGAATGTTGCCATTAAACAAAAAAATTAGTTCCGTTTCTAGACTTTTTTGCCAAGCTGTACCAATAAACTACAATTATTACCAAGATGAGGTTGTGTGGGATTAATATTCTACTATTCCTCTATTTTACTTTACCTGGTAAGTTAAATAATACGTATTTTTTTCATATAATAAAATAATTATATATAATGATAATTGTGATGATTTTTTACACATAGCACTTGAGTTCCGGTTTGTTTACTTTTAAAACTACTATAGTAAAATCATCATCAGCCTATATTAGTCCACTACCTACTGGATATAGGCCTCCCGCAATGAGCCCTGTCCAAATTTTGATAGGCAACCTGGTATATATATACCTATATATATATATTCTCCTTCTAAGCGATGACCGGGCTAATTCTGCAGTCGGATCTCGTACCATTATAGTACATTGTTACCCAAGGGTTGAAAGTAACTTATTTTTAGCCCCGAGACGGGGCTTGGCGCCCGAGCGTAACGAGGGCGCTAATAGTTCTAGGTAACATAAGTTACTTTCACCCGAGGTAAACACTGTGCTTTTCATTACGAATACAAGGAAATATAAATAAAAAACATGAGAAAACAAATTAATCAAATTGCCGCTGGCAATTCAGGCAAGTTCAGCCCTACTTAGTATGAGGAATGAAAAATATAATAATAATAATAAAAATAAAGTTTTATTTCTCAAAATATAGGTTTACAAAGTACATGTACATTAAATTCTAGGTTTAGTAGGTGGTATTACTTTTTCCGTTTGAACTTACTTAGTACTCTGGAATAGAAACCTTAGGGGTCGAAATATTTTTCATTACTCATACTCGGAAAGTAGGTCTAAACATGCCTGAAGAGCGGGTTGAAAGTGATACTTTTCCGCCCTAGGGAGAATCGTTTTCAACTGAATTCAAAAAATACGAAAGACAAGGTGGCTTTATGGCTTTCGCCTGTCCTAGATAAACTAAAATATTAAAACGTTTTGAAAAACTTGGAAAACCACAAACTAAATGCTAACACTAATTACATCATATCACTACATAGTATAAAACAAAGTCGCTTTTTCTGTCCCTATATCTCTTTGAATGCTTAAATCTTTAAAACTACGCAACGGATTTTGATGCGGTTTTTTTTATAGATGAGTGATTCAAGAGGAAGGTTTATACGTATAATAACCGTGATAAGCCGGGGCGGGTCGCTAGTATCTTATAAAACAATTATGGGTAGAATTAAAGGAATCCAATATAACGGTAGATTGTACATGGGTGCCATCACACATAGGTGTAGTTGGTAACGAAAAGGTAGACTATATTTTGGCGAACACTATTGTAAAAAACGCTAATTACATTCCCGATCCTGAGACTACTGATACGATTGTCCATTTACCTTACACAGACGTGGTAAGTCTTTTAAAAAAACGAATGTGTCAATCTTGTGGTGGACATTCTTATCAATATACACAGGTTCAGAACAAAGGCGTTTGGTATGCTTATTTAGATGGCCAAATTGATTCTCAACCTTGGTTCTGCCGAAGTAAGTTTTATGTGAACAGAAAATTTTATACAACTATTTGTCGTCTTCGTTTTGGTCATTGTCGTCTAAATTTCCATATGTTCCATTTTAAAATTGTTAACTCGCCTGTTTGTGACTTTTGTAACGCTGAAGATCAAACTTTTGATCACATATTTTTTCACTGTCCATCATTCAACATTCAGCGCCTTTTGTTGATAGATGGACTCCTTGAGATTTTCGGTGAATCTGATTCGGTCCCGCATTCTACCCAAGAATTGTTAAAAAATGTATCAACGTATAACCATTTATATAGTTTTATTAAGTCCACCATTGGTGAAATTTAATTAGTGATTTGTTATATAAATATGTATGTAAAATTCAATAAATTTCTTGTAGATAAAATGTTAAACTAACTTACTTTTAGAGAATATGTAAATGTTTCCGCAAATGAAGTCAAAAAATACAGAAGACTAGGCAGTATGGCTTTCGCCTGTCCTAGATTCATTAAAATTATATTATAAAACGATAAGTTAAAATTCTAAATGATTAAATATTATTCCAAAATTGACTTAAAATTTGCATGCCTAGGAAAAGGTAGAATATAACTGGACATATTTTAATTTAAAGACCAAATTGTACTTGTATTCTTGCAAATAAACACATTTCATTTCATTTCATAGAAGGAATAAAATTAAAAAAAAATAAAATTAGCGGCAATTTGATAAGTTTGTTTTCTCATGTTTTATTTATATTTCTTTGTATTCGTAATGAAAAGCACAGTGTTAACCTCAGGTGAAAGTAACTTATTTAGTCCCTAGAACTAATGGCGCCCTCGCTACACTCGGACGCCAAAGCCCGTCTCGGGACTAAATAAGTTACTTTTAACCCTTGGGTAACAATGTACTATTTAATCTATATTTAAATGTAGGCGTGGAAGGTGCGCACTGATTAAAAACTTTCGTTTTCAAACATTGCGCTATGGATGACGAGAAGACTCAACCTAGTTTTCCAAAGCCTGGAAAACTAGGTTGAGTTTCTGCCCAGCCCAGCTGAATCCTCCTCTTGCTTGGCTCCTTCTCAAAATTGTTTTAACCTAACTTTATTTATTTAGGTAACATATTTACATTGCCATTACCGTTTAGGACCAAAGCCACAATTAAATACAAAAATACACTTACTTACTAAACATTATAAAAAACAAAATTTTCTACGACTAACAAGCTACATACCACTACTACTAAATAGATACCTATAGGTAACTAAAACTTAATACTATATGGGTGATTCTACGAAAATTCGTTTTTTGTCTGATTTCTGTGGCACATTTTTTTTTGTTGAAATTGCACATAATGATGGTATATTCTAAATGAAGATTTAATTTTGAATTTTTTGGTAGTGAAGGGAACTTTATTGGCTTTATGGTTACGAAGTTATTCAATTTTAAAAATAAGGTGTCCACGGAAATCATAATTTATTTCACCAAAATCAAATATGGGTTGGTTTCTCAATAAAAATATGTGTTTTCGGTAGTAAGTAGATTATTAAGCTAAGGACCAATTATTTGACGTTTGTAGTTTTAATAATTTTTTACAAAAACATCTTTAAATCATTACTGTAAATACAAGTAACTTTTTACAAAAAACACACTAATAATGTTTATCTTTGTATTAAAAATAGTATAATTATTCATTTTATATTTATTATAAACTTTTATCCTAAAAAACATTATAAAAACATAAAAATATTATTATTGAGATGTTAATCAACCCGCAAAATCCACGGAAATCATACCACGGAAATCAAAAATAATTACAAAATCCTAGAAATTTTCTTAATTTTCTGGTTTATTTTACATTGAAATATGCAGTCGAAATTAGGAACACAAAAGGCATAAATTATTGCAATTATTATAACAATAGGATTAGTATGAACAAATTTACAGTCAACATGGTAATCAGAATTTCTAGATACCAAGCCACGGAAAGTGATTACGAACCGAAATAACAGAGTGACGTGGAGACATACACCTTTGTTGTACACACCACTGATGGGGCGTGACTGATAGTTTCTCTCAATCTAACAACTATTTACGCAGATATTAAAGTACAGTATTTATGAATAATTTAGTGCGCACCACGGAAATCAGAGCTAAACGACGGACGCGAAGTTATCTCGTTGTAACTTGTCAACTAAAGCTTACTTTTGCGTAGTAATAGCGTCAAATAAGCAAGTAACTATCTGGGTTAATGTGAACCTATGTAAATTAGTACCAGAGTTTTTAGGAAATGATATAAAAATTTATTAACACAGGAACATGAGGTCCGGACGCACCACGGAAGTCATAATTTCCAAGGATTTTATTTATTTTTACTTATTTAAAATAAGAATATTAAAAAACTAAAAAAGGCCTCCCCTATTATCTTTGTCTAATCTACTATCATAAAAAAAATCAAAGGGCTAGGGATACTTTTTGTATGATTTTTCGAGCCGGACATGTATTTTTTAAACCCGGGAGAATCACCCATATCTTAAACCGAATGACTCTACATGTTCCTTTGTGTCCTATCCAAAAATTGTAAAACCGCTTCCCTGAATTTTGGCAAGGACGTATCAAATAAATCAACATCCTCGTCGCACACACGTTGTTTATAGCGCGGAGTGCCCGTGTGAACGGGGACTTGCTCAGGAGATTAGTTCTTGCCTGCGGAATTGCAAGTACCTTAGGTCTTCGGCGCACGTATACATTATTAGGTACATATGAATAAGAATCATTTATTTGCATAAAACATGAGTATTGACATGGTGTGAGCATGCAATATTATAGTTATATATATAGTTATTATAAATAGGTTAAGTTTTACATGTTTTGCCACACATGCATGTAGGCCTATGTTCATTAAAACCAGAGGGTTGTGTATCAAGCCGCTAATGACACTAAAAATGTAGGTTATTAGCATAATTTCACTTCTTATTTCAAGTTTAATATGTCCCAACATAGGTACCTAGTACGAATAAAGGGGGGTATATTAGTGGGAGAAATGGATACACTCCATATAACTTTAAATAAGAAACCTTAACTAGAAACCTTAAATACTTAATCTGCATTTTTTCCTCCATACTACTGTTGGTACTTTTTTCATGAGGAGGATAAACCTGAGATTTCTGAAAGCTTTTTTACTATATATTTTCGGAAATTCAATTCCGCGTCCAAAATTCAATGCCGAGTTCACGCACAGAATGCCCTCGATCTAAACGATCAGGACCCAGTGAACAACAGGATTTTTAGCACGGCGGTAGGTGATAGTAGATCACTTGGATGCATTAAAAAGAGCTTGTTATCATGACTCCACTGGGAAACCCGGTCGATGTCACGTCACCTTGCAATTTCTCGCAGTCCGAGACCTGCTCTACCCGCATTACTAACGGCACAATCTGCCCAAGGTAAGTGTACTCGGAAACAATTTCGAGAAGGTGGCCTTCTACAACGACCGGTCCCGGATCAATGCGGTCATTGGTCATGACTTTGGTTTTATCCAAATTCATGCCAAGACCGATGCATCGCGAGGGTGAGGCTAGGCCGTCCAGCATGTGGGTCAGCTCCACTATCTTTAGCTAGTCATTTCATTACTGACACTGTACCTTCAATTCCAAAATGTGACAATCTAATAATAGTAGGGGATTTTAACATTAATTTGAATTATACAAATAAAAATAAGCTTCCACTGCTACCACTATTCCTACACTGTCTTAAACTTGATCAAGTAGTTTCGGATCCCACTCATCTAATGTCCATAATGAATTTATTTACAGTACTTTATGTAGGCATGTATAAGTTGGAAGGGTGGTTCATACCCCGTTATTATAATGATTGAAGGCCCCTGTCCCCTTTGTTCTCTAAGGGTTGCTCTACAACCGACGTATATTTTGTAAGGGTGCTTCACCCTCCGTTTTGTATTTCTTTTACAGGGTCATCTTATGTATGTGGACCCCTTGTTCTTTCAGAAATAATAACGTGGTTGTAGGTAAATAAGACTCTTATTTATTACTAGCTCGCGACTTCATCCGCATTTATTTATTTATTATTTTATCACTTCAATTGTAATAATTTATAGTGTTTCTTTGTAGACGACATTAGACAAACTTGTTTGGAACACTGATTGGCTGTCTTACATAGGAGAAACCAACATCGAGCTTCACAATAAGTGTAATTTAAAATGACGCATAGTCAATCCTTGGTGATTATGTAAACGCATTTTTTTCTTTCTCTATCCAGGGGTATTTTAAGTCATCCGAATCTTCCGATGAAACCGACATTCTATTGATCGAGTATCGAAGTCGATCAGACTCCAACCGAGCTTGGTGTTGTTCTTCGGTTTCTTGCTGTCATATTTCATTTAGGTACTCTCTCCATTTCTCTTTGTAATAAAATACTCACATTCAAGATGTTTGTGTTCATAACCATCCCTGACTGAGTCTTATCGTTGCTGGTGTCGATCATCACTTTCTAAAGCTCTGACAATATTTTGACGATCTCGAGAGTTAAAGTTTGTGAGGCGTAAGATAATGAATGACTCTCACGATCAGCCGTAAGTCATGCTTCTCTTTCTTGGCTGGTTTCCAGCGATCGAGACGCAGCTGTGCTGCTACACTGAGAGCTCAAGCGAGACTCTCTTTCAGTAAAGGTACCTTGTTCAAGCACCGATCGTCGTAGACCTTCTTGAAATTGTTTTCGAGTAACCTTGGGCAGATTGCGCAGTTAGGTAAAAACTATTTTGAGAAGGAGGCCAAGAGGAGCTTCCAGCTAGGCTGAACAGCATTTGGAAAACTACTTCAGGTCTTCTCGTCATCTACACCGCAGTGTTTGAAAACGAAAGTTTTCAATCAGTGCGTCCTACCCGTAATGACCTACTGAGCAGAGACGTGGACACTCACGGTAGGGCTGGTCCACCATTTCAAAGTCGTTCAGCGAGCTAGAGAAAGAGCTTTGGAGCTCGGAGTTTCTCTGAATGATAGTCCAGTCATTTAAGCTTAAATTAGGTAAGAATCTCGGAATTCGAGATACCCAGCTGTAAGTCTGTAAATACTTATATATTGGCACCCTAAAAGTTGTCACACTACATATGGTAGGGTGTGCGCAACTATTAAATTTCAAGGTCAAAGGTCACAAAAATCAGTTTTCTGCGCTTTTTTTGTAAACATCTCATTTCCCATGTGTTTTTTGCTATTTGTACTTATTATCAATATTGTAGAATACAAAATTCTGTACATTTTTTGTCTTTGAATATTTATAATCATTGATTATCGATAGTTCATCAACTATACATGGCGCGTTTTTGACCGGAGGCACCGGTTGACCTGAAGTGATGTGACCGCGCGCTCTCCGCCCTCTATCTCGAAAACGGTTCACCGTATAATTTTTTTTTCTAAACAAAATTTGTAGAGAATTTTGTATTCTATTTATATCTACAAAACTAAAATTAATATAAGCAAAATAGAATACATTGTTATATACAGGGTGTTAGTGTGAACACCGTTGTCCTTGAAACCAGAGGTTCAGCATCATGAGTAGAATCCGAAACCGATGAGATAAGGTTTATGCCTATTTTTGGTTTGGCAGGATTTTGATATTTTATGTATTCGATATTGTACACGATGCCATGGTCACCCTAAAAAGGCTACCTACTCTAACACATTTTCCAGGCAAGATAAACTGTTTTGAAACAAGTCTAAATTCACAGAATAATCAAAAAATTCAATAGGCTAAAGTGGGAACGTATTCGAACATCTAAAATTAAAATATCTACTGTTAAAACGCCAAAGTTTAAAACCCCTAAAATTACAATATCTAATGGTTGTTTGATCTAAATTCAAAATAATGAAAGTTCTAAATGTCAAATGAGTGTTTTATCGAAGTTTATAAAACTTAATTTTACAATAGCAACACACGTATTATCTAAAGTTCTAAATTTCGAATGAGTATTTTATCTAAGTTCATAAAACATAATTTTTCAACACAAAAAAAAATTTAGAATTACCCCGATACAGAGCGTTCCCATATGAGTTGATTAGGTTCAATTCAAGTGACGGATCCGACACAGAGTACCCCGACTCCACGTGGTCTTGTGCGTGGCGCCCCTAGAGTGTATTTAATAAGCCGGAGGCGCGAAGGGAGTGCAGCCTCCGCCAGCCGTAACAAGGGACAGGCACCGCGCGAGCCGTAGCGGCTGAGGCTGGTCGCCGAAGGCGACCAAAAAGCCGAAGCTGCGGAGGTGAGCAGTGGTGCCTGTCCCTTGGTACGCAATGGCGGAGAGGCTGCACTTCCCGAAGCGCCGGAGCTATGGCGAATCGCAATGGAACCAAAAAAACATTGGATTAATCGTTCGTTAGTGCGATTAATTATAGTTTAATTAAAATTATACATAGGCTATATTTTATCCTCCTAATTCCCACGGGAACGGGAATTACGCGGGTAAAACCGCGAGGCGCTTCTAGTCTTCTCATATTTTATGTAGGTGTTTTAACTTTCTATGTTGTAAACCACGACATTGTATACTTTTATATTAAGAATATATATATTTTGAACCATTAGGAATACTGGATGTTAAGAATTGCAAACTTAGGCTCTTTGTACGTCGGTGTTTCATCTTTAAGGTATTTGAAGTATTAGGTATTGTAATTTTAGGGGTTTTAAACATCGGCATTTTAACTGTAGATATTTTAATTTTAGATGTTCGAATACGTACCCGCTAAAGTACCTTGGTAGGCAAGTATTTATGGCGTACTTAACCCTAGGTCAGTTCTTATTCTATTCATAAATATTCGTCCCTCAGACGAATAAAACTCTCTATCTGCTCAATGAAACGTCATTGCGAGTAAAATACACATGCATTGTATTTGTTTGTATGACTTAAGAAGGTGCTTATAAGGTGTATTTCATTCGCTTTACAACTTTGAATCATTTTTACGTTTTGCGCGGTCTGTGAGACGAATGTCAATCAATCTAGGGTTTATCATCAATCAATTTTATCTGCTATTCAATTTAAATTTCAGTTCTTTGTACAGTTACTGAAATTCACTTACCAAAATAACACTTCACCATCACGCAACCTCCGCAAGTCTTCTTACTCGTAGATTAGGTAATATTACACACTCGAGAAAACACAAATTAGTACCTAATTTGTCAGCTTATTAAACACCTTACGAACACTTGTATTTTGCATGACTAGGCATGGTGAACTAGCCATATGTACGTAAATAGCCTTTGTGTCTTTGGAAAAGATTCCTAGCTTGGCACACGTTATCCTGGGATGGAAACAGCTGAGCTCTGCGTACATCGTACGAGCCAAGTTCACCAGAGCGATGGCATACGACCATTTCAGTCCACTTTTATTTTCATTTTTGTAAGACTTCGTCACTCGTTCGTACTTAAAACAATTGACGCGCGAAAATCTGTGTCAACGACGCGACGTGCTCTCCGTAAGCATGGCAGTCTGTCACTGAGGAGCGATCGGACAGAGCGCGCCTGCGCGAGCAGGCGGGTGGCGTGTGCGGCGCAGTGAGGTACGGGGCGCGGTAATGAACACTTGCATGGCGGCTCGTTTGATCAAAACAGGTCGACAGCTGCGCGGCCCCGTCAATGTACTCGTGTTGTAGTTTTACCACCTCAAAGGTGTATCGAATATTTTTGTTTCAAAAATAAAGTAAAAATAGAATAATGTTTTTTCATAGCTTTTGGACTCTACTCATGATGTTGAACCTCTGGTTTCAAGGATAACGCTGTTCACACTAACACCCTGTATAATAAGTTTTTCATAATATTTCAATAAAAATAATAATACAATTTAGAATAATTTCAAAATCAAGCAACCATCCTTTCATTCTTCACTCTCGCAAAACCTCAAGCACACCAACATTAAGCTCTTCCAATAATTTTATTTCTTGTTACAGTAAACTAAATCTATCATTTCGTGAGACATGGTATAAACAAACCTTTATGTAAATAAAGAAACTCCTACCTACATTATCCTACTATACTAATGTTATAAACGCGAAAGTTTGTATGTATGGATGGATGGTTGGATGTTTGTTACTCTTTCACGCAAAAAGTACTGAAAGGATATGGATTAAATTTGGCACTGAAACAAAAATCTAACCACGCACAAATTGTCAACAAAGCGCGCGTCCGCTAGTAGCGCCACCGCCGGCTCACAGAGCGCGCGTCCGCTAGTAGCGCCACTGCCGGCTCACAGAATGCTCGTCCGCTAGTAGCGCCACCGCCGGCTCACAGAGCGCTCGGCCGCTAGTAGCGCCACTGCAGGCTCACAGAGCGCGCGTCCACTAGTAGCGCCACCGCCAGCTCATAGACCGCGCGTCCGCTAGTAGCGCCACCGGCGCATGCTCTAAAATGCAAAAACCGAACATAATTTCGCAATCTAAAACGTGTTTTTACCATCACAGAAATAAACGTCTTATTTTCAGTCTTTGACACCCATCTTATATCACTACATAGTATAAAACAAAGTCGCTTTTACTGTCCCTATGTCCCTTTGTATGCAAATCTTTAAATTTTGATGCGTTTTTTTTAAATAGATAGAGTGATTCAAGAGGAAGGTTTACATGTATAATAAAACAGTGCGAAGCCGGGGCGGTCTCTAGTGTTCTCTATTTGACAAATAAATTTACCTACAAGCGGGCGAAGCCGCGGCCGCAGCTGGTGTTGATCAGAAATAATTACATCCAAAAAGACAGCTTTAGTCAAGGGTCCTATGGTAGGTAGGTATCATCTTAGTGTTATAGTATTATTTCATTTGTTTTACTTCGAAATTTAATGACTGAGAGATAAACTTTCCATTCAAGTCAACGCCAATAGCGGGATAGAACATTCACTCACTTCGACAAACAATGCTCTTGAATCATATCATTATACATACAAGGTGTTAGTGTGAACACCGTTGTCCTTAAAACCAGAGATTCAGCATCATGAGTAGAATCCAAAACGGATGAAAAAAAATGATTCTATTTTTTACTAATTTTTTAAAGAAATTTTTTATAAACACAACGTTTGCTCACAAACACGTGACACAAGTACTTCGACCAGGCGACACGTGGCATGCGCACCTCAGTGTCGGATAACCTTCTGTGCGAATATCCCGTCTTTTGAAGGGCCCAAGTAATGAAGTTACGATCCAAGTAAGGCGCGGGTATAAGTACTTGCGTGGGTAGGTACTTAAAGTATGTAGAGTGACTATGGTATCGTGTACGATAGCGAAGACATGAAATATCAAAATCTTGCAAAACTAAAATAGGTGTCGGTTCGGATTCTACTCATGATGCTGAACCTCTGGTTTCAAGGACAACGGTGTTCACACTAACACCCTGTATATCATATCATATCATATCCTAACATTATATTCAACGTTTGTAATTATTTCAGAGTTTATCCAGTTCGCTTCAACTGAAGTGGCACAGCAATTCGAGCATACTTTTTACTGGGAATATGAGGACCGTGGCTTGGATTTGGACAAGGCTCAAAAACTAGTATACAGTCGATTTAACCCCGCGCGTGGTCGAATCGCAAGTATTTCCCCACAATTAGATACAATATAATTACATACACATTTATTTGGACATTAAAACATCATCTTTTAGGTAGCCCCAAGCATCCGTTTAGGTACATAGTTACTCATGCGCCCAAGCTAAGCAGAGCCTGTGTTGTGGGTACTAGATAGCTGATAAATTATAATTAATACATAATAGATAGATATTTTTAGTTAACATAGAAATTATCTTTATAACAACGAAAATTACAATCAAGAAATAGTAAGAATTAAGTACAACTAGTATTTACAATTGAAACCATTGAGCTATCTGCAGACGGTTGCAAACAGTCTAAAGGTAGCTCAATTGATCCATGTCAATCAATACCAGTCGGAAGCGTCCCCAAGACACTGGCTGCTTAACCACGCTGTATGGCAATGCTGATGCGCTGAGCCAGATACTCACCAGCTCTAGAAAATCTTCTCATCGAAAGAGCACCAAGAACAGGTGGTACCAACATTTACCCCGAGGCGGGAATCTAAGTCTAACCCGCGACATCCTTACTTACTTACCTTCTCCCGCTATGCTACAGAAGTCGCAAATATTATACCTTCATAGTAGGTAGGTACAAGAATATGAAAAGGTTCTACTTACGCTTACTAATAAACTCTTTCTCTTTTGCATCACTAAAATTATAAATAAATAATACAATTCTTTACTTATACCGAACGACAAGTTAGAGGTACAATCATAAATAATAATATCTAGGCAATAAAATAAATAACACTAAAAGTATTCAATTCAATTAGGGTAAGTATGTGTGTTTTCTGTGTTTGTCGTCACTCCAGCATACGAGCTCGGCTTGGCCGACGAAATTGCTGACGCGAAACGCGTTTGCGCCGCGTAGGTACCTACTATGTATATGCTAAACTGTGTCACTACAAGGTTAAATTTATTTATTATAGTTCTGATGAGGGGCTTCTACGAAGACGCAAGGAAACGGACCCAGCTTTTGAACAATATACGGTTTACCGTCGAAGAAACATTTGAATACGAAGTTGGTTACCTCCTACATGAGATGTATGATAGGTGGGTATCAGAGATAGATCCAAAATTATTACTAGGTAGAATCATAGATATTTTTTGTAAACAATGGCATTTATGAATGAAAACTTAACAAAAACGGATAAGAATAACAGACAACAGCAGTGTTACAGCAAGCTAACAACTAAAAACCATAATAAAATCTTCAAAAACGCATATTTGCTCAAGCACAGCGAAAAAGGTGCAAGTTGGTTTTCGATAAGGCATGAAAGACCAATGGAAAGATGAATGAAAACTGTCAAAACCACGAATTTTTTGGAGCTCCTGCAGTTTAATCTGATGATACCAATATCGTTAAATATAATATGTTACATCAATATTCCTTTGGTTTTGTAACTCTATTGTTTATAAGAAATATCTATATAACCCTAAAAATGACGTTTGTGGCATAAGAATAAGTAAATAGTAGTAAGTAAGAGTAGAAGGGAAACGCGCTCAAGGTCAAGATATTAGCCTACACTATTTTACACGTTAAACGGGCATATCGGTAGGGCTGCCACAGCCGGCGACACTGCACGCGGTTTTTAATGATCATTCATTTATGTTTACCGATCGCGGCGCGCGGTGGCAGCCGCAAGTATTAGTTGAAATTATAGTTATGTTGTCCGAGAGCCCGGTGCGATTTTGAGTTGAGTTGAGTATCATGAATTACCTCGAGGTTTTTTTTATGATGCATTCTTTATGTGCTCTCGTTTAATAAATAATTCAAACTGACGTGTACCTTTGTGAAATAATAGGTACCAACCCAATACGTAGGTAACTAATCCAATTTTCTTTTTTTCAGAAGAAAAAAGTGGATTGAACTGATGGGTCGTAACCTATATTGAATATAACTGGACTCGATTAAAGAAGAGTCCCTTCTACCCAGTTATTATTTATGCTTATGCTTGTGGCGCAAATACTTGTTTGTTTACGTTTGAAAAAGTTCAAAATTGTAAATTAGATAGGTAATAATAGATTGTTTATTATGAAGAAAAAAACTATACCGAAAAAATAACTAACTACTTTAGTAGGCAAGTACCTTTTACATTGCTTTATTACCAATATTTTTTAATTCCTGTATTTCACCAAGTTTTTTTTATATTATTTATATGTTTCTAATATGCGGAAGCAAAACGAAGCATCCTAGAATATAAGAGGTAATTTAATTTATTTTTATTTAATGGTAAAACGATCCTTATGTTTAGTAATACATAACAAAACCGCGCGGCCGCTCAATAACGTCATGACGTCATAACTCCGCTCGAGTCTCGTAATTTCTATGCGCGGTAACCTCAAACAAATCTAAAATACTACGGCCGATTTCTGGAACGCATGTCAACTTCATAATTTACTAATCAATGTTCAAATCTCTATTCAAGTGACATTTGGGTTTCTCGAACGTTGATTACGTACTTAGATTTTGAACAGTGATTACTTTTCAAGCTTGTCAACTCATTGAAGTAAAACTCTTGTCAAATATCAAAATGGGTTTCTGGAACGATAATTAAGCATGATTCTTTGGTCAAGCTCTTGTCAAATCAATAATTAGCTAATCGGTGATTTAGCTCTAATTAGTTGAAATTTTTACAGCAATGTGCTGTATTTTGCCAAGTTCTAAATCGAATATATATAAAAAATCAACAGGTTGGTACTCCTAAAGCGGTTTTGTTATGTATTACTAAACATAAGGATCGTTTTACCATTAAATAAAAATAAATTAAATTACCTCTTATATTCTAGGATGCTTCGTTTTGCTTCCGCATATTAGAAACATATAAATAATATAAAAAAACTTGGTGAAATAAAGGAATTAAAAAATATTGGTAATAAAGCAATGTAAAAGGTACTTGCCTACTAAAGTAGTTAAAGTTATTTTTTCGGTATAGTTTTTTTCTTCATAATAAACAATCTATTATTACCTATCTAATTTACAATTTTGAACTTTTTCAAACGTAAACAAACAAGTATTTGCGCCACAAGCATAAGCATAAATAATAACTGGGTAGAAGGGACTCTTCTTTAATCGAGTCCAGTTATATTCAATATAATCCACTTTTTTCTTCTGAAAAAAAGAAAATTGGATTAGTTACCTACGTATTGGGTTGGTACCTATTATTTCACAAAGGTACACGTCAGTTTGAATTATTTATTAAACGTGAGCACATAAAGAATGCATCATAAAAAAAACCTCGAGGTAATTCATGATACTCAACTCAACTCAAAATCGCACCGGGCTCTCGGACAACATAACTATAATTTCAACTAATACTTGCGGCTGCCACCGCGCGCCGCGATCGGTAAACATAAATGAATGATCATTAAAAACCGCGTGCAGTGTCGCCGGCTGTGGCAGCCCGACCGATATGCCCGTTTAACGCGGAAAATAGTGTAGGCTAATATCTTGACCTTGAGCGCGTTTCCCTTCTACTGTTACTTACTACTATTTACTTATTCTTATGCCACAAGCGTCATTTTTAGGGTTCCGTACCCAAAGGGTAAAAACGGGACCCTATTACTAATACTTCGCTTTCTGTCCGTCGAAAATAAATATTTAAGGCGGGCTCCCATTAAAACGCCTTTTTACTATTTTTGGTCGATATAAATAAACGGTAACATGGTAACAATGGTAACAGCCTACCTGTTACCACTTGAAATATTCACAAAATACTTAATTGTAAGTATATTTTTACTTAAGTAATAAAAAATAAAATTTAAAAAATATGGTACGGAACCCTTAGTGCAAGTCTGACTCGCCCTTGGATGGTTTTATTGAAGTTTAGGAGTGAATGACTGAACTGAAAGAATGAAAATCGTAAGATGATCAATGATTAGCTAATTATTATCTAATCAGCGTTCGTGCACCCCGATTTGAATTGACCAGTGTGTTAAATTAATCGCTTTGTCAACTGATTTGAGATTTGAATAGCCTTCTAGAAACCGGGTGTTACGCCCGAATACTCAAACGCATCTTACATATTTGAGACCGTCTCAGCTGTTTGAGACGTCGTTATACTTCAAAATCGTATTCTCAAACGTCAATCCTAAAATTTACACCCGAATACTCAAACGCATCTTACATATTTGAGACCGTCTCAGCTGTTTGAGACGTCGTAATACTTCAAAATCGTATTCTCAAACGTCAATCCTAAAATTTAAGCACGCTGCATGTGAGATCATCCCAAACTCTGACATAACGACGACTTACAGTAAATTTGGTATTCACAAAGACTTCTCAGCTGTTTAATGACGTCTCAGATTTATAAGCTCGCGTTCAAATCTGAGACTGCTCGTGACCAATCTTACATTGCCAGGTTCCTAGCTTTTGTTGTGCTTTGTTTACTTCTTAGTTGAATTAGGTTATAAAAGTTATTATAGGCAATTCCTGATATCTGTATCTTCACTTTCTTCGTTGTCGGTCCCAAAAAGCTATAGCCTGACCATGAATAAAAAAATTAAATTGAATTTCCGCTAAATTGTTGCCCTATAAAACGGACTTGAGACGTGCTTACGTAAACGCGATCTCACTATTGGTAAGTAGCGTTTGAGTATACCATGATAATTTAAGACGTCATCAGATTTAAGAAGAGCTCAGCCAAGTTGATGAGCTGAGATGCGTTTGAGTATTCGGCCGTCTACCTATTAAAAAACCGCATCAAAATCCGTTGGGTAGTTTTAAAGATTTAAGCATATATAGGCACATAGGGACAGAGAAAGCGACTTTGTTTTATACTATGTAGTGAAGAAATAATTTTGACCATCATTTCTACGAAGTATTATTTGTTCCAGATATAAGAAGCTTGTAGAGCAATATAACAAAGGCGCAAAAAACACCTCTCTCGAATACCTAAGGTTATACCAACACAGAAAACCAAAAATACCTTATGAGCGTCTTTTATATGGAAATGACAAGATAGAGCGAACAGAAAATGCTCAGAAACTCTACTTCGAGATCTATCACCTAAGTAATATGATACACGAACTAACTAGAAAGTGGCTAAAGAGCGATGAGGTAGTAGTTACTGGTCCTGATTACGAAAAAAATAAACACATATTTTCCGACGCTGCATCCTACGATGCTTACCAAGCTCAATTAAAACGTCAACAGGAGAGATTAAATAAACGGGCTGCCAGAGAGAGAAAGAGATTGATGAAAAAAATCTTAAACGAGAAGGAAAAGGTTAAAAAGCAATCAAAAAGTAATGAGCACTTCGGAGTCGACAAGGATGGAGATACTGCTACAAATAATTTTATTAAAGCAAGACTTAAAGATCAAGGATGGAAGAGGTGGGGTGAAGAACGAACCAATGGATCGAATTGGTACAAACCCGGAATGTTTGTCCATGATTACGGTTGGGATGTACCCTTTCCTATCGGTCAAGAATAAATAAAACTTAATAAATTATATATTTACTCAAGTCTTTTGCTCACCAAAATCTCTTTATTTGCTGACCGACTAAATGATACCCATAATAAACAGCGCGATTTAAAATAGTAAATATTACGGATATCGACGAATGAGATCATCAAACCTTTTATACGTTTAATTATGTGCTGGGTCATGGGTGTTTGACACATTTTGGATTGCTAAAGTAAATTCTGGTTTTTGTCTATCAGGGCTTGGTTATATGTAAGTAGGTATGTCAAATTATATAATAATACTTTTTTTTATATATTAAAATTCAGCAATTAGCTTACAGTCTAACACCAAAACACTAAAAACTTAACATAAAATATAAAAGGAAAATTAATATAGTTACAGAAAGATAATAAAAAAAAATAACAAATAGGTAGTTAAGGTACACAGAAATCAGAAATCAATATCTTTATTTCTTTAGGCTTACAAAATAAGCACTTAGACAAGTCAAATTTAATACTACCTATAGGTACATAGTTATCAAAATAATATAAGAAATAAAGTGATAATTGATGTTCAGTTCGCCTCATACAGCTATCTACATCTATCTATACTTATAATAAAACTGTAACAGGTCCAATTCTGTACATTGAAGATATTTTGAAAATTTTTATTGGAGTGCACTCTATTATCGATACTCAAGCCAAAACCGTATTTTTTTTATTCATGTCTGTCTGTCTGTCTGTCTGTCTGTATCGTAAACGCGCATCACGCCGAAACTACTTGATGGATTTAAATGAAACTCGGCATGATTATAGGTCACCAAACTGAATTCCGGGATAAAATTTTTATCCCGAAATTCAGTTTGGTTCAGTTTTCAAAAATTTCTCACAGCATCTGAACGACGCATGTGTACGCGTCGTTCAGATGCTGTGAGAAATTTTTGAAAACCCGTATAGCCTAGGGGAACCAAACTGAATTGAACTGATAGACGCGAAAGTTTGTAAGTATGAATGGATAGATTGATAGATGGATGGATGTTTGTTACTCTTTCATGCAAAAACTGCTGAACGGATCTAGATGAAATTTGGCACATAGATAGATTATAAGCTGGAATAACACATATGCTTATTTTATCCCGAAAATCCCACGGAAAAGGGAATTACGCAAGTAAAATCGCGAGTACTCGAAATACTAATCATGCGCAGACGAAGTCGCGGGCACCAGCTAGTACACAATACTTACATAAATTTCATTTAAAAGTAAGGTAGGATCTTAAAGATAAGTATAAAATGACTTAAACTATCATTGAAAATATCCGTTGGAATTCTTGCAAGAAATCGTTGAGTAGTGCGAGTGCTCTGAGTGTGGGAGCGTTACCGGCGTGTCGTGTACGCGCTGCTTGTAGAGTAAAGAACCTATGGAACCTGCGTCCCGTTCTACTATAGTTATTTGGGACATAGAAGGTAACTGTACCCTATATCACAGGATTGTCCACTCTGTTAAGAAGAAGTAGACAGTAGTACATGGCTAAATGCAATTTGTAAAACTGTAATTGGGTGGAATAAACATGTACACAGCTCATAAAGAGGCTAGGGAAAAATTCAACTTATAGTGTTTGTCATAGAAAGCCTAGTTGTGGACCAATCTTTGATGATATGCATAACAGCCGTATAATATATAAGGGTAAACTTAAATGGTGCCAAAATAACCAGGAGCAGATAAAAATGGATGTGATCGCTGGTCACAGAAAAGCATTTCTCAAAATTTTGGCAAACTATAAAGAAACTAGACACAAAACCTAGTCTCCCAGCCAGTGTTGCAGGTTTGTCTGACCCTAAACAGGTGGTTGACTTATTTGGGAAACATTTCAGGGTAAAGTCACCGTTAGGACAGGCTACTATGCTGGGGTCGCAAGACGCTAGATCCAATCAATGTACAGATGCTACACTGACACAAATAACAGCTAAGAAAAGTTTTACAAACCATGAGTACGGGTAAATCCCCGGGACATGATGGGCTTAGCGTTGAGCACCTGCGGTATGCTGGCGCACATATGGCGGGGGTTCTAGCAATGTTCTATTCCTTATGCATTAGCCATGCGTATGTGCTCTCTGACTGCATGAAAACTGTTGTTGTGCCCATAATTAAAAACAGAACTGGAGATATTTCGGATCTAAATAACTATAGACCGATATCCTTAGCTACTATAATAGCTAAAGTACTAGACCGGCTTCTGGATAGACACTTGAACTTGCACTTACGAATGCATGATGGACAGTTCGGTTTTCGGAAGGGACTGTCCACTAAAACTGCTATTCTCAGCTTTAAAAATACTGTTAGGTATTATGTGGATAGAAGGACGCCGGTTTATGCTTGTTTTCTCGATCTCTCGCGAGCTTTCGACACAGTATGTTATGATATACTGTGGCGAAAGCTACGCGAGACGAGTCTGCCTAAAGAAATCTGCTCTGTTTTTGAATATTGGTACAATAATCAAACTAATCAGGTGAAATGGGCAGGGGCGTTGTCTGATGCAATATGGACTGGAATGTGGCGTGAGACAGGGCGGGGTATCTTCGCCCCACCTCTTTAACCTGTGTGTTAACGACCTGATAGATGGTCTCAGCAGGCAGCCAATTGGATGTTCTATTGATGGAATAAGTGTGAACAATATCAGCTACGCCGACGATATGGTGCTGCTGGCACCATCTATCAGTGCACTCGAAAAATTGTTAGTGACATGTAAAAGATAAGCTAGTTGTCATGGTCTCTAATACAATGTCACAAAGAGTGAGTTTATGGTATTTCCCCCGAAAGGGGTAAGCTTGAACAGGGTACCACCCGTTATGTTAAATGGATCTGTGCTGAAAAGGGTCACTCAATTCAAATATCTAGGTCACATTGTAAGTGACAATCTGAGTGAAGAGGTAGACATAGAGAGAGAGCGAAAGGCGTTGGCCTTAAGAGCCAATATGCTGGTTAGTAGGTTCTATCGATGTTCCGAAGAGGCAAAAATCACCTTGTTTACTGTCAGACGTTTTACACGAGTAGCCTATGGACCACATATACGCAAAAAGCGATCAACACCCTTCGCGTCCAGTATAATAATACGTTCAGGATGCTGATGGGGCTCCCGCGGTTCTGTAGCGCGTCCGGAATGTTAACGGAGGCGTGCACGGGCGGCTTCCATGCCTGAATCCGGAAGAAAGTCGCCTCGTTGCTGTGCAGGCTGCACGGGAGTACCAACATCATCCTGAATGCATTATCCAATAAATGGGATAGCCCGTTCCTCAAGCACTGTAATCGAGTAATGATGAAATAACTTTGACATTATTCGATTGCAGTGTTTCAAACTACTTAGTATACAGGGTGTTAGTGTGAACAGCGTTATCCTTGAAACCAGAGGTTCAGCATCATGAGTAGAGTCCAGAACCGATCAAAAATAATTATTCTATTTTTACTTTATTTTTGAAACAAAAATATTCGATACTAAGTGGTAAAACTACAACACGAGTACATCGACGGGGCGGCCGCTCAGGCGTCGATCGATTGTTGATCAAACGAGCCGCCGCCATGCAAGTGTTCATTGCCGCGCCCCGTTGAGAACCCGTTAAAAAAATCATACTTGGGCATTATGAGCGGGCATGGTCTATCATGTGGGATCTCTGACTATACGCGGATTGAAAAACTAAAGGAATTAGTAACTAAAAGCTGCATCGATCATATTTTTGTCCGATCTCGCATGAGAGATGCGTATGCCGCTGCGCTCTGCACTGTACTGGCCGATCACAGAATAACAACTGCAACCTTAGTTGGTGATTCGCATGTACAGGATGCTCATATTTACGCAACTTTATTTAATAATCGTAAAATCAATGACTCCTTAGATAAAATTGACTGGGACTACACATCTAATATGAATTCCCCAGATAAAATATACCAATTTATCAATAAAAGTTTAAGTGACTGCTATAACGAAGCAAAATATGTAAAAAAGATTAGTACCTCTAAGCGTATTAGTTACAAATGGGTTGATAAAAACATTGTTAACCTCACTAAAGAAAGAGATCGCTTATATAAAGAATGGATTAAAGATACCAGTAATAAAGAACTAAGAATAAGGTATAATAAATTAAGAAATAAAACGAATAAAATAATACACAAAAAAAAATAATTACATTAAAAAATAAATATACAATGCTAAAAACGACACTAAAAAATTATGGCAAATTATAAACAATATCACGGGAAAAATAAATAACTCATTGGATAATATTATACTAAAAGCATTTAGCAATGAAAAAAGTATAAAAAATATTTGTAATAACTTTGCTAAACAATTTCAATTTAATGTAAAATCAATTATTCCCAATTGCACACACAATCTAATCGATAAAAAAGATTACTCTAAATCAGTAGATAAATCAATATTCCTTCCAAAAGCTACTAAAAGAGAAGTATATAAAATAATAAAACATACTAATCCGCATAAAGCTCCAGGTGCCGACGGAATTAGAGCAGTTGATATTATTAGGCTGTCTGACAGGATAGTCGGTTCAATAGTACACCTTATAAACACTAGCATCTCCACTGGTAAATACCCTACAGAGCTAAAAACTGGTATTGTTCGCCCAATCCATAAAGGAGGTAGTGACGCATGATTATGGAAAATACCGACCGATTACGATTTTGCCAGTTGTGGATAAAATAGTAGAAAAATACATTTGTGGTAAAGTTCAGCAATTTTATTCTGTTAACGAGGTTTTGTCATCCCAACAGTATGGGTTTCAGCCGAATAAAAGCACCTCACTGTTACTATCTCGTTTTACAGATGATGTTAACTACCACCTGAACGCGAAAAAACATGTTATCCTTGTTTTTATAGACTACGGAAAGGCATTTGACACATTGAAACATGATCTCCTAACTGAAAGGTTGGAGAGTAGTGGAGTAAGAGGAAAATTGCTAGAATGGTGTAAAGACTACCTAAAAAATCGTAGATACCAAGTCAGAGTAGGAGACACTTATAGTGACAGCATAAACATTACGGAAGGAACTGCACAGGGGTCAGTATTAGGACCTCTGCATTATTTAACTTACGTTAACGTTACTTAACAATGTGATTAAGCACTGCACGGTATATCAATTCGCAGATGACACATGTCTCATGGCTGCAGTCAAAGATCCCTTGATTGCGCAAAATCAAATTCAAGAAGACTTCACAGCAATAAGCAAGTGGTCACATGACTCAGGTCTAGTCATTAACGGAGATAAAACAAAAATTATTCATGTCCGTTCTAATCATAATTATTATCCTGGCAAAGAAAACTTGAAAGTTATCTCACACTGTCATGAATGCTTACACTCATCAAAATGTACAAAAGATTTTCAAATAATTGAGCAAATGACGCAGTACACCTACCTTGGGCTAGTAATAGACAATAGATTCAATTGGGCGAAGCATATAGATAAAGTCTGCAACAAACTTAGAGCCATTATGGCAAAATTTTGTATAATAAAATGTAAAATTCCATATCATATCCTATTGACCCTATACAAGACGCTAGTGGAAAGTATCTTATCATATGGACTCACTAGTTATGGCCGAACTTTTAAAACCTACCTATATCAGATATTTAAAATTCAATATAGACAACTGAAGTTAATAGTACCCACTAAAGTTAAAACTAAGTACTCAAGTGATCCTGATGGACTATTTAAATATTGTGGCGTATTGCCAATACATAAAAAAGTAGAATTTAATTTATTAGTGGAACAATACTTTCGTACAGAGATCCAAGTTCCTAAAAGTCACGCCAGAATCACTAGAAGCATAATGCACAAAAAACTAAATATCCCATTATTTAATAATTTATATGGTAAGCGAACCTCCCAATACCTAATCCCACACCTTATAAACAATTTGCCAATCGAACTTAAAAATAAAATATCTCAAAATAATATTAAAGCCACATTAATAAAACATTATTTATCCTAACTTACACTTAGCAAAATTCTAAATTATAACAGTCGAGCTTCAGCATTACTAACTTAGGTACTTCTTAAAAATATTTTTTTTACTAATTTCATGATTGTACTTAAAATTTAATTTTTATTATTTTACTTTGGCAAAAAAGGAGCATCCTATAGCTGCCAAGCGCAGCGTTGTCATTCGCTCACTGATCGCATGCGCGTGATTGGTGGATCGCCTGTGTACAACTGTATACGTACCAGCCACGCCATGCAGAGCGCTACTCGTAGACCGCAGGCTGTGTTTGAATGCGACACTGCATAATATGCGTGTTAAGCTTTAAGCATAAGTACCTAGTTTTAGAGAACCATAGTACCTATCTAGATAAACCTAACATAGGATTTAAGATACTACTAACCAAAACATGTATTCCTTGTGTCAATAAATCATATCTATCTATCTATCTATCTATTTCGCGCGTCAATTGTTTTAAGTACGAACGAGTGACGAAGTCTTACAAAAATGAAAATAAAAGTGGACTGAAATGGTGCGGCCTTATGCCATCGCTCTGGTGAACTTGGCTTGTATGACGTACGCAGAGCTCAGCTGTTTCCATCCCAGGATAACGTGTGTCAAGCTAGGAAACTATCCCAAAGACACAAAGGCTACGTACGTACGTACATATGGCCAGTTCACCATGCCCAGTCATGCAAAATACAAGTGTTCGTAAGGTGTTTATTAAGCTGACAAATTAGGTACTAATTTGTGTTTTCTCGAGTGTGTAATAATACTCTATTAGTAAGAAATCGTGCGGAGGTTGCATGATGGTGATTTTGGTAAGTGAATTTCATTCACTGTACAAAGAACTGAAATTTAAATTGATTAGTACATGCAATTAATTGATGATAAACTTTAACCCTAGATTCATTAACATTCGTCTCACAGACCGCACAAAACGTAAAAAATTATTCAAAGTTATAAGGCGAATCAAATACACCTTTTAAGCACCTTCATAAGTCATACAACCAAATACATCGCAAGTGTATTTTACTCGCAATGACGTTTCATTGAGCAGATAGAGAGTTTTATTCGTCTGCGTAAAGAACATTTATGAATAAAATAAGAACTGGCCTAGGGTTGAGTATACGCCAAAAATACCTGCCTACCAAGGTACTTTAGTCTATTGATTTTTTTGATTATTCTGTGAATTTAGACTTGTTTTAAAACAGTTTATATTGCCTAGAAACAAACCTGGAAACTTGCCTGGTTTTCTAGGGTGACCATAATATCGCGTACAATATCGAAGACTTATAATATCACAATACTGCGAAACTAAAACAGGCATTAACCTTATCTCATAGGTTTTGGACTCTACTCATGATACTGAACCTCTGGTTTCAAGGATAACGCTGTTCACACTAACACCCTGTATTTAAAAAGTAAAAAATTACGTGTCACTAACATAGGATATACCTACAATACTAACACAATATGGACCTAAATTTAAATTTTATGTTGTCCGAAATAAATGATTTTTTTTTTTTTTGTTATACGTATAAACCTTCCTCTTGAATCACTCTATGTGTAAAAAAAAAAACACATTAAAATCCGTTGCGTAGTTTTAAAGATTTAAGCATTCAAAGGGACATAGGGACAGAAAAAGCGACTTTGTTTTATACTATGTAGTGATAAGTGGGGAAGCACTTTAGGTGCTGTTTGCGCCTTAAAATACTTCAGTAGTTACGGAGATTACTTACAACCAACACTTACCGACTTTCCCATTAATTATAATAGTGAGATCATGTTTCGATAGAATGTGCGAATCAGGAAATATTTATTTTCATCCCCCCATCTCGGAAAGAGTATATTTTTGGTCTTCGATATATCCGAGTGCAAAAGCCGTTTTTATCCTCTAGACGCTTGAGTACATTGAATTTAGAACATCGCGTGTACAGTTTGTAAATTGAAAACATCAATGAACCGTAGGTACTTCTACCTCTAAAGTGTAAAGTGTGTTTTTTAATTCTATTTTTTTCGGCCATTTGCCTGCGTACTGAGTGGTCGTGTCATTATTGTTCGCTTTTCGTCGTGATTATTTAATTGATTTTAATTATTAATATACTGAATATTAAGTGTCTCGGTCCCTCTCGTTTCTCCCTGAGAGATTCGTCGTATAACCCGGCGGCCATCTTGGATTCTGTCGGACCTCTCTCTCATTCTCGTGGTGGAGTGGCGTGGCCTATGGAACAGTGAGTGCATTACCAAACATCCTTCCAAATCTCTGTTACTCATCAAGAACTTACAAAATTTATTTGGCATCGGAGAGGATCGAACACGGTGCTGCGGAGCGTGCATGTGGTGCTGGATACTGTCGCTCTATCAACTGAGCTATCCGAGTTGATTTGACCCGGTCAAAAATTGGATTATCCTCCTGCGAACTTTGCTTGTCGCTACACTCTGAAGCTTTGAGCATATTATTGGTAAAAATGCTTTGCCATGGATGCCAAATGAACAAGGAAGATTCCCTGAAATGTAATAACTGCGCTTCCGCATATTGCTACAGTTGTCTAAATCTAATAACAGATTCTTCAAAGAACCTAAATGCAGATAAACTGGCGGCCCTTAGCTGTCCTTACTGCCAGAACATTACTCGTCGCAAGGTTAATAATAATACACCGATTGGCTAAATGAATGAGTCTATGAATTCCTAATTTAGCCATAATATATCAACTGACACTCAGGAGATTGCTATTAACACTTCAACAGGCTCCAATTTATGTAATCAGCCAGTCACCATGGAAAGCATCAACAAGCTGTTTGACATAAAACTCTCACCGGATTCTGCTTTTATGATTAACTTGCGTTCAACGCTTAAAAAAGACATGGAAAAAATGGTATTCGTAGAAGTAAATCGAGCTATTGAAAAGGTTAAAGATGACCTCGCTGTCTCGTTGGATTTCTTCTCTGCAGAGAACCAAGACATCAGGACTGACATATTGGAGAAAGATGCCCACATCAAACAGCTTGAATCTGAGCTTACTAAGTCACAGTCTGCGTTAGCCAAGCTTCAAACCCGAGTAACGGTCATGGAAAAATTATCTCGCGATTTGAATATCGAAATTCACGAAGTCCCGGAAAACAAGGACGAAAACCTCGTGGCCTTATTTAAGAAAATGTGCGAGTGTCTGCAAGTCACTGTTGCTGAGAGTGAAATTGGCCTTTGTCGACGCCTAGCAAAGATGAATCCTGACTCTAGGAGACCTAGAAACATACTTGTGACCCTTTCATCGCAGCGACTTCGTGACGTCATCTTGTCGGCAGTCACACGATTCTATAGGTCGAACCCAAAAGATATGCTTTGTGCAACACACTTGGGCTTAAACACTACTTCACGAATTTACGTAGCGGAGCACCTGTCTGCCGAAGACGCCGAAGTTAAGGAACTACACAGTGCTGCAAGAAAATTTTGTAAAGACAATAATTTCAAGTTTTGCTAGGTACGTTTTGGTAGAGTTAGTATTAGAAAGGACGAGAAGAGTCCATCCATTCTTATAAAAAAATTGAGATTTTGAATAACTTGCGTCGAGAGTAGTTGCTTTGTTATTAAGTAAATACAAATAATTATAACTAACCTAAAGGTCTATTTTGCTGTAACTTGTTCTAGCGATTAAATAATGGTCGCAGTTTATTATCAAAATGTAAATAGAATACGAAGTAAATTGTTGGAATTCAATTATTTAAACTTGTTAAATTCTAACTTTGATATTATATGTCTCACGGAAACAAACTCAAACAAAAGTATTTTTGATGGCGAAGTTGTTGATACACGTTAAGGTCAGTTGGGGTAATTGCGGCTATGGGGTAAGTGCGGCAAGCATCATTATTCAAGATATTAGCAATGTTATTGCTAAAACCGCCATCTAGTCATGACAAGAGACACAAAATTATATCTCAGAAAAAAAATTGGGACCGCCACTTTAAGGAAATAGGAGTTATCGCCATTTTTATTTCTCACTCGAATTTTAATACACATCGTAGTTGATACGTGTGCGTTACTGTGCTACAAAAACAAGGTTTTTGCTTAGATTGGATAATCTGACAGACAAACAACATTACAGATAAGCTTCGTATTTATGTAGGTAGTTATTTAATTTGCATCTATGCGCATTAGGCTATAATCCCAGTTCAAAAATTTCACTTCAAGTTGCACTTTTTGGGAAAGTGCGGCTACCATGCTTGGGGTAAGTGCGGCACTATGCCGCACTTACCCCAAGTCAGCGGTTTTCAACCTTATGTTTTAGGAGTAAATGTATTGGTATTTATTTTAAACTAGCTGCGCCCCGCAGCGTCGCCCGCGGGGAAATTTATTTATTTGTCAAATATCATATTTTTATACCTACATAATATGCTTTTCCCGACGAAGACAAATCCAAAAATATAAAAATAATAAAAATCGGTCCAGCCAATATGTATATAGATAAATCGTTAGATAGACTCGGCCGATTTCTGGAACGCATGTCAACTTCATAATTTACTAATCAATGTTCAAATCTCTATTCAAGTGTCATTTGGGTTTCTCGAACGTTGATTACGTACTTAGATTTTGAACAGTGATTACTTAACAATCTTGTCAACTCATTGAAGCAAAACTCTTGTCAAATATCAAAATGGGTTTCTGGAACGATAATTAAGCATGATTCTTTGGTCAAGCTCTTGTCAAATCAATAATTAGCTAATCGGTGATTTAGCTCTAATTAGTTGAAATTTTTACAACAATGTGCTGTATTTTGCCAAGTTCTAAATCGAATATATATAAAAAAATCAACAGGTTGGTACTCCTAAAGCGGTTTTGTTATGTATTACTAAACATAAGGATCGTTTTACCATTAAATAAAAATAAATTAACTCTTATATTCTAGGATGCTTCGTTTTGCTTCCGCATATAAGAAACATATAAACAATATAAAAAAACTTGGTGAAATACAGGAATAAATATTAGGAATTTATATATTTTATTATATATTTTATTTATATTATATATTTTATTAGGAAAAAATATTGGTAATAAAGCAATGTAAAAGGGTTCCTACTTGCCTACTAAAGTAGTTAAAGTTAATTTTTCTATTTCGGTATAGTTTTTTTCTTCATAATAAACAATCTATTATTACCTATCTAATTTACAATTTTGAACTTTTTCAAACGTAAACAAACAAGTATTCGCGCCACAAGCATAAGCATAAACAATAACTGGGTAGAAGGGACTCTTCTTTAATCGAGTCCAGACATGTTTTTTTTTACTTAGGGCACTAGAATGCACTATTTATATTTTTTAATAATGTTCAGAACACACCAGCTATTTCGGATATAAGTATATTCAATATAGGTTACGACCCATCAGTTCAGTCCACTTTTTTCTTCTGAAAAAAAGAAAATTGGATTAGTTACCTACGTATTGGGTTGGTACCTATTATTTCACAAAGGTACACGTCAGTTTGAATTATTTATTAAACGAGAGCACATAAAGAATGCATCATAAAAAAAAAACCTCGAGGTAATTCATGATACTCAACTCAACTCAAAATCGCACCGGGCTCTCGGACAGTGTTCTCGAAACTACCGATTTTTCGGTATTTGTACCGATATGGGCTCTGTGCTACCGACATACCGAAATATAACGAATTTTCTACGATTTCTGGATATACATGGAAATTCTCCCGATTTCTCTACCGATTTTACACTTTTCAGTTGGCAACCCTTTTCATTTATGTTTAATTTAATGTTACGGGGAAGCCCTCAATAGTAAGTATGGACCCAGTGCAGAATGTTCCATATATTTTGGGGAATACCCTTGTTCTTACAACTTGTTGTCTTACAACATAAGAATAAATAATAACTGAGTAGAAGGGACTCTTCTTCGATCTAGTCCCAAATGCCAAATAAAAAATGATTATGTAAATTAGTATTTAAGTGATTGTTATAAATGAGTCTGTAAGTGATTATTATAAATTAGTCTGTAAGTTTTTGTTCTTAATAAATAAACGAATTTGATTGAATACTGTATTTTTTTTTGTCAAATACCGATTTTGGGTACAAATATACCGATTTTAGCTGGCAACTCTACCGATCTTGCTCTATGACGTTCGAGACCACTGCTCTCGGACAACATAACTATAATTTCAACTGATACTTGCGGCCGCCACCGCGCGCCGCGATCGGTAAACATAAATGAATGATCATTAAAAACCGCGTGCAGTGTCGCCGGCTGTGGCAGCCCGACCGATATGCCCGTTTAACGTGGAAAATATGTAGTGTAGGCTAATATCTTGACCTTGAGCGCGTTTCCCTTCTACTCTTACTTTCTACTATTTACTTATTCTTATGCCACAAGCGTCATTTTTAGGGTTCCGTACCCAAAGGGTAAAAACGGGACCCTATTACTAATACTTCGCTTTCTGTCCGTCGAAAAGAAATATTTAAGGCGGGCTCCCATTAAAACGCCTTTTTTACAATTTTTGGTCGATATTAATAAATGGTAACATGGTAACAATGGTAACAGCCTACCTGTTACCACTTGAAATATTCACAAAATACTTAATTTTAAGTATATTTTTACTTAAGTAATAAAAAATAAAATTTAAAAAATATGGTACGGAACCCTTAGTGCGAGTCTGACTCGCCCTTGGATGGTTTTATTGAAGTTTAGGAGTGAATGACTGAACTGAAAGAATGACAATCGTAAGATGATCAATGATTAGCTAATTATTATCTAATCAGCGTTCGTGCACCCCGATTTGAATTGACCAGTGTGTTAAATTAATCGCTTTGTCAACTGATTTGAGATTTGAATAGCCTTCTAGAAACCGGGTGGAATGTCGTTATAATAATATGCAAAATTAAGTTTTAAAACCGCCTTAATATTTCGAACTTATGAAAGGCTAACGGCCGATTTCTGGAACGCATGTCAACTTCATAATTTACTAATCAACGTTCAAATCTCTATTCAAGTGTCATTTGGGTTTCTCGGACGTTGATTACGTACTTAGATTTTGAACAGTGATTACTTAACAAGCTTGTCAACTCATTGAAGCAAAACTCTTGTCAAATATCAAAATGGGTTTCTGGAACGATAATTAAGCATGATTCTTTGGTCAAGCTCTTGTCAAATCAATAATTAGCTAATCGGTGATTTAGCTCTAATTAGTTGAAATTTTTACAACAATGTGCTGTATTTTGCCAAGTTCTAAATCGAATATATATAAAAAATCAACAGGTTGGTACTCCTAAAGCGGTTTTGTTATGTATTAGGTACTAAACATAAGGATCGTTTTACTATTAAATAAAAATAAATTAAATTACCTCTTATATTCTAGGATGCTTCGTTTTGCTTCCGCATATTAGAAACATATAAATAATATAAAAAAACTTGGTGAAATACAGGAATTAAAAAATATTGGTAATAAAGCAATGTAAAAGGGTTCCTACTTGCCTACTAAAGTAGTTAAAGGTATTTTTTCTATTTCGGTATAGTTTTTTTCTTCATAATAAACAATCTACCTATCTAATTCACAATTTTGAACTTTTTCAAACGTAAACAAACAAGTATTCGCGCCACAAGCAATTGATAGATTGATGGCTGGATTGATTGATGGATTGATGGATTGATTGATGGATTGAATGATTGATAGATAGATGGCTTGATGGATGGATTGATGGATTGGTGGATGGATTGACGGCTTGATTGATGGATTGATGGATGGATGGATGTTTGTTACTCTTTCACGCAAAAACTACTGAACGGATATGGGTGAAATTAATCACAGAGATAGATTACCGTCTGGAATAACACTTAGGATAAATTTTATCCCGGCATTCCCACGGGAACGGGAATTACGCGGGTGAAACCTCGAGGCGCTGCTAGTTTGAAATACTTGTATAAGGGCAAGTCACTCCTTTTGCGTTAATTTGAGGTTTAAGAAGAGGGAAGAACTACTAAAATGACTTACAACGGGAAATTAACCTTTGTTGAAGAACTCTGTGACGCCAAGGAGCGTTTGCGACGCAGGAGGATGCGGTTTCGATTTCCGCCTCGTGACAAATATTAGTAAGATAATGTAGAAATTTGTTCCGCTAGATGGTGCTGTGTGGATTGTCGAGCTTTATATATTTATTTATATTTTTAACTAGCGACCCGCCTCGGCTTCGCACCGTTTTATATTTAAATTGATGGTTAGTCCACAGTATCAACCCATCAATCAATCATTGTTTATAAACACTTTGAAGGGTTGATAGATTGATGGATTGACGGATTGTTTGATGGACTTATAAATTGATTGATAGATTGATGGCTTGATGGATGGATTGATGGCTTGGTGGATGGATTGACGGCTTGATGGATGGATTGATGGATGGATTGATGGATTGATGGATTCATTAATGGATTGATGGATGGATGGATTGATGTATTGATGGATTGATGGATTGATTGATGGATGGATTGATTGATGGATTGCTTGATTGATGGCTTGATGGGTGGATTGACGGCTTGATGGATGAATGGATGGATTGATTGATTGATGACTTGATTGATTGATAGATTGATGGCTTGATGGATGGATTGATGGATGGAATGATGGATTGACGGCTTGATGGATGGATTGATGGATGGATTGATTTATGGATTGATGGATGGATGGATTGATGGATTGATTGATGGATTGATGGCTGGAATGATGGATTAAAACTTATTCCACTTGCACCACCCCCCAAAGTCATGCCTTGGCCGCTACAAATGGAAATGGAGTATTTAAAGTCCGGTGCCGTATCGTATCGCAGCTCCGATCGCCGTCCGATTTGTCCCACGTTATTACCTCGAGCTTTCAGGCACTTCACATTAGACCACGTGCTTTAGACTTTACACCTAAGTTATAACTTCAAGGTTAGTCCTACTAATATTATAAACGTGAATGTTTGTAAGTGTAATAAGTAGACTTACAATGTGGTTATATGGATGGATTGACGGCTTGATGGATGGATTGATTGATGGCTTGATTGATTGATAGATTGATGGCTTGATGGATGGATTGATGGATTGGTGGATGGATTGACGGCTTGATGGATGGATTGATGGATGGATTGATTTATGGATTGATGGATGGATGGATTGATGGATTGATTGATGGATTGATGGCTGGAATGATGGATTAAAACTTATTCCACTTGCACCACCCCCCAAAGTCATGCCTTGGCCGCTGCAAATGGAAATGGAGTATTTAAAGTCCGGTGCCGTATCGTATCGCAGCTCCGATCGCCGGCCGATTTGTCCCACGTTTTTACCTCGAGCTTTCAGGCACTTCACATTAGACCACGTGCTTTAGACTTTACACCTAAGTTATAACTTCAAGGTTAGTCCTACTAATATTATAAAGATAAAGATAAAGATAAAGATAAAGATAAAGATAAAGATAAAGATAAAGATAAAGATAAAGATAAAGATAAAGATAAAGATAAAGATAAAGATAAAGATAAAGATAAAGATAAAGATAAAGATAAAGATAAAGATAAAGATAAAGATAAAGATAAAGATAAAGATAAAGATAAAGATAAAGATAAAGATAAAGATAAAGATAAAGATAAAGATAAAGATAAAGATAAAGATAAAGATAAAGATAAAGATAAAGATAAAGATAAAGATAAAGATAAAGATAAAGATAAAGATAAAGATAAAGATAAAGATAAAGATAAAGATAAAGATAAAGATAAAGATAAAGATAAAGATAAAGATAAAGATAAAGATAAAGATAAAGATAAAGATAAAGATAAAGATAAAGATAAAGATAAAGATAAAGATAAAGATAAAGATAAAGATAAAGATAAAGATAAAGATAAAGATAAAGATAAAGATAAAGATAAAGATAAAGATAAAGATAAAGATAAAGATAAAGATAAAGATAAAGATAAAGATAAAGATAAAGATAAAGATAAAGATAAAGATAAAGATAAAGATAAAGATAAAGATAAAGATAAAGATAAAGATAAAGATAAAGATAAAGATAAAGATAAAGATAAAGATAAAGATAAAGATAAAGATAAAGATAAAGATAAAGATAAAGATAAAGATAAAGATAAAGATAAAGATAAAGATAAAGATAAAGATAAAGATAAAGGTAAAGGTAAAGGTAAAGGTAAAGGTAAAGGTAAAGGTAAAGGTAAAGGTAAAGGTAAAGGTAAAGGTAAAGGTAAAGGTAAAGGTAAAGGTAAAGGTAAAGATAAAGATAAAGATAAAGATAAAGATAAAGATAAAGATAAAGATAAAGATAAAGATAAAGATAAAGATAAAGATAAAGATAAAGATAAAGATAAAGATAAAGATATATTTATTTGTCTAAGAAACGGCACAGACACACAGATACAAATGAAAGGTAGGAACTTAAGTATGTAAGTACCTATTCATTACAATAAGCAGATTACTTACTTAGCACACTATACACGTTAAATAAGAAGTTGGCAGGTATTTCTAAATTTACATACATAGGTATCTTAATATTATAATTATCCTACATCTAGGTATATTTAAAATCTAATAGAAAAAATAATGCTAGGTACACATAAAGAAAAGAAATAGAAGAGGTTTGTCAATTGTCTGTGCTGCCACTCAGGCCAAAAAGGGTCAAACTCAGCTTAGTGCCGAACCACGCGTACCTACGCGCGGATCAACGCTGATTTTCAGTTTGATCCTGTGGACAAGTGAAATCTTAAATGAAATCTTGAATTATAAACGTGAATGTTTGTAAGTGTAGTAAGTAGACTTACAATGTGGTTATAATGGATGGATTGACTGATTGATGGATGGATGGATGGATTGATTGATTGATGGATGGATTGATGGCTTGATGGATGGATTGATGGCTTGATAGATGGATTGACAGCTTGATGGAAGGATTGATGGATGGATTGATGGATTCATTTATGGATTGATGTGGATGGATTGATGGATTGATTGATGGCTTGATGGATGGATTGACGGCTTGATGGATGGATTGATGGATGGATTGATGGATTCATTTATGGATTGATGGATGGATGGATTGATGGATTGATTGATGGATTGCTTGATTGATGGCTTGATGGGTGGATTGACGGCTTGATGGATGGATTGATGGCATGGAGCAATCATTAATTTTTAAATTATAATCATAAACATAAGTACTAACCTTTCCAGTCTCACTATTTATTATTTTCCATGTTGATTTTATAACATTTTTGCTATTTTTAATTTTCGAGCTAATATAATTTGACTTTGCTATCAGACAAACTTTTCTAAACATTTTTGAGTAATTTTTAACTTTATCTTTGAACTCCACGCTAAAATTGTATTTTTTTCACTATATAGTTCATACAACTTTTGTCTACTCTTATGAATACCTACAGTTGCCCACTCACTAAATGAAAGTTTATCAGAAAGAAACCACAATCGATCTGGCTGTAAATATGGAATTGAATGCAGAGGTAAATTTCTCAAAAAAACTGCTATATAGCTCACTTGGGTTGTTATGTGAGTAATTAGGTGTTGGTTTGGAATTCCAATTTGATTTCAGAGGCTGATGTAATGCTCTAGGGAGTGCTCAGCTTGACCAAGTTTACATCTCAGGTCTTGCATTTCTGCTTCATATTGGATTTTATTATAATTTAGCTGTGCTGTACAGAGGTCTAATTTATTTACAGCTTTTCTTTTGTATTTCAGTTTATATACTACATTTTTCTGGTTTTTTAATAATTTCTTAGTTTTTTCTATAACTTACTTATTTTAACATATTTTTTAAACTTATTTTTGCTTAGTGTTAAGTGTAAGTTGTGTGTCGGATTGATGGTTTGGTGGATGGATTGACGGCTTGATGGATGGATTGATGGATGGATGGATTGATGATGGCTTGATTGATTGATGGATTGATTGATTGATAGATGGATGGATGGCTTGATGTATGGATTGATTGCTTGATGGATGGATGGATCTATGGCTTGATGGATGGATTGATGATGGCTTGATTGATTGATGGATTGATTCATTGATGAATGAATTGATGGATTGACGGCTTGATGGATGGATTGATTTATGGATTGATGGATGGATTGATTGATGAATGGATTGATGGCTTGATGTGTGGATTGATTGCTTGATGGATGGATGGATCTATGGCTTGATGGATGGATTGATGAATTGAATGATGGATTGATGGGTTGATGGATGGATGGATTGATGGATTGACGGATTGATGGTTTGATGAATTGATAGATTGATGGATTGATTGATGGATAGATGGATGGATGGACTGATGGATTGATGGATTGATTGATGTTTTGATGGATTGATTGATGGATTGATGGATGGATGGATGTTTGTTACTCTTTCACGCAAAATCTACTGAACGGATATGGGTGAAATTAATCACAGACAACTTACACTTAAGTTGTGTGTCGGATTGATGGTTTGGTGGATGGATTGACGGCTTGATGGATGGATTGATGGATGGATGGCTGGATTGATTGATGAATGGATGGATGGCTGGATTGATTGATGAATGGATTGATGGCTGGATTGATTGATGAATGGATTGATGGCTTGATGGATTGATTTATGGATTGATGGATGAATGGATTGATGGCTTGATGGATGGATTGATGATGGCTTGATTGATTGATGGATTGATTGATTGATAGATGGATGGATGGATGGATGGCTTGATGGATGGATTGATGATGGCTTGATTGATTGATGGATTGATTGAATGATGGATGAATTGATGGATTGACGGCTTGATGGATGGATTGATTTATGGATTGATGGATGGATTGATTGATGAATGGATTGATGGCTTGATGGATTGATTTATGGATGAATGGATTGAAGGCTTGATGTGTGGATTGATTGCTTGATGGATGGATGGATTGATGAATTGAATGATGGATTGATGGGTTGATGGATGGATGGATTGATGGATTGACGGATTGATGGTTTGATGAATTGATAGATTGATGGATTGATTGATGGATAGATGGATGGATGGACTGATGGATTGATGGATTCATGGATTGATGGATTGATTGATGTTTTGATGGATTGATTGATGGATTGATTGATGGATGGATGGATGGATTGATGGATTGATTTATGGATTGATGGATGAATGGATTGATGGCTTGATGTATGGATTGATTGCTTGATGGATGGATGGATCTATGGCTTGATGGATGGATTGATGATGGCTTGATTGATTGATGGATTGATTGATTGATAGATGGATGGATGGCTTGATGTATGGATTGATTGCTTGATGGATGGATGGATCTATGGCTTGATGGATGGATTGATGATGGCTTGATTGATTGATGGATTGATTCATTGATGAATGAATTGATGGATTGACGGCTTGATGGATGGATTGATTTATGGATTGATGGATGGATTGATTGATGAATGGATTGATGGCTTGATGTGTGGATTGATTGCTTGATGGATGGATGGATCTATGGCTTGATGGATGGATTGATGAATTGAATGATGGATTGATGGGTTGATGGATGGATGGATTGATGGATTGACGGATTGATGGTTTGATGAATTGATAGATTGATGGATTGACTGATGGATAGATGGATGGATGGACTGATGGATTGATGGATTGATTGATGTTTTGATGGATTGATTGATGGATTGATGGATGGATGGATGTTTGTTACTCTTTCACGCAAAATCTACTGAACGGATATGGGTGAAATTAATCACAGACAACTTACACTTAAGTTGTGTGTCGGATTGATGGTTTGGTGGATGGATTGACGGCTTGATGGATGGATTGATGGATGGATGGCTGGATTGATTGATGAATGGATTGATGGCTGGATTGATTGATGAATGGATTGATGGCTTGATGGATTGATTTATGGATTGATGGATGAATGGATTGATGGCTTGATGTATGGATTGATTGCTTGATGGATGGATGGATCTATGGCTTGATGGATGGATTGATGATGGCTTGATTGATTGATGGATTGATAGATGGATGAATTGATGGATTGACGGCTTGATGGATGGATTGATGGATGGATTGATTTATGGATTGATGGATGGATGGATTGATGGATTGATTGATGGATTGATGGCTGGATTGATTGATGAACGGATTGATGGATTGATTTATGGATGTATGGATTGATGGCTTGATGTGTGGATTGATTGCTTGATGGATGGATGGATCTATGGCTTGATGGATGGATTGATGAATTGAATGATGGATTGATGGGTTGATGGATGGATGGATTGATGGATTGACGGATTGATGGTTTGATGAATTGATAGATTGATGGATTGATTGATGGATAGATGGATGGATGGACTGATGGATTGATGGATTCATGGATTGATGGATGGATTGATGAATTGAAAGATGGATTGATGGGTTGATGGATGGATGGATTGATTGATTGACGGATTGATGAATAAGAATAAGAATAAGAATAAGAATAATTATTCTTATTCTTATTCTTATTCTGATGGATTGATTGATGGTTTGATGGATTGATTGATGGATTGATGGATGGATGGATGTTTGTTACTATTTCACGCAAAAACTACTAAACGGATATGGGTGAAATTAATCACAGAGATAGATTACCGTCTGGACACTTAGGATAAATTTTATCCCGGAATTCCCACGGGAACGGGAATTACGCGGGTGAAACCGCGAGGCGCTGCTAGTTTGAAATACTTGTATAAGGGCAAGTCACTCCTTTTGCGTTAATTTGAGCTTTAAGAAGAGGGAAGAACTACTAAAATGACATACAACGGGAATTTACCTTTTTTGAAGACCTCTGTGACGCCAAGGAGCGTTTGCGACGCAGGAGGATGCGGTTTCGATTTCCGCCTCGTGACAAATATTAGTAAGATATGTAGAAATTTGTTCCGCTAGATGGTGCTGTGTGGATTGTCGAGCTTTATATATTTATTTTATATTTTTGACTAGCGACCCGCCTCGGCTTTGCACCGTTTTCTTATACGTTAAAACCTTTCTCTTGAATAACTCTATCTATTAAAAAAAACCGCATCAAAATCCGTTGCGTAGTTTAAGAAAACGTACAAAGGGACATAACGACATAGGGACAGAGAAAACGACTTTGTTTTACGCTATTTAGTGATGTAAAGTAAAGAAGCGAACAAGAAACCTTTACCTTTAGGCCGTAGTAACAATAAGTAAAACTTATTCCACTTGCACCACCCCCCAAAGTCATGCCTTGGCCGCTACAAATGGAAATGGAGTATTTAAAGTCCGGTGCCGTATCGTATCGCAGCTCCGATCGCCGGCCGATTTGTCCCACGTTATTACCTCGAGCTTTCAGGCACTTCACATTAGACCACGTGCTTTAGACTTTACACCTAAGTTATAACTTCAAGGTTAGTCCTACTAATATTATAAACAAGAATGTTTGTAAGTGTAGTTAGTAGACTTACAATGTGGTTATATGGATGGATTGACGGCTTGATGGATGGATTGATGGATTCATTTATGGATTGATGGATGGATGGATTGATAGATTGATGGATTGATGGATTGATTGATGGATTGATTGATTGAGACTGACACTAGCTCTAATTAGTTGAAATTTTTACAACAATGTGCTGTATTTTGCCAAGTTCTAAATCTAATATATATATAAAATCAACAGGTTGGTACTCCTAAAGCGGTTTTGTTATGTATTACTAAACATAAGGATCGTTTAATAAAAATAAATTAAATTACCTCCTATATTCTAGGATGCTTCGTTTTGCTTCCGCATATTAGAAACATATAAATAATATAAAAAAAACTTGATGAAATACAGGAATTAAAAAATATTTGTAATAAAGCAATGGGTTCCTACTTGCCTACTAAAGTAGTTAAAGGTATTTTTTCTATTTCGGTATAGTTTTTTTCTTCATAATAAACAATCTATTATTACCTATCTAATTTACAATTTTGAACTTTTTCAAACGTAAACAAACAAGTATTCGCGCCACAAGCATAAGCTTAAATAATAACTGGGTAGAAGGGACTCTTCTTTAATCGAGTCCAGACATGTTTTTTTTTACTTAGGGCACTAGAATGCACTATTTATATTTTGTAATAATGTTCAGAACACACCAACTATTTCGGATATAAGTATATTCAATATAGGTTACGACCCATCAGTTCAATCCACTTTTTTCTTCTGAAAAAAAGAAAATTTGATTAGTTACCTACGTATTGGGTTGGTACCTATTATTTCACAAAGGTACACGTCAGTTTGAATTATTTATTAAACGAGAGCACATAAAGAATGCATCATAAAAAAAAACCTCGAGGTAATTCATGATACTCAACTCAACTCAAAATCGCACCGGGCTCTCGGACAACATAACTATAATTTCAACTAATACTTGCGGCCGCCACCGCGCGCCGCGATCAGTAAACATAAATGAATGATCATTAAAAACCGCGTGCAGTGTCGCCGGCTGTGGCAGCCCGACCGATATGCCCGTTTAACGTGGAAAATAGTGTAGGCTAATATCTTGACCTTGAGCGCGTTTCCCTTCTACTCTTACTTACTACTATTTACTTATTCTTATGCCAAAAGCGTCATTTTAGGGTTCCGTACCCAAAGGGTAAAAACGGGACCCTATTACTAATACTTCGCTTTCTGTCCGTCGAAAATAAATATTTAAGGCGGGCTCCCATTAAAACGCCTTTTTTACTATTTTTGGTCGATATTAATAAATGGTAACATGGTAACAATGGTAACAGCCTACCTGTTACCGCTTGAAATATTCACAAAATACTTAATTGTAAGTATATTTTTACTTAAGTAATAAAAAATAAAATTTAAAAAATATGGTACGGAACCCTTAGTGCGAGTCTGACTCGCCCTTGGATGGTTTTATTGAAGTTTAGGAGTGAATGACTGAACTGAAATAATGACAATCGTAAGATGATCAATGATTAGCTAATTATTATCTAATCAGCGTTCGTGCACCCCGATTTGAATTGACCAGTGTGTTAAATTAATCGCTTTGTCAACTGATTTGACATTTGAATAGCCTTCTAGGTGTCTAGAATATTTTAGCGAGATTTATTTTGAAACATTTATTTTCTATGGCAACTTAATAAATTAAGTTTTTTTAAAATAATAATACATATAGTCACTAAATTAGTTTAGGAACTTATGAGAGACTGACGGCCGATTTCTGGAACGCATGTCAACTTCAAAATTTACTAATCAATGTTCAAATCTCTATTCAAGTGTCATTTGGGTTTCTCGAACGTTGATTACGTACTCAGATTTTGAACAGTGATTACTTAACAAGCTTGTCAACTCATTGAAGCAAAGCTCTTGTTTTGTGTCGAGAGTGTCGTCACGACCACAGACGAGGAAGTGTTACTCTTGTTATCTTTTCATGTAATAAGTGATATTTAAAAGATCTGTTACTTAACTGCGTAACTAACATATAAATTGCAGTATTGTGCTTAATTAGTGTGATTAAGTTTTGTGTTATTCCAAGTTTTTACTGAGATATATTACATAAAACAGGACACTGAATCGACAAATATTTTTCTACCCTCAAATAGTGAAAAAAGATAGCGCTTATTGAACTATTACTAAATTAATTGGACGCCCTTATACATATAAAGCACTCTTTCGTCAAGCATATAAACATAGTAGAACGATCATAAGTTCCTACCATACGTAAACCATGGTGCAGTGTATAGCTTGCGGGAAATTTTTGAAAGGGGGCGCCGTATGTCCGTCATGCAACAGCACGAGCCACTTTGAATGTGTGAACCTGCCGCGGGGAGCCAGGGTGGCCGACACCTGGCGCTGTGGAGCCTGCCAGGCCGGCGCGCCCAAGGGCCGTGACCCTTCGACGCCCGTGCGCCTCGCCCAGCTGGACTATGCGGCGCAGGAAGAGGCAATGGCTCTCGATGACACGGCGAACAATATTACGGCCGAGTTTACGGATGCCGAGCAGCAACTGTATGCTCGTACCCTTCGAGAGGAAATGCTTGCGGAGTTTACGGGGATGCACAATCAGTTGGTCACAGAGATAAACTCATTTAAGACTGACTTTCAAATCATGTTCACCGAGTTTCGCGAATTCAGGTCAGAGATGGCCGAGCTCAGGGCGTCTGTGTCGGGGTCGGGGATGGCGCAGCGAATGGACGGCATCGAGCGGCGCCTGGAGGCGGTCGAGCAGCGCCGCGCCGAGCCTCCGTCCGCCGGCGCTGAGGTGTGTGCGCTGGAGCGCGCCGTCGCCGAGCTCAAACAGGAGCTGAACGACCGCGACCAGGACGCGCTGCTCGCTGACCTCGAAATAGGGAACTTGCCGGAGGAGCGCGGGGAGAACGTGCTGCACGCTGTCACGGTGCTGGCGGCCAAGCTGGGGGTCGCCGTGGAGGAGCGCGACGTGGTGTTCGCGGAGCGGGTGGGCGCGGTGTGGGGCGAGGGGCCCGAGGGCGCGGCGCCGTCCCGTGCCCGCCGCGTCGTGGTACGCTTCGCTCGTCGAGACTTACGCGACCGTCTACTGCAGGGTGCGCGGGTGTGCCGCACCCTGACGGCGGCCGACGCTGGTCGCGACGCCTCTGAACGTATCTACGTAAACGAGCGGCTCACACGCATTAACCGCCAGCTTTTCTTCCGTGTGCGCGAGGAGTGTCGCCGTGCACAGTGGCGTTTCTCATGGACCAAGCGTGGTCGCGTTTACGCGCGGGAAGCTGAGGGGAAGTCTGCTTATCCTCTGCGTACAGAAGCTGACGTCTCCAGGGTTTTTGGTCCCGCGCGAGTTTGATGTGCTTTTGTCAGTATTGTCACGTAGTAATATAAGCTGCTACATACCTAAAAAAATAAATAAGATTAGCTGTTTGTTAACATTAGTATATCAATTGTCATTAATTGTTTATAAACTTACATGCTATAATGTATGGGCCTGTGTACAAAATTTACTGCCTGTGTCGGGGAAATCTGAACAAAATAACTGCAACTTATGCTATTATGATTTATTACAAATAATAATTAGTGTCCTTTTTTTACATCTGTTTTTATTTGAGATATTTACATTTAATTTACACTGTTTACTGATACTGCATAAATATAAATATAAACCATATTACAATAGAAGATGCTACATACCTAATAAAATAAATAAGAATAACTGTTTGTTAACATTATATCAATTGTCCTTAGTTGTTTATAAACTTACATGCCATTATTTCTGTGCCTGTGTACGAAATTTACTCACTGTGTCGGGGAAATCTGAACTAAATAACTGCAACCGTATATGCTATTATGATTTATTACAAATAATTAATTGTGACCTTTTTTTACTTCTGTTATTATTTGTGATATTTACATTTAATTTACACTATTTACTGATATTGCATAAATCTAAATATAAACTTTATTACAATGTGTTATCTACTATATGTAAACTATTTTATTATATTACACTGTTTAGATGCCCATCTACATTCAACCAAAACTTCCTTTAAAACTTCTTAAAGTTGGACTTTTTAATGCGGGGTCACTAAACACAGGTCAAGATGAGTTTGTTGTAGCAGTGGAGAAGTTGAGCTTAGATATCCTTGCAATTAATGAAACATGGATAGGCGCTGGGCAAGATTTTAAGGCACCAAAGTTAACCGATTACCGATTCATCCATAGACCAAGACACCCCAGCATAAAGGGCGGACGGGGCGGGGGCGTTGGTTTCTACATAAAAAGAGGCATTAGTGCTCGTTTATGCCCTCACCCTGACATACCATCTATCGAGCAGATGTGGATTCGTTTTAGTCTCTTAGGTAAAACAATTATAATTGGCACTGCCTACAGGCCGCCTTGGCAAGACACTAACCTTTTCCTGGGTGCCATTACTGATACTGTAACTTCAATTACAAAATGCGACAATCTAATAATAGTAGGGTATTTTAACATTAATTTGAATGATACAAATAATAGTAAGCTTCCACTGCTACAACAATTCCTACACTGTCTTAAACTTGAGCAAGTAGTTTCTGATCCCACTCATCTAAATGTCCATAATGAATTTACTCTCATAGATATTATTTGTACAGATGCTAAAGTGCATAGTATGAATATGATTCATACACCGGATCTTGGTAGACATGCAATGCTAGCTGTTGAACTTCGCATTAAAAAAGATAAGCCTCTTTCGCGTTTTGTAAAATTTAGACCTTACAAAAACATAGTACCAGAGCTATTTGAGAATGACCTAAATATGATACATTGGCCGTTATTATCATCTTCTGGTACTTTAGATGAACTCGTATCATCCTTCACTACCCTCATTCATTGCTTATTTGATCTACATGCACCTACAAAAATCAAGAAATTTAAAGGTCCCCCCCACCCTTGGATTACTGATACAATCAAAACAATGATTTCCATCAGGGACAAATATCACAATCAATTTAAAATTAATAAAACTGAGACTATAAAGGAATGTTATAAAAATATGAAGCATTTAGTTATTGCAGCTATTGAAAGTGAAAAAAGGGCATTCTTCACACACAATATCAATAACAATATTAATAACTCTAAACAACTGTGGAAGAATTTAAAGAAAAATATTGTCCCTAATAAAAAACAGTCAGAAGAGCTCCCAATACAATTTAATGACCCTGATGCTATAAATAAGCATTTTCTTAATGTGCCAGGTACTCATACTATTGAAATTTCTAAACTGACACATTTTGAGTTTTAACGACATGGATCAACCACTTTTTCTTTGCAGACTGTTAGTGAGTACACTGTACTCAAGGTCATACAAAGTATTAAATCTAAGGCACTGGGCATAGACGGTATTTCCATTGATATGCTGCTTCTTACACTACCACAGTCTATTACTACAATAACGGATATAATAAACAGTTCTATCACTTGCAGCGCTTTTCCAATGTCATGGAAGGAGGCAGTTATTAAGCCTATCCCTAAAATCAATCAAACCTCTTACCTTAGCGACCTTAGACCCATAAGTTTGCTTCCTTGCTTATCCAAGGTCTTGGTAAGGATTGTATGCATGCAGATGACCAAATACCTTGAGAAAAATCAAATACTTCCCCAACATCAGTCAGGCTTCCGTAAAGAACATGGAACAGCAACCGCTCTTATGGATGTTGTTGACAACTTGCTAGCTGCACAGGATGAGGGCAAGTGTAGCATTCTGGTGCTACTGGACTTCTCCAGGGCATTTGACTCTATCAATATCCCCCTGCTACTTTCCAAACTGGCCTACTATGGCTTTGATCCAAATACCGTTAAATGGTTCTCCAGTTACCTTGAATCTAGATCGCAATCTGTAGAACTTCAAATGCCAGATGGTAAATCATTAAGGTCTCCTCCACGTCTGGTATCTAGAGGAGTCCCACAAGGTTCGGTGCTAGGCCCGATCCTCTTCATCCTTTACACTGCTGACATTATTAACAGTGTGGCCCATTGTCATTATCATCTATATGCTGATGACCTTCAGCTGTATCATTCCTTCTTTCCCCAGAATTGTTTAGGCGCTGTAAACAAAATTAATAATGATTTAGCACAAGTTCTAGATTGGTCAACCACAAATTCCCTTATCCTGAACCCTAAAAAAACAAAATACATGCTGTTTGGTACTAAAAAAAGTTTACATAAACTTTCTCAAACTAGCATAAACTTAAGAATAGGTGCAGAGTTGGTTGAACGAGTCGATCAGGCAAAAAATCTCGGTCTTACAATGGATAGTCGACTACGTTTTGAAGCTCATGCTGCCGAAATTGTTCGACAATCTCTTTACCGCCTAAAGCTCTTATATAAGATACGTAATTATTTGAGTGAAGATGTTCGTATAATGTTGTGCGAGTCATTAGTTCTTTCACGACTAAATTATTGTGATACAGTATATGGCCCGTGCCTCTTAGGTCGAACAGAACAGCTAATTCAACGTGTACAAAATGCCTGCGCCCGATTTTGCTTTTCTATTCCTCCTCGCACCCATGTTACACCCTACATTAATTCAGCCAACCTATTGAAAATGAAAGCACGTAGAGAATTACACCTAGCAACTTTATTATTTGGCCTTACTATTACTAAAATCCCAGCCTACCTCTATGCTAAACTAAAATGGGCTAAGGATGCCTCTCGATATCCCAGAAGAGTTTGTACTCACCTGAATTTGATTACGCCGAGGCGCAAATCTGTTGCTTTTAGAGGTTCTTTTCGGTTCGCTGCCACGCACTGCTGGAATGTACTTCTTCCTCCCCTTCGATTGCTGAAAACAGTCACAACTTTTAGAGCCGCACTCAAACAGGAACTTTTACGCAAACAAAAAGCATCCACATAGGCAGCTTTTATACTTACTACATGACTTCTGCATACTGGATATTGACACAACACACACACAAATAAGATCTTCTCTGAAATTTCTGCAGTAACCACAGTAACAAGTCAGCAAACTCTTTTTATCCCGACATAACTATTTGTCATAACCAAAAATAACCAACAATCCACGTTCCTGACCACGCCTGCCGCGTCACAACTTCAACTTCTTGTTGAATTAGACTTTAAGACAGCGACATTACAGTTTTGCAGACACTGACAAACTGTGTCCGTCAAGTTAGCAGCCACACCATGGAATTTTAAGATTATAAATATGCCAATTAACTGTGCCGTCAATGCTGAATCCGATGCCGCAAAGCATATAAATAGTGCTCCAGTACTTTAGGAGATATTGAGGGATTTCACTGTGGCTGCTATCTTGACGTCAAGCTGGCAGCCCCGCTGATTGTGAAGAAACCAAAGCTAGATTTTAATTGTGAACTATGCCAAATAACTGTTCCCATGTATATCTAGTTGTGCTATAAAGCTCAGAAATAGAGACCCTGTGGTTTATAAGATATTAGGCTCTAAACATCTACATACATTGGAGAGTACAGATGAGTACAAAAGTGTTTAGATTACGATTGCAACTAGACTCGCTAGATGGCGTCTTTGTTAAGGTAAGTTTAGATCTGTTCAATATTCGGAACAAATTTATGCACGCTCTGCAGACATTTTTTCCGTTGGTCTGGGTGTTTAATATGTATAATAAAAATATCTATCTATGTAATGTATTGTATTAAGTATATCAGTCATCTAGTACCCATAACACAAGCTCTGCTTAGCTTGGGGCTAGATGATGCTGTGTGGACTGTCCGGAATTATTTATTTATTATTTATTTATTTATTCGTTGAAACAACGGATTGTCGCACGCAACACTGTTCCACAATGTTGTATGTTCAACAATGATCAACATCTGTTGCAGCAACTGATTCCACAGTTTCACAGTTTCATTTTACATACGTTCTACAGTTGCCAATAATGTTGAATGAACCCATCAAATGTGGGTACAAGAGCAACCCGTTTCAACAAGGCGTATAATTAATGATTAAACGAACTTACCTAAGTGAAGTTCTATCATAATTATACGAGGGATTCTGCGTCCGAAGATATTAGTTACCTGAAATATTAATAAAGTAAAGAATATTCACACAGTTGTAGTTACGCCCTAGTATCACCACTCTTTATGACTAGTTGTTTAACGTTCTACGCTTTTTTTTTTTTTTTTTGAAGGTAGACTTGTTTTGCTCTCCGTTCGCTAGGTTCGCTCGGCACTTCAGTAGTTTAGAGTTTATTCACCTAGTTTATATTATTTACTAAATGATAGTTCTTGGGGTCTTGCACCCTGAGGGTGGGTGGGTGTATGTAACTAATATCTTCGGACGCAGAATCCCTCGTATAATTATGATAGAACTTCACTTAGGTAAGTTCGTTTAATCATTAATTATACTTCGGATTCTGCGTCCTCGATATTAGTTACCTGAAATATTAATAAAGTAAAGAATATTCACACAGTTGTAGATTTTGAAAGTCTGTGTTTAGGAAATAATATCAAACAGGATAAAACAAAGACTTTTGTAAGAGAACAGTAACTATATTAAGTATTTAACAATACAAAAGTTCTTACAGAGTAAGCTTAATCAAGTAAGTTCTAATCAACAAATCGGCAGTCGTCGGTTTTAATTTACCGGATTAATGATCGCATTAGCTAACGCAGATTCGTCTGAGCTGAGGATTTCACGATGGTAAAATTTTGCAAAAGTGTTGGAGTTTGTGGTCCAACCGGCCGCTTTCCTTATTTGTTCGATACTGACCCCTTGTGATTTTGCTCTAGACGTAGCTGCGTGGCGTGTACTATGAGCAGAGAAAACTGATATGTCGATACCGCTATCTCGCAAGGTATCCTTTATCCAGCGGCTTATTGTCTGGGTAGAAACAGGTTTGTTCGGTTTCTTATAGCTAATAAATAGTGAGTCACTTTTTCGCAAAGATGATGTCCTATTAATGTAACACATGAGCGAATTAGCTGGGCAAACTTGTGGTTTTTCATTAAAGAAAGGTATATACAGAATTGGTTGATTGCATCCGATTTTGGACGTTTTGATGAGATCGGGAATTTTGATAATGAGTTTTGTGGGTAAAACGCATATATTGATTATTTTAATTTTGGACAGGGTCTGAACTCTATGAGCGGTAATGAGAGCTAGTAGGGTTGCGCATTTCCTGGTTAATAGTTCTAATGAGATGCTTTCATTAGGGTACCAATTCGCTAGACGATCTAGGACACATTCAGGGTTCCAAGTCAAGTCATACTTAGGGGTAGGGGGTCTAAGCCTAAAAACACCCTTAAAAAATCTTTGTATCCCGTGGTCTTGCGAGAGATTTGGCCCTAATAATAGGGACAAAGCTGCTCTAGCACTATTCAGTGTACCGTATTGACTACCGCTGTCAAATAACTTTGATAAGAAGTCGATGACTGAGGAAACAGATGCTACATACAGGTCCAAATTGTTATCTTTACAGTAGGTAACCCATTTATTGATATATGTGCTGTATTGTTTTAGTGAGCTGGGGGATATCGATGCTAGCATAATATCTATTGCGGATTCTGGAACTTGGCGTCGTAGTAGCGCTGTCCGGATAATTTCCCGGCAGCTAGGGTTAGGTTCGAGTGGATGTTCCGGCTGCTGCTGGAATGATAAACGATAGCGTGTTCGTTAGGCTTGAATGTTACAACATTTGTTACAAGGAGTCTCTGGAATATTGGATACCAAGGCTGCGAGGGCCACAGTGGAACTATCATGATACCAGTGGCTTCATCAGCTATAATTTTTTGCAGTGTTTTTAGTATGATAGCAAATGGGGGAAATGCATAGAAATCAAGATATTTCCAGTCTAATGTGAAGGCATCCACCGCGAGTGCGTATGGGTCTCTATGCCAGGAAACATATTGGTCACATTTTTTGTTAAGCCTGCTTGCAAATAAGTCGATCTTTGGAGGACCAAATGTAGCAACAACGGTTTTAAATGCTTTAGTAGATAGCTCCCATTCAATATCTGGGTGGCATTTTCTTGATTCACTGTCGGCGATGGAATTATCATTCGATTTAATATATGATGCGAAGATAAAGATTCCTCTAGATTCACACCCTTGCCATATTTTTCTTGAAATATCTGTCAAATGTGGAAACTGAATGCCACCCATTCTATTAATGTACGACACTGTGGTTGAGTTGTCAACGCGCAATAAGATTTCGCAGTTAGACAGAGATTTTGTAAAGATTTTTACAGCAAAGTAGGCGGCTAATAATTCTAATTGATTGATATGTAGATTTTTCTCCTCTTTGGACCAGGGGCCACTTGCAGTCTTATTACTGCAGGCAGCCCCCCATCCCGTCATTGAGGCGTCAGAAAATATTTCTAGTGAATAGGAAGTCTCACGGATTCTATGAATGGGATTTTCAATGGCCCGAAGCCACCATTGAAAGTCATCTGACAGACTGGAAGGAATGTTCATAATTTTGTCAAAATTATTATCCGGTAGCAGTTTTAGAAATTTATGACGTTCAAATGCTTTAGTGTATAAGAGGCCATATTCGACGGCCGGGCAGGTAGATATAAGTAATCCAATCAGTTCAGCGAAACGCCTTATTTTGCATTGTCGTTTTTTCATGAAACAATTTAATTCTTTTTTGACGCGTATTTGTTTTTCTTTTGGTAAGCTGATCTGTATTTTGTTAGAATTGATGATAAAACCCAAAAACCTACAACAATTTGATGGAACCAAGTTGCTCTTTTCCCTGTTTATGATAAAGCCTAAAGCTTTTAATAATTTTATGGTTACATTGACGTTATTGGCACATTCATTGTAGGTTCGCCCTATTAAGAGAATATCATCTAAATAAACTGTTGAGATATATCCAGCTGATCTCAGAAGTTTTACGACTTGATTCATTAACTTTGTGAAGATGTAGGGGGCTACGTTAAGACCGAAGGGTAGGACATTAAATTGATACGTTTTTCCCTCAAATATAAATCTCAGGTGTTTCCTTGAATTATCACTTATCCTGACGAGTAAATATGCGTCTTTTATATCTATTGTGGCCATAAAGCAAGTTTTAGAAACTAATTTTACAGCAGTTCGTAAGTCTTCAATTTTAAAATGGCTAGTCTTTATGAATTTATTCAGGTTCTTTAGATTTAGTATAAAGCGCATTTTTCCGTTGGATTTGGGTCTTAAGAAAATAGGCGAAATGTATTGACCCTCCACAGGATCGCATTCCGATATGGCACCGTTTAGAAGAAGGCTATCTATAGATTCTTTAAAGTAAATTTTCTCCGAATTAGAGTGATCGACAGGGTTTGGTAAGATGGCTTGAAAAACTGGGTGTGTAAATTTTATCTCGTAACCTTTTATCCAGTCAAGGATCAATGAATCACTTGTGAGCATTGACCATTGATTATGAAACAGTGCAAGTTGGCCTGCGTATCTTACCGGATCTATTTGCGGCGAGGCCTCTTCGGCGGAGGCGATGATCGCCGTGAGGATGTTGCATGCTGGATCCGGCGATAATAGGCTGGCTCCTGAGTCTTCGATGCCGGCGGTGCTCCCTGCTGCCTGCGTGCTGGGGCCGGCGACTTCCAGTTTAAATTTTTAGTCGAATGCGATTTAAAGTTTCTTGACGGCCCTGGTTTCCGGAAGTTCTTTTGCTGGAATTTCAGTTCCGTTCCGGATTTGCTAACGGCTTTTGCTGATCTCAATGTCTCAGACAGATTATCTCCAAATAAAAACTTATCTATTTTTGTATTTGATAAATGTTCCTTCATGTCTCTTTTTACAGAATTCATGGCGAAATTCCTTCTTGTATTAGAGTCAGTGTGTAGCATGTCGCAAAGTATGCGAGCCGTATCCATTAGTTTCTGAAGCATTCCTTGTTGAAGTTGTGCTGATGTAAATTGTTCTGTCATGACCGAAGCCAGGCAGGAAATCGCACTAGAAAGCTGCCTCTGTTTTATTTCAAGACTTTTGTCTCTTCTCAGCATTGCTTCTGGGAGGGCAGCTTTTATTTCTGCATTTAATATGGGTGCTGCAGCGCGTGTGCAGTTAGCTGGAGTGAGGTATTTTGCAAGCAACTCCTTTCTTTGACTCGCTTCCAGTCCGCTAGTTGCGATGTGTTCAAGGCGAGATGCCAGATCTTTATGAATTTCTGCACCATATTCTATTGAGGCAGAGGGGTCATCCCCTAAGATTTCTAATAAGAAGCTGTCGAGAGCATCGTCAGTTGTGGCAGCCACTGTAGAGTTTTGGGGTTCCAAAGGTGTACTCAGATTTTGAGAAGTTTCTGCGGCCGGCGTCAGTTGTTCTGTGGGTGGACCCTCTGTTGTAGCAGCTGTAGTAGAAAATGGATTGATGTGCGCAAGCAGGTCTTGGTCCAAACTTGTTCCGTCGGTCGGGGCTGATGTTTCCTCTGAAAGATGCAAATGTCTTGCTTTGTATTCTTGTGAGACATAATTCCCATATGATTACGCGCAACCTCTTTATTTTAGGGTAATAGCCTTCGTGCCACGAAGGTAGGTGCGTTTTGGCGGGGACATCACGTATATGGAGAATCCCCCTCGCAATTATGAAAATCCCTCGAGGAATAATCGTGAGTAAGATGTAATCCCTTATAGATTACACGTAAATCTTACATGATAAGCGAGGTACCGATATCAATGAAAAGCGATCATGTTTGCATATTTTTAAAGTAAAGTGTAACCCCCAGGAGATTACACGTAAACTTTGTACAAAGCCTTTTGCGGGTAGGTAGGTACCTTTTGTTATCAGGCAAATATTAACATATTTGTGATCATGTCTGCGTTATTGTAGGTGAGATGTAACCCCCAAAAGATTACACGCAACCTAGGTAGGCGTAAGCGCATAGGTTCTTGAAGACAATGAAAGTCTTTGTTTTGTGTTTAAAGTAAGATGTAACCCCCAAAAGGTTACACGCAAACTTCACATGGGTAAGAACTTACCTACCCAGCAACAAGAATAAAACCTTTGTCACGCTAGATTTACTGTAAGGTATAACCCCTAAAAGATTATACGCAAACTTTGTGCAGGTAGGCCAATAAATTTTTAGTTCACGGAATAATTTTTTGTGATTGTAAATACCTTGTGTGTTTGGCGGAGACGGTGACGTATCCCGGGACGGCGGCGGAGAGGAATTCTGTGATGGTGGAGACTCCGATGATGAAGAACTGATCACGCGGATTCTTCGTTTTCTTTCCCGGCGAGATTCATTTTGAGTCTTTATGTTTTTCTCGAGTTTTTTTCATTTTACTTAACAAATATTCGAACTCTTCCGTGTTCGTACGTTTTCTTTTAGGCATTTTAACTTTTTAAAGAGAACACAACACAAAAAGAGAAGTCCGTAAATTTCTGGCGAAGAATTGTATTGAGTGGTTGAGCACTAAAAGACGACTGAAGTGCCGAGCGAACCTAGCGAACGGCGAGCAAAACAAGTCTACCTTCAAAAAAAAAAAAAAAAAGCGTAGAACGTTAAACAACTAGTCATAAAGAGTGGTGATACTAGGGCGTAACTACAACTGTGTGAATATTCTTTACTTTATTAATATTTCAGGTAACTAATATCGAGGACGCAGAATCCGAAGTATAATTTTGTAGAACGGTCGACATTCTGTTGAAAGACTCATTCCACAAACGGCAATAGTGTTGCTTTCAACATGTTGCTTTCCACAAAATCGCCCGATGTTGAACAGATCTAAACGTACCTTTAGACATGCTTGTATAGGTACATCACTGACGATGACCCAAATACCTACTGCTTTTATTGGTAGAACAACCGTAACTTAGCATTAAGTACTTAAATTTATTAATTTTTTCATATATTTTTTTAAAATTTTCATTTTATAATTATCATAAATATAATGTACCTACCTACGACTAATAAGTATTTCTTTTGCTGAGTTTTCAACCAAACCTCCCCTAAAAGCTTATAATAAATTATACCTAAAAATTACTACCATTGGCGTATCTAGGCATATTCTCCAGGGGGGGCCAGGGACCCATATTAACTGCTCGCCATTTTTGTAATATGAACTTCTAATACCAGCCAGTGAGCGGTCACGTGACACTTGGCCGACTTCTGAACAAAAATTGTCTGGACAGACCATAGAAGCAGGAATAATATGGTACTAGAAGTCGCATACTAGCGTGACCTTGTCGTCGCAAAGATGACTAATGAGTCACCAAAGCGCATTTTGATTTTTAGTATTGTGTCGAACGGCGGACGAGAAAGAACGTGTAAAAATGGTGTGTTGCAGCATAAACAATTGTGGAAATGCTTCCACAACTTGCAATTACAAAATTAAAGGGATAACATTTCATCAGTAAGTCATTTTTTTTAATATTTTAGCTGTTTTTTAATAAAATTGTCAGAGAGTAATTATTTTCTATGAGAATCATAGTTTATTCCATTTATCATTATTTTGCACACCATTGCTGTATTAGTTTATCAACATTTGGAGCGATACAAGCGCACGTAGTAATGTAATGTGAAGCTTACGATATCGTCTTGCTCGCAATCGTCTTGCTCGCATGGTAGGGCCGGTTGTGATGGTCGTAAGCTAGAGATGTGTGCTTTTTTCAATGTATTCGTAAGTACACAGACAACCGTTTGTGCCAGTGAGCACCAATCACGGTGTAAATCTTTCGGTGTCTCTGCGTTTGAATAAACGCGTATGTAGTAGTGACAGCATGGGTGGGAGGCCATGTGATGACAAGTGTTTTGTACGTAATTCGCGTGCATTTACATTTCTATATTATTCCTTCTTCTGTGGGACAAACCGTAGTATGAGCGAGTGTCCATTTGACATTTCTATCCAGTTGCTCTGTCAATTGAAACAATTCTGTTTACGCTGCGACAATTGAGCTTTTTCTGAACTGTTTTAGAATTTTGGTTTTATAAATATCGTTTTCGGCAATTATACCTCCATAAAAACTTGTAAAGACTTAGAAATATTTGAGTTCTTGGATAGTACCTACGTATTCTCTGGCTTGTCCCAAAAGATGTTGTACCTATACCAAACGTACTAGAATGAATCTTGCTTGTCCCGATTTACTATCGCTATTTCTTTGTTGGAGGTCAAAAACTCCTATGGTTTCTTGAGCTGAGTAAGACAGCCATCGTCGCCTAGACTTATAATCTGACGAACTAAAATAAAAAAAGCATTGTAAATAAATAGTAAATTGCAATGGTACACAGAAATTTATCGCTATAAATCTTAAATATGTAAAATAAGGTAGGTAAATAGGCCAAGTGCGAGTCGCGACTAGGTAAGCAATAGTAGGCAAGTACCTATACAAATTTCATATGGTTACTTTTCTTTTTTAGTTACAATATGAAATCATTCAAGTGTCTACATGTTGCTAATAAAGAAATCTCGTTTGTTGTGTTTGTTGTTGCCAACTTAAATATTTACTTTATTTTGTTTTTAGTGTTTATTATTATAGCGACAACTGTTCTTAAGATACAGCCTGGTGACACGCAGACAGCGAACAGACAGACAACAGACGGACAGACAGCGAAGTCTTAGAAAAAGGATCAGAAAAAGGGTTTTGACATTTGGCGAATAAACGGTAGTTAGGTACATTTTTTTTCTTATATTAGCACTAAAACCAAACTTAATTCTATACTTAGTTGCTTATTTTTGGCAAAATAAAAAACATTAACTAAGATCCTTTGAAAGCAACGATGAAAGTGTAAGAATAACCATAAAAACACAAAAATAATATCTGTTAAAAACATCCTTCATCACAAGTTGATTCTCTCGGAGTTAAAATCACCCCCTTTCGGCTTAGGACATAATATATAATAATGTAACATGACACTAAGTATAAAATGTTTTAGACGAATGTATAGACTCTACATACCTATTTATTTCAGCAAAGGTGTTTTTACCTATGTTTGTTTTTTTTTGTGTAGGTAGACTTTGCTGGCCACACTGGTCATGTTTTCTGATTGTTTACTTTACATTCCAGTGTCTATGGTGGCTTAACTACAGTTTTTCATAAGAAGAATGTGTCAATCAATAAGAATAAAAGACAAAAGATTTGTATGTTTGTCCATAATATATTATCGTCTTTTGTGTGGTTTGTCAGCAGTACTTGCTCGTCTAGAAATAATAATAAACGACTATTATTATTTCTAGGCGAGTAAATGCTTTAGCTGCAATAAACGCCATCTAGCGATTGATTGCAATCGTAATCTAAACACTTTTGTACTCATCTGTTTTCTCAAATGTATGTAGATGTTAAGAGCCTAATATCTTTAAAACCACAGGGTCTCTATTTCTGAGCTTTACAGCACAACTAGATATGCATGGGAACAGTTATTTGGCATAGTTCACAATTCAAATCTAGCTTTGGTTTCTTCACAATCAGCGGGGCTGCCAGCTTGACGTCAAGATAGCAGCCACAGTGAAATCCCTCAATATCTCCTAAAGTACTGGAGCACTATTTATATGCTTTGCGGCACCGGATACAGCATTGACGGCACAGTTAATTGGCATATTTATAATCTTAAAATTCCATGGTGTGGCTGCTAACTTGACGGACACGACAAACTTTGTGGTCGTGATTTCACTTGTCCACAGGATCAAACTGAAAATCAGCGTTGATCCGCGCGTAGGTACGCGTGGTTCGGCACTAAGCTGAGTTTGACCCTTTTTGGCCTGAGTGGCAGCACAGACAATTGACAAACCTATACCATTTCTTTTCTTTATGTGTACCTAGCATTATTTTTTCTATTAGATTTTAGATATACCTAGATGTAGGATAATTATAAGATTAAGATACCTATGTATGTAAATTTAGAAATACCTGCCAACTTCTTATTTAACGTGTCTAGTGTGCTAAGTAAGTGAACTGTATATTGTAATGAATAGGTACTTACATACTTAAGTTCCTACCTTCATTTGTATCTGTGTGTCTGTGCCGTTTCTTAGACAAATAAATATATCTTTATCTTTATCTTTATCTTGTCAAATATCAAAATGGGTTTCTGGAACGATAATTAAGCATGATTCTTTGGTCAAGCTCTTGTCAAATCAATAATTAGCTAATCGGTGATTTAGCTCTAATTAGTTGAAATTTTTACAACAATGTGCTGTATTTTGCCAAGTTCTAAATCGAATATATATAAAAAATCAACAGGTTGGTACTCCTAAAGCGGTTTTGTTATGTATATATTATTATGTAAACATAACATAACATCCTTATGTAAACATAAGGATCGTTGTACTATTAAATAAAAATAAATTAAATTACCTCTTATATTCTAGGATGCTTCGTTTTGCTTCCGCATATTAGAAACATATAAATAATATAAAAAAACTTGGTGAAATACAGGAATTAAAAAATATTGGTAATAAAGCAATGTAAAAGGGCTACTGCCTACTTGCCTACTAAAGTAGTAAAAGGTATTTTTTCTATTTCGGTATAGTTTTTTTCTTCATATTAAACAATCTATTATTACCTATCTAATTTACAATTTTGAACTTTTTCAAACGTAAACAAACAAGTATCGCGCCACAAGCATAAGCATTGATTGATGGATGTTTGTTACTCTTTCACGCAAAAACTACTGAACGGATATGGGTGAAATTAATCACAGAGATAGATTACCGTCTGGAATAGACGTGTGCGCCGCGCCGACCCGCCGCCGCCGCCGGCAAATTTTCCACGCCGCCGCCGCCGATCAGCCAATCGGCGTGAATTCGGCGTGAAACGTTACCATTTAGACGCTTTGAAAACTCCGTCATTTTATTGATTATTATTACATTTATTACAAGGTGTCAACGAAGGAACCTATCCTTCAGAGAAACCCCGAGCAATAGCTCTTTCCATAGCTCGCTGAGCGACTTTGAACTGGTGGACCAGCCCTACGTGAGTGTCCACGTCTCAGCTCCGTAGGTCATTACGGGTAGGACGCACTGATTGAAAACTTTCGTTTTCAAACATTGCGGTATGGATGACGAGAAGACTCGACGTAGTTTTCCAAACGCTGCCCAGCCCAGCTGGATCCTCCTCTTGGCCACCTTGGACAGATTATGCAGTTGGCATAATCTGTCCAAAGTAAGTGTACAACAGCAGCAGTTCGACATGTCCAGGAGAGAATAGAGGAATAGAATAGAGAATCGTTCCTTCAGCACCGTCGTCGTCAACAGCACCAGCACCTGCACACCTGCACACCAGCACACCAGCACCTTATTCTTCTTACTATCCTTATTCTTCTTATCCTTATTCTTCTTATTATCCTTATTCTTCTTACTATCCTTATTCTTCTTATCCTAATTCTTCTTTTCCTTATTCTTCTTATCCTTATTCTTCTTATTATCCTTATTCTTCTTACTATCCTTATTCTTCTTATCCTTATTCCTACTATCCTATACTTCTTATCCTTATTCTTCTTACTATCCTTATTCTTCTTATCCTAATTCTTCTTTTCCTTATTCTTCTTATCCATATTCTTCTTATCCTTCTTCTTCTTATCCTTATTCTTCTTATCCTTATTCTTACTAACCTTATTCTTACTATCCTTATTCTTCTTACCCTTATTCTTCTTATCCTTATTCTTCTTATCCTTATTCTTACTATCCTTATTCTTCTTATCCTTATTCTTCTTATCCTTATTCTTCTTATCCTTATTCTTCTTATCCTAATTCTTCTTATCCTTAGTCTTCTTATCCTTATTCTTACTATCCTTATTCTTCTTTTCCTTCTTCTTACTATCCTTATTCTTCTTATCCTTATTCTTACTATCCTTATTCGTCTTATCCTTATTCTTCTTACTATCCTTATTCTTCTTATCCTAATTCTTCTGTTCCTTATTCTTCTTACTAACCTTATTCTTCTTATCCTAATTCTTCTTATCCTAATTCTTCTTATTCTTCTTCTTCTTATCCTTATTCTTCTTATCCTTATTCTTCTTATCCTAATTCTTCTTATCCTAATTCTTCTTATCCTTCTTCTTCTTATCCTTATTCCTACTATCCTATACTTTTTATCCTTATTCTTCTTATCTTTATTCTTCTTATCCTTATTCTTCTTATCCTAATTCTTCTTACTATCCTTTTTCTTCTTACTATCCTTATTCTTCTTATCCTTATTCTTCTTATCCTTATTCTTCTTATCCTTATTCTTCTTACTATCCTTATTCTTCTTATCCTTATTCCTACTATCCTATACTTCTTATCCTTATTCTTCTTACTATCCTTATTCTTCTTATTCAAATTTTTTTTTCCTTATTCTACTTATCCTTATTCTTTTTATCCTTATTCTTCTTATCATTCTTTTAACTATCCTTATTCTTCTGATCCTTCTTCTTACTATCCTTATTCTTCTAATTCTTCTTTTCCTTATTCTTCTTATCCTTATTCTTCTTACTATCCTTTTTCTTCTTACTATCCTTATTCTTCTTATCCTTATTCTTCTTATCCTTATTCTTACTATCCTTATTCTTCTTATCCTTATTCTTCTTATCCTTATTCTTCTTATCATTATTCTTCTTACTATCCTTTTTCTTCTTATCCTTATTCTTCTTATCTTTATTCTTCTTATCCTTATTCTTCTTATCCTTATTCTTCTTACTATCCTTTTTCTTCTTATCCTTATTCTTCTTATTCTTATTCTTCTTATCCTTATTCTTTTTATCCTTATTCTTCTTATCATTCTTTTAACTATCCTTATTCTTCTTATCCTTCTTCTTAATATCCTTATTCTTCTAATTCTTCTTTTCCTTATTCTTCTTATCCTTATTCTTCTTACTATCCTTTTTCTTCTTACTATCCTTATTCTTCTTATCCTTATTCTTCTTATCCTAATTCTTCTTACTATCCTTATTCTTCTTATCCTTATTCTTCTTATCCTTATTCTTCTTTTCCTTATTCTTCTTATCCTATTTCTTCTTACTATCCTTATTCTTCTTACTATCCTTATTCTTCTTATCCTTATTCTTCTTATTATCCTTATTCTTCTTACTATCCTTATTCTTCTTATCCTAATTCTTCTTTTCCTTATTCTTCTTATCCTTAATCCTACTATCCTATACTTCTTATCCTTATTCTTCTTACTATCCTAATTCTTCTTATCCTTTTTCTTCTTACTATCCTTATTCTTCTTATCTTTATTCTTCTTATCCTTATTCTTTTTATCCTTATTCTTCTTATCATTCTTTTAACTATCCTTATTCTTCTTATCCTTCTTCTTACTATCCTTATTCTTCTAATTCTTCTTTTCCTTATTCTTCTTATCCTTATTCTTCTTACTATCCTTTTTCTTCTTACTATCCTTATTCTTCTTATCCTTATTCTTCTTATCCTTATTCTTCTTACTATCCTTATTCTTCTTATCCTAATTCTTCTTATCCTTATTCTTTTTATCCTTATTCTTCTTATCATTCTTCTTACTATCCTTATTCTTCTTATCCTTATTCTTATTATTATCCTTATTCTTCTGACTATCCTTATTCTTCTTATCCTAATTCTTCTTTTCCTTATTCTTCTTATCCTTAATCCTACTATCCTATACTTCTTATCCTTATTCTTCTTACTATCCTTATTCTTCTTATCCTTTTTCTTCTTATCCTAATTATTCTTATTCTTCATATCCTTATTCTTCTTACTATCCTTATTCTTCTTACTATCCTTATTCTTCTTATCTTTATTCTTCTTATCCTTATTCTTCTTATCCTAATTCTTCTTACTATCCTTTTTCTTCTTACTATCCTTATTCTTCTTATGCTTATTCTTCGTATCCTTATCCTTATTCTTCTAACTATCCTTATTCTTCTTATCCTTATTCTTCTTATCCTTATCTTTATTCTTCTTACTATCCTCATTCTTCTTATCCTTATTCTTCTTATCCTAATTCTTCTTATCCTTATTCTTCTTATCCTTCTTCTTACTATCCTTATTCTTCTTATCCTTATTCTTACCATCCTTATTCTTCTTATCCTTATTCTTCTTACTATCCTTATTCTTCTTATCCTTATTCTTCTTATCCTTATTCTTCTTATCCTAATTCTTCTTATCCTTATTCTTCTTATCCTTATTCTTCTTATCCTTATTCTTACTATCCTTATTCTTCTTATCCTTATTCTTCTTACTATCCTTATTCTTCTTACTATCCTTATTCTTCTTATCCTTATTCTTACCATCCTTATTCTTCTTATCCTTATTCTTCTTACTATCCTTATTCTTCTTATCCTAATTCTTCTTATCCTTATTCGTCTGATCCTTCTTTTTACTTTCCTTATTCTTCTTATCCTTATTCTTACTATCCTTATTCTTCTTACTATCCTTATTCTTCTTATCCTTATTCTTCTTATCCTAATTCTTCTTATCCTTATTCTTCTTATCCTTCTTCTTACCATCCTTATTATTCTTATCCTTCTTCTTACTATCCTTATTCTTCTAATCCTTTTTCTTACTATCCTTATTCTTCTTATCCTAATTCTTCTTACTTTCCTTATTCTTTTTATCTTTATTCTTCTAATCCTTATTCTTCTTATCCTAATTCTTCTTACTATCCTTTTTCTTCTTACTATCCTTATTCTTCTTATCTTTATTCTTCTTATCCTTATTCTTCTTATCCTTATTCTTCTTACTATCCTTTTTCTTCTTACTATCCTTATTCTTCTTATGCTTATTCTTCGTATCCTTATCCTTATTCTTCTTACTATCCTTATTCTTCTTATCCTTATTCTTCTTATCCTTATCTTTATTCTTCTTACTATCCTCATTCTTCTTATCCTTATTCTTCTTATCCTAATTCTTCTTATCCTTATTCTTCTCATCCTTATTCTTACTAACCTTATTCTTCTTATCCTTATTCTTCTTATCCTTATTCTTCTTATCCTTATTCTTGCTATCCTTATTCTTCTTATCCTTATTCTTCTTACTATCCTTATTCTTCTTACCATCCTTATTCTTCTTATCCTTATTCTTCTTACTATCCTTATTCTTCTTATCCTAATTCTTCTTATCCTTATTCTTCTTATCCTTATTCGTCTGATCCTTCTTCTTACTATCCTTATTCTTCTTATCCTTATTCTTCTTACTATCTATAAAACAGTTACAGTCAACAGCATATCATCATCAGAGTATTAGCGCATTGGAGAATTCACACAAACATTTAGGTATCTATCTATACTTATAATAAAACTGTAACCGGTCCAATTCTGTACATTAGAAGATAACTATTTTGAAAATTTTTTTTGGAGCGCACTCTGTTATTGTTATTGTTGTGCACTCAAGCCAAAGCTGTAATTTTTTTCATTCATGTCTGTCTGTCTGTCTGTCTGTCTGTCTGTCTGTCTGTCTGTCTGTCTGTCTGTCTGTCTGTCTGTCTGTATCGTAAACGCGCATCACACCGAAACTACTTGATGGATTTAAATGAAACTCGGCATGATTATAGGTCATACTACGAGAAAGGACATAGGATACTTTTTATCTCGGAATTCAGTAAGGTTCTCATGGGAGAGGGTATGAAAGTAAAAATCCTTTACCGCGGATCACGCTGAAACTGCTGAATGAGTTGGAATGAAACTCGGGACGATTTGAGTTCATACTACAAGGAAGGACATGGGATACTTTTTATCCCGGAATTCGGAAAGGTTCCCCTGGGAGAGAGGGTGAAAGAAGAATTCTTTAACCACGCATCACGACGGAAGTGAATGAATTCGAATGGAACTCGGGACGATTGGACATGGAATACCTACATTTTATCCATACGTTCTATCAGTTCAATTCAGTTTGGTTCCCCTAGGCTATACGGGTTTTCAAAAATTTCTCACAGCATCTGAACGACGCGTGTGTACGCGTCGTTTGCTCGATTTTTCGAGTCGATTTTTGAAAACCCGTATAGCCTAGGGGAACCAAACTGAATTGAACTGATAGACGCGAAAGTTTGTAAGTATGAATGGATAGATTGATAGATGGATGGATGTTTGTTATTCTTTCACGCAAAAACTGCTAAACGGATCTGGATAAAATTTGGCACAGAGATAGATTATAAGCTGGAATAACACATATATTTATTTTATCCCGAAATTCCCACGGAAAAGGGAATTACGCAAGTAAAATAGAGAGTACTCGAAATACTAATCATGCGCAGACGAAGTCGCGGGCACCAGCTAGTTTACGAATACAAACGGAAAATCATTCTTATGCGTGGAGCACATGGCTTCCTTTTTGGTGTTTCTCGTACAATACATCGGTACACACTGAGACGAAATTCACACCATTTGAGCTTGTTTTCGGTAAAAAGAGTAGTTTACCATCAAACTTAAATTCAACAAAAATAGATCCACTTTACAATTATGATAACTATCCCTTAGAATTACGTTACAGAATTCAAACTTCACAGAAAGAAGCAAGAAATAATCTTATTTCAAGTAAAATCACTAGAAAAATAAAATATGATCAGAATATTAATCCAATAACATATAAGCCAAATGATTTAATTCTAATAAGAAATGAGACTGGAAATAAATTCAAAAGCATTTATTCAGGACCATATTTAGTTATTAGAGATTGTTCACCTAATGTTTAAATTATGAAAGATAATAAATTGTATTTAATACATAAGAACAGGACTAAGCGTTATATACCACCTGATTCTTGATTTATTAGGTACTATTTAAAATTAAGTTATTACGTATATTAATCAATAAGATATTTCATAAGTTTATTGTAAACAAAAATAATAATATTAACTATATTTAATCAAATCAAATGTATTCCTAAGAAGTATATTAATTAATGTATGTTTAATTATGAGTATACGACTTGTTTAAGTTAATGTAATTAGATTTAAAATAAAATAAACTTTCATTTATTTTATTTCCTTATTGCGGTGGAAATGAGATATAGTAACTATTATGTAATCATAGTATAGAGTATTAGTGTAATATCGTATCCTAATAAACAGTAGTCATCATACAGATCTCTTTAGCTTGGCTTATTGCCATAGAAAATAAATGTTTCAAAATAAATCTCGCCTAATATTCTAGATTTAGCCTTTCATAAGTTCGAAATATAAAGGCGGTTTTAAAACTTAATTTTGCACATTATTATAACGACATTCAGTCTATCTAACGATTTCTCCTGACCAAATATTTAAATTATATACCAATACATTTACTCCCAAAACATAAGGTTGAAAACCGCTGACTTGGGGTAGGTGCGGGGCATAGTGCCACACTTCCCCCAAGCATGGTAGCCGCACTTTTCCAAACAGTGCAACTTGAAGTGAAATTATTGAATTGGGATTATAGCTTATTGCGCATAGATACAAATAAAATAACTACATAAATACGAAGCTTAGGATCTAAAGAAAACACTAACGTATTACAGATTATCCAATCTAAAGTGTCTGTGTAAAGACGTGTTTAATTCTAACATTTGTAAGCATACTATACGCGCCGAGTTCACGCCGAAATCACGCCGCCGCCGCCGATTTCAGGCCGGCGTCCGCCGCCGATTATTTCGACGTCGGCGCACATGTCTACTGGAATAACACTTAGAATATATTTTATCCCGATTGACGGATTGTTTGATGGACTTATGGATTGATTGATGGATTGATTGATGGCTTGATTGATTGATGGATTGATTGATTGATGGCTTGATGGATGGATTGACGGCTTGATGGATGGATTTATTGATTGATGGCTTGATTGATTGATGGCTTGATTGATTGATAGATTGATGGCTTGATGGATGGATGGATGGATTGATTGATTGATGGCTTGATTGATTGATAGATTGATGGATGGATTGATTTATGGATTGATGGATGGATGGATTGATGGATGGATTGATGGATTGATTGATGGATTGATTGATGGATGGATTGATTGATTGATTGATTGATTGATGGCTTGATGGATGGATTTGATTGATAGATTGATGGCTTGATGGATGGATGGATGGATTGACGGCTTGATGGATGGATTGATGGATGGATTGATTGATTGATGGCTTGATTGATTGATTGATTGATGGCTTGATGGATGGATGGATGGATTGATTGATTGATGGCTTGATTGATTGATGACTTGATTGATTGATATATTGATGGATGGATTGATGGATTGGTTGATGGATGGATTGATGGATTGACGGATTGTTTGATGGACTTATGGATTGATTGATGGATTGATTGATTGATGGATTGATTGATTGATGGCTTGATGGATGGATTGAAGGCTTTATGGATGGATTGATGGATGGATTGATTGATGGCTCATTGATTGATAGATTGATGGCTTGATGGATGGATGGATTGATTGATTGATGGCTTGATTGATTGAAAGATTGATGGCTTGATGGTGGCTTGATGGATGGATTGATGGATTGGTGGATGGATTGATGGCTTGATGGATGGATTGATGGATTGGTGGATGGATTGTCGGCTTGATGGATGGATTGATGGATGGATTGATTTATGGATTGATGGTTTGATGGATTGATTGATGGGTTGATGGATTAATGGATGGATGTTTGTTACTCTTTCACCCAAAAACTACTGAACGGATATGGGTGAAATTAATCACAGAGATAGATTACCGTCTGGAATAACACTTAGAATATATTTTATTCCGATTGACGGATTGTTTGATGGACTTATGGATTGATTGATGGCTTGATTGATTGATGGATTGATTGATGGCTTGATGGATGGATTGACGGCTTGATGGATGGATTTATTGATTGATGGCTTGATTGATTGATAGATTGATGGCTTGATGGATGGATGGATGGATTGATTGATTGATGGCTTGATTGATTGATAGATTGATGTATGGATTGATTTATGGATTGATGGATGGATGGATTGATGGATTGATTGATGGATTGATTGATTGATGGCTTGATGGATGGATTGACGGCTTGATGGATGGATTGATGGATAGATTGATTGATGGCTTGATTGATTGAAAGATTGATGGCTTGATGGATGGATGGATGGATTGATTGATTGATGGCTTGATTGATTGAAAGATTGATGGATGGATTGATTTATGGATTGATGGATGGATGGATTGATGGATTGATGGATTGATTGATGGATTGATTGATGGATGTTTGTTACTCTTTCACGCAAAAACTACTGAACGGATATGGGTGAAATTAATCACAGAGATAGATTACCGTCTGGAATAACACTTAGAATATATTTTATCCCGGCATTGCCACGGGAACGGGAATTACGCGGGTGAAACCGAGGTTTCAGCGTCTCGAGAGGCGCTGCTAGTTTGAAATACTTGTATAAGGGCAAGTCACTCCTTTTGCGTTAATTTGAGCTTTAAGAAGAGGGAAGAACTACTAAAATGACTTACAACGGGAAATATAACTCTGAGGCGCCAAGGAGCGTTTGCGACGCAGGAGGATGCGGTTTCGATTTCCGCCTCGTGACAAATATTAGTAAGATAATGTAGAAATTTGTTCCGCTAGATGGTGCTGTGTGGATTGTCGAGCTTTATATATTTATTTATATTTTTAACTAGCGACCCGCCTCGGCTTCGCACCGTTTTATTATAACCACAAGGTTATATCCTACTAATATTATAAACAATGATTGATTGATGGATTGACGGATTGTTTGATGGACTTATGGATTGATTGATGGATTGACGGATTGTTTGATGGACTTATGGATTGATTGATGGATTGATTGATGGCTTGATTGATTGATGGATTGATTGATGGCTTGATGGATGGATTGACGGCTTGATGGATGGATTGATGGATGGATTGATTGATTGATGGCTTGATTGATTGATAGATTGATGGCTTGATGGATGGATTGATTTATGGATTGATGGATGGATGGATTGACGGATTGTTTGATGGACTTATGGATTGATTGATGGATTGATTGATGGCTTGATTGATTGATGGATTGATTGATTGATGGTTGGATTGACGGCTTGATGGATGGCTTGATGGATGGATTGATTGATTGATGGCTTGATTGATTGATAGATTGATGGCTTGATGGATGGATGGATTGATTGATTGATGGCTTGATTGATTGATAGATTGATGGCTTGATGGCTTGATGGATGGATTGATGGATTGGTGGATGGATTGACGGCTTGATGGATGGATTGATGAATGGATTGATTTATGGATTGATGGATGGATGGATTGATGGATTGATTGATGGTTTGATGGATAGATTGATGGATTGATGGATTAATGGATGGATGTTTGTTACTCTTTCACGCAAAAACTACTGAACGGATATGGGTGAAATTAATCACAGAGATAGATTACCGTCTGGAACTACTACATGTTATACTTAGGATATATTTTATCCCGGCATTGCCACGGGAACGGGAATTACGCGGGTGAAACCTCGAGGCGCTGCTAGTTTGAAATACTTGTATAAGGGCAAGTCACTCCTTTTGCGTTAATTTGAGCTTTAAGAAGAGGGAAGAACTACTAAAATCGGCCGATTTCTGGAACGCATGTCAACTTCAAAATTTACTAATCAATGTTCAAATCTCTATTCAAGTGTCATTTGGGTTTCTCGAACGTTGATTACGTAGTACGTACTCAGATTTTGAACAGTGATTACTTAACAAGCTTGTCAACTCATTGAAGCAAAACTCTTGTCAAATATCAAAATGGGTTTCTGGAACGATAATTAAGCATGATTCTTTGGTCAAGCTCTTGTCAAATCAATAATTAGCTAATCGGTGATTTAGCTCTAATTAGTTGAAATTTTTACAACAATGTGCTGTATTTTGCCAAGTTCTAAATCGAATATAATATAAAAAATCAACAGGTTGGTACTCCTGAAGCGGTTTTGTTATGTATTACTAAACATAAGGATCGTTTTACTATTAAATAAAAATAAATTAAATTACCTCTTATATTCTAGGATGCTTCGTTTTGCTTCCGCATATTAGAAACATATAAATAATATAAAAAAACTTGGTGAAATACAGGAATTAAAAAATATTGGTAATAAAGCAATGTAAAAGGGTTCCTACTTGCCTACTAAAGTAGTTAAAGGTATTTTTTCTATTTCGGTATAGTTTTTTTCTTCATAATAAACAATCTATTATTACCTATCTAATTTACAATTTTGAACTTTTTCAAACGTAAACAAACAAGTATTCGCGCCACAAGCATAAGCATAAATAATAACTGGGTAGAAGGGACTCTTCTTTAATCGAGTCCAGACATGTTTTTTTTTTACTTAGGGCACTAGAATGCACTAGGTATATATATTTTGTACTTTTTTCTTCTGAAAAAAAGAAAATTGGATTAGTTACCTACGTATTGGGTTGGTACCTATTATTTCACAAAGGTACACGTCAGTTTGAATTATTTATTAAACGAGAGCACATAAAGAATGCATCATAAAAAAAAACCTGGAGGTAATTCATGATACTCAACTCAACTCAAAATCGCACCGGGCTCTCGGACAACATAACTATAATTTCAACTAATACTTGCGGCCGCCACCGCGCGCCGCGATCGGTAAACATAAATGAATGATCATTAAAAACCGCGTGCAGTGTCGCCGGCTGTGGCAGCCCGACCGATATGCCCGTTTAACGTGGAAAATAGTGTAGGCTAATATCTTGACCTTGAGCGCGTTTCCCTTCTACTCTTACTTACTACTATTTACTTATTCTTATGCCACAAGCGTCATTTTTAGGGTTCCGTACCCAAAGGGTAAAAACGGGACCCTATTACTAATACTTCGCTTTCTGTCCGTCGAAAATAAATATTTAAGGCGGGCTCCCATTAAAACGCCTTTTTTACTATTTTTGGTCGATATTAATAAATGGTAACATGGTAACAATGGTAACAGCCTACCTGTTACCACTTGAAATATTCACAAAATACTTAATTGTAAGTATATTTTTACTGAAGTAATAAAAAATAAAATTTAAAAAATATGGTACGGAACCCTTAGTGCGAGTCTGACTCGCCCTTGGATGGTTTTATTGAAGTTTAGGAGTGAATGACTGAACTGAAAGAATGACAATCGTAAGATGATCAATGATTAGCTAATTATTATCTAATCAGCGTTCGTGCACCCCGATTTGAATTGACCAGTGTGTTAAATTAATCGCTTTGTCAACTGATTTGACATTTGAATAGCCTTCTAGAAACCGGGTGGACACTTTTCAATAATAGAGATGCAAATCTTTCGATTAGAAAAATATCCCGACTTACGAAAGTTTCTATTTTAAGCGACAAATTAAGACATAAAAAAGATTATTCCAGATAATTTCTACAGAAAAGACTATAAAAACTTCCACAGTTTGACAACCTCGTTATACCTTCAGAACTCCCCCTGAAAAAGCTAAGGGATGAAACTTTAGTGTTCTTACAGCCGATTGCTGGAAGGCATGTCAACTTCATAATTAACTAATCAATGTTCAAATCTCTATTCAAGTGTCATTTGGGTTTCTCGAACGTTGATTACGTACTTAGATTTTGAACAGTGACAAGCCTGTTAAATCATTGAAGCAAAACTCTTGTCAAATATCAAAATGGGTTTCTGGAACGATAATTAAGCATGATTCTTTGGTCAAGCTCTTGTCAAATCAATAATTAACTAATCGGTGATTTAGCTCTAATTAGTTGAAATTTTTACAACAATGTGCTGCATTTTGCCAAGTTCTAAATCGAATATATATAAAAAATCAACAGGTTGGTACTCCTAAAGCGGTTTTGTTATGTATTACTAAACATAAGGATCGTTTTACCATTAAATAAAAATAAATTAAATTACCTCTTATATTCTAGGATGCTTCGTTTTGCTTCCGCATATTAGAAACATATAAATAATATAAAAAAACTTGGTGAAATTCAGGAATTAAAAAATATTGGTAAAAAAGAGTTCCTACTTGCCTACTAAAGTAGTTAAAGTTATTTTTCTATTTCTGTATAGTTTTTTTCGTCATAATAAACAATCTATTATTACCTATCTTATTTACAATTTTCTAAGATTAAGTAGGTACCTACGTTCCGTAAGGTAGATGGAGCATATGGTCGGTCACTGTCATCCTATAAGGCGATGTAGCCGATTTGATATTGTTTTGGTTTTGTTTGATACCGTACGGTGACATTATTATTTAAGACAGAAATTATTTATTTATTTAATTATTTATTTATTTAATGTCAGATTGAGAAAATGAAAATTTGTGTTTATGTTTTATTTGTAATTTTGTGTTTTATATATAATATTTAATCGAGAACTTAGTATATAATGACTTGTGTAGCTGTGGGTTGTAAAAGCCGTTTGGGATCTTTATGTGAAGATAAACGCAAGATATCTTTTCATCAGTACCTAAGTCTATTATCGTGATAGACGCGGATATTACGCGGATATTACATGTATTTTCTTTGCAATATGTTGAATAGTTTTTTGTACATAGAATATAATAACTGTTTTACTACGTTATTTACAGCTCATTAGCAGTCCTGGATTTGTAAACAGGCCGTATCACTCGATTGCAGACAATCAAATTGTATGTCTACGGGGGGGGGGGGGTGCGCAGCTAATAATGAACGGCTCAGTAAATGGGGCGGCGGGACAAAGTGGCCTACACTCATGAAAAATATAAATCCGGCACTGCTCATTAGCAGTATAATTCTATAATTCACTAATATTATAGTACAATACGAAAAACTGACATCTGATGCACCATTTTGATGCCACCTAGTGAAGTACTGGTAGTTGTCGATAATTTATTGTCGATGAATGTCTAATACTGGTTGACAAAATGATGATTCAAAAGTAAATTGTCGTAGTTTGAGAATTATACCTACCTACCGAGATAGTGCTACGGTACCTACATGGACCGACTAAGTTGGAGTTAGAAATCAAAACTTGATTATGGTGTCGCTAGTAAGATCTAGGAGACTAAAGATTGCAATGTAGCTAGAAGTTCACAACTTATTCTTATCTTTCACTTCTAGATATACAAAATATCCAATAACAAAAGAAAAATGGAAACAAAACTTGAGAAGACATGTCTGGGAGCCATCATAGAATTCTCGTTAGTGTTTTTTACATTTCCATGTTTCGTGCCACAGAATTGGATATCAAAGGACTTACAAAAAAACTTTGAAAATAAAGGTTAAATGATAGCATCCAAGTGGTATCTAAGCACAAAATATTTCAGTTAAGTATAGTAGTAGGAGCATACGACGTGCAAATACTTTAAAAATAATTTCGTTTATGTTAATGTAACTAAGTACCTACCTAAGTTTTCTCACTGCTCATATCCTAAATAACGACGGCAACCAACCATCACCGCTTAACCCCATTTTAAATAAAAACATAATTATTATCAAGAAGATTTATCAAGTTTATGTAAGTTTTATACACCTTACCTTAGTAGGTCTTTATTTATATGCCTACAGGGTCAGGTACAGGTTAAGTCGATCTAGATCCTTGAGGGGGTTGTAGTTTCAATCATTACCAGCTGATTGATTTAATCATTATTGACTCACATACTCCAAACTTAATATAAAACCCCACAAACACCCAAAAAATATAGTTGATTAATGAATATTGGTATATCTTTTCAAGTAAAATTACAGCTTGCGGATTTTAAACATAACTGAATTTATTATCCTCTTTTATAATAATATATAATAATGCTGGACAATCCACAAAGCACCATCTAGCCCCAAAGTAAGCTACTCAAAGCTCGTGGTATGGGTACTAGATAACTGATTTATTAAATACATTTTTATGCATAGATATACATTTTTTATAGTTCATTTATACCCAGACCAACGGAACATAGGTATATCTGCAGATCGTTCACAAATTTGTTCTGAGGGGTTTGATTCCCGAACCCGTAACTTCCTGCGTTGCAGGCGCACCTTTGCCCACCGCGCTACATCGGTCGTCATGATCAACATACAATGCAGCGGTTACAACAAACCTGCTTACTGAAATCATAATTTAATCGATAAGTACAGAATTTCACATCACTACTTTCACATTTCTGTAGAATGTCAGACAAGAATCAAACTGACCACATACGTATTTGAATGTAACTGAAACTGAACTGAAAAATTATATCTATCTTTTTTTTTCATATGGCATACTCCCAAAGAGCAAGAGTCAAAACAGTGTCAAATGTTCGTTTTTATAATGTTACATCTAGTTACTATAATATAATCTTTGACAATTTTGAACTTTTTCAAACGTAAACAAACAAGTATTCGCGCCACAAGCATAAGCATAAATAATAACTGGACAGAAGGGACTCTTCTTTAATCGAGTCCAGACATGTTTTTTTTTTACTTAGGGCACTAGAATGCACTATTTATATTTTGTTATAATGTTCAGAACACACCAACTATTTCGGATATAAGTATATTCAATATAGGTTACGACCCATCAGTTCAATCCACTTTTTTCTTCTGAAAAAAAGAAAATTGGATTAGTTATCTACGTATTGGGTTGGTATTATTTCACAAAGGTACACGTCAGTTTGAATTATTTATTAAACGAGAGCACATAAAGAATGCATCATAAAAAAAAAACCTCGAGGTAATTCATGATATTCAACTCAACTCAAAATCGCTCCGGGCTCTCGGACAACATAACTATAATTTCAACTAATACTTGCGGCCGCCACCGCGCGCCGCGATCGGTAAACATAAATTAATGATCATTAAAAACCGCGTGCAGCGTCGCCGGCTGTGGCAGCCCGACCGATATACCCGTTTAACGTGGAAAATAGTGTAGGCTAATATCTTGACCTTGAGCGCGTTTGGAGCCGAAGTTTCCCTTCTACTCTTACTTATTACTACTTACTTATTCTTAAGCCACAAGCGTCATTTTTAGGGTTCCGTACCCAAAGGGTAAAAACGGGACTCTATTACTAATACTTCGCTTTCTGTCTGTCGAAAATAAATATTTAAGGCGGGCTCCCATTAAAACGCCTTTTTTACTATTTTTGGTCGATATTAATAAATGGTAACATGGTAACAATGGTAACAGCCTACCTGTTACCACTTGAAATATTCACAAAATACTTAATTGTAAGTATATTTTTACTTAAGTAATAAAAAATAAAATTTAAAAAATATGGTACGGAACCCTTAGTGCGAGTCTGACTCGCCCTTGGATGGTTTTATTGGTTTTATTGGTTTTATTGGTTTTATTTTTAGTTTTTATTAAGTTTATTTGATAGATATGATTTCATAATATGGTCATTTTAGACATAAAAATAGTGATCAAATAAAAAAAATTCCGACAGAGCCAAATCTTCGTAGAGACCTTAGGTTTACCACAAGGAATAAAGTGTCAAAAGTCCCCATCAGTCCCATGTGAGCTTAGGGACTTATTCGGGGCCCAAGGTCAAAATTTTAGGTTTTTTGGATTTTTCTCGAAAACGGTAAGTTTTATCGAAAAAGTACCTCAGAGCAAAGTTGTAGATCTTAAAATTCTACTATAATTACAATTATGTATACATAATTGTAATTATAGTCGAATTTTTAGTAACAATAGTCAAATCTTTTTTGCACGTTAGCTATTATACTTCGGATTCTGCGTCCTCGATATTAGTTACCTGAAATATTAATAAAGTAAAGAATATTCACACAGTTGTAGTTACGCCCTAGTATCACCACTCTTTATGACTAGTTGTTTAACGTTCTACGCTTTTTTTTTTTTTGAAGGTAGACTTGTTTTGCTCGCCGTTCGCTAGGTTCGCTCGGCACTTCAGTCGTCTTTTAGTGCTCAACCACTCAATACAATTCTTCGCCAGAAATTTACGGACTTCTTTTTTTGTGTTGTGTTCTCTTTAAAAAGTTAAAATGCCTAAAAGAAAACGTACGAACACGGAAGAGTTCGAATATTTGTTAAGTAAAATGAAAAAACTCGAGAAAAACATAAAGACTCAAAATGAATCTCGCCGGGAAAGAAAACGAAGAATCCGCGTGATCAGTTCTTCATCATCGGAGTCTCCACCATCACAGAATTCCTCTCCGCCGCCGTCCCGGGATACGTCACCGTCTCCGCCAAACACACAAGGTATTTACAATCACAAAAAATTATTCCGTGAACTCAAAATTTATTGGCCTACCTGCACAAAGTTTGCGTATAATCTTTTAGGGGTTATACCTTACAGTAAATCTAGCGTGACAAAGGTTTTATTCTTGTTGCTGGGTAGGTAAGTTCTTACCCATGTGAAGTTTGCGTGTAACCTTTTGGGGGTTACATCTTACTTTAAACACAAAACAAAGACTTTCATTGTCTTCAAGAACCTATGCGCTTACGCCTACCTAGGTTGCGTGTAATCTTTTGGGGGTTACATCTCACCTACAATAACGCAGACATGATCACAAATATGTTAATATTTGCCTGATAACAAAAGGTACCTACCTACCCGCAAAAGGCTTTGTACAAAGTTTACGTGTAATCTCCTGGGGGTTACACTTTACTTTAAAAATATGCAAACATGATCGCTTTTCATTGATATCGGTACCTCGCTTATCATGTAAGATTTACGTGTAATCTATAAGGGATTACATCTTACTCACGATTATTCCTCGAGGGATTTTCATAATTGCGAGGGGGATTCTCCATATACGTGATGTCCCCGCCAAAACGCACCTACCTTCGTGGCACGAAGGCTATTACCCTAAAATAAAGAGGTTGCGCGTAATCATATGGGAATTATGTCTCACAAGAATACAAAGCAAGACATTTGCATCTTTCAGAGGAAACATCAGCCCCGACCGACGGAACAAGTTTGGACCAAGACCTGCTTGCGCACATCAATCCATTTTCTACTACAGCTGCTACAACAGAGGGTCCACCCACAGAACAACTGACGCCGGCCGCAGAAACTTCTCAAAATCTGAGTACACCTTTGGAACCCCAAAACTCTACAGTGGCTGCCACAACTGACGATGCTCTCGACAGCTTCTTATTAGAAATCTTAGGGGATGACCCCTCTGCCTCAATAGAATACGGTGCAGAAATTCATAAAGATCTGGCATCTCGCCTTGAACACATCGCAACTAGCGGACTGGAAGCGAGTCAAAGAAAGGAGTTGCTTGCAAAATACCTCACTCCAGCTAACTGCACACGCGCTGCAGCACCCATATTAAATGCAGAAATAAAAGCTGCCCTCCCAGAAGCAATGCTGAGAAGAGACAAAAGTCTTGAAATAAAACAGAGGCAGCTTTCTAGTGCGATTTCCTGCCTGGCTTCGGTCATGACAGAACAATTTACATCAGCACAACTTCAACAAGGAATGCTTCAGAAACTAATGGATACGGCTCGCATACTTTGCGACATGCTACACACTGACTCTAATACAAGAAGGAATTTCGCCATGAATTCTGTAAAAAGAGACATGAAGGAACATTTATCAAATACAAAAATAGATAAGTTTTTATTTGGAGATAATCTGTCTGAGACATTGAGATCAGCAAAAGCCGTTAGCAAATCCGGAACGGAACTGAAATTCCAGCAAAAGAACTTCCGGAAACCAGGGCCGTCAAGAAACTTTAAATCGCATTCGACTAAAAATTTAAACTGGAAGTCGCCGGCCCCAGCACGCAGGCAGCAGGGAGCACCGCCGGCATCGAAGACTCAGGAGCCAGCCTATTATCGCCGGATCCAGCATGCAACATCCTCACGGCGATCATCGCCTCCGCCGAAGAGGCCTCGCCGCAAATAGATCCGGTAAGATACGCAGGCCAACTTGCACTGTTTCATAATCAATGGTCAATGCTCACAAGTGATTCATTGATCCTTGACTGGATAAAAGGTTACGAGATAAAATTTACACACCCAGTTTTTCAAGCCATCTTACCAAACCCTGTCGATCACTCTAATTCGGAGAAAATTTACTTTAAAGAATCTATAGATAGCCTTCTTCTAAACGGTGCCATATCGGAATGCGATCCTGTGGAGGGTCAATACATTTCGCCTATTTTCTTAAGACCCAAATCCAACGGAAAAATGCGCTTTATACTAAATCTAAAGAACCTGAATAAATTCATAAAGACTAGCCATTTTAAAATTGAAGACTTACGAACTGCTGTAAAATTAGTTTCTAAAACTTGCTTTATGGCCACAATAGATATAAAAGACGCATATTTACTCGTCAGGATAAGTGATAATTCAAGGAAACACCTGAGATTTATATTTGAGGGAAAAACGTATCAATTTAATGTCCTACCCTTCGGTCTTAACGTAGCCCCCTACATCTTCACAAAGTTAATGAATCAAGTCGTAAAACTTCTGAGATCAGCTGGATATATCTCAACAGTTTATTTAGATGATATTCTCTTAATAGGGCGAACCTACAATGAATGTGCCAATAACGTCAATGTAACCATAAAATTATTAAAAGCTTTAGGCTTTATCATAAACAGGGAAAAGAGCAACTTGGTTCCATCAAATTGTTGTAGGTTTTTGGGTTTTATCATCAATTCTAACAAAATACAGATCAGCTTACCAAAAGAAAAACAAATACGCGTCAAAAAAGAATTAAATTGTTTCATGAAAAAACGACAATGCAAAATAAGGCGTTTCGCTGAACTGATTGGATTACTTATATCTACCTGCCCGGCCGTCGAATATGGCCTCTTATACACTAAAGCATTTGAACGTCATAAATTTCTAAAACTGCTACCGGATAATAATTTTGACAAAATTATGAACATTCCTTCCAGTCTGTCAGATGACTTTCAATGGTGGCTTCGGGCCATTGAAAATCCCATTCATAGAATCCGTGAGACTTCCTATTCACTAGAAATATTTTCTGACGCCTCAATGACGGGATGGGGGGCTGCCTGCAGTAATAAGACTGCAAGTGGCCCCTGGTCCAAAGAGGAGAAAAATCTACATATCAATCAATTAGAATTATTAGCCGCCTACTTTGCTGTAAAAATCTTTACAAAATCTCTGTCTAACTGCGAAATCTTATTGCGCGTTGACAACTCAACCACAGTGTCGTACATTAATAGAATGGGTGGCATTCAGTTTCCACATTTGACAGATATTTCAAGAAAAATATGGCAAGGGTGTGAATCTAGAGGAATCTTTATCTTCGCATCATATATTAAATCGAATGATAATTCCATCGCCGACAGTGAATCAAGAAAATGCCACCCAGATATTGAATGGGAGCTATCTACTAAAGCATTTAAAACCGTTGTTGCTACATTTGGTCCTCCAAAGATCGACTTATTTGCAAGCAGGCTTAACAAAAAATGTGACCAATATGTTTCCTGGCATAGAGACCCATACGCACTCGCGGTGGATGCCTTCACATTAGACTGGAAATATCTTGATTTCTATGCATTTCCCCCATTTGCTATCATACTAAAAACACTGCAAAAAATTATAGCTGATGAAGCCACTGGTATCATGATAGTTCCACTGTGGCCCTCGCAGCCTTGGTATCCAATATTCCAGAGACTCCTTGTAACAAATGTTGTAACATTCAAGCCTAACGAACACGCTATCGTTTATCATTCCAGCAGCAGCCGGAACATCCACTCGAACCTAACCCTAGCTGCCGGGAAATTATCCGGACAGCGCTACTACGACGCCAAGTTCCAGAATCCGCAATAGATATTATGCTAGCATCGATATCCCCCAGCTCACTAAAACAATACAGCACATATATCAATAAATGGGTTACCTACTGTAAAGATAACAATTTGGACCTGTATGTAGCATCTGTTTCCTCAGTCATCGACTTCTTATCAAAGTTATTTGACAGCGGTAGTCAATACGGTACACTGAATAGTGCTAGAGCAGCTTTGTCCCTATTATTAGGGCCAAATCTCTCGCAAGACCACGGGATACAAAGATTTTTTAAGGGTGTTTTTAGGCTTAGACCCCCTACCCCTAAGTATGACTTGACTTGGAACCCTGAATGTGTCCTAGATCGTCTAGCGATTTGGTACCCTAATGAAAGCATCTCATTAGAACTATTAACCAGGAAATGCGCAACCCTACTAGCTCTCATTACCGCTCATAGAGTTCAGACCCTGTCCAAAATTAAAATAATCAATATATGCGTTTTACCCACAAAACTCATTATCAAAATTCCCGATCTCATCAAAACGTCCAAAATCGGATGCAATCAACCAATTCTGTATATACCTTTCTTTAATGAAAAACCACAAGTTTGCCCAGCTAATTCGCTCATGTGTTACATTAATAGGACATCATCTTTGCGAAAAAGTGACTCACTATTTATTAGCTATAAGAAACCGAACAAACCTGTTTCTACCCAGACAATAAGCCGCTGGATAAAGGATACCTTGCGAGATAGCGGTATCGACATATCAGTTTTCTCTGCTCATAGTACACGCCACGCAGCTACGTCTAGAGCAAAATCACAAGGGGTCAGTATCGAACAAATAAGGAAAGCGGCCGGTTGGACCACAAACTCCAACACTTTTGCAAAATTTTACCATCGTGAAATCCTCAGCTCAGACGAATCTGCGTTAGCTAATGCGATCATTAATCCGGTAAATTAAAACCGACGACTGCCGATTTGTTGATTAGAACTTACTTGATTAAGCTTACTCTGTAAGAACTTTTGTATTGTTAAATACTTAATATAGTTACTGTTCTCTTACAAAAGTCTTTGTTTTATCCTGATTGATATTATTTCCTAAACACAGACTTTCAAAATCTACAACTGTGTGAATATTCTTTACTTTATTAATATTTCAGGTAACTAATATCGAGGACGCAGAATCCGAAGTATAATTAATGATTAAACGAACTTACCTAAGTGAAGTTCTATCATAATTATACGAGGGATTCTGCGTCCGAAGATATTAGTTACATACACCCACCCACCCTCAGGGTGCAAGACCCCAAGAACTATCATTTAGTAAATAATATAAACTAGGTGAATAAACTCTAAACTACTGAAGTGCCGAGCGAACCTAGCGAACGGCGAGCAAAACAAGTCTACCTTCAAAAAAAAAAAGCGTAGAACGTTAAACAACTAGTCATAAAGAGTGGTGATACTAGGGCGTAACTACAACTGTGTGAATATTCTTTACTTTATTAATATTTCAGGTAACTAATATCTTCGGACGCAGAATCCCTCGTATAATTATGGTAGAACTTCACTTAGGTAAGTTCGTTTAATCATTAATTATATTTCTATGTAACTACTTCTTACTCTATTTTTATAAAGAGCTGTAAGTACTGTTTTAAGGTTTTGTTATAACCTTAAAAGTTTTACTATTGTAAGAGTTGGCTAACGCTACGTAGCATGGCGTAGCGTAGCGTATTATTATGTTATGTTTTTTATTTAAAAGACCAACTCTTACAATAGTAAAACTTTTAAGGTAAAAAACCGTTTAAACCGTTTAACCGTTTTAAAACCCTACTTACAGCTCTTTATAAAAATAGAGTACGAAGTAGTTACATAGAAATATAATAGCTAAAGTGCAACAAAGATTTAACAATAGTTACTAATATTCGTCTACAATTACAATAACGTATACCTAGTAGGTACATAGTTGTTAATTATAAAAACTAACCTAACCTAACTTTTTTTTTATTAGCCTGAGGGAAATGCGCACGCATATCGCACTGCCACGGGGAGCCAGTACGATTATGTGGGACTCCAACCCACTAAAACCCTCAGGGTGTTTCCGCCTCTGCCGCTTGTGGTGGGAGTATGGGAACGCTTTCGCTCTCTTCCACGAACCCACCGCGGCTGCCCAAAATCGGGCCCCTCACTGTGGGGTTAACACCCCCTTCACGACGCGCCAGAAACATATAACGCGCCGCGACAACCACGGGGACCTTTACCGTCACAAGGGCGCCAGACGACCTCGTGTCCGAACGCCCTTGGTCCCCTTGCGACGGGTCAGTCGAGTGGCCCCACCGCCTGCCACACGGTCGCAGAGGATAGGGAGAGCGGCCCTCTCAATACCGACACTCCTCTTCCTCTGCGACCCCACCGCGTCCGCCATCAAAACGGTGGCGACCCCGCCAAGGCCGCGGCAGGCAGGGAGAGCGGCGCACCTCGATTCCGACACTCCTCTCCCGCCGCGGCCTCCACCTCTCAGCGGCCATGCTGCTCATACTTACTACATATCCATTGGAGACGCCTACGGCGTATCACGAGCTGCACTTCTCGCCGGCGTATTGTCCCCCTTGAGGGTTCGAGTGGTACACTCCGGGCAAATCCACTCACGTTCAGCTCGAATCGGCTCCGAAAGTGCCACGCAAGCTTTATGGTGTATTCCGAAACATTTGCTGCAAGTACAAGTGGCGACACCTGTTGACCTGATGAATTTACCGCAAGCATTGCACTTAGCTGCCATTTTTGGTACCTACGGTTTGAATTTATTTACCGCTCGATGAAGGAATTAGAAACTTTCTGCTATTCTCCAATAGATGGCGCTAAGCTGTTATTAGTATCTACTGTACTGCTGCGGTGTATCAATTTAATAAGTTTCAGTTCCACTGAGTATAGCGCCAGTAAAATTTAAATGTTTGATTTAATTATTATATAGGTTATTTAGACTTCACAAAATATGGTTATTCCTTTTTTGTACGCTGACATTCCAGGTTCCGCTATTTAAGTAAAGGAGCTCGACAGAATCAGGTCGGTTCTCATTTACACCAAATTATACGACAATGGTAAAGTTCAGCTACTACCCGCGAGATGGCGCTGGTAAGATTATTGACACTGTGAAGAGCTGATTGTCTATGGCTTGGCTAGTAGTCATCCGCTGGCCAAATTTCTGCCACTCACCAACAGGGGGCACCACTGATTTTAGATCTGTTCTCAATTACACCAGAGTTGTTTGGTTCCTTCCGAGTACATGGGTAGGGGTTCTCCAGTAGGTAAAAGAAAATGATTATTCTAGACTTTATTACCAGGTTTATAGCTCTCAGGATGCCTCCACAGTGTCACAAACACTCACACGTTCACAAGATACTATATCCGAACTATGATATGTATGCACAAGACCGAGTGAGTTGTAAAACTATAAATATCGATTTATAATCGCGGACAGAATGTAGACCAGTTCTCGTACGAAACGTCACTCCTTTGGTGGATATACCCCAGAGATCCTCAGTGTTTTTAATGTTAATTGACTTAAAGGTTTTCACTACCTACATAATCAGCATTTATATTAAAGTTAAAGCTAAAGCTTAAAGTTAAAGCTCTCATTACATTTAGCAACTGAAGATTCCAAAAATTTAACAGCCATTGATGCTGAGGAGTTTAGAGACTGGGTAACAACTTTAGGAATAGTAAACTAAAAGAAGGCATCAAAAGCATTGGCAATATCTTTATCATGTATAAGAATGTAATTATAACGTGGCTTTGATTTACCTGTTTCGTTATTTATTAGTCTCCATGTTGCTTTTACTTTATTAGATGATTTTATTATAATACTAGCGACACGCCCCGGCTTCGCACGGCCTGCGTTTGCAATGTAAGCGGAAAAAAATGTCACTTTTTATGAAATCACATTAGAAACCTCAAAAATAACAGTATTTCTCCACTATTTTATGGATGTTATAATATAGGTATATTTAGCATTCAGAAGGGAAAATCTTTAAAAAAACAATAAGAACGGTACTACATAAGACCATTTATTAACAAATTACACGAACAAAAGAATCATAACCTTAACGTGAGCAGAGTAATAGAGTAAAACACCATTTTGGACGATAAATCAAAGTACTCAGTTTTACATTATCTAACAGAACACGTTGAACTGATAATCATCATTTATGCTAACTCACAAATCGCGTCGATAAGAACCTTTCCGCTCAGAAGTCAAGAAACGAATGCGCGCTAACCGCTCGGGGCGCGCTCTATATAAGCACTGCAATTTTGACAAGGGATGTCTCCTAACTATATATATGTCGCAGACGTATTGTATAATCCGCCGTATTACATTACGGCTAGCTGTTTTGAAAAACAGCGCCGTTTTCTCAAGCGGCGGTTCAACGAGTAGCTGTATTGTCATTGCGATACGTTCTTCAATATATCGGCCCACGTTTAGCCGCATTGATAAACTACTTAATTGTATAGGGTGACCATACTAACAAAAAAAAACAAATTTAAAAATGAAAATCAATTTTATTAATCGGGAAAAGCTAACAGATTTCTTCTTACGTTATTCCTTACTAACCAAGAATTATTATCATAGTTAATAAATAAAATACAATAAAAAATAAAAAAGCCTTTATTGTTGTGTTTTACATTGAATACAAGAAAAAATATTTTCTTGTCTCTTCTGTCTTTCTTGACAACAACAACAACAACAACTGAATGAATTTGTTAATTAGGTTTTCTGATATACCGACATCACAATGTGTTTTGGATAATTCGAATTATACACACATAAAGCCTAGCATACAGATACTTGTGTTTGAAATAAAATACCGGAGTAAGACCGCGGGTATAGTTTGCTAGTCACACATTATTTAAGACTCCTGCCCCACCCTGAGCCCCTTCCTGGCTACGCCCATGCCGGCGGCGGCGGCGGCGGCGCGGGCGGCTGAGTGACGGGCTGCTGCGGAGGAGCGAGCGGGGGCTGCGGCGGCGGCTGCACTGGTGGATCGCTCGGTGCCGGCAGTGGTGAGCTGCCTGTGCCGGCCGATTCACCGGCATTACAATCCATCCGATCTAACATTAGGTTTAGTCATTTTTCTTATTTGATCATTATGCCTATGACAATAACAATTATAGTCTTTGAAATAAATTTCATACATTCTAGATCCTACTACTTTGTTTATAATTCCCGACTTCCAAATGCTTTTTCGTGCTATAAACCACCTCGCCCATACAGAGTCACCTACTTGGAAACATCTATTAGGTTTTAATGACGCTGGTTCATTGTGTGTGCTATGCTCGCCTTTATTATTTTGTGGTAAAATCAAATCTAATCTGCATCTCAGGTCACGGCTTAACATTAGCTTCGCCGGCGTGGAACCTGTAGCACAATGAACAGTGTTCCTGTAATTGAACAGAAAACCCTGTAATTTCTCAACAATTTTTCTTTGACAAAAATTACTTTCCGAAAGCATGCACTTTAACATTTTTTTACATGTTTTTACAGAGTTTTCTGCTTGACCATTGCTAGCAGGGTGATAGATAGGCGAGGTCAGGTATTCAATACCATTCATTTGGCAAAATGAATGAAATTCTGCGGAATTTATTTTCACATCATTGTCAGACACGATAACATTAGGTACACCAAACCTACAAAATAAATCTTTCAACTTAAGTATAAGCGCATTTGTAGAAGTACCTACCACGTTCCATATAAATACATTCCAACCATTTGGAGTACGCATCTACAACTATTAAATAAACAGCCGTTTTTTCATGGACCTACTATTTTCTCCTATTAGTAGGACCACGAGGGAGACCTATTTCTGTCTTTCCTATTATATACTATAAATAGAAACAACCAATAATTTATACACCCTGTATATTAAAAAAAAAGGTGGCCAGTCCTATCTTAGTTTTTCTAAAAAATGGCCTACTGTTATATCACCGTGAATTAATTGTAACTGGCATTTTAATATGAAATCATCGCGATCTAATTCTTCTTTTCGACGTCGTGATGCATCACTTGTTCTTTCGCTTTCCATGTCCATTATTGCATTTATCAACCGCAGGATCGAAACTGGTGAACGCTTTTTAACATTCTTGTTTAGTTGAGAGTGCCAGCTTTCAACGACATTATTTGTACGGTGACGTTCACCATATACGCACCATGAAGAATTGTAATCTTTGTTCTTCCACCATGTTCTTTCCATATATTTCAAAAATTTTGTAATTTTTAGGGAACTGGTGCTTTCATTCTTGATATAATCAATACCATTTTCTATGAGATTTTCAGGTAGTAGAGCTAAACCCTTACATAATCCGACAATTCTTTTTTCTATTTTTTCCTTAATTTTAAGTTTGACTTTGGAATTTTTCCAAATGGCTTTCGATAAATGAGCAAAACATTTTTTTAATATCACTTCCGGGAAAATGTTCATCAAAGCATTAGCAATAGCGATTTCGAAGTCCAAATGGATTTTTTTTGGAGTCCAATCAGGTATTTGTGATTTTATCATAGCGAAAAGAGCAGCATACGACTCTTGCTTTTTATCAGACATGAGGGCATAAACAAGTGGTACTACTTTCGTTTCTGATGACGAAGCACCAAGGTCTCCGTGAATTGTAAATAGTTGCTCAAACGGTTGAGGACAACTCTGAAAAGTTCAATCGACGAAGAACTCCTCAGCTTCTCCTAAAAGCTCTCCATCATCCTGGACACCTCCTGGACACCTGGATGCTCTCCATCATCCTGGACACCTCCTGGATGCTCTCCATCATCCTGGACACCTCCTGGATGCTCTCCATCATCCTGGACACCTCCTGGATGCTCCATCATCCTGGACACCTCCTGGATGCTCTCCATCATCCTGGACACCTCCTGGATGCTCTCCATCATCCTGGACACCTCCTGGATGCTCTCCATCATCCTGGACACCTCCTGGACACCTGGACACCTCCTGGACACCTCCTGGACACCTCCTGGACACCTCCTGGACAACTCCTGGATGCTCTCCATCATCCTGGACGCCTCCTGGATGCTCTCCATCATCTTGGACACCTCCATCATCCTGGACACCTCCATCATCCTGGACACCTCCTGGATGCTCTCCATCATCCTGGACACCTCCTGGACACCTCCTGGACACCTGGATGCTCTCCATCATCCTGGACACCTCCTGGACACCTCCTGGATGCTCTCCATCATCCTGGACACCTCCTGGATGCTCTCCATCATCCTGGACACCTCCTGGATGCTGTCCATCATCCTGGACACCTGGATGCTCTCCATCATCCTGGACACCTCCTGGATGCTCTCCATCATCCTGGATGCTCTCCATCATCCTGGATGCTCTCCATCATCCTGGATGCTCTCCACCATCCTGGATGCTCTCCACCATCCTGGATGCTCTCCATCATCCTGGATGCTCTCCATCATCCTGGATGCTCTCCATCATCCTGGATGCTCTCCATCATCCTGGATGCTCTCCATCATCCTGGATGCTCTCCATCATCCTGGACACCTCCTGGACACCTCCTGGACACCTCCTGGACACCTCCTGGATGCTCTCCATCATCCTGAACACCTCCTGGATGCTCTCCATCATCCTGGACACCTGGATGCTCTCCATCATCCTGGACACCTCCTGGATGCTCTCCATCATCCTGGATGCTCTCCATCATCCTGGATGCTCTCCATCATCCTGGATGCTCTCCACCATCCTGGATGCTCTCCATTATCCTGGATGCTCTCCATCATCCTGGATGCTCTCCATCATCCTGGATGCTCTCCATCATCCTAGACACCTCCTGGACACCTCCTGGACACCTCCTGGACACCTCCTGGACTACTCCTGGACTACTCCTGGACACCTCCTGGACTACTCCTGGACACCTCCTGGACACCTCCTGGACACCTCCTGGACTACTCCTGGATGCTCTCCATCATCCTGGACACCTCCTGGATGCTCTCCATCATCCTGGACACCTCCTGGATGCTCTCCATCATCCTGGACACCTCCTGGATGCTCTCCATCATCCTGGACACCTGGATTCTCTCCACCATCCTGGATGCTCTCCATCATCCTGGATGCTCTCCATCATCCTGGATGCTCTCCATCATCCTGGATGCTCTCCACCATCCTGGATGCTCTCCATCATCCTGGATGCTCTCCATCATCCTGGATGCTCTCCATCATCCTGGATGCTCTCCATCATCCTGGACACCTCCTGGACACCTCCTGGACACCTCCTGGACACCTCCTGGACTCCTCCTGGACTACTCCTGGACTACTCCTGGAGTACTCCTGGACTACTCCTGGACACCTCCTGGACTACTCCTGGATACCTCCTGGACACCTCCTGGACTACTCCTGGACTCTTCCTGGACTACTCCTGGACTACTCCTGGACTACTCCTGGACACCTCCTGGACTACTCCTGGACACCTCCTGGACTACTCCTGGATGCTCTCCATCATCCTTGACACCTCCTGGACACCTCCTGGATGCTCTCCATCATCCTGGACACCTCCTGGATGCTCTCCATCATCCTGGACACCTCCTGGACACCTCCTGGATGCTAACTCATGAACCTATTGATATTTTTATGAGTGTAGTTTTCATAAATATATTGACATGGTACTGTCATTATGTTTATTTCTTTGAATTTATTGCGGAGAGATTCTCTGGGACCCATATTATAGATTGCACGAACAGCACTTTTCTGCAGCACAAATACGGTGTTAATGTCTGCAGCGTTCCCCCACAGTAGTATACCATAAGACATAATACTATGGAAGTAGCTGAATTAAACAAGTCTAGAAGTATCCACGTCTGTAAATTGACGGATTTTTTTGACTGCATATGCTGCAGAACTGAGTCTCTTCGATAGCTTATCTATGTGTGGGCCCCATTGAAGCTTACTATCTAGAGTGATTCCTAAGAATACGGTACTTTCTACAATGTCTAACGTTTCTCCTTTCACGTTTACATCGGCCTTAACTTGTTTCACATTAGGTAGAATAAATCTAATACATTTCGTTTTGGTTTCGTTAAGCAAAAGATTATTGACGCTAAACCAGTGGACAACTTTTGAGATTGCATTATTCACATCGTCGAAATTTGTAGTTTGTCTTTTCATTTTAAAAATTAAAGAAGTATCATCAGCAAATAATACAACCTCGTGATTATTCTTTACAAGATCAGGCAGGTCGTTAATATAAACTAAAAACAGGAAAGGACCGAGGATAGACCCCTGCGGTACACCCATAGTAACTACAGACCCTGAAGACCGTTTCCCATTAATGTCAACTCTTTGTATCCTGTCACTTAAGTAAGATGAAAGAAGATCCAAAGAGGTGTCATTTATTCCATAGTGATGTAGTTTCCTGATTAATGTCTTATGGTGTACACAATCGAATGCTTTTGACAAGTCGCAAAAGACGCCTAAAGCGTCTTGCGACTTCTCCCAAGCATCAAAAATATGTGATACCAACTCTACACCAGCATCAGAAGTTGACCTGCCTCGAGTAAACCCGAATTGCTTACAATGTAGCAGGTCATTGCCATTGAAATGCCTGAGCAATTGATGTAAAATAAGTTTTTCAAAAACTTTACTGAATGTAGGCAGTACTGATATCGGTCTAAAGTTGGTGGGGTCAGACCTACTACCCGATTTAAACAGTGGAGTTATTTTACTATGTTTCATTAGATCAGGAAATACGCCACAATCAATGGACTCATTGAATATGAAAGCTAAATCTGGTGCAATTATATAGAAGAAAGAAAGAAGAAAGAAAGAAAATTCATTTATTTGGCCCTTTACATAACAATAACAAACAATAATAGCTATAGATAAATAAATAACACACTAAAACAGATCCAGAAAACAGGAAAGAACACAAATACAAAAAAAGAAGAGTAAAGCTATTTACATACCTATATGGGGCCAAAAAGGTCCCTGTCTCAGCATTATGCCGCTACAAGCCGCAGCTTGTAGCGACGCTGATTTTCAGACAGGGCCTTGTGTGGTGGCACAAAGGTGATAGATACTTAAACATAATACTTACAATAGTTACAGAAAAAATACAAGAGTACAAAAGTTACAAACAAACAGGAAACACTGGAGAACAGAAACATTTAAATAAAGCTATAACCAAAGATACAATAATATTTAAGTTCAGGAAATGGAAAAGAAAAAGAACCAAACTCGGTCCGGGTGGTGTGCAGCTCAGTACGTGTACATCATCAGTACCTACATAGCCGACTTTATAAAAAGAGAGCTTAATTTATTTCGTATAATTGTGGCTAGGAGGCTACCTACTTAACATACTCGCATGACGGCAAAAATAGCGTCAAACCAGACGCAGAGCCATAATCAAGAAGTTGCATGACGCCAAACGTCAAAACAACAAATGTGTTCGAGAAATACAAAAAAACAAGAACTAGAAATTAGAAATGTGCTTAGTTTTGAGTGTTCGTGTAGAGACAAATATTATTATAAATATTTTTAAGGGGGAAGCCTGATGGTAGCTGCAAACTACTACTACCTAATACTAGTTGACACAGAATATGGAACACAAACAAAGACATAAAAGTACCTATAAATGTAAGGTTCAGTTTGTTTGAGTTTGTGGGGCAGTGGACCGAAGACCAGCATCATCCGAGCCAATCATGACTTCGGGAATATTACCATCATTTCCATTTTTCACAACAGCCAACCCCAATCCCTCCCTGTGGCAGGTCGTGAGAAGAACAAAAGGTAAGGAACATCAACCTTTGACATTGTAACGTAACATACAGTTTTTCATCAAATCAAATCAAATCAAATCATTTATTTGCAAGAATACAAAATTATTATACATTATGTCAGATCTTATAACTATTATAGGAATTGTATTCAGCCTGCAAGCAGGCGTGCAAATGTTATGCGAGTCATATTAATATTATATTAGTCATATATTATGGTACATATAATTCAAATTTCTAAATATTCTTTTACAGTATAAAAACATTTTCCAAGTAGCCATTCTCTTAACTTTTTTCTAAATATATTTCCATTCAGTTCTTTTAATTCTTCCGGTAGCTTATTGTAAAATATAGTGATGCACATGTTGTAAACATTTCTTTTATATTATATATCTTTATGGCACTGATGCTTGTAGAGCAAATTGTTAAACTTAGGCCTTTTTTGCCGGGTTATTACATCGCCACGTTTTAGAAAGTAGGTCGGATGAGATTTTTCAAAAAGACAAATTTCCCTAATGTACATACAGGCGACAGGTAGAATCCTACAGTTCTTGAAGAGAGGCTTGCAACTATCAAGGAACCAAGACCTGTTTATCACTCTTAGGCATCTTTTTTGAATTTTAAATATTCTTTCCACGTCCACTGAGTTTCCCCACAGTAACAACCCATACCCAAGGACTGAAGAGACATGACCATGGTAAGCAGCTAGAGCGGCATCAAAAGAAACGGTCTGGCGAACCTTCTTAAGAGCGAATACAAATCTGCTCAGTCGTTGGCACACATGATTCACATGGTCTTTCCAATTCAAATGTTTATCAAGAATCACTCCAAGGAATTTAAAGGAAGAAACCTCACCCACCTTTTCAATATTATATTTAAGGTCTAGTTTTATAGGAATTGTATTATAAGAATTAAATTGCATTATTTTAGTCTTGCTAATATTAATTATTAAATTGTTGTCAACAGTCCATTTAACTATGTCAGAGAGAGCACTATTTAAAGATTGCTGAGCCAGATCTCTACTTTCGACTTTAACAATAAGAGTTGTGTCGTCGGCAAAAAGAACGCATTTATGTGTTATATGTTTAGGTAAATCGTTTATATACAACAGAAATAACAGAGGTCCCAATATGCTACCCTGAGGGACACCATTGTTGTTCAAAATGTTATCAGATCTAAACACTTGCTTCACAAAGCTGCCCTTGGTGTCTTGAGTGACCTTTGTTATCTCTGTGCATTGTTGCCTATTGTGTAAGTAGCTGGTCAACCATTCTAGTGCTTTACCGCGAATACCATAATGTTCTAACTTTACCAGGAGTATATCATGATCTACATAATCAAATGCCTTACTAAGGTCCATAAAAAGTGACAAGACAGGACTACTACCTTCGTTGTAGTGTACGTTAAACATCGATAAACTATCGATAGTATCGATAGTCATGGACTATCGATAGTATCGATAACTGTCATGGCACTATCGATTGTTGGTTTACTACTATTTCCCTTCTCTACAGACTTGTATCGCGGGGAATTACCGAAATTTATGCCTAGGTACTAATAACGTGGACGTAGAACGTTTAGTTTTTTGAGAAATAGTATTGTTGTTAGGGGAAGTTCTGAAAATTAAAACAATTAGCTATAGTCTTTTTCACATAGGAAGCGTTCCCTGACAGATGGAATGCGTTTCATTTCAATTCACTAGGATTTTGGCAAATTGAAATTTCGAAAATTCAAACAATTTGTATTTCATCTCAAACATATGAATTAAGCTATAGAAGTATAGCACGACACACAAATTATCCAAAAATAAAATTATTTTAGCCTCCACGCGTAATAAAAAATAGAAATCAATAATTTTATGAAATCCGAGGCAATTTGTTTTGCGTAGAACAGAACGTAATAGAGTTGAGGCAAACAAATGTTATTCCAGCAAATCTATAAATCGATTATCGCAAATTAAAATCGTAACTTTCAACATCATCATTTTAAAATTTTATCACGCAAGTACATACCTATGTTTATTGTTGGTTATTTGTTATTGATTTTTAATTACCTACTTATCTGCTGATATTATTACCGTCCTATTTCTAGGTTATGACGCATTACCTATTGGAAATGTGGATTTTTACTATTGTTTTTATTTATATAAACCTAATTTAATGTTTTACTTTGTTAAAGTCATTAAAAATTAATGAAAATATTTTACGAATAATCGATTTTCGTTACTAAATCAAGTCAAAAATCGAATCAAATTTTTACGATTACACTTAGCTCATTTCTATAACTGTCAAACTGAAACGTCACGGAACGCTATGTGAAAATAGAGAATAGAAATTATTCACTTCACTATCGGAAACTATCGATAGTATCGATAGTTTTTTGTCGAACTATCGATATCTATCGAAAATCTAAACTATCGATGTTTAACATACACTACTTCGTTGATACTCTCTGTTACAAACTTTATTAAATTAAAACAAGCGAGAGATGTGGAACTTCCCTTTCGAAAGCCGAATTGAGCATCGTGAAGAATTTGGTGTTTATGAACAAAGTTACTTAGTCTGCTGACCATAGCCCTTTCAAGTATTTTTGATAAAATAAATAAATAAATAATAAATAATTCTGGGGTCTGTTTTGTCTCCCTTTTTGAAAAGAGGCTTAACAATAGACTTTTTAAGTTTTTCTAGAATAGAAGTCTGTTTTCTGGAATAGTTTTCATAGTGTATTACATTGACATTGAAAGTTAATAAATGCTTATAATAGTAATAAATTAAAATAATGATAATTAACCAATTAAATAGACTTAAGGATATTACATATGATTTATAAAAATAAAAATTATTTTGTGTTTGTCAATTATTTAAACTGTTGTCACTGGCTGTCAATCTGATCATAGAGCAGTTGTTTCTTGAGCATTCTTTTAAATACCTGAACATTTTTCACAGCACGCATTGGAGGTGGAATAATGTTCCAGCACTTCGAGGCTGCAAATTTAAAGGAACCTCGAAATGCCGAAGATTTGTGCTGCGGAGTTTCTAGAATGGGAGTACATATTCTACTGGGATATCTAGAGTTGCTATGAGCCCAAGTGAGTTTTTGAAACAGATACTCTGGACACCGCTTGGCAATTACACCGTAAAGAAGAGATGCAAGGTGAAGCTTTCTGCGAGCCTCCATTTTAAGAAGTTTAGATGAGTTCAGGAATGGTGTTATGTGTGAGCGTGGGGGAACATTAAAACAGAAACGTGCACAGGCATTCTGTACACGCTGTATGAGTCGAGAGGTTCTACTTAGAAGACAAGGCCCATAAACAGAGTCACAGTAATTTAACTTAGATAGGACAAGTGATTCGCATAGTGTTACTCTTACTGTTTCGCTTAAGTAAGGGCGGATTTTGTATAGGAGCTTCAGACGGTAGAAGCAGTTTCTTACACTCTCGGATATATGTTTTTCAAAATGTAAGGAACTATCCATTATTAATCCTAGATTTCTTGCCTCTGATACTCTCTCCACCATGATACCATCAACATAAATTTCTGCCATATAATTTTGGAGGTTTTGCAGTTTCTGTCTAGTCCCTATAAACGTATACTTAGATTTCTTAGGGTTAATCACCAAAGAATTATCCTTAGACCAATTGCAAATTTGTCTCAAGTCAGCATTTAGCATGTCGACAGCACTGTCAAGCTTAGAGGGGTGGGTTGATATGTACAGCTGCAAATCATCAGCATACAGATGGAAATTACAGTGTTTTATAGATTTAATAATATCAGAACTATATAAAATAAATAGAATTGGGCCTAGTATAGAGCCCTGAGGGACACCTTGGGGTACCGGTTGTAATGAAGAACAGAGCCTAGTCCCACTGGGTAGTTCGACAAACTGATATCTGTTTTGTAAGTAACTATGGAACCATTTTACAGTTTGCGCATCAAAACCATAGTAAGAGAGTTTGGAAATAAGGAGTGAAGTATTTAAGGAATCGAACGCGCGGGAAAAGTCCAAGAGCACAAGTATGCTGATCATGCCAGAGTCCTGACCAGTAAGCAGGTTATCTACCACGTCAAGCAGGGCTGTTGAGGTACTATGTCGCTTACGGAAACCTGACTGAACTTTTGGCAATATGTTATTGTCTTCCAGGAATTTAGTGAGTTGCAGGCTAACTATCTTTTCTAGTATTTTGGAGAGACAGGGTAGAAGACTAATTGGCCTCAGATCATTACATGACGTGGGGTTGTTATTTTTCTGTAAGGGCTTAACCAAGGCTACCTTACCTTATATCAATCAAAGGTTTAATAATTTTAACAGAAATGCCCCAGAGATCTGCAGTTTTCTTAATATTTAAAAGTTTAAAGGCTTTAATTATATCTTTGTCATCAACATGATTGAAATTAAATTTATTTTCGCATTTAGGTACATTTCCTTTAAGTAGAGACTCAGCGATTACTTGAGAAGAGTTAAGACACTTAGTAGTAGAGATTGGAATATTAGTAAAAAAGTTTTCAAATGCTTGGGCTACTTCAACATCATTTTTGATTGAAGAGTTATTAATTTTTAAATTGTAATCATTAGTATAGTTACTAACCTTTCCAGTCTCACTATTTATTATTTTCCAAGTTGATTTGATTACATTTTCACTATTTCGAATTTTTGAGCTAATATAATTTGACTTTGCAATTTGACAAACTTTCCGAAACAATTTTGAATAATTTTTAACTTTATCTTTAAACTCCTCACTAAAATTGTATTGTTTTTCACTATACAGTTCATACAACTTTTGTCTACTTTTATGTATACCTACTGTTGCCCACTCGCTAAAGTTAAGTTTCTCAGAGACCACTATCGACCTGGGTGTAAATATTGAATTGAACGCATAGGTGAATTTGTTGAAAAAACTGCTATACGACTCATTTGGGTTGTTGTATAAGTAGTTAGGTGCTGGTTTAGAGCCCCAATCCAATTTAAACTGATCAAATCGATGTGTGGTTACTGGTATATATTTTATTTTCTTTTTACAATTATATTTTTTCAATTAAATATTCATTTTTATGAGTTGACCTAAGTGGTCTGATTTTAAATTGCTGATTATATTTTTACTTACAATTTTATCATTTTGGCAAACAAATATATTATCTATGCATTTTGCTGAGGTTTCAGTAATTCTAGTTGGTTCCATAAATAGTGGACTTAGATTATAAGACTTAAATAAATTAGTTAATCTACTACTGTGGGAGTTAACTTCTAAAAGATTAACATTGAAGTCTCCGCATATTATGAGATTTTTATTTGATTTTGTTATTTTAAATAAGATATCATCCATTATGTTTTCAAATATTTCAAAGGAAGCTGATGGTGGGCTGTATACGCTTACTACAATACTTTGCTCCAACTCAACACATGCTACTTCGATGTGGCTTTCAACAGACATACATATTATGTCCTTACGTTCTTTGAATTTCAGTCGTTTATTTAGTAATATTAAAGAGCCTCCACGAATAGCATGTGATCTGCAAAAAGAACTACCAACTTGGTGGTTACTAAAGTTAAACATGAGCTCATGGCTTTTCAGCCAGTGTTCTGTTAAGCAGATGATGTCAATATCAAATGAGTTCATGTATAACTCTAATTCTAATAATTTACTTCTCAAACCTTGAATATTTTGGTGCACCAAGCTAGTAAGCTTTGCATTTATTTTACAACTTTGTTTTTTCTTGTGATTATTAATATTATTTGACTTTTTAGGGCAAGAGACTTCCTCTATTGTCTTTATTTCTAATTTAAATTAATTGGAATAACTTCCAAGGTATTGTTTTTTAAGTTATTGTAATGCTCAAAAGAAGCATTTGTTATAGCCAAGTTTTTGGCTGTTGTTTTAAAATAATAGGATAGCGAAATTGCTATCTGTCTTTTGTAAAAATTAGAAAGGTAGTAATTACCTTGAGTCAAATAATATTTTTTACTAACAATACTGTTAGTATCAATCACATGTACATTGTTGTTGCATGAAATAGTATGCAATGTCATGTTTAACTTATATCTAAGTATGTTTTCCGAATGTGGCAAGCTGTCGCTGTAGGGGAAGATTTTTTGTACTAGAAGGTAGATTTTTGATTCACCCTAGAATAGGAAAGACAGAAATAGGTCTCCCTCGTGGTCCTACTAATAGGAGAAAATAGTAGGTCCATGAAAAAACGGCTAAATAAACGGCCTGTCCTAATGACATGTAGTCTATAATATGGATGCGATGCCAGGGCGCGGGCGGGCGCGGCCAGGGCGCGGGGGGCGCGCGGGCCGGCGCGGCGCGCACGCCCGAGCAGGCGGCGCACGCGCCGACATACCGTTCGATGTCGGCGTCGATCCCCGGCCACCACATCCTACTACGAGCTGCGCTTTTCGTTTTGACTACCCCAAAATGTGCCGAGTGAAGCTCTCGTAACATTCTTTCTCTAAAAATAGACGGAATCACTATTCTATGGCCGCGAAACAAACAACCGTCAATCACTTCCAAATCCATTTTGCAATGGAAGTACGGCGCAATACTTATACTTGCACTTTATTTTCCTAGGCCAGCCATTGTTCATGTATTTAATAAACGTTCTCAATACTTTGTCAGTAGCAATGACTTGTTTTAAATCTTTGAATAAAACCGGTTCTAAACTATCCTCTAAGAAAAGAAAGTACCTAGAACTAGCTTCCTTATCTTCATCAGCTGATAGCACTGATAACGGCGCGCATGAAAAATAATCTGCAACATCGTTACTTTTGCCGTCTATGTATGTACCTAGGTATATAATTATATGCCGACAATATTATTGCATATCGTTGTAAACGTAAAGCCGCCGTCACCGAAACCCCCTTGTTCTTATCGAGAATAGATAACAATGGCCTGTGGTCGGTTTTCAATATAAACGGTTCCTTACGGCCATAGACATATTGATGAAAATACCTAACTCCAAAAATAATAGCAGTCGCTTCTTTTTGAATCTGACTGTATTTTTTTTCACTGGCCGTTAAAGAGCGGGACGCGAATGCAATCGGGCGCTCGCGGCCGTCCGCCCCCTGGTGCGCCAGCACGGCGCCGAGCCCGGCGGGGCCCGCGTCCACGGTCAGCACGAGCGCCGCCTCCGGGTCGAAGTGCGCCAGCACCCGGTCGCTGGCCAGAATGTTTTTGACACTCTGGAACGCCTTCTCCTGACGCTCGCCCCACTGCCACTCGGCGCCCGCGCGCAGTAAATCATGCAAGGGATTTAACAATGATGACGCGTTTGGTATAAAATTTTTATAATAGTTAACTATACCAAGAAACCGCTTCACGCCCAGCACGTCAGTGGGCGCCGGCGCCCCTAGTATAGCTTCTACTTTGGTGGGACAGGTCCTCAAACCGTTCTTATCTATTACGTAACCTAAATATGTTACGCTCTCTTCAAAGAAACAGCATTTTTCCTTCTGTAACCGCAAACCCGCCTGTTCTAACCTACCCAATACTTCTCGTAATCTAGACAAGTGCGTTTTTTCATTAGGCCCTGTTATACATATGTCATCTAGCCAAACGCTGACCCCTTCCAGCCCCGCCAGCAAGGTCTCCATTGCCCTTTGAAATATTGCAGGCCCACATGCAAGGCCGTACACTAGGCGAGTATAGGAAAACAAGCCCTTGTGAGTATTGATAGTACAGAGTTTCTGAGACGATTCTGATAACTTGAACTGATTATAAGCATTGCTCAAATCTAATTTCGAATAACGCTCCCCTCCTCCTATTTTTGAAAAAACTTCTTCTATTCGCGGTAAGGGATATTTATCGATTTCTAAATCTTTATTCAAGGTACATGAGAAATCGCCTGCGATTTTTAGTTTGCCGTTTTCTTTCAATACCGGAACAATGGGCGTGGCGTAATCTGAGTAACTAACCGGTTCTAAGATACCTAAACTAACCAGCCTGTCAAGCTCAGCGCTAACTTTGTCTCTGAGAGCGAAGGGCACAGTACGGGGTTTGAAAAATTTAGGTGACGCACTATCCTTAAGCTTTAAATCTATGTTGAACTTGTTAAAACAACCCAGTTCATCTTTCCAAAGGTTCTGGAATTGTATCAAAAGAAGTGGTACTTCTTTGCAGCTTTTATTCACTCGAATCATATTATTTTCAGTAGCAAGACAAATCTTAAGCTTAGCCATAAAATCACGGCCTAGAAGAGGCGGTCCACCATTTTCTAGAACGTATATTTTAATATCATGACACGAACCTATGTATTTCACTTTTGCAATGAAGTACCCCACAGGCGTGATTTTATGTCCATTGTACACACATTTTTAAATCACTGCTAAACAATTTTTGTTTGGAAAAATACTGCAAATATAGTCTTTTAGAAATAACTGAGCTACCGGACCCGGTATCGAGCTCCATGCACAAGTCTACATCGTTCACAGTCACTGAAATTTTAAAAGGCTTATTGTCAACATACCTCAAGTTGTAAAGTTCACACTCACTGCAATCCTCTTGAGATCTAACCACTTCTTCCGCACCAATACTATGCACATTCGACTTTTTGACCGCACACAACTTTTTTAGGTGGCCTTTCTGCCCACAAACTAAGCACTTGTAGTTTTTATATCTACACCTAGTCGCATCGTGGCCTTTTAAACCGCACACCGTGCACCGCGTTTCGCCGTCGTCGGCCTTGCGAGCGGTGGTCTGCTGACCGCCCCTGCTACCGACCGCGCCTCCGCCAGCAGCGCCGCCCGTCCGACGGCGATCCCCAGCGTAGAACATCGGCTCCTCCTTGACCACGGCACCGGACCCCGCGCCGCCAGCACCGGCGCGTGCCTGCCGTGCACAAGCCGCTTTCTGTGCTATTTCCATCGCTTGCGCAAATTCAATTCAATTCTATTAGTTTATTTCAGCTTAATAGATAAGTACATATTTCAGCCATATATTATACAAAAAGAAACATCTTAACTTAATTTTTAAAAACGCTTGACGCCATGTGTGCGCGTCCAGTGCTTCATGAAAGCGCAGTCTGTGTCCAGCCTTCCAGCTATAAGTTTGAGATAGCTACTGGTGCCGCCCCTCACCCGGCGCATCAGGGATGCTGTTCTGTTGCGGATGATTGCGTAAAAGTCATCAACGCGGGACTCTGCAAACATCCCCGAGGCGCTACAGGAAAGCGTCTTCGAGTCGGTCTCAAAAAGGCGGTCCCGCTCTGGTCCCGTTCTGAAACCCAGCACAAAGCGATCGCGCAGCAGCGTGTCCAGCTCGGCACCAAAATCGCAATATACTGCCAGCCCACGTAGCCGGGCAGCCCAATCTTCGACACTTTCTCCGTCGGATTTTATTGCGTCGTAGAACTTCGCCCTGTCAGCAAAGGTCGACCTTTTTGGTGTGAAATGATTGTTGAGTAACGTCACCAGTTCACTATATGTCGATTCTTCGAGCTTCTTCGGATGCACGAGATTCCGAACCAGACGGTAGGATTCATCCGACAAATTTGTAAGCACCACTGCACTTTGATTTGTTACCGAAATGTTATTTAACTTTATAAACTGCGTTAATTTTCCGTAAAAAACGTCCCACTCATTAATTTTATGGTCAAAAACGCCTAAATTTCCGATGAAATTAGCCATCATTCGGAATTTGGGGGTAGTTTTTCACCTCGTCGCCAGATGGTATGTCGGGTGTAAGAGAAACGACCGTTTAGCTCCGTAGCTGGTTTATTACTAGGGTAGACACCCACAAGCACACAGATACATATAAGGAAGGACACTCGTTCTTACAACTAGGTAGGTACATACAGTACAAGTTATCTTTCTGGATATAATTGGTAATTCTATTTATATTAGAATGTGGATAACAATTATTATAACATTTTGTACAAGTAGGTCCCGCAGTTTTAGACCCATCCCTGCACCCAACTTATCTGAATATATAACAGTCAGCTTAGTATTTTGATTGTTTAAAACTAAATCTAAATCCATAACTGAAATTTCGACGACGTGAATAATGCAATCTCAAAAGTTGTCCACTGGTTTAGCGTCAATAATCTTTTGCTTAACGAAACCAAAACGAAATGTATTAGATTTATTCTACCTAATGTGAAACAAGTTAAAGCCGATATACACGTGAAAGGAGAAACGTTAGACATTGTAGAAAGTACTGTATTCTTAGGAATCACCCTAGACAGTAAGCTTCAATGGGGCCCACATATAGATAAGCTATCAAAAAGACTCAGTTCTGCAGCATATGCAGTCAAAAAAATCCGTCAACTTACAGACGTAGATACTTCTAGACTTGTTTATTTCAGCTACTTCCATAGTATTATGTCTTATGGTATACTGCTGTGGGGGAATGCTGCAGACATTAACACCGTTTTTGTGTTGCAGAAGAGGGCTGTTCGGGCAATCTATAATATGGGTCCCAGGGAATCCCTACGTGATAAATTCAAAGAAATTAACATAATGACAGTACCATGTCAATATATTTATGAAAATTTATTGTACACTCGTAGAAATATCAGTAAGTTTCCTAAAAATAGCGATATACATAATGTCAATACTAGAAATAAAAATAAACTCGCTTTGCCTACAACTAGACTAAACAAGGTTAATGTATCTTTCAAAGGGCAATGTATACGCTTCTACAACAAGACTCCAAGTGAGTTGCAAAAACTATCAGTAAATAAATTCAAACAAATTGTCAAAACTGTTCTTTGTAAAAAGGCTTACTATAAAATATCTGATTATTTGGATGATAAAAAAGCTTGGGACGAGTTTTGCTCCAACTCGAAAACGAACAACCTAACAAGGTAAAGGTTTCTTGTTCGCTTCTTTACTCTAGTTTTAATTATTTATAAAATGAATTTTATGACGTGTCCAAGTGTCCTGTAAGGTCTTATGGAAATAAAGCACTTTGACTTTTGACTTTTGACGGTGCAGCTTGAACTGGACCCTCATTGAGTACAATCGGTGCTTTATAGCTACCACAGTGAGCCCCGTGCGAAGGCAATGGTGGCGCCGCCAGGAACGCGGATGGAGACTTCAGCAGTGATGGGGAGCCTCCCACAGATATGGCACTCGCCATGCAGAGAGGCTGGCGGCAGCCCCAAGAACACTGGCCAAATCGGGAAAATTAACGCACGTGATGGGATCGACTGTCTACAACAGAATCCCATGGGAGATATTGAAAGCGCCAAGCCACTCGGCATTCAAGTACAGTTTCAAGACGTGGCTTGTAAATCAAGCGTTCTATTCGTTCGATGAGTTTGTTGTTTATTAATAAACATTTGATTTAGTTTACACTTGTGAAATGTACGTATGCTAATTATGCACAAATAAATGAGTTTATGGGGCACAAACTTCACAGCATCTTCAGTTAAACTGTTGCAGCATATGGTGGCCATCTTGAGATCAGTTTGTGTGCAATTATGCCGTACTTCAACAACTATACTCTTGGGATCGAAAGTTAGCTGGACAATGCTGGACAATCCACACAGCATCATCTGATTATAAGTAGATCTTGTGTTATGGGTTCTAGATAACTGATAAACTTAGTAAAATATTCTATACTAGCTGTGCCCGCGACTTCGTCTGCATGGAATAGTGACTTTGGGTTGATTCATAAACCTGACATATTTCCATACAATCTTTCATTCCCTATTTTTATAGTATGGATAGACTATATATGGACGATATATGGAAAACAATCAAACATCATGTTCACCAAGAAGAGAAGAGAACTTTGCCTGAAAAGGTAATGGGTGCAAATTTAAAGCAAAAAAATAAATTATAGATATATCTAGGTGCTTACCTGTAGGTTATACAACAGTAGTTTGGGCGTGATGCACGGTCTCTCTCCCAGGGGAACCTTACCGAATTCCAGGATAAAAAGTATCCCATGTCCTTCCTCGTAGTATGACCTATAATCATGCCGAGTTTCATTTCAATCCATCAAGTAGTTTCGGCGTGATGCCGAAAGCGCGTTTACGAAACAGACAGACAGACAGACATGAATGAAAAAAAATACAGTTTTGGCTTGAGTATAGATAATAGAGTGCCCTCCAAAAAATTTTTTTCAAAATATCTTCAATGTAGGGGAAAGGCGTACAAAATGACATAGGTGGACAAAACGACATAGTGGTCTTTTCTCCGAAACTAAAGACTATTTAGTTCCCGTATCGACACACAGATGCCGCCTAGTAACAGGCAGCAACCTGTCGCAACGCTAGTCACGCCTGCTCGGCCGTTTGACGCGGACGGCAATTTGCCAATTAAAAACCACCGCGAGTTTTGTTCCGATAGATTTTGTTTCGCGGTAAAAGTAAGTTATTTTTTACTTTTATTTGTCTTTGGTGATGTTTGTTTGTTGTCATTGAACTATAAAAGCTTGGTGATATGTTGAAAGCTCATAAAAATAAATGTATTATTTGTTTTTGTTTCTGAGAATATAAATTTTGAAAGTGTACATAATGACATACCCCTTGTGAGGGTAAAATGACATACTATGTTGTTTGACCCTCCTATTTTTTTCTTCTTTCAGATTATAATCATATTATTAAAACAATACTAAAAAGATAGGTATTAGGCGAGAAAAGATATGGGGGAAGGGATATGGGAAGATACAAAAGTATTTTCACCTGTGAAATAGAACAAGTGTTGGTTATATTATAAAGTTTTGAAAACCAGACTGTTCGGTTGCACCCTCAAGGAAGTTCTAGAATTTCAACCGAGAGACAAAAAGGGCAGCGAAGATGATTTCGCGTCCATTCAAATTAACAATGTGGCCGACGATGACGATGATTGCCGTTGCATCTACAATGACCTGTACTCCAGGTCTAAGCCAAGGGAACTTTGATTTTGACCACACATTTGACACATTGCTTGCAGCTTATGCACTTTGCATAAGCTGCAAGAAATGGGCTCATGAATCATGTACAAACGTTCAAAAGAAGACGATGTCTTTCATTTGCGAACTATAAGTATTTTACATAAAGGAAAAATTAATAATTTGGTATACCATTTTGTCCGCATGATGTATGTCATTTTACCCGCACAGGGTGGACAAAACGGATTTTGTCAATCTTTTTTTAAATGTTCTTTAACTTGTTTGTTTTAGTATTGAGTTGATCGATCTCTTTAATTTCGATAAAGTACTGAACCAAGGTTTAAAAAAGGTGATTATAATGTTAGAAACCATTAATAAAACACGAGTTATGACTGATTTAGCAGAGGGTATGTCATTTTGTACGCCTCTCCCCTACAGAATTGGACCTGTTACAGTTTTATTATAAGTATATAAATACTTTTTAGTGAACATTAAAACAACAACAACTCTTCACTCATTTTTTTTTTTCATTTTTGTTCACTCTGAACAAAAATCTGAAGAGCGTATAAATAATAATCCCGAAGCGGGAATCAAAACTCAACCTCCTGCGTCGCAGGCGGACCTTTAGCCGCTTCGCCTCATAGGTTGTCAATACAAAATCGTCATGGTTTTTTTAATGATTTTTATTAGAGCTTCTCATTGAAACAAATTGTCATATTTGTCATTGATGCCAACATGTTTCTCGCGGTACTTTTCCCGATAATATTGTTTCAATTCTTCTTCGGTTCGGAAATTGGAATCTGAAAATTTCAAACAGATCTTTGGGTGAACTCACAGTCTAACAATATATTGATTCAGGGACGCTTCCGACTGGTATTGACATGGATCAATTGAGCTACCTTTAGACTGTTTGCAACCGTCTGCAGTTAGCTCAATGGTCTCAATTGTATATACTACTCGTAGTAGTATTTTTTTCTATTCCTTGATTGTAATTTTTGTTGTTAATAATGTAATACAGAGAAAGAGATAAACGATAAAAATTGTGAACAATTTACGCTTGGCTTACAATTTTTTTTTTTTTTTTGCGTTGCGTTATTTCATTGCGACATGCATGTGTGTGATTTGAAGGCGCGCGGCGCAAAGTCTAGAAATCGTGCTTTTACAAGACGCAGGTTTCACTTGCAATGTCACTCGCATTTGACACTTAACAAAGTGTAAACCAGGCAGTAAGGTTTGTTTATTATTATTTTTCTACTAGATGTGCCCCGCGGCTTCGCCCGCGAACCAGTTTTTTTTTCGTACAAATTTCAGAAATTTATTACACACCCCCTAGGGTTTATTGTGTAAAAAAAAATATGTGTTTAATTATTCACTCCATAGTTTATTTATACCAAGTTTTGAGTGAATCGAACCAAGGAAAAAATATTTTCCATACAAACTTTACCACCCTATTTAACCCCTCAGAGGTTAAAACTTGCAAATTTTAATAGCTTATGTCCTATTCTAGGTTCTAAACTATCTACAATAATCTACATAAGTACCAAATTTCATTTAAATAACTTAATTAGTTACAGAGATTACTAACAAACATTCACACAGACTTTCCCATCACTAGGTACATAGTTTAAAACAAAGTCGCTTTTTCTGTCCCTATGTCCCTTTGAATGCTTAAATCTTTAAAACTACGCAACGGATTTCGATGCGGTTTTTAATAGATAGAGTTATTCAAGAGGAAGGTTTATACGTATAATACAACCGTGCGAAGCCGGGCGGGTCGCTAGTTTATTATAATAGTAAGATAATAACCGTGTTGTCGTACTGACTTCACTGATGCAGTAAATCGATCGACCTCATATGTATTCCTCATATGCCGGTTTTTCCTATTGCACCGCGCCGCCACCGCCTGCGGTATATGTGTATGCTTTCATATGATTCAATAGAATACAACTCGCACGCCTTCGCCTCCGCTCCGCCTACGGTTTCAGTGTGTGGAGACTTTTACCCATTCAGCCGTGCTGCAAATTTCCGTGTTGTGTTTCAAACCCTACCTATGTACCTAACGTACTAGGACACAATTATTTTTTAAATCGATTAATTATCGATATCTCGTGTGTGGAATGTTTAGTGGAATATTTGATGCCTATTGTGGCAATGGCAACACTTGTTCCTTTTAGCAAATTCGAAATCCAATTTTCCAACAAGTTTTATTTTGTTCGTATATCTTTAATTTTGCCAAAAAAAAGTTTTAGTGTCGTGAACCTGTGTTATTTTATAAAGGATACATCATGAAACCTTCCAGTCACGCACGGGCATGTGATTCGATGCAGGAGGAGTCGCCTAGCTTCAGAAACCACAATTTTAGCAACGGGTGAGTCTGAGTCTATCTAGCTGGATGAGTACTGTGACGGAGTTTCATCTCAGTTTGTTTGGCACACAGCTGTGTTCTTATACAGGGTGTTAGTGTGAACAGCGTTCTCTTTGAAACCAGAGGCTCAGCATCATGAGTGGAATCCAAAATGAGAAATCCGATGAGAAAAGCTTAACAACTATTTTAGTTTCGAAAGATTTTGATATTTCATGTCTTCGCTATCGTACACGATGCCATAGTCACTCTACACATTGTAAGTACCTACCTACGTAAGTACTTATACCCGCACCTTACTTGGATCGTAACTTCATTACTTGTGATAGAACTTTCCCTTCACACATTTTGACAACGCATGTTTACAACTACATACATTACATTATATTCAGACCGTCCACATGCTAGCGCGCCTTTTAATAGTCATCTGAACGTAGCCTCTACACTCGCTCGGATCAAAAATTGAATCATTTTTTTTCATCCGTTTTGGATTCTACTCATGATGCTGAACCTTTGGTTTCAAGGACAACGCTGTTCACACTAACACCATGTGGAGGTAGGGTTTAGCTTAGGACACAGACATAGGGTTTTCTGTGATGTTCCATGCGAGTCATTAGCTAACAAAAACTATTGAGTAGACTTATGTTAGATTTTAAGTATGTGGAGGTAGGGTGTAGTTTAGGACACAGACATAGGGTTTTTTGTGATGTTCCATGCGAGTCATTAGCTAACAACAGCTATTGAGTAGACTTATGTTAGAGTATAGGAGTAGGGCATATATTTTAGAGCAATGGTTTGGTACTTCTAAAATAATAGGTAGGGTAGGTAAGTATTAACATGGACCAACGATAATATTTGACAGGTTTTTAGGATTGACAGGTTGGGTTTCGGATATAACTTATAGATGGCGTTGTAAATGATATTTTTACAGTTACCTGGACCAACTAATGATTGAAAGGTTAGGTTTCAGAAATAACTTATAGTAGATGGTGTTGTGAGTAAGTTTTTTTTATATTTATTGATGAGCTGCATAGCAACTTTCTGTTGGCTTAGTTAGATTATGGATATGGAAAGTAATAATAATTATGAATCCATTCAAGCAGGTTACCAGCGGGTGTTGTTAGATAGTAGGTAGTAGATAATATAAAAGTAGTTTTAAGGCGAAAAAGGTTTCAAAGGCAAAAACTAATTTAAGGCAGAGTCGCACGCACGCGAGCTGCTTGCAGCTCGCACAGCACGCAAAAAACTAGTTATTATTTATAGTTGTTATATTTAGATATATTATGTAAATAAATAAATAAATAATGCTGGACAATCCACACAGCACCATCTAGCCCCAAAGTAAGCTACTCGAAGCTTGTGTTATGGATAACTGATATATTTAATACATTATATAGGTACATAGATAGATATTTTTTATTATACATATTAAAAACACCCAGACCATATAGTTGTTATATTTAGGTAGTTATATGAATCTATTCGAAACGGGCGCTACGTTTACGTTTATCACAATATATACTTTATTCTAGTTCAAATTATTACCTGCGGACCCAAAGGGAACTTTCCCAAAGGAAGCTGCTGGTTCTTCGGGCAAATTTAGTGGAGCCGATTGTGGTTGATTGGAAATACCCAGCGGTGATCCATAAGGCTGACTAAGGGGGTCCGACGGTGGCTCATTGGGCACACTCAACGGTGGTATATAGGGCACACTCAATGGTGTTTTATTGGGTACACTCAGCGGTGTTCCATTAGAGACACTCAACGTTGGTATATTGGGGATACTCGATAGTGAATCATTGGGAACACTGGACAGTGATTCATTGGGGAAACTCAGTGGTCCGCTGCGAAGAATTCCTTGATCACCTGGGCCTTCACCGGTTCTAGCCAGTTCGGGTGTAGACGGGATATCACTTCGTCCTATTACCATCTTCTCAAATCCAGGAGGCGGGCCACCATCCAATCCTGGTTTCCTCTTCGATACGACAGTGGCCGGAGAGTCTAAGTTTTCCATTGCATATTTCGGTATAGTCTGTCCAAAACATACGTTAGTCATTATAAAGTATAATTCCTGGATTACACTTTGTTAAGTAACAAGTGTAAATTAGTAGTTTAATCAATATCTTTATTTCTTTAAAAAAGAGGTTTTGCGCAAAAGTTTCTTTGCTATGGCACCAAAGATATATTTAATAAAATTCCACTTTTGATTAGAACCTAGCACGATGTTTCAGAGAAAGCTTAAAACCATACTACAATATTATTTTTTTCCGAAAAAATACTTTAAAAATTCTAAGTGCTTTTTAGTGCAATTAGAAAATATATAAGTTCAACCTTTACGAAATTATTTGAATTTTTATCATTTTATGTTTTTATTTTTTTTACTCGATAATCCGCCGTATTAGGACGAGATATTTCACCAAGTGGTTGCTTAAGGTGTCTTGCATGTGCCCTAATAATATCACAACCTAATTCCATGGATTATTGGAATAATAAGCACTTTTAGTTTTTCGTTAGGGTTGTCACTTCCAATATCCGGATACAAACCGGATATCGATTAGTAATTTTAATGTAAAAATTATACATCTTCAACAACGAGAAATTTCGATCCATCCTGTAATTCATCAATCTCTTTGTAGTAGGACTGACTAGTGAGTGCTTCTTTCGTCTGATAAATTTCTTCACAATAGTGCTAGCTGGTAAGAGATTGTTTTAAAGATGTTTCCGTCTTTGGCTAAGTCTATGAGCAGAGATTATTGGTCAAAAGAAACTAAAGCCCTGTGGAATAAAACATCCACCTAACATCAGAGCTGCTGCTTCATTAGTTTAAAAAAAAAATTAAAGTGTATTTTTAATTTTATCTGTTATCATTATATTTGCACCAAGATGTCTTTTTAGTTACAATGTTTTATGTTACATTATTAGTCATGTTTAGTTTTATTCTGTGCTTATGTATCTCAGTTAATTATTTTTTTTAAATACTTAGTTAAATAGCTTTTGCTTGTGTTGTGGGCTAAAATTATGTACCTATGGGAGTGACATTGTCAGTTTGACCAAACTCCTGTAAAATAAATGTATATAAAAAACTTAATATTTTATGTTTTAACATTTTATTTTATAGATGCATAATGTACATGTGTGTACAATTTTTTAATGGGTGAAGGTGTGTGTACATTTATTTTATGGGTGAATGATGTACGTGTGTAACATTTTCTTTTACGGGTGAATGACTTAGTTACGCCTTTCTGCCTATGTTCATTTTATATCGAGTAATTCTCTGAGTTAATTAAAAATACAACTTTTGTTAAGTATACCTACTAATAACTGTTTTGGATTACAATTTGACATGTTTGTGCATTATTAAAACTTACCGTTACCTTAATTAGCTGCGATTTCCAATACCCACTAAAAAATTAAAATTAACATTAAAGCTAACTTGAAAATATTATACTGACAACCCTGAAGTCATAATAAATCAATTCCTACTTCATCCAGTAACAAATAAAATAATAGCGTTTATAATCTTAAATTCACATAGAACGGAATATTTAGTGTCGGTTTTGAACTTGTGCCCGTCGGAAAAAAACGGATATTCTTATTTCTGCGATAATTCAAATAATCCATGGAATAAGGTCGGGTATTAGGGCACATGCATAACAATAAATAATAACTGAGTAGAAGGGACTCTTCTTTGATCAAGTCCCAAACGCCGCCATTGTTATACCTACTTCCCCCTTCTCCTCATTACGCCCCTCTGTCGTCCAGGCGTGTTGCCAGGGTTGCTACTACACTGTACCGCTGCGCCGCGCGCGCCTTCGCGAGGCGAGGCTTGTGAGAAAAGGTCAACGATCGATGTTCACGTTCGATTAGGTACAGAGCCAAATTATAATTATATATATAATATATAAATAATTATAATAATAACATAATATCTATTTATTATTCCAAATTTCATCTAAATAACTTAAGTACGGAGATTACTTAAAACAAACATTCACACAGACTTTCCCATTTATATTATAATAAATGGGAAAGCATGTGTGTGTGTCTATGTGTATAGTAAGATTGGATGGGTGGGAATCGTAAAGGCCATCAAAAGGGTCTTCAAATGGCAAATATTAGATGGGAAATTTCACAGTACCGTAATCGCTCGATTACGGTAAAACATCCCATCCATGCATTGCATATCCATCATAGCATGTCTCCTCCAGGCTTATCTAATATCTTCCATTGCCCATTCAGGTCGTGGTTACAGATTATATTTATTTTGCTTAAATTAAAATGGGTTAAAATACGTAGCAAGGGTTCTAAGCTTAGATACATTGAAAGCCTTTTTCATCATCATCATCATCAGCCTATATTAGTCCACTGCTGGACAGCTGAAAGTCTTAGAAAGCCTAAAAGTCTCCACACACTTTTCCTATGGCACCGCCACCGCCTGCGGTTTGTGTGTAGGCTTTCATATGATTCAATAGATTACAACTCGCACGCCTTCGCCTCCGCTCCGCCTCCGGCTTCAGTATGTGGAGACCTTTAAATGAAGCCTAGCTCTATAAAAAAGGTACTAAAGGCTAACCTCGATGACTTCAACCAGCTTATCAACTTCAACTTCGAATAATCTTACGAACTCCATACTAATCACCCAGTTGATTGGATAGTACATTTTGATTCCAGTTCTCAAAGCAAGCGTGGTGTTTAATCTGCAAATAATTTAGTTAAATAAAGAGTTTATTAACAAAGTAAATTAGAATCAAGGAATAGAAACAAAATGTAGGTAACTATTACAACAACGAGCTACTTAACTGAAGTGTCTAGATAGAGGTAGGTCAATCAATATTAATACCAGTCGTTGCGTTTCCAAGTCGCTGGCTACATAATATACCTACTCACCATATTTTGATTTCTTATAAGTGTAAAACTTTGAAAAATCCTGAATCTTTAGATATATTTAAGCTAGTTTAGGATCTACAGATCCAAATATAATGTTAAATTCCAATTGTATCAAAATAAAGTGACAAAAAATGAGAGTGTGTTCAGATTGCATCCGTTCATTATTAGAAGTTGTTGCGTCAACTAATGGACGCAACCTATAATGAAAATGATCTGTAGGTACCTACTAGGGATTAGAGATGTAACGAATGTCAAATTTTCGACATTCGCGAATGCGAATGCGAGTATTCGATCCTCACATTCGCGAATGCGAATGCGAATATTGGTCTTTCGAACTTGTCGCCAACTATAATCACTGTTTATTGGCGCGCGTGCTGACTAATTATCGACGCTTGCTTATGAAGTTTCTTCAACTACCCATTACGTATGAGTAATTAGGTTTATTTTATTCGTTTATGATGTTGACTTCTTTCTTCTTCTTCTTAGCCATTTTCTACCCTTTCCTTCTACCAGGTACTCTTCATAATTTGACATTTCCTGCCGTCTTGTGCAATTTCCATCCATTTGATTCCAGCCTTTCCTCTGGGGTCGTTTTTAGTCCCATGGTTTCCATCCTGCTAGTTTTTTGCATGGTAGGCCTTGTCGCATTGGCGCACTATTTTCCCTCTTGTTAGATGGTTTGTTTAAAATGGAAGATTGAGGGCGAGACGAGCATGATGTTATACCTCTATGTTTTTATGAGGCTTATGTATCGGTGGTCAATTTTTGCATTTTGTAGGAACTGTATAAATTACCGAGAACACAATCTGAAAGCTTGGTAGAGGAAAGTTGGCAATACCCCTTAAATTTCACCCAAGATTGCGAGAATATTGTTTACAATATTTTCGTATTCGTTTCTTTGTAAGTTACTTAAGCTAAGTGACATTATTTGTTTTTTAACTACAGATCTCCATAAATCTACTGTACCCAATTTTTTAAGTAGGCTTCGGTACGACATCTGTCTAGTCTGTCTGGTACGCTTGATCGCACCACATGGTTTCTAAATCGTAATTAAGCATTTTTCGTACAAATATCCACTAATATTAAATCCCTTCCTTTTAACTACCTATTTATTGTGTTGACATCATTGAACTCTTGTTTTTCTTTACAACTTAATCTCAGTCCTGATTTAAATTTCATGAAAATCTAAAAAAATACTAAATATGGAACAATAGGAAGGAAGGGAAAATCTACTAATGAATTATACCGGAAGACGTACCCAATTTTGAAATAAAATCTTATTGTATGGGTGTAACGGTGCAGAGGTAAGGACCTCTGCGCCGTTAAAGTTACACAGATTAAAAGGATAATTACTTAGAATCAAGATAATGCAATATCGAATTCCTGAAACTAACCCTTTCTAAAGTAAGGTTTAATAGGTCAAAAGTTGCATGAAGCGTCATGTAATCTTAAATAATTTTTCACCCTCTTTATATTCATAACAGCAATTTGAAAAACTGATGACTTGCGAAGTGTAGCCACCTATACTTTTGTGTTGACAGAATATATAAATCCATGCATTTAGTACCTATAAAATGTTTGAATGATTAATCAACCGGTACAATATAGCATACTTTTCCCTATTATGTGGTGTGACTGGTTTATAGTTTTAAAACTTTTACACAATTTTTATCTCATAATTCTTCGATATCTTGTTCTACTGTTTCTTTGCATGTTTCTTCGACTTTGTGTCCGACCAGCTTTGATTAGGGACATTCTTTAATACAAAAGGTGTTTAGTTTTGTAATTTAGGTTTACAAGGCGACCCGTGTTTTTGGATTTGACAATTGATAACACTGATTACCACAGAATTTGATTCTGATATTACAGAATCTTCTCAAACCAAATGCAAAGCCAAAAATAAAAGACGAGGTAATCAGAGAGCCATATTAAAATAAATAGTATTTCACGAGTAGTGCAGTTTTTTTGTAATTTCGCATTTATCTGGCTAGGTAATAGAGTACCTACAGTTTAAAAAAATTATTAAGTTCTTGTCCTATCAACATTCGCCAAATATTCGCAATGATTTTGGCGAATGCGAATATTGTAAATCCTGCGAATATTCGCGAATGCGAATGCGAATGTTCGTTACATCCCTAGTAGAGATGTAACGAATATTCGCATTCGCCTTCGCCGAAATCCTTGCCAATATTTGGCGAATGTTGAATGGATAAAAAGTTTTTAAAAAACTGTACTCTATTACCTAGTCAGATAAATGGAGAATTACAAAAAAAACTACACTACTCGTGAAATACTATTTATTTTAATAGGGCACTTTGATCGCCTACTCTTTTAATATTGGCTTTGTATCTGGTTGATAAAGTTCTGCGAAATCAGTTTCAAATTCTGTGGTAATCAATGTTTTGAATTGTCAAATCTAAAAACACGGGTTGCCTTGAAAAACTAAGTAACAAAACTAAATACATTTTGGACAAATTCTAAGAAACATGCAAAGAAACAGTAGAACAAGATATCGAAGAATTTTGAGAAAAGGTTATCCAGTACATCATCAAATCAAGAGACAGGGGTTCAAAATTGTTTAGACAAGCCCTTCAACCAGGCACACAACTTTTTAGGGGGAAATATACTACCTAAGTGTGTTAGGTACCGGTTTATTAATCATACCACCAACAAATTTTATACTAAATGCATGTATTTATGTATTCTGTCAACACAAAAGTATAGGTGGCTACATTTCGGAAGCCATCAATTTCACAAATTGCTTAAAAGGTGGTGAAAAAAAAAATTTTGTAAATTAAGCTTAAATAACTTAAGAAAGGGTTAGTTTTCAGGATTTCGATATTGCATTATGTTGATTCTAAGTTATTATCGGTGCAGTTAGAAGTAAGAATAAGATTATTTTTCAAAATTGAGTATACTCCTTGCCGTTAAAAATATGTGTAGATTTTCCCTTCCTATTGTTCCATTTTTAGATTTTTTTATGATATCTAAATCAGGATTGTGATTAAGTTGTAAAGAAAAACACGATTTCAATGATAATGATCTCTTAACAAATAAATAGTTAAAGTGACGGGATTTAGTACTTGTGGATATTTGTACGAAAAATCATTAAGTACGATTTAGAAAACATGTGGTACGATAAATATAACAGTCTAGATATCGTACCGAAGCGAACTTACAAAACATCGTGTAGGTAGATTAATTATGCTCTCTAGTTAAAAAAACATAATGTTTATTAAAGTCACTAAGCTAAAAGCTGAAGAGCGGAACCCTCTAACACAGGTATTTCTTTACTTAAAAGAGGGTTCCAAACCCAAGCTATGTTAATTAATTTAAGTTTACTGTAATAAATATTTTGTATTTGTATATTTAAGCCAATTTATATTATATCCAGGGTGTTTATTTACCAGTGGTAAGCTAAGCCGTGGAATAGTCAATATTATGTACATACCTAGTTATACTTACCAAATGCACTTTAGATTTTGCATAGCTAAGTTATCCTAATGGTTTTGTATCACTTGTGTCACATTTCGCCAGGGTAACTTAACTATGGTGAACAAGCTAGCAAATAATCCAACACTAATCCACAAGAGAAAGCCTTATTACTAACTCAATAAAGCACCTCATAAAAAAGTAAGTAAAAGAAACAAAACGAAAATATTCTTGATAGCCTGGGTATAGCCAACTTTCCTCTACCAAGCTTTCAGATTGTGTTCTCGGTAATTGTACAGCTCCCAGAAAATGCAAAAATAGGCCATCGATACATAAGCCTCATAAAAACATATACCAACATGCTCGTCTCACCCTGAATCTTCCATATCACACAAACCATGTAACAATAGTGAAAATAGTGCACCAAGGCAATACCCTACCATGCAAAAACTAGCAAAATGGAGGCCATGGGGCTAAAAACGACCCCAGGGCAAACCACAAATGCATTGGTGCAAAGAAGCTGTGGTGACACAGTTAAGCATATAGTACGCGGCGCAAATGCGTTTCGAACTATAACACTACTCCATACCATCCACAAAGTAACGGTGCCGTAGAGCGTTGGCATCGATCGTTGAAATCAGCCCTTAAGGCACGCCTCAATAGCAACTCATGGGTAGATGAATGCAACCGTGATGTTAGGCTTAAGAGCAGTGACTCGTGTAGATACAGGCGTTAGTGCAGCTGAAATGACTTTCGGAACTTCTATTAGATTACCAGGTGAATTCTATGATAAATAAGCACAGGATGTTCAAGTAGATTCTGAAAGTTATGTAAATAAAATAAGGAATACTATAGATAGTTATAAACCTGTGACTAGAGTAAATAAATCACGTAAGAAAATATTTTTGCATAAAGATTTAAAAGAGTGTCAATATATTTTTATAAGAAATGATTCTAGAAATGAATATACATTGTTAATGTATCTACTGTTTAACTTTAAGTTAATATTATATTGTATCTGCTTGACTTTTCCAAGTGTATGTGTGTATATCGCAAAAACTATCTTTTATTACAACCAACCCACAGTAGCTTCTAAAGACTTGTTACATAATTACAAAAAAGCCTAAAGATCGCTGGAATCAAATGGATGGAAACTGCACAAGACGGCAGGAAATGGCAAATTATGAAGGAGACCTGGTTGAAGGAAAGGGTAGAAAATGGCTAAAAAGAAGAAGGAAGAAGTCATCTTCATCTTTAAGAACATCATGAACGAATAACATAATCCTTATTACTCATACGTAATTGGTAGTTGAAGAAAGCTCATTGAAAAAAAAAGTGCAATGAAGCGTTGATTAAAAAAAAAAGTGAGGCGAACTGAAAATCAATTATCACTTTATTTCTTACTAGCGACCCGCCCCGGCTTCGCACGTTTTTATTATACATATAAACCTTCCTCTTGAATCACTCTATCTATTAAAAAAACCGCATCAAAATCCGTTGCGTAGTTTTAAAGATTTAAGCGTTCAAAGGGACATAAAGACATAGGGACAGAGAAAGCGACTTTATTTAAACTATGTAGTGATATTATTTTGATAATTACGTACCTATAGTAGTATTAAATTTGACTTGTCTAAGTGCTTATTTTGTAAGCCTAAAGAAATAAATTATATTGATTTATCATTATTTATTGATAATTAAATTTGTCATCGCGCGCGCCAATAAACAGTGCTTATAGTTGGCGGCAAGGTCGAAAGACCAATATTCGCATTCGCATTCGCGAATGTGAGGGTCGAATATTCACAATCGCGAATGTCTTAAATTTGACATTCATTACATCTCTAGTACCTACTTACTGGAATGCGTTGCATTGGCAACGAAAATCGCTTCATTGTTACATAATGGGATGGTATTATTTTATAAATTTTCGTAGTCGCTGCGACGGAAAACCGCGCTGTAAGTAGTGTAGTATGCAGCATACAACTTTCATATTAGAATGTGACTAGTTCGCCATCGTAACTCACACTTACCCGTTTTATTTTGAAAAAGGAACGCATTTACGGAATTTACATAATTTTCCCTAATAGGTACGGTGTCTAACGCCCACGCTTCACTTCAAAACTATACAAAATACGAAAATGAAATTATGTTGGTTTGTTTTTATAACGGGCTAATTCGATTCTAGTACTTACTGGGATATGTTATTTTTGTCCAAATATAAATGTCTGGTCATGTAGTGGGCTTGCTTGTAAATTTCAATCATTCGCTTGTACCTTTCACGTATTTTACCTGAAATTATAAACGCACAAGCATCAAGCGATTGACAGTTAAGTACTCTCTGTAGGTATTTATTTAAAAGTTGTTTTTTCAAATTGACTATGTCACTCCCCATAGGCACAAAATAACATTTAAGAGCGAGGCCCCATTAGTGCGTTGCGCTGCGTTGCGTCGTCGCAGCGTCGTCGCTGCGTCGGTTTCCATATATTTTTTACGACATGACCCATTAGACCGTAGCGTCGTCGCGCGCGACAATTCAACGGATCGACGGACGAGAGACGAAGCGAGAGGGAGGGTGATGCGCTGCGTTGTCGATCGTACGTAACGACATAATTTGAAACAACAAAAGAACACGTTTGGATCTATCCATTGCGAAGGCTGAACTGAGACGCAGCCAGTGTTGCTGCGACGCTCTTGCGCTTCGACATCGAGCGTCGTCGGAACGCAGGAGAATGAGGCCCCATTAGTGCGTTGCGTCGCGTGGTCGCAACGGAACAACGCATTGTATGCCACACTTGCGTCGCGTGGTCGCAACGGAACAACGCATTGTATGCCACACTTGCGTCGCGTGGTCGCAACGGAACAACGCATTGTATGCCACACTTGCGTCGCGTGGTCGCAACGGAACAACGCATTGTATGCCACACTTGCGTCGCGTGGTCGCAACGGAACAACGCATTGTACCACACTTGCGTTGCGTTGACGCTGCGACAAAGCACGCAGGGGTATGCAGGCCGTCGCATCCCAGCTGCGTCTCATCGCAGTGGATAGATATCAGGGATGTTAGGGAGCTCCGTAACCGAAAGTATCGGACATCCGATATAAAAAATTATCCGTGACCGTAACCGAATCCGAAATAAAAGTTTCGGTTAATATCGGATAGGGGCGGAGCCTTATTGAGACACGTTATGACAAGTAGTTTTGATAGGCCGGCCGCTGCCGACACACAAGCCGCGCGCATTGTTTGTTTTCTTCTGTTGTAGTCATGACATTCTCGTTAATAACTGACTTGTAACCATTTTTACTTTTGAAATTCCTTAAAAATATCCTTAACCGAAATTATCCGAAACTAACGGATAATCCAAAATATTTTCATATCCGTCTCCGTTTCCATATCCGGTATAGTTAGGTAATAATAAATAATAAATAAATAAATAATTCGGGACAGTCCACACAGCATCATCTAGCCCCAAGCTAAGCAGAGCTTGTGTTATGGGTACTAGATGACTGATATACTTAATACAATATACTACATAGATAGATATTTTTTACTATACATATTAAACACCCAGACCAACGAAACAAATTTCTGCAGATCGTGCACAAATTTGTTCCGAGGCGGGAATCGAAACCGCAACCTCCTGCGTCGCAGGCGGGCCTTCGCCCACCGCGCCACATCGGTCGTCAAATCACGTCACTAGATGATCACTACCAAATTTAATTTAAATAACTTGACTACTTATAGAGATTACTTATAACAAATATTCACACAGACATTCCCATTTATTATAATAGTAAGATAGTAAGATTCCGATATCCGTATCCAATCCGTATCCTAAATTTCATATCCATAACATCCCTGATAATAATGACTGCCCGTTCCGTCGTCGCAACGGAGCTCCGACAACGCAACGCATCACCCTCCCTTTCGTTTTTTATCCGTCCGTTGAAATGTCGCGCGCGACGACACAACAATGTAGGGGCACGTTATCTTCCTATTATAATAGGTAAATGGGAAAGTAGTATGTGAATGTTTGTTATAAGTTAGTAATTCTACGTAGGTAACTACATAGGTAACTTACATGAAATATGAAATGTAAATGGATTAGGACCTAGAATAATATAAAGTAACTATCTAAAATTTTGAAAAATTTATCTCCGAAGGGGTTAAATGGGGTGGTAGAGTTTGTATGGAAAATAATTATTCCTTGATTCACTCAAAAATCGGTTTATAAACTATGAAGTGAATAATTAAACACGTATATTTATTTTTACACACTTTGATTTAATCATCAGCATCAGCATTGATCGATGCTGATTTTCAATGCTGATGTTCAAGTCGTGAGAGAGGCAGAGAGAGAAGGCTTATTAATAGAGTGTGAAAATCTTATATTTTTGAATTCAGTACTCAACACACAGTACACACAGAATTACAAATGCGAAAGAGACACAGGCTGTAAAAAAAGATAAATGATAAATGAATTCATTGTTGTCTATTTATAGGTGTATGTACAGAAATTTAACTTGTTTATTTCATACTAATGTAATTTGTTGTTTACATTTAGGTAAGAAAGAACTATTGTTCTTTGGTGGGCGATTATGTTAGAGCTATTTCTTTGGCTTGATTTCTTGTTAATGGCAACATGTGTCGAGACATAGAGTCAAATTCATTCGAATAGATCTGTCAAAATTTTGTGTATGTAAAATAAACAAGTTGCAAAAAATCAGCTCAGCAAGAAGGACATGTTTTTATTCAGCACCCATAAAGGCAAATACAAAATAAGGAAAATACCCAAACATAGTGGTAAATATCGCACAAGACATACCTACACCATTGCTTAATATGCCCCATGTATCGACCGTCCGCTTGCTAAACAATGTTTACAGAAGTAAACATTGTGTTTCAAGCGAAAATGTACAATGTTTACGTTCGTAAACATAGCCACAGCCAGGATAGGGTTGACATAAATCGCTTTTGTTTTGTTTATTCGAGTAGAAATAGCCGTAAGGAACGAATACCATCCTATTCCCACTAATTTGAGCTTGATTGGCATGTCTGCCAACCAGGAAGGCTGGACACAGCTTCCCCCTTCATGGAATACTGGTCCAAAAATCATATTCTTAAGCTAGTTTAAATAAGTTAGTATTATTGTTTCACTTTATTTATTTTAATACTCGTTAAAAAATACATTTTTTACTATAGAAAATACAAAAATATTATAAAACTAATCTACAGTAAAAAATATATCAAAACGGTGGATCACCGGCCGCGAAGCTAGGCTCAAGCAGCCGGTGACTAGGGTTGCAGACAGAGGAACTTCCTGACGATACGTGCCGAATCCAGGAGAACCGCTTTTTGGATCTGACCCTTGATCCAACTTCCTAGCGAGAGTCTCTTGAGATGTTTATCGAGGCTCTTCGCTATTACCCCGTTAACCGAAACGACTATCGGGACGATGGTCGCTGAATCAACATCCCACATGCTGACAACCTCGTTAGCCAAATCAAGATATTTACTGAGTTTATCTTTCTCAGCTTTAACGAGGTTAACATCATGTGGTATGGTGACATCAGCAAGCACCGCCCATCTTTCTAACCGGTCTATCAGTACAATATCAGGCTTATTTGCAAGAATAGTCCTGTCTGTAATGATAGACCGGTCCCAATAGAGCGTGGCACGGCTGTTTTCGAGAACTGGCGCCGGTGTGTATTTATAGTATGGAACTTCAGGACCAGTAAGGCCATATCGGAGAGCAAGTTGTTGATGTATAATTTTGGCTACTTGGTTATGTCTGTGCAAGTACTGAGAGTTTGCAAGGTGCGAACAACCCGAAAGTATATGACGAAGGGTCTCCCCTGGAAGGTGACACGCTCGACAGATATCGATCGTGCCATCTTTCATGATATACTTTCGGTAATTGTTCGTCTTAACTACCTCATCCATAATTGCACAGACAAAGCCTTCGGTTTCCCCAAAGAGGTCACCGAAACGTAGCCAATTTACTGAACTTAGGAGATCTACATCAGGTCCTGTGAGGACCTTGTAGAATCTCCCATGTAGCTCTTTGCTTTCCCATATAGCCTTCCTGTCCTCAATGCTCATCACCTTAGGCTTGCGCCAGTTCTCGTTAGCTAAGGAGAGAGGAGTAAGGTTCTTATCAACTGCAACTAAATCGCGATGCATTTGGTATTCGGCTTGAAGGAAATAATTTCTGAGATTGCATACCTCACGGTTGTGTAGGGTCTTAGCGCTTAAGAAACCTCGACCGCCACATTTCCGTGGGATGTACAATCTCATTACCGAAGATCGGGGGTGTCGCATGCGATGAGTAGTTAACAGTTGACGAACCCTACAGTCCAAGGCGTCTAGTTCAGTCTGAGTCCATCTTAGTATGCCAAAAGTATAAGTTAGCAAGGGCATAACCCAGCCATTGAAGGCACGTACCTTGTTGCCACCCGACAATAGGCTATTTAGCACTTTTGTAAGGCGGCAGAAGAAGCGTTCCTTCACCGACTGTTTTATATCCCCGTCTACTATACCCAAGGCTTCTGGCATACCAAGGTACTTATAAGTTTCGCCCTCTGAGAGAGATTTGAGGGACACAAGCTCTGAAAGTTGTAAATTATTTGAATTTACAACTTTCCCTCGTTGTATTTGTATGACCGCACACTTACCAACGCCAAACTCCATGTTAATGGCACTACTGAATATCTGTGTGATGTTCAGGAGGTCCATTAACTGTGTTTTATTCGGCGCAAATAGTTTGAGGTCATCCATATACAATAAGTGAGAAATAACCTCACCTTCTCTCCGAAGGCGATAACCTATTCCTGAATCTTTCAGTAGAGTACTGAGTGGATTCAGGGCTAGACAAAACCACAAGGGACTCAGACTGTCGCCCTGGAATATACCCCTCTCTATCCTTATCAGATCATTGGTCGCAGGTGAAATTAATCGGCTTCCTGGATGACGAAGAACCGTAGTCCACTGTCTCATACATGATCCCAAGAATGATCTTAGAGTAGTATCTACTTTATACAACTCTAAGACCCTCTCAAGCCAAGTATGAGGCACCGAATCATAAGCCTTCTTATAATCAATCCAGGCAGCCGATAAATTTCCTCTGCCACGTTTGACCTTCTGGCTAATGGCCATGTCAATGAGGAGGAGCTCCTTAGTACCACGGGACCCAACCCTACATCCATTTTGAGCAGGTACCAAAATATTGTTCGTAACAATATGTGTGTTAATTTTTGTGGTCAAAATGGATGTAAGTAGCTTATAGATCGTGGGTAAGCACGTTATGGGTCTATAGTTCTTTGGTTCCGCAGTACTACCAGACTTATGGAGCAGGAAAGTTACACCCGTCGTCATAAAAAGTGGGAGTGATCCGATCTCAATTGCTTTCTGGAATTGTGTGGCCAGAACCGAATGTGAGCATCGAAACCATTTTAGCCAAAAGTTATGCAATCCGTCCGGGCCAGGGCTTTTCCAGTTTTGGGCCGAGCGGATTGCATTACTTACATCTAACGCACTGATAGTGATCGCGTTCATGGTTTCGATGTTTTCACATTCAGTCCTTACCACATTCATCCAGTCCGCCTCCGTGTGTTCGACCGGCAAAGACCAGATGCCTCGCCAAAAATTATTTCCAGTTTCGGCATCCGGTACTTGACCATCGGACACACGTAGATCGGATTTTTCCCAGTTACGGTAAACTTTCCTTTGGTCACTTTGAAAGTTGCGATTCTGACAAAACCTGTCAACTCGCTTTTTATACCTTCTTATTCGGTTTGCCCACGCATAGACTTTTTGTTTTAGGTAGTCTATGCGCTCTGTAGCACAGGCTAAATAGTCCTGAGGTTGAATTTCAGTTCCGTCAAAAGCCTGTGTCACAAAGCGCATAACCCGAGGTCTATGGTTGCCTTCCCTAAAACATATTAGCTTAGCTATGAGGGTCCTAAACCAGTATTATATAATTATAAACTAGTATTATTGTTATTATTACTTTAATTTAATGCTCACAATTTGTTTATTTAATATTATTTTTAATTTAATTTATTTTAATAAATAAATAAATAAATAAATAATTACTGACAGTCCACACAGCATCATCTAGCCCCAAGCTAAGCAGAGCTTGTGTTATGGGTACTAGATGACTAATACAATTTGTTTAAATGTTTATTAATTATTGTATTGTAAAAAAAAAATCACTTTATGGACCATGTATCTAAACTGTATATAGGTACTGTCTGAAATAAATGATTTGAATTTGAATTACATTGGTCTTATTTCATACCAGCGACATTGCCAGCGACCCACAGTGAGAGCCGATTTTGTGACATACCTTTTTTCACAGTACACACAGAACCATTGCACTGAACGCTCAAAAAAGGCATGATTTTCGAGACTCGGTTTCTATTGGAAGAATCACCTACACTAAGTTCGCGTTGATCGCTCAGTTTGCGAGCCCGACACGCACTTGGCCAAAATTAGCACTATAGGTACATCTACCTACTTAATATATTAAACTAAAATCTAGATATTTTTATCATACATAGGAAACACACAGAACACTAATTAAATGCAGATCGTACACACATTTATAGAATAGAATAGGATAGAAAATCATTTATATATCAACTACAGACACAACACACTTATAAATAGGAGGTAAATACAACGTTGATATAAAGGGTTTATGTTATCGCATACAAAATTGCGAACCTACGCCCGCTAAGGCACAGATAAACTTTTTTAAAAATGTGGAATCATTGCTTACCTATTACATACCCAATTTCGTAAGCCATGTCTCCTTGGTAATAATTTTGTATGGGTATTATACGACGTACCAAAAGCTGTAAAATGTTAATTGTTATTGGTATGTTAATTGTTATATGTTAATTGTTATTGGTAATAATTGTTATATGTAATTGTTATATGTTAATTGTTATTGGTAATATAATATACCTGGTTATAAAAAATATTACAGGGTGTGTTATTCGATAGATTAGTTCAGCCCTGCCTAAAATCCTTAGTGCACACCTGTACGATCTCCCCACTACTTGCTACTGCGCCGCGCACCGCGCCACCAGGCCGCGCAACTGAACGCAGGGTGACCATTTGTGGCAGATTTCTGCCATTTGGGCAGATTTGGCTCCCAAATTAAGACTCTGGCAGAAAGTGCTGACGAATTAAAAATGTGGCAGATTCTGGCAGATTTTAAAGATTCCTAGAAAAACTGTGAAAAACACCAGTCAATCAGAACAAATGTCAAGTCACGCTAGTGACTCCACAAAGTTTCCAAATCTTTCATCACTCATCATCAGCCAATGAGTGATGAAAGACGCTTCTACAATAAGGTCCCCGACACTATCCAAAGCTTACCCATACATAAATTCAAAATAATAATTAATGTAAGTACTTAATGATTCCTACTGAATAAAGTGTTTTGAAATTTTAAATTAAAATCTCATTAAAATACCTCAATAAACGTATTTTAATTTATAATTCGCGACATAAAAGCAAATTATGATGGCATATTTTGGCATTTTCTGATCTGAGACGAATTCGGCAGATTTTGGCAGGTTTTTTGCCAGAATCTGGCAGATTCGCCATTTTTAAAGCGGTGACCCTGACTGAACGGGACGGACGGACGGACTGTGCGACACGACGCCGACCGCACGTCGCTTTGCGCTCCGAAGCCCGCGTAGTCACGCCGCGATCAAAGTGATAACACATAACTGTGCCGGTATTAACAACGCAAAGACACTCGTACGTAGTTGAGTAGAGATAGTGACTGTACCCAAGTGCTCTCTAACATTGTTAGGTATACCTGTGTACTGTGAACCTACAAAATAAACTTTGTTCTCACTCTAAAAACACGTGTTTTGTTTTAGGTATACCAACAACAATTCAATCTCGCACAGCTATAAAGCTAGGTTCATATTGCTGTGTTGGGGTGTGTTGTGGCGCGACAGAACGCTATCGGTCTCATACATTTAAGCTAGGTTCATATTGCTGTGTCGGGGTCTGTCGGGGCGCCGTCTGTCGTTTCGCTGAGCGTTCATACTGATGTGTTGTGTTGGGGCGCAATATGTCGCATCTTTAGATCATTCATCGTTTGAGAGTTGTGGCGTCAAAACGTGTAGGTTTTAAAATGGAATCATCTGACATGACAGTGATTTTGATGAAAATATTCAATTTCTACTATTAAATACTCTTCTTAAAAAAATAATAATTTATTTAATTATTATTTAATGATATATGATATATTTATTTGATTATAATTTAATGTAATGTTTTTGCTATATCTTCCCAAACACCATTGCTGATACCTTAATCCTTATATTTAGTATCATAGAGTACACTATAATACTGCCGTACTAACTCTATAAGTTAATCAGACACTTTTAAAGTAAGTAGTATAACTGCGTAGAACGAAAAAGAAATCAATTACATTTATTACATTTAATATGACTAGATTCACATTAGTAGCTTGTGTTGGGGTGTGGCGCGATGTGTCGTGGCGGCAACCGCTCGGCGCCCGGTCGCGCCAGAGAGGTGGTGGGGGATCTGTCGCGACACAACACGCCACATCAATGTGTATCTGCCATTCTGGCGCGTAACCGCGTGGGATGCAGTTCATTCCGTAAATAGAATTTTTTTTCGTTCTACGCAGTTATACCTACTTACTTTAAAAATGTCTGATTAACTTACAGAGTTAATACGGCAATATTATAGTGAACTCTACGACACTAAATATAAAGAAAATAAGGATCAAGGTATCAGGAATGGTGTTTGGGAAGAAATAGTAAAAACAATAAATATTTATTCTTTTTTTTTAAGAAGAGTCATTAATGATAGAAATTGAATATTTTCATCAAAATGACTGTCAGTATCAGATGATTCCATTTTAAAACCAACACGTTTTGACGCCACAACTCTCAAACGATGAATGATCTAAAATGCGCCATATTGCGCCCCAACACAACACATCAGTATGAACGCTCAGCGACACAACAGACGGCGGCGGTGAGTGTGCACACTAACGTGTCGCGACACGAGGTATCATGGCCCAGTGTTGCCGTATATACAGATTTATCTGTATCTGTACAGAATTTTGACCACAAATACAGATTACAAATTAAGCCAAATCTGTAAAACTTTTATTCAGATTAATACAGATCACATAGTCTATGATGAAATAATTGAATACTTTAGTTTATTTTTGTTTTTGCGCTAAGATTTCTTGCCAACCTACTAATATTAATTTATTTCAGGAACCTGTTTGTGTTGTCATTTTGCTGCAAATAATACTAAATTAAAAAATGTTCGGGCCACGAGCCACGCGCCAGTATAGAAACACATTTGCATGTTGTGTCGTGTCGCGACATAACCCCCACCACCGCTCTGGCGCAATCGGTGGCTAGCAGTCTGCGACACGATAGACCGTGTCGCGACACGACACGCCATACAAGTATGTCCCTAACCATACTAAATTTATGAAACCGATATGCTTCTGGCGCGCCCCGACACACCGCGACACGCAAGTATGTTTCTGGCATAAAGGAGCTCGAAACCACTCTCCTTCAATCACATCATTCACATCACAGATGCGATTTACAGAATAATGGAATTGGGATCGTACGACTTTGTTAGAAGCTAGAACCGGACCACGGATTTGGTCTTGTACGTGTCGGCAGCGACTTTAAGTCGCATATCTTCAGATTGAATTAATTATTATTTACATAATAAATTAACTAAACTAGCGACCCGCCCCCGGCTTCGCACGTTTTATTATACGTATAAACCTTCCTCTTGAATCACTCAATTAAAAAACACATCAAAATCCGTTGCTTAGTTTTAAAGATTTAAACATACATACACAGGGATATAAGGACATAGGGACAGAGAAAGCGACTTCACTATCACTACATAAGGTCAGTTGGGGGAAGTGCGGCGTATTTTATTTTAAGTTCACTTTGCACTCGAATTGTGTCTATACTGTGAACATTTTTAAATAATTTATTTCAGTACCACATTCCCTGATGAATTATCTACGTATGGAACCTGCAATTTTAGAGTTCTGATGTGGTTTTCTATGTATTTCATTGAATTTTTAACAGCATGTCCATGGCCGCACTTACCCAACGAAATGGGGTAAGTGCGGCAGGACAAATGCCTTCAACGTGAATATCAGAAAGAGGAACGTTCAAATAGAAGTCTCTATTTGACTCTTGGATCCTAGAAATAAGGTTCACCGAAAAAAAATATAAAATTGTGAAATGGGGGAAGTGCAGCATAATTTCTAAGGAACAAGCTATCCAGTGGTTCTAAGCATTAGTACCTACCTAGTATACCTGACTGACCAAGAAGGAACATAAAGGTAATGGGATGTATGTACTATGTTTTTTTGACAACAATGCTCAAAATGGTGATGTTTATGTACACTTTAAAAAATCCATCATTTTTTATGTGTAATTTATTGATTAAAATGCTTTTAAAATGAAAAATAGTGTTTAAGTTATTATTTTTTATTAATTTAACTTATTGAGATTACGAAAATCAAACAATTCACAAAAATTAAGAAACAAGTAGAAAAGGCAGTATCAAAATAAACTTATATTATAATCTTAATAATTTAATAAATTTCTTTATTAACAACGAAAATTACAAGCAAAGGAATAGATAAATTACAACTAGTATTTACAATTGAAACCATTGAGCTAACTGCAGACGGTTGCAAACAGTCTAAAGGTAGCTCAATAATAAATTAAGATTAAATTTTTTTTAAATATATCAGAAAATTAAATTTTAGTATTAGTTGTTTTCAATAATAAGCAACTTAATAATATCTATTCAATTTCTCATAAGTTCCTAAACTAATTTAGTGACTATGTATTATTATTTTTTAGAAAACTTAATTTATTAAGTTGCCATCACTACATAATATAAAATAAAGTCGCTTTCTCTGTCCCTATGTCATTATGTCCCTTTGAACGCTTAAATCTTTAAAACTACGCAACGGATTTTGATGCGGTTTTTTTAATAGATAGAGGGATTCAAGAGGAAGGTTTATACGTATAATAAAACCGTGCGAAGCCGGGGCGGGTCGCTAGTAGAAAATAAACGTTTCAAAAATAAATCTCGCCTAATATTTACTAGATTCAGCCTTTCATAAGTTCGGAATATTAAGGCGGTTCGAAAACTTATTTTTTTTTTTAAATATTATTATAACGACATTCAGTCTATTTTACGATTCCTCCGGCTGACCAAATATTTAAAATAAATAGGTACCATTACATTTGTTCCCAAAACATAATGTTGAAAAGGTTGAAAACCACTGACTTGGGGTAAGTGCGGTATAGTGATAGTAAATAAATAAATAATTCCGGACAGTCCACACAGCATCATCTAGCCCCAAGCTAAGCAGAGCTTGTGTTATGGGTACTAGATGACTGATATACATTATAATATACATAGATAGATTTTTTTTATTATACATAGAAAACACCCAGACCAAGGGAACAAATTTCTGCAGATCGTACACAATTTTGTTCCGAGGCGAGAATCGAACCCGCAACCTCCTGCGTCGCAGGCGGACATTCGCCCACCGCGCCACATCGGTCGTCAAATATAGTGCCGCACTTCCCCCAGGCATGGTAGCCGCACTTTCCCAAACGGTGCAACTTGAGGTGAAATTTTTGAACTGGGATTAAAGCTTATTTCGCATAGATACAAATAAAATAACTACATAAATACGAAGCTTAGGATCTAAAGAAAACACTAACGTATTAGTACAGATTATCCAACATAAGCAAAAAACTTGTTTTTGAAGCACAGCACACGTATCAACTACGATGTGTATTGGAATCCGAGTGAGAAATAAAAATGGCTACAACTCCTATTTCCTCAAAGCAGTGCTCCCATTTTTTTTTCAGGGTACTAATTTTGGGTCTCTTGTCATGACTAGATGGTGCTTTTAGCAATGACATTGCTCATTTCTCGAATAATGATGCTTGCCGCACTTACCCCATAGCCGCACTTCCCCCAACTGACCTTACATAGTATAAAACAAAGTCGCTTTCTCTGTCCCTATGTCCATATATCCCTTTTTATGCTTAAATCTTTAAAACTACGCAACGGATTTTGATGCGGTTTTTTTTAATAGATAGAGTGATTCAAGAGGAAGGTTTACACGTATAATAAAACCGTGCGTAACCAGGGTGGGTCGCTAGTTGTTTTATAAAGTAGTAGTGTAGTGATTTGAATTGAATGTGCAACTTTTCGCAGCCTTACCCATCTATCTATTTATTAATTGGAATAGGTACCTTTGATTCAATAAGAAGTTCGTAGGTCATGTTAATTATTTTCGTATTACCATAGTTTCTCATCCTGTCATCAACTTTGTGAGGATGTAACGTGTTGTGTTGTGCACAGACATAACCTAAAATTTATAACACTCATTTTAGATTTTAAATTTCTGATTAGAAGAAAACTTCTGGAAAATTCACGTAACACCATTTGGCCCCAGCTGAGCAGAGCTTGCGTTACGAGACAACTGATATACCTACTAAGGCTGTGTCCCCAGTAGGCAAACAGTGAGCGGCCGACTGAGTGAGCCGCAAATTTGGGGCGAACAGCTACAAACTCAGATCAGTTTGCGTGCGTATCGCAAGCATTGGAACCTGCGAGTCGACCGCTAACTGAGACAGTCGGCGCACGTAACGCTGCAAACTGCGTGCAAACTGCGTACAGTTAGCGCAAACTAGCAAACTGTGAACACTTAATTTAAAATATATGGAAGGGCGTACTGAACTGATGCGCCGCAAACTCAGTCGGCTTCCGTTTTCCTACTGGGGACACAGCCTTAATAAATTATACTTACTATACAGAGTTTTAGTGTAAACAGTCTTGTCCTTGAAATCAGAGGTCAAGTATAATGAGAAGAGTCAAAAACCGATGAGAAAACGTTAATGCCTCCTTTAGTTTCGCAGGATTTTGATATTTCATTTCTTGGCTATCATACAACGCGATTTCATGGTCACCCTAATCACCCTAAGTACCTACCTAAGTAACTGCACCCGCGCTTTGCTTAGGTCGTAACTTCATTACTTGTGATAGAACTTTCCCTTCGTACATACTTACTTTTACACATTTTCCTTATTATTGTTGTTACAATTATTGTTAAGACAAGTCAAGTTAACAAATCTAATCTAAAGAGAAAGAACTTCTACTTCTACTTAGTGCTTATAAAAAGTTCATCACAATTCAAGTTAATTCACTTACAACTTACCAATGTTTTGAAAATGGGGTCCGTATACAGCTTCGCAACGCAAGCCTCCGCACGTCTTTTAGAGATGCGTCATTTCTCAGCTTCCTAAACCCCTTACAAATACCTACTTGCGTGATGACTAGGCATGGTGAACTAGCCATAAGTACGTAAGTACGCCTTTGTATCTTTGGGATAGTTTCCTAGCTTAGCACAGTTGGCACACGTTTTCCTGGGACGGAAACAGCTGAGCTCTGCGTACATCGTACGAGCCAACATAATAAATAAATAAATAAATAATGCTGGACAATCCACACAGCACCATCTAGTCCCAAAGTAAGCTACTCAAAGCTTTTGTTATAGGAACTAGATAACTGATATATACATGTATTTAAAACATTATAATATACCTACTACATAGATAGATATTTTTTATTATACATAGATAACACCCAGACTAACGGAACAAATTTCTGCAGATTCCGAGGCTGGAATCGAACCCGCAACCTCCTGCGTCGCAGGCGGACCTTCGCCCACCGCGCCACATCGGTCGTCAATACAAATAATGAAAATTACCTACTTACCAAGAGATATAAGATGAAATAGCCAACATAACCACCCCATTTTTCTCTAGAGCCACCAAGATTTTTTTTAATTATTCCGTTGATAACGTTAGATTAGAAATACTTAGTAGGTACCTATTACTTAGTAGTTTTTTGATTAAAAATTTAAAACCATATTTACATTATACGGTAATTACGTTTACGACTAATAAAGGTAAATTTAAAAAACCTGTTGTGCCTCCCAACCCCACTCGTGGACAAAAGTCTTGACAATGATAAATATCCCTACCTATGCCATCCTATGCATCACTAGGTTAGATACCTACATAAGTATCATCCCTACATATGTATAAAACAAAGTTGCTTTCTCTGTTCCTATGTCCCTATGAAGATATTATTATTTAAATCTTTAGAACTACGTAACGGATTTTGATGCGGAAATGACGAAACTTCCATACAAAATTTCACCTCATTTCAACCGATTAGGTACGACCCTTTTTTCGCAATAAAAAGTAGCCTTATGTAACCTTTGTAAACCTAGTAGAAACCTATGTCCTTTCTCAGGCTATCTCCGTTTGTATATTTGTATTTTGTTTTATACTAGACTAGCGACCCGCCCCGTCTTCGCACGGTTTTATTATAAGTATAAAGCATCCTCTTGAATCACTCTATCTATTAAAAAAAACCGCTTCAAAATCCGTTGCGAAGTTTTATAGATTTAAGCATACAAGCTTAAAGGGACAAAGTGACAGAGAAAGCGTCGTTGTTTTATACTAGGTATGTAGTGATACGCTCTATCTTTGCCAGTGTAACACTAGTGTTTTTGGTGCCCTGCCTAAAAGGAATAGTGGCTACACCCAAGAAAAACACGAGGCTCACAATTATATTAAGTACAGTAAGGGTTCGTTGTCTCCGAATATCGTTAGATCCTTAAATATTGCCACTGGCCTTAGCTGGAGAGAGAGGTCCAAGTGGGCGATAAGTGGATCCAGGTGGATAAGCTGGCGGCAACAGAAGTGCAGCGAGCGGATAAAGGAGTCAGACGGCTGTGGTCGGGGACGATCGGCGTCAGCAGGATGGCCGTGTCGTCGACTGGCCGCCTGGCTAGTGCAACGGTAGTTCAGCGTACGGTCGGCGTTCACCGAAGAACGGTTGACGGTCGGCGTTCACCGAAGAACGGTTGACGGTCGGCGTTCACCGAAGAACGGTTGACGGTCGGCGTTCACCGAAGAACAGTTGTCCGACTCAGCTGTTGCGATCAAGCCGCAGGATGGAACCCCAATAATAATGGGGTTCACTGATTACACTTTTAGATTTAGTATTGGAAAGATAATTAAATAAAGTGGAACGAAATTTTGCAGAAAGTTTGCTTTATCGTCCACAAGAAGAAAGTCTGTTCTGCACCATTTCTGTGTTTATCCATGACTAATAATAAGTAATCATAATCATAAGTAATGAAATCAAAGTATTTCCTTATAAGTAAACAACATTTTTAACAATTTTGGAAGTCGGCGCCAATATCACCAGACTATTTGATGAGCTTACACGTTAACACGCTACATAACTGTCCATGGGAAAAGCAGTTCTCCCTCAAATCTACGTCAGCATACTTTTTTTGACTTTGACTTGACTATGTGACTGCCATAGTCACTATTCTACGCGTAATTAAATAATTAAAAATGCTGAACAATCCACATAGCATCACCTAGCCCCAAGCTAAGGAGGTATAATATTATGACTTGTTTATGTACCTACTTAGATATTTTAAATATACCTTATACCTGACGACCAATTTGGCGCGGTGGGCGAAGATCCGCCTACGACGCAGGAGGTTGCGGGTCCGATTCCCGCCTCAGAACAATCTGAACAATTGCAGAAATTTGTTCCGTTGGTCTGGGTGTTTTCTATGTAAAATAAAAAAATCTATCTATGTATTTAATGATATTAAATATATCAATTATCTAGTACCCATAACACAAGCTTTGAGTAGCTTAGCCCCAAAGCTAAATTAATAAATATATTAGACAATATTACTAATATTAGACATTTTTAAGACTTTTTATTATTGTCTTTCATAATAGCTTTTAAATAATATATATAATATATAAAATATTTTATTAAATAGAGTCATTAGAGAGTAATATTTTTTTTTATTCATTAATAAAGTATATACGATTTTTTTTCTATTTTTTTGTCGATAATTTTTGATCTAGTTTCACCCCCTTTCGGGGTTGCACTTTATCCAGGGACACACTGTATATATTTATTATATATTTATACCTCCATAGAAAACAGAACCCCAGTTGAAAGTTGATTGTAAACCTTTCTCCCAAGGCGGGAATCGAACCCCTGATTCGCAGGCAGAACTTCACCCGTCGCGTTAGAAAAACAAGGATGTTTTAGGTATGTAAAGAGAAAAATCGAAATGTCATTTGACATTACCATACATTTTATTTATATACAATACACAAACAATTTTGCACATTCTTGCACATAGAAATAACACTGACAAACTATATACAAGCTACAGAATAACTACATACACATTCCCAAGAAGTTTACGATAAAATCTTAAACTTTTATCCACAAAATTATTATAAAAGAAACATTAAAAAAATAAAAACCCATTCGAAATATTAGAAAAAAAAACTCTTCAAGTTTTTGGAACAGATTCCCTTACTATACATATATCCAAGTAGATGTTAAATTATGTTATTTAACATGGACTGTTGGTTTGGTTGAAATAGAAGAATAAAGATAAATAATAAAATTAAGTTGTACTTAAAACAATTTGAATCGTTAAGAACAATTCTGTAAGCGGTGAACGATTTTATATTGAAACTAGCTACTTTTTTTTTACGTATAAACCTTCCTCTTGAAGTCCATGTTTTATCTGAATAGGCTTGCTGTGTCGAAGTCAGACAAATCACTATTACTATATAGTATAAAACAAAGTCGCTTTCCCTGACCTTATGTCCCTTTGTATGCTTAAATCTTTAAAACTTCGCAACGGATTTTGACGCGGTTTTGTTTAATAGATAGGTAATATTTAATAATAATTCAAGAGAAAGGTTTATTAAAACCGTGCGAAGCCGGGGCGCGTCGCTAGTCACTACATAGTTTAAAACAAAGTCGCTTTCTCTGTCTCTACGTCCTTATGTCCGTTTGAATGCTTAAATCTTTAAAACTACGCAAGGGATTTTGATGCGGTTTTTTTAATAGATAGAGTGATTCAAGAGTAAGGTTTATATGCTTACAATATAACCGTGCGAAGCCGGGGCGGGTCGCTAGTTTATTATAAATTGGTAATTTTCAAATAAATCTGGCGTTTAAAAGGTAGGGGCAATAACTGTGGAATGGTGGTTTTAAATGGTTTGAACTGCAGAGTGATTACGGTAAAATCTCCCATCCAATAGTTAACATAAGAAAGCCATTTTAGCCTTCACGATTCCCATGCATCCAATTGCAAATTAATTATCCATCGAAGGCAAATCTCCAGTCCCAGCAAATTGAAGCCCATGAATGAACGAAATTAGTGTTTTATGCAGTAAATAGAACGATGGGTCAGCATATCATTCCTATTTCCAAGTGTTATTTTGAAAGGGAAGGATACAAACAATACTATTTCAGTTGATGAAGGAGTTTAAGGACAAGATTTAGGCGAAAACGATAATGTTCAGCCAGCCACAAAAATTGTTCAATTCATTTTTGTCCCATCTATGGATGGGACAAAATGATACCCGGCCTCCCATCCATGGATCCATTGAGAATAGCGTAATCACTCTGCGGGGCGAGACAAATTAACTGATATCTTACTGATATCTGTTTATTGTATGTGTTATTTATAAGTACTTAATATGTAAAAGGGCCAAATAAATGTATTTTCTTTGTTTCTTTTCTTTCTATATCTGTTAATTGCAAGGGCGTGGAAAGTTATGCAAGAATGATGAGGTAGTTACGACTAATACTACGTTATCGTACGTACTCTTACTCTTTACTATGACCTTTAGGCACAGGCTCAGAGCGAGCTGGCGGAGCGGAGAAACGAGGAAATATTAGCCAATAGGATTGCATGAAAAAGCGGAGCGGAGATTTTATGGCAATCCTATTGGTTAATATTTCCTCGTTTCTTTCATGCAATCCTATTGGTTAATATTTCCTCGTTTCTCCGCTCCGCTGCCTCTCTCCGCACCAATGGACAGGCAGTCGTTCCTAACAGTCAGGTTTTTCATTTCGGTTGTCAAATCTAGACATTTACCAATTTACATACAGGGTGTCCCATAATGAGTGGATAACCCGAAAGGTGCTTATGCGCCAAGTCAAGGCCAATCAGAAACATTTTTTATTTTTTTTCTAACATGACCCGTTCGGAAAATATATAATATTTTGTAAATTTGGAAAAATTTGTACCTTTGTTCACATTTTTGGACTTTGTGCCTACAATTTTAATAATTTTTTAATTTTTACTTTTGGAATATACTAAAGAAAAACAGTTTTTTTGAACACCGTAAGAAATATTTTGGTAACTAGGACCAGTAATTTTCAAGGCAGGTTTAAAGTAGAAAAGTTAAATTTTGCATATTTTTATGCGAAGTTTGAGCTGCTGTGGTTAAAAAAAAAGATAAAGAAACCTAAGATGCCGGATACTTTAAAAACATGTCCATTTCAAGAGCATCCTAAAATGATAATAAACGTTGAAATTTTGTAGTGTAAAAAACTGAGATATTGCTACTTTTGTGCCAAAAGGGGCCAAAGCTAGTAAAAATAATATTGAACCAACACATCAATAAAATATCTTTTTCGGCATTCTCTTTCTAAAACGGTTACTTTGCTACTTAAAAACAGTGAGTGAAATCTCAACATCCATACAGCAATGTTTGAAAACGAAATTTGTCAATCAGTGCGTCCTACCCCTGATGACCTACGGAGCTGAGACGTGGACACTCACGGTAGGGCTGCTCCACCAGTTCAAAGTCGCTCAGCGAGCTATGGAAAGAGCTATGCTCGGAGTTTCTCTGAAGGATAGGATTCGTAATGAATACATCCGACAGAGAACCAAAGTTATCGACATAGCTTAAAGAATTAGCAAGCTGAAGTGGCAGTGGGCCGGCTATATCTCATGAAGAACCGACAACCGTTGGGGTAAACGTGTTCTTCAGTAGAGACCGCGACTTGGCAAACGTAGTGTAGAACGACCTCCGGCCAGGTAGGATGACGATCTGCGAAAGCCTGCTGGCAGATGCTGGATACGTCAAGCTGAAGACAGGGCGCTATGGCGCTCATTAGGGGAGACTTATGTCCAGCAGTGGACTAATATGGGTTAATTTTTTCCGCATCGTTTTAGACTCGACTTCGAAGTTATATTAAGTTATAATAAATGAAATGAAATTAAGTTATAGTATTTAGGGAATAGGTTTCTTGTACACCAGTTCCTTCAAGTTGCCCCAGTAAAAGAAATTCAATGGGTTCAAGTCCAGCTACCGCGCTGGCCACTGGGAAGCGCCACCACGCGTAACCCATCTGTTTGGATACACTGAATCACAATAACGCCGTTCCTGAACGGCTTAGTGTACTGGACACCGGTCATTCTGTAGTTTGAATGCAGTTGGAATCTTCTTTCCAAATTCATACCACCAAATTCGTACTCATAACACAAACTCTCTTTACTTTCGTCTAGATTATTGTTTATTATTTATCAAAATATTTCCTATTTTCCAGCATGAATCAGCAAAAATAGATTTCCCTCACTATTTTTAAGAAGCAAAGTAACCATTTTAGAACGCGTAAGGCGAAAAAGATATTTTTTTGATGTGTTGGTTCAATATTATTTTTAGTAGCTTTGGCCCCTTTGGGCACAAAAGTAGCAATATCTCAGTTTTTTACCCTACAAAATTTCAACGTTTATTATCATTTTAGGATGCTCTTGAAATGGACATGTTTTTAAAGTACCTGGCATCTTAGGTTTCCTTATCTTTTTTTTTAACCACAGCAGCTCAAACTTTGCATAAAAATATGAAAAATTAAAATTTTCTACTTTAAACCTGCCTTGAAAATTACTGGTTCTAGTTACCAAAATATTTCTTACGGTGTTCAAAAAAGCTGTTTATCTTTAGTATATTCCAAAAGTAAAAATTAAAAAATTATTAAAATTGTAGGCACAAAGTCCAAAAATGTGAACAAAGGTACAAATTTTTCCAAATTTACAAAATATTAAATATTTTCGGAACGGGTCAAGTTAGAAAAAAAATAAAAAATGTTTCTGATTGGCCTTGACTTGGCGCATAAGCACCTTTCGGGTTATCCACTCATTATGGGACACCCTGTATAAACATCACTACATAGTATAAAACAAAGTCGCTTTCTCTGTCCCTATGTATGATTAAATCTTGAAAACAACGCAACGGATTTTGATGCGGTTTTTTTTAATAGATAGAGTGATTCAAGAGGAAGGTTTATACATATAATAAAACCGTGCGAAACCGGGGCGGGTCGCTGGTATGGTATAAGCAACGGCTAAGCAAGCAATGTTAACGACTTAATATTTCTCATCCTGCCTTTAACTACCGTCCACCCCCTGCAGCGATTTGGAAGTGAGCATTGTGTCGCGCGATTTGTTGCGATTTCTTGATACGCGCATTTTACGCGACTGCGATTTTACCGCAGCTGCAAAGTTTTAGTAAAATTAAGTTTTATTTCAATTTTAAGATAAAAACATTAAAAGTCTCCACACACTGAAGCCGGAGGCGGAGCGGAGGCGAAGGCGTGCCGGTTTTTCCTATGGCACCGCGCCGCCACCGCCTGCGGTATGTGTAGTCTTTCATATGATTCAATAGGATACAAATCGCACGCCTTCGCCTCCGCTCAGCCTCCGGCTTGTGTGTGTGGAGACTTTTAATGTTTTTATCTTAAAATTTAAATAAAACTTTATTTTACTAAAACTTTGAGACCTCACAGGAATTTGTACCTCACAGGTTACAGAATTACGGATTGTGTAGGTACTATCGAAGCGAAACTTTCGATGAGAAAATTCATGTAAAAATCTATTAATTTGATAATAACTAAGAATTCATAATGACTAAGTATTATATCGGCCAAGTGGGATGACTATCTGCGAAAGACTGCTGGCAGATGCTGGATGCGTCAAGCTGAAGACAGGGCGCTATGGCGCTCATTAGGAGAGGCCTATGTCCAGCAGTGGACTAATATAAGCTGATGATGATGATGATTATATCGAAGACATTGTTTAAATGATTATAAAAAATCTACTTTTTATTATAAACGAGAATATTTATAAACTTTACTTTTAACGACGATTGTTAAGATAAACAGTTCTATAGTATGAGGATAAAATCAGTGAAATTGAAATATAGATCAAACCTTAATTTGCTTGGTTGACATCATAAACCCCGCTAACGGGGTATTATCGAACTGACAAAATGAACGGAGATATTAGAGCGACGCATTTTTATTCACATCTTGGTCTAAACTCTAATACCACCATGATTTTTAAATCTTAGTCTATAACAGACATACAATAAATCCATAAGAATCACCTTGCGATATTATCTCATGGTTCGCGACTTGTCTCTATCCGCACATTTACAATCTTCGGACATAGAATCTAGAGAAATGAGACTTTCCTGTGAATTCCTTAGGCAAGATCGACATCTCGAGTCAATCGAAGTGCCGCTCTGAGAATTGGCATCTTCAGATACAGATTCTAAAGACCTCAAACTTTCAACCGATGTTAGTTTGTAAGATCTTCTGAACTCTGCTATTTCATCATCGCTCATATTAAGAGCCAGAAGTGAGTCTCTAGCTATTTTCCCTAATGACGATACTTTCTTTTTCTTTTTCGATAATATAGTCTCCATTTTTGTTAGTGGACAAGGCTTGTTTAAGCTTTCCGGTAATGATTTAGGGCTAGATCCAGTTCTGGATCTTAGCTTCGGTCTCCGTTCGGGTATATCACACGGCGACGTTTCCGGGACTTTGAACGCTATCGCTTTTGTCGTAGGGCTCTTTTCTTTATCTTGTCTCTGGCTCAAATCTTCTAATGAGTTTGCTTTCTTTAGTTTCGCGCGATCAGGTATGACTGGCGAAGTCCCAGGTGATTCTTTAACGTGGAATACCTCTACAGCTTCGTCTACAATTAACTCTGGCGAGAGGTCTATCATTTCCTTTATTTCCGCGTCTTTTAGTTCCTGAGCCAGAGACCCTTCTACCTTCGTAGCCACCGTTTGTTCTGAATCCGGCTCAAAGTCTTGATTTTCAAACATAAGATAGGAGAGTGCATCTTTGCCTAAATCAATTTTGTCGAGTTCTTTAGTAACAGTAGTTACATTTGCGTCAGGTCCACTCTGAGATCTATCATCGATATCCGCTTTTAAATCGTCTATGTAAGCCATTTGAATGGTATCAGAGCTGAAATCAGCAACTATGTCGCTTGTTTCCTCTATTGTGGCTATAGGAGCCATTTCGTTCCTAATTTCATCGGCTTTAGGTATGTTTTCCTGTAACATAGGAAGGGGGTCTTCCCATAGCGCATTCACTATAGGCTTTTGGCTCATTTCCACCGCTAATGCTTGGGTATTCGACATACTAGCAGTCAAAGTGTTTTCTGGACTTATGTTTTCTTTAATCCCTCTTATAACTTTAACCGGTAGTTTATCTACTAATTGCCCTACATCCGGACTGGGCTGTTTCTCCATAGAATTTTCAGAACCAGAATCTTTTAAAACCGCAGCAAAAGATCTCGGCCTGACAACCTCTGGCTTCAAGTCATCTTTATTTTTATCATCAAATTCAGTTTTCGTTTCTTTTACGTTATCGTTGGGTCTACTGAGATCTAACACATCACTGCCTGCATTGTCACTTAAATCTACTTTTTGTACTAATACATCGGTGGTTTCTGTAACAACTGACTGAAACTCACTTAGAGTATTGTCAGTATCAGTCGAAGGGGTCTTGCTATCTAACTTTTTGGAGAAAGACTCGTCAACAAATGAGACTTGAACTCTTTCGGAGAGAGTAGAGTCTGTGGCTTCTGAAGAGTCATCTTTCTCCTCTTTATTATCTATGGTAGATCCCCACGACCAGAACGAGCTGGTCAGGGAAGAATCTTTTCTAGGGGGTGTGTTCGAAGCTGATTTTCTCTCATCATCGCTTTGGGAACGAGAGAATAGGCTGGAAGGATGCTGGAATAGGCTGAGGAGCTTCTCTAAATGGGAAGGTTTTTCCTCTTTGGCCTTTTCAGGCTCTACTCTTGGTATGTGGAAGCTGGGAGATGGTGCCACCCATGATATCTTCCTCATGCGATCCAAGCCTTTCGTCTTCAAAGCGGGTACGTCTAGCAAGCTTGACGTTCGCTTCGGGGACGTCAAAGTCTCCTGTGTATTTTCAGTTTGTTGAACGGTCTCTCTTAAGCTCGAATTGAGAGTTAGCGTCCCCTCGTTGGACGAGGCGTCCTCTTTACCCTCAGAGGGATTCTGTATCGAATGCTCTATACCGGAATCCGCTGATGTTACCATGATTTTGTCTTGCTTTGAATCTAACGAACTAACGCTTGCTTCTAAGCTGGATAGGGAACCGTGTATTTTTTTGGTTTGAAACAAAGGGGATACGCTATCGTTCGAACTAACAGACGTGTAGAGAAAGTTTTGTGTGTTAACTGGAGTTACTTCACTGGTTGATTCTACACTGCTCTCAGTTGATAAAGCTACGGTTTCTTTCCGCCTATCTAACTCTGTGCTTAGCATTTTCTTAGGCGCGTTCTCAATAGCATTCAGGCTCTCCATGGAGCTTCCTGATATTTCTAAAGAGCTACTGCTATCACGGAACGGGCTGCTTAACTTCTTATGCATTAACCTAGAAACTTCCAAGTCGGGGCTATCTAGACTCGACTCGCTTTTATTCTTCTTAAGGACTACATCGCGGTTAAAACTAGCAGGTACATTGTTAGTAACACTATCTATGTCTACTGTACATTTCTTTTTTACAGACATGTCTTTCATCTCTTGAATGAGATTGCCTAAATCCTCTGTAATAGCTTCGATATTATTCAAAGCCTTCTCATCCTTTTTAACTAATATATTATCTATGTTAACAAAATCTTTGTCGCTCTGTACTTTGGTTGTATTGTTTAAAACACTTTCAGTTTTCACTAACACTTCGACTTGTACGTCTGTTTTCTCACTGTCACTAATTTGTACACTATTCTTAACTAGTTTAGTTTCAGTTTTGATTGTCCCATCGTCTATTTCTTGTTCGTACGCTAATTGTTCTGTTTTGTCTTTGAACGGTTCGCTTTTAAGTACGTCACTATACGTCTTAGAGTTCGTCGTATCACTTTTCACTTTACTACAAATAATAGGTTCATCCGCTATAAAAAATATTACGTTCTCTGGTTTTGATGCGAAATCCACCGCTTTAGTAGGTCCTTTTGATACTATATCTTCTCTATCGTTATCTTTTGTTATGCTCTCTTTAGATGTTTCTTTATTTTCTGTTATATGATCGTTTTTCTCTAAAATATCTGTCACTGGTTTGATATCTGTCACAGATTTGATATCTGTTACATTTGTATCTTTATTATCTGTAACATTATCATTCCTTTCTGTTATACATTTCGGTATTGAATCGTGCATTTCTTGTAATTTGTTTGCATGCACGTCTTTTTTTATATTATCTACAGAATAATTATCTGTTACCATAGCAACGTTACTTGCTTCAGGTATAACGGCGGAATTGAAACTATTAGTTTCAGTTTCATGTTTTAATTTATTAATTTCTATTTCTTCAGTCTGTTCACTAGAACTACAGACAGTTTTCGTATCACTTTCAGTATTACCTAAACTTGCCCGTGTCACATCTCTACTTTCAGAGGCAGTAAAGAGTTTGCATACCACTTCAGTCTGTTGAGATCTATAAGGTTCGGTTAATGAAGCTTCTGTATTAGATTTCATATAATCAATAGTTATATATTTAACAGGACTGGGCGATACAGAGAATCGAGAGTTAGGAACCACTGTAGATGTTCCAGTAGTTTCTACAAACAGCGCTGGACCAAATATAGGTTCAGAATGCGAACTTGTTACAGTCATTGGTGTATCAGATACGATTCTCTGGTCATATCTCTCAGGGCACAAAGTTGTTGTAGACATTTCTGCTACACTCCTATTGCACAAGACTCCACTTAACGTAGTTATGCTAGGATAGTCGTATATTCGATCTATAGAACTTGTGTACGGCGATACATGTGGCGGCATAACGTAATACAAACTAGAATTTTCACCTGCTTTACCGCCAGTGGATTTCAAATTACTACCATCGACTGATACTTCCTTTAAGCTATCTATAGACTTGTCATATGGTAATCTTAAGTCACTGTCCTTTTGCGAACTAGATTCTTCACTTGCATCTATATCTTTTATAGGGATAACACTGATACTGGGACCTTTAAGGTTTGTTATATCATGGTTTTCACTATTAAGCACTCTAGGGATCCGTATATCTTCACTCCTAGGGCTATCACTGTAGCTAGCGTCGCTGGGACAAGGCGAGATGCTTGGGCTAGGGGACGTCGGCGTAGGCGAAGCGCTAGGGCTTCCTCTCGGAGAAGGGTTGTAGATTGAGTCGTAGTTTCGAGTGACGGAGAAACGAGAGGCTCTTTTGTGCGCTGGCTGTACTTGTGTGGGTTCAGTGACCTGGAAGTATAAAATAGATATTATTTCTTCTTCTTTTTCTTCTTCCGGACCTTAGGGTGACATATCTAAATCGAGCTGTGCTGTCAACTCGCTCGTCTAATATTTTAATGAGTATACAAACTAACCATGCTGTGCTGCGCTGTGTGAGGCTACGCTGTTTCTATTGACCAAACATAGCACAGCGCAGTACAGCGCAGCACAGCTCGATTTGTCACCCTTATCCCACGCTAAGTGGGGTCGGCAGAACATGAATCTCTTCCATTCTGCTCTGTTATTCGTCATCTCCGCATTCACACCTTTCTTAAGCATATCCTCTTTCACAAAATAGATACTATTTATTATATTTGAATTAAAAAAGAGAGTAAATGTATTTATGTAAACAGTTTGATCTGGATTTATTCTGCACAAGTGTCAGTTCGGCCAGGCGGCGGCTCAGTGTTGGATTTTTTGGCGCCGATGATGATAAGCATTTTGTAAATTAAATTTATTTGTATTTAGATGGTACGTGTATACATATAATGTTCATAGTTTTTTCTTTTGTTATTCTACTTATATCGCCGTGAAAACCTTAAATAAGCTTACTGTTATTTAACTATTTGTTACCCTGTTATTTATAAGCCCTTGGTTTTCCTATAAATAAATAAATAAATTTATTTTGGAAGATAAACAAATGGCATAAAGCAAAAATAGGAAGCGATGCGACCTGCAGAAGTAAAAAATAGTGTGTTGAAGATCTCATCGCCCATGGGGTTAAGTTTTAGTTTTTTCTAACATAATCTATATCATATTTCGGGGATGTTTGCAGAATATGAGACATATACAAACATCCGTATTTGCTGCCGTCCTTCGACATAATCTATCTAGGTAGAATATTATATACAAATTTAAAAGAAATTAAGACTAGTTGAATCATTAATTTAATTATCATTATGTAATGGTATTGTATTTAGTATATGTTCCACTTTCACGCAAAAACTACTGAATGGATAAAGCTGAACTTTGGAATAGACGTAGTTCTAGCCCTGGAATAACACATACGCTACTTTTCATCCCATAAATAAATTCCCATGGGACAGAAACAGATGATAGTAAATTAATTCTTCCACTAGTGGACAAAGTATTAAAACGAAGAGAAAACAGTTAAGTAACATTTTGAATTCATTTTCTATAATATATTAAGATATAAGTAAATAATATATTTTTTATAATATTTTGATAATTAATTATGTAACTATAGTTTAAAAAAAAACCTCAAGTATGCTTCCCTGGAGCAGCTTTACCATTTTGTACCTATAGCCGTGGAGACCTTGGGCAGTTGGAGTGTGGATGCGAAGTGTTTGCTGGGAGAATTAGGCCGAAAACTTAATGATGTGACAGGTGACTCCCGCTCCGGTTCGTTCTTGGTGCAAAGGATTGCCATCGCTATTCAGCGAGGTAATGCTGCAAGCATTATGGGCACCTTTGCGCCGGGAATGGTCAGGGGCGGGTTATTTAATGACTAATCATAAATTATTTTTAATCGTGCTAGATATGTCAAAATAAACAAATATAACCTCCTATAGTTTAAAATTTGACTAATCTAAGTGCTTATTTTGTAAACCCAAAGAAATAAAGATATTGATATACTGATATCTCACTATTAAAATAAATGGGAGAAGTCTGTTGGAACGTTTTTTATAAGTAATCTTTGTATCTACTTAAGTTAATAAAATGAAATTTGGTATGTAGATAGTTTAGAACCTAGAATAGGACATAGGCTATACTACTGAGGGGGTTAAATAGGGTGGTAAAGTTTGTATAGAAAATAATTTTTCCTTGAATAATTCACTCCAAACTCGGTATAAATAAACTATAGAGTGATAATCAAACACGTATTTTTTATCTGTTTTGAAATCTGGATTCTTTTCATTGCGGTATAAGGGTACCATTTGAACCCACTTCAAAAAAGGAGCACGTTTTCAATCCTATTGTATTATACTTTTTACAACGTGAAATGTTGATACTTATTTTATGCTAGTATCAACAAACAAAGCTTTATAGCTTTGTTTAAAGTTTAAAGCTTTATATCACTGTGTGATACATCAAACATCAATCACGCACGAAATATGGAAAAACAACGATACTCTATGAAGGCGCACAGCTCTATAATAACCTACCCTCCCAGATTAAAAGTGTAACCTCATTCAATGTGTTTAAATACAAACTAACTGAGCATATAATTAATGATGATTCACTTCTCTAAAAATAAGCACATTGAATGACAAAATTTTGAACGACCATTTTTTTATGTAAACCTAACTTTAAGTTAAAACCCTGTTCTCAAGTAAGTGACATGTGATATTTGTCTTTTTGAGAATAAATGATTTAAAACATACAACATAATTTTTTTTTATTTCTTCTCAAACAAGTTTTTCCGTATTTCTTTTTCCCTTAGGCGTTGTTTTATGGGTAAACCAATTGTTGTGCTATTAAGTTTGGAGGTTTAATTGAGCCTAGTTTCGCTTTACTTACGGAAAGACTTGTAAAACACATTTACGATACTCATTTTAGAAACTCAACTATTTCACATTCGCTTTCCTTTTACAAGAGCAGGTCTTTTATAAAAATACACTACTTTTTCATTTAATCTGACTCATTAACTCTGACACTGACATTTCTTCTAAAATGGTCAGTGTCAGAGTAGTGAAGAGAAATGTCAGTGCGTGATGTGATGTGATTTAGATTCCCGTGTGATTTTTTTGTGAGAAAGTGAGTGTGATACATCCATTAAATAAAACTGTGGTTCGCGGGCGAAGCCGCGGGGCGCATCTTGTAGTCAATAAAGATAGTAATACCTGCACCACTTTAAATCTAGACGGCGTTGAGCAATACGGCCTCGTTGGCGTAGTGAGGCTCTGGCTCTCATTTGAGGACTCGCGTTCCGGAGTCACGCGGCTCACCTGCAAGTTACACATTAATAAATAACAATAAATAAATAATCACTATCACTACATAGTATAAAAGAAAGTCGCTTTTTCTGTCCCTATGTCCCTATATCCTTATGTCCCTTTGAATGCTTAAATCTTTAAAACTACGCAACGGATTTTGGTGCGGTTCTTTTTTATAGATAGAGTGATTCAAGAGGAACGTTTATAGGTATAATAATTCCGTGCGAAGCCCGTGCGGGTCGCTAGTAGGGTTTCTGCTCGAGAATTCTCGAACTCGAGAAGACTCGAGAAATTCGCCTTGGTTCGAGACGAGAAAAATAAAACCGTGCCTCGAGAATTCTCGAGGCATCAATTCAAAATATTCGACATAAGTTTTTACGCGAATCTACAGGAAAACGCACACCCAATCTGATCAAAGCTTTAATGACAGTCAAGCCCACTTCAACTGAAAACGAGACGGTATTCAGCTTAGCCAGCAACATAGTTACCAAAATATGAAACAGACTATCAGATGAGTCTATCAACGCACAATAAAAAATTTCTTTCTTTATACACATGTACACATGTGTTACATTTAGATGTCTGGACGCTTGTTAGTTCTCTGTTCCTAATTCTAATTAGGTAGTATTAAGATTTGATTATTAAATTGTGTGTGTTAGACTTTTTTAATGTTTCGTTTGTTCCTTTTTAGTAAGTGCAGTTGGTTGGTGCAATAAAAATACGTTGATTTTTTTGGAGTATTTTTCTTTAAATTTTAAACCACTATTGGTTTTTTGTTTGTAAGCCTCGAGACTCGAGAAGACTCGAGAATTTAGTCTCGAGAATTCTCGTGCATCGAGAATGAAAATAGTTCGAGAAATCAGAAACCCTAGTCGCTAGTTTATGTATAATAAAAAAATTAAAGTTATCTAGTAGGTACCCATAACACAAGCTTTGAGTAGCTTACTTTAGCACTAGATGGTTGTGTGTGGATTGTCCAACATTATTTATATTTTTATGATAATGTTTTTTGTGTTACATGTCATTTTCTTATGTCAAAATTAATTGGTAATTACATAAGTAGGTACTTTGTATAAATTAAAATATACATTGGCAAAATTATAATAGGAATATAAAATAATAATAAATTAAATTATAATTCATAATAAATTATAAAATGTCGAAAAGTTCATTAAATGTATAATGACATTGTTCAATGGGGGCTACCGCGTGTGAATTTGCCACTAGAGGCGCTAGTGTTGCGTGAAGTCCAAAAATATTTAATTTTCATGTGTCTGAGTGTGTTTCGTGACATAAATTATAATTTGTTTAATTACCTGTTGAAAAGTGATATCTTTTGTGAAATTATCGAAAATATGGATTATTTGGCGATGAAATACCCGACGAATATAACGCGTTGAAAGCTAAATTAAGAAAAAAAGAGCAAATATAGGCGGCTGCACTCAAAAAACGGAACTGAACAGCATTGCGGTATAGCTACTCGATATGATGATAGTAATAATGAATAATAATGAATAAATGAGATATTTTTTTAAGTAATAAATCACTACATAGTATAAAATAAAGTCGCTTTTTCTTTCTGTCCCTATGTCCCTATGTCTGTATGTCCCTTTGAACGCTTAAATCTTTAAAACTACGCAACGGATTTTGATGCGGTTTTTTTTAATAGATTAAGTGATTCAAGATGAAGGTTTATATATATACTTATAATAAAACCGTGCGAAGCCGGGGCGGGTCGCTAGTGTAATAATAAAGGCTAATGGGGTAGCCCCAATAGGCAGAACTTTAGTTTAGTTTTGAAGGATTGCGTTGAGGAAGTAGTATTGTAGATAATACTTACAGAGAATCTGTTGAGAGGCACGATCTGATGCTGTGGTAGGGGGGAGCCGGCGGGTGAAGGCGCGGGGGAGGGAAGCGGCGAGCGGAGCCGCGAGCGCGCGCTACTGCACACTGGGGGACTCTGAAAGGACATTTGATGTTTTATTTTATTTTCGTTTATTTGGAAAACAAACAGTTGTACAGGGTGTCCGGTGGCAGAATTCGGTTTTCAAATCTAAATTATTCCGTAACGGCTGAGCGTAGGAGGGGGGAGCGGGTGGCGGTGGCTTTGTCGATCGTGCGGATTTGTTAGTCACGATGCCGCGGTGTACGGGTGAACAACGTGCGTACGCAATTGAAGAGTATTTCAAGGCTAATGATTCCTGTGTAACCGCTCATCGTAAATTATGTACAAACCTTAAAAAATAACTCTTAACCATTCAAATATTCTCGCATATAAAAACTAAACAACTTGCTTACAGATGCATTACAAGAAAAAAAAACACAAAAAGAACCTCTAATTTACAATTTTTCTATATAATTTATAACACTTAAAAATAAATATATTTTTTTATGATGCCGACGCATTAAACCAGGGCCCGCACTAAATAAATCGCTTCACCTTTTGAATAGTATCGTGTCAAAATGTCAGTATTACCCTTTTTGGCATTCTACTAGCACAAACTTTTTGAGGTTCATTCATAGCTGTGACGATTACCTTTATAACTACCAATTTGACATTCTAATTATGAAAGTCTCTTCAAGCGCAAAAAATAGTAGAATACCAAATGCACAAACGTCATTTTAATCATCTTGATTGAATGGCACTATGCATTGAGACCTTTGTTTTGACATTAGTGGAATTTGGCCCCAGCGCTTTGTAAGGAGTCGGTTTGCTCTTTGTTAAGCTTACTGTCAGATCCTATACACGGGTAATCTATGGGTTAACTATACCAAAAAATCGTTGGAGGCCCTGCGAGTCCAGTATAATAACACTTTTAGGATGCTGCTGAGACTCCCCCGTTTTTGTAGCGCTTCAGAGATGTTTGCTCAGTATCGAACTGATGGTTTTCATGCCATCATTCGGAAGAAAACAGCATCTCTGATGAGCAGGACAAGGGCTAGTCACAACAGCATCCTAAAAACTGTAGCGGAGCATTGTCTGTCTCCCATTTGGACTCATTTTTCGAAATGTGTTGCACCAATGTGTGGGTATGATGCGTAACTTTATATTTTATTAGCTGTAGGTAAGCTGTTATTTCGTCCTATCTGGTTTTATAATTTGAATTTATGTTATCTTATTTATTACTTTGACTTATTTTTAATTTGATTTAATTTTATTGAATATGTAATATGGATTATTTGAATATCTGAAATAAATAAATACAATACAATACAATACAATTTGTGCTTTCAAATCAAATAAGTCTGTTAAAAAGTTCAAATCAAAGTGTAAGTATGTTTTTAAATCTTACTTCTTACTGTTATAATAAATCGGAAAGTCTGTGTGAATGTTTGTTATAATAAATCGGAAAGTCTGTGTGAATGTTTGTTATAAGTAATCTCCGTAACTACATAAGTTATTTAGATGAAATTTGGTATGTAGATAGTTTAGGACCTAGAATAAGACATCACTACATAGTATAAAACAAAGTCGCTTTTTCTGTCCCTATGTCCTTATGTCCCTTTGAATGCTTAAATCTTCAAAACTACGCAACGGATTTTGATGCGGTTTTTTAATAGATAGTGATTCAAGAGGAAGGTTTATATACTTATAATAAAACCGTGCGAAGCCGGGGCGGGTCGCTAGTAGGCTAATAAAATTTTCAAAAATTAACCTGTGAGGGAGTTAAATAGCGCGCGGATGACGCGCGTCAGTCGCGCGTTAGAGCCGCGCCGCAGTTACCTTAAGATGCTGCGCAGTGGAGCACGTCAGGCTGATCTTCCTATGCACGCGTCGCTCGGAGCCGGCTGGCGGCTCGTTGCGGCGGCAGAGCGCGCGGATGTCGCGCGTCAGTCGCGCGTTAGAGTCGCGCCGCAGTTACCTTAAGATGCTGCGCAGTGGAGCACGTCAGGCTGATCTTCCTATGCACGCGTCGCTCGGAGCCGGCTGGCGGCTCGTTGCGGCGGCAGAGCGCGCGGATGTCGCGCGTCAGTCGCGCGTTAGAGCCGCGCCGCAGTTACCTTAAGATGCTGCGCAGTGGAGCACGTCAGGCTGATCTTCCTATGCACGCGTCGCTCGGAGCCGGCTGGCGGCTCGTTGCGGCGGCAGAGCGCGCGGATGTCGCGCGTCAGTCGCGCGTTAGAGCCGCGCCGCAGTTACCTTAAGATGCTGCGCAGTGGAGCACGTCAGGCTGATCTTCCTATGCACGCGTCGCTCGGAGCCGGCTGGCGGCTCGTTGCGGCGGCAGAGCGCGCGGATGTCGCGCGTCAGTCGCGCGTTAGAGCCGCGCCGCAGTTACCTTAAGATGCTGCGCAGTGGAGCACGTCAGGCTGATCTTCCTATGCACGCGTCGCTCGGAGCCGGCTGGCGGCTCGTTGCGGCGGCAGAGCGCGCGGATGTCGCGCGTCAGTCGCGCGTTAGAGCCGCGCCGCAGTTACCTTAAGATGCTGCGCAGTGGAGCACGTCAGGCTGATCTTCCTATGCACGCGTCGCTCGGAGCCGGCTGGCGGCTCGTTGCGGCGGCAGAGCGCGCGGATGTCGCGCGTCAGTCGCGCGTTAGAGCCGCGCCGCAGTTACCTTAAGATGCTGCGCAGTGGAGCACGTCAGGCTGATCTTCCTATGCACGCGTCGCTCGGAGCCGGCTGGCGGCTCGTTGCGGCGGCAGAGCGCGCGTATGTCGCGCGTCAGTCGCGCGTTTGTCGCCGCTTCGCTGTCGTCCGCAGACAGAGTCATTGATTCCTGTAATAAGATTACCTGAGTATCATCATCGACTTTAGTCCACTGCTGGACATAAGTCTCCACTAATGAGCGCCATAGCGCCCTGTCTTCAGCTTGCCGATTTGCATTTTTGCTTTCAGATTACTTGAGTATTAGGAAGATTTTTTTTGTATATGCAGGTCGAAAAAACATTTAGTTTAGGGGTGTTAAGTATAAGGATTAAGTATAGGGGTTAAAGGGCTTAAGTTTAGGGGGGATCCTGATCCCCCCCTTAGTTTTCATTAGTCGTCTACACCCTGTATATAACTGTGGTATATCTTCGACGACCTCTGTGGCGCGGTGGGCGAAGGTCCGCCTGCGACGCAGGAGGTTGCGGGTTCGATTCCCGCCTCGGAACTAATGCACGGTCTGCAGAAATTTGTTCCGTAAGTCTAGGTGTTTTCTATGAATAATAAAAAATATCTATCTATGTATATAATGTATTAAATATATCACTCATCTAGTACCAATAACACAAGCTTTGAGTAGCTTACTTTTGGGGCTAGATGGTGCTGTGTGGATTGTCCGGTATTTATTATTATTATTATCTTACTGCTGGATCGTCTAAGTCCAATTGCGTTAGTGTGTGGTTTTCCTTCATAGCGTTGAGTAGTGCTTGCAACCCCGCCGGCCCGAGTCTATTGTCCCGTAGATCGAGTCTCTGTAACAAATGTAATATAAGAAGGACATTATCAACATGGATCAATTGAGCTACCTTTAGATTGCTTGCACACTGCAGACGGTTGTCTGCAGTTAGCTCAATGGTTTTAATTGTATATACTACAGGGACATTTTAAAAGGCCACATTTGAAGTCTGTCAGTTTTATCTTCATAGTGAGGTGACCAGCAGGGGTATTCATCGGAAAAGTCTTCGGATTTGATATCGGAAACTTTTGAAAAATCATGAGGTAAATCCCTGTCCTGTTATTATTTTTTCTTTCGTAAATTTAATGAGCAAAAAGACAAGTTCATAATTTAACAAAAAATTCATTTATTTAGTTCATCATCATCAGTCTATATTAGACCACTGCTGGACGTAGGAACGCCCTGTCTTCAGCTTGACGCATCCAGCATCTGCCAGCAGATGCTGAGTGGAGGCCCTATTTGCCATAAATTCTACTGCGCACAATGAAACTGTTAAATATCGCTAGTTCATACATCTTATCAGTCCTAAGTTGTTGTGTATTATTATTATAGTTTTTTATAAGGAAATAAAATCATTTTTCTCTCTCTCTCTCTAATCTTCGCATTCGATTCAACTTATCAGCATTCAATTTTTACAGTAACATCCCTAGTGTTTGATAAGAAAAAGGGTTAACTGACGCAACATTGTACCGACGACGTTCCGTGTTTTAGATCAGAAATTGTTTATTATTTTTAAAATGGTTTATTTATGTAAGCAAATCGTAAAATTACTCGTATCTATTACAATATATATGTATTCTTAATTGAAAAAAGTGAAGCAATTGTGCAGTTCTTATTTTATGCCCGCTGTTACTAGGTTACGTTGTTGAATTTTGATGAATTGTCAAATGTGGCCTATTAAAATGGCCTTATTATAGTTTTAATATGATAGTGTATGATCAAATTTATTGTGCATTGCATCACTCTTTTAGTTCATCTCAAACTTGGTCCTTCTTAGTGATTTTCTTACTGAGACTATGAACAATGGCTTTCAGGTAGACATTATTTATACAGACTATAGCAAAGCCTTTGACAGAATTGACCACAGGCTGTTATTGTCCAAGCTGGTGAAGCTTGGACAATAACAGCCTGTGGTCAATTGGCCATGTGGTCAACGGTATATCGATGGTTCTCTTCGTATATAAAAACTCGATCTCAAGCTATCATCATCATCATCATCAGCCTATATTAGTCCACTGCTGGACATAGGCCTCCCCTAATGAGTGCCATCTCAAGCTATAGTCATAAACAATTACACAGGGTGTTGTTACACAATGTTACACCCTGTATATCTAGCTGGAACTCCCTCCCCAGTGGAGTTCCACAGGGATCATTGCTGGATGCCCTCCTTTTCCTGATATTTGTAAATGATATTTCACAATGTTTAATAGTGACTATGCACTTACTTTGTTTTGCTGACGAAATGAAGATCTTCAGGGCCATCAAATCTTTGATGATGACGCAGAGGGAATGTAAAGAGCGCTGGTGATCATGGCAGTCTTTACCTGCAGCTTGGTGGTAGAGGCAGAGGGAATGTAAAGAGCGCTGGTGATCATGACAGTCTTTATCTGATGCTTGGTGGTAGAGGCAGAGGGAATGTAAAGAGCGCTGGTGATCATGGCAGTCTTTATCTGGTGCTTGGTGGTAGAGGCAGAGGGAATGTGAGCGCTGGTGATCATGGCAGTCTTTACCTGCAGCTTGGTGGTAGAGGCTGTGAGCAGGTGGGCCAGCGGAGCGCCCGCATCGGGCCCGAGACGCGCGCACTGCAGCCCTAGGGAAAGCAGGGCGCCGCAAGAGCCCGCGTCGCTCAGCGCTCGCACGGCGTCCGTGCCGAGCGCGTTGCGCCCGATGTTGAGGACGCACAGGGAATGTGAAGAGCGCTGGAATATATACATTCAACAATGGCTAATTTATACGCACTCAACTATAGTAACTGTAAAAAATCTATTATAAGTACACTTAAAAGTTTATCCTATGATGGTACAGAGAAACTTCTAGAAATAAACAAATAAATTGTAAGCTTAATTCATAACCTTAACCTAGTTAGAATAGTGATACTTTTATTCAACTGTAAACGTTCCTTACATTTTATACACTCGTCTGTAGTATTATATTGTTTTGTAAAATATCATAGTTAATTATTACTCAATGTTCGATTTAAGCACTTTTTCGCCTGAAACACAGGATTACCTAGTTCAGGCTAATTTGTTATACTAGCCATATTTAGATAATAAGTTTACCTCTTGTTTTATATTTAGTTCTACAAGTTTTTGAATAAATATTTATTATTTATTATTCACATTAGATAGATAGAAAATACTTTATTGCACACTTAAATTGAAGACCGATGTGGCGCGGTGGGCGAAGGTCCGCCTGCGACGCAGGAGGTTGCGGGTTCGATTCCCGCCTAGGAACAAATTTGTGTCGATCTGCAGAAATTTGTTCCGTTGGTCTGGGTGTTTAATATGTATAATAAAAAATATCTATCTATGTATATAATGTATAAGTAATAAATATATCAGTTATCTAGTACCCATAACACAAGCTTTGTGAAGCTTACTTTGGGGCTAGATGATGCTGTGTGGATTGTCCAGCATTATATTATATATTATATTAAATGAAAAATAACAAAAAACCATAAAATTACTTAGACTAAGTGACAGTTGGCGGTCTTATCGCTGAAGAGCGATCTCTACCAGACAACCCTGGATGGATAGAATCATTGTAAAGTATAAGGGGATCTGTGTGCATATGTAAGTACCCTACATAATTATAAATACAACGGCTATTATACCTATAAACCTTCCTCTTGAATAACTATCTATTAAAAAAAACCGCATCAAAATCCGTTGCGTAGTTTTAAAGATTTAAGCATTCAAAGGGACATAGGGACAGAAAAAGCGACTTTGTTTTATATTAAGTAGTGATAAATAACGATATAGAAAATTACCTTTTATATGTGTATATATACAGGATGTCCCATAATGAGTGGATAACCTGAAAGGTGCTTAAGCGGCAAATCAAGGCCAAACAGACACATATTTTGATTTTTTTTTTAACTTGACCCATTCGGAAAATAATTAATATTTTGTAAATTTAGAAAAAATTGTACCTTTGTTCACATTTTTGGAAGTTGTGCCCACAATTTTAACATTTTATAAATTTTTATTTTTGGAATATACTAAAGAAAACCAGCTTTTTTTAACACCGTTTGAAATATTTTGGTAACTAGGACCAGTAATTTTCTAGGCAAGTTTAAAGTATAAAATTTTATTTTTTTATATTATTAAAACATACGTGTTCACTCCATAATTTAATTACACTAATTTTTGAGTGAATCAAACCAAGGAAAAAATATTTTCCATACAAACTTTACCACCTCATTAAACCCCTTAAGGTTGTTCGATTTCCATACGTTTGTATTTTCCCAAATATGAGCGATGTGGACATAATTTAACAAATAAATAACTGTTTTTGGCTTTGTTATTGGTCATTATTTGCGGCAAATTGTGTTTGATTCATGAAAACGCGAACACTCACTCGTGACTCGTGGTCCCCCCAAGATGTTCCCCTGGGGGGACGACAAGGAATTTGCGTTTACTCGTTATCCCCCTAACTCACACTTGACCAGAAATGAAGCAATGTGGTATGTAACTGGCTCAATAGTTATCGGCTTAGGTACTAGCCACCTGGAACGATTAAATCCTCATTGTAAAGTGTCGTATGTTTCTTTCTGCCTTGTCAAAATGAATTAAATTATAATAATACCAGTAGCGCCCCGCGGTTTTTTCGTACAAAATTATAGAAATTTATTTCACACCCCCTAGGGGTTATTGTGTAAAAATAAAAAAAAACGTATTTAATTATTCACTCCATAGTTTATTTACACCGAGTTTTGAGTGAATCGAACCAAAGAAAAAATATTTTCCATAAAAACTTTACCACCCTATTTAACCCCCTCAGAGGTTAAAATTTCCAAATATTAATAGCCTATGTCCTATTCTAGGTTCTAAACTATCTACATACCAAATTTCATTTAAATAACTTTAGTAGTTGCAAAGATTACTTATAACAAATGATCGTTTTTTTGAAACACTGCGATAAAATTTAATTTAAATACATAAATAAATTCTGGAGTAACTACATACCTACTTATTCTTTGATGTTTTCATTTCCGTCATTTATGTAGATGCACGGAACTTTTAGTATGAGATCCGACTGCAGATTCAGCCCGCTCATCGCTTTTTGCATAAAACAAAACCAAATTTTATGTTAATTTGTAAGAAGGAGAATATGTATCTACCAGGTTGCCTATCAAAATTGGCCGCAAGTATTTTTTTGTTTAATAGATTTTTGGAAATAAATTACGTAGACTTGTTTTTTTAATAAAAGAACGTCTATATGACGGCAATTTATATAAAGATTCTAAAAAATAATCATCTTGCGACCAAATTCTGATACGCAGCCTAGTAGATAAACATTCTCCATCTTACAAATAAACGTAAAAATTTGGTTCTAAGCAAAAAGCGACCCATGTACGTACATACCACATTGCTTCACTTCTGGTCAAGTGTGAGTCAGGGGGATAACGAGTAAACGTAAATTCCTTGTCGTCCCCCCAGGGGAACATCTTGGGGGGACCACGAGTCACTCGCGAAAACACTCGGTATAATTAGAAATAACGTGAAAATTTTAGGCCATTTCTATCAATGCGTGAGTGAACACGGATAGTGTCGTACGCCCGCTTACTTGAACATGTGAGTGTGATGGCGGCGACGGAATCGCCATCTGTGTGCTATCTAAAGAATCATCTAATAATACCATAGTCTACCGTTCTCAAAGGGTTTTTCCATCGTCCAAGTATTTATTCCTATCTATTTTTGCTGCATGTCAAATAAGATCTAGGAAGCCTACGTTCCGTTTCCATGACAACAATAAATGACACTATGTAAACAGATAAAATGTTTGCTTATAGATACCAGTTTAGAGAGTTTTACGCTGGGGCCACACTACCTTACCGTCTACCGGGCTGTTACCGCAATAATTATGACATTAAATTACCGTTTAAATTACTGCATGACCTGGTGTGGTTACACTAGAGTTTACCTAGATATGTCAATAAATAAGGCGGTAAAAATATCACGTGCGTCGCCGGTGAGCTCATATTGCACACTGGACAAACGGTAGTGGCCACAAACGCATTAATTACTGCGGTAATCTTCTTTGATGTGCGAAAAAAGACCGCCGCCGGAGCTATTGTCTACCGCCATTTGCCATATTGATTGGCATTGTAAAATTATGGCCATAAATCGTGGTTACACCTAGGTGTTGTATAAGTTATAATTAAAATAATTATCGGCATATCACGGTAGTGTGGCCCCAGCATCCCCAGCATACGTGTCAGATTGTATGCAAAGCATTTCGATCATTCATCAGCGACAACCGATGTGGCGCAGTGGGCGAAGGTCCGCCTGCGACCGGTTGTGGGTTCGATTCCCGTGTCGGAAAAAATTGTGTACGATCTACAGAAATTGAACATGAAATCGTTCCGTTGGTCTGGGTGTTTTCTATGTATTTATAAAAAAAATATCTATCTATGTAATGTATTGTATTAAGTTTATCAGTCAACTAGTACCCATAATACGAGCTTTGCTCACCTTGGGGCTAGATGATGCTGTGTGGACTGTCCGGAATTATATATATATTTTTTTTATTGGACTAATCGTAACTTTTTACAGAGAGCCAAAACAAAATTTTGAACATGATTTTTTTGAAAAGTTAAAGTTTTTCTTTTTTAATATTATAACATCATTGTTTTCGTAATTTTTTGCTTTTTTTTTTAAATAATGGTCGCTGTTATAGCTATCGACCAACTTGATAAAAACTACAAAAGCCCATTTTGCATTAAAATTTTGAAGCAAAGTTAAGATAATTATCCCAATAAAAAGAAATAAATATTTAAATTAAACTAGCTTTATGAAATGTTCTCAAAAGAAAATATACTTTATCAGAAATAAAACCATTTTCTAAATTTTTGAAATGTGGCCGTTTTGCATTCAATGAGCGATTTGTAAAAATGCCTGAACTTAGCTGGCGTAAGAGCTAAAATAAAATAAAAATCAGTTGGTGTTGATAGTACATAATTGTTTCTTTTTATTTTTGTCATACCGTTAGAAACGAGGTCAGGACCCTTTGTGGGATGTACCTACGCAGAACAGTCTACCAAAGTTTTATATAACAATCAAATAGACTTAGGAAGGCTTACAATAAGTAATTTATGACAAATATGAATTTGTTTGTGCTAGGTCTATGACATTGTTCAAAATATAAAGAATAAAAATGATAAAAATCAAAAAATTTGGTAGTGTTGAAGAGATTCGAGCCCGTACTAACGGGATGTATCAAAATTTTGTGGATATTTTATTTTCAAAAAGCAAAAAGTAAATTAAATTTTCGGTGGTTTCGAACCCAGGTACGACTATACATCGTCGCACCCACCCGACTGTTCAAACCGCTAGTCCAAAGTGAGTTATCGAAATACTGTGAAAATTTGTATTACTTTTAATCTTTTATAAGTGGTCGTAAAATCGGAGCTAAAATACCTAAGTACACAAAGAACAGAGTCAAAAAAAGTGGAGACTTCCTTACGCTAATAATTTTAATGTAATTTTATTATAAAATTGGAACAACTTTCACAGTGAGTACATTTAAAATTAATGATTGTTATTGTGAACTTATTCAATTTATTTGTCTATTCCAATGATTTAACGAAATTAATAAATAGCATGAAAAGTTTTTTTTTTTACCTATGATTTGTAAGATATTCTTTAGCTAATAAGCTAGTTTGTAAATAACATTACCCTCTGCGCCTTTTTACTTAAATTGTTCAAAACGATAAAAGAAAATTACCTCCAATTTTTTTTTAAATGTAAATAGAGCCTGTTTTTATTCTTAAAAAAAACAAGAGTCGAAAATTAGTTCGTTAACTAGTGGTTTTATTGAATTAATTTTAGATGTAATTTAGTAATGTCCCGAAAACGGAAATATTGGTCCGAAAAATATTTAGTCCTAAGGCGTCTCCAATTATCTCTGTTATTTTTCGAACAGAAGTTATTTTAGTTCCACTGAATTTATAGGGTTTGCCTGTGTGAGTGACTCGTAGCGGCCGATCACTCACACAGGCAAGATCTTTTTTTGTGTGAGTGACTCGTAGCGGCCGATCACTCACACAGGCAAAATCTTTTTTGCTCTTCCCAAATACAAGCTCCATAGATGCTTTCAATACTTGAAAAATTGCTTGGTACATAAAAAACAACATCCCATTTGCGGCAAATATATTACAATTAAACAATTATGCACAATTTAATAAGAAAATAGTGAAAAACTTCAACATAGAAAATCAGCGCCATCTAATAGCGGAGCTATGCTTAGTCCTGGACCAGAAACAACCTTGAGGTTATTTTTTCAAAATTTTACGTCATATTTTGCATTAAAAAGCTTATGATAGGTATAACAAACTGAACGTTTGATTTTGAAATTTCCTTTTTCAACTTAATCACTACATAGTATAAAACAAAGTCGCTTTTTCTGTCCCTATTTCCTTTGACTACTTAAATCTTTAAAACTACGCAACGGATTTTGATGCGGTTTTTTTTAATAGACAGAGTGATTCAAGAGGAAGGTTTATATGTATAATAAAACCGTGCGAAGCCAGGGCGGGTCGCTAGTAATATAAAATTAGTGGTGGTGATAGTGTACAAATTTAGCCTTAGTAATTTTCTGGTGTAAGTATTAAATAGTAATAGTAGTATTAATTTCTGTGGAGTAATTTTCTACCTACTACTACTACCTGTGTAACTAAGTTTGCCTTTGTGCCTGATAAATTTATTTTCTTTCTTCTTCAGATCGGTTTTTGTTCTATACCTAGTTTTAGAGAACCCTAGTATCTAGATAAAACTAACATAGGATTTAAGTTACTACTGACCAAAATATGTATTTTTCTTGAATCAATAATTTCTCAAATCTCAAACATCCATCCATACTTGAAATATATTCTAGTAAGAACTAGATAAAACCGGATACTCACCAGTGCTTTGCAGAGATGCGGAGAACAGTTTCTAGTAAGCTGGTTGTTCCACAACACTAAAAAGGCAAGTCCTTTCGAATCCGAACCGTTCACTGAAAACAAAAGAACAATAAAGCAATCATCATCGTTAGCCTATTTAGTCCACTGCTGGACTTAGACCTCCCCAATGAGCGTCATAGCGCCCTGTCTTCAGCTTGCAGCATCCAGCATCTGCCAAGTGCCAGTAGTCTAGAGCAGATGCATTCCACTAAATACATCAATACTTACATATCACTACATAGTATAAAACAAAGTAGCTTTTTCTGTCCCTATGTCCCTATATCCTTATGTCCCTTTGAATGCTTAAATCTTTTAAACTACGCAACGGATTTTGATGCAGTTTTTTTTAATAGATAGAGTTATTCAAGAGGAAGGTTTTTAGGTACCTACAATAAAACCGTGCGAAGCCGGGCGGGTCGCTAGTAAATAATAGGATAGCAATATGATTTCACATTCAGTGGAACAAGACAGAGCATACCTACGATTTTGGTTAGGCTTAAACATTAGGCTTTAACATAACCTATATTTTGTACTAGCTACCCGCCCCGGCTTCGCACGGTTTGATTATACGTATAAACCTTCCTCTTGAATCACTCTTTTTATTAAAAAAAAACCTCATCAAAATCCGTTGCGTAGTTTTAAAGATTTAAGCATACAAAGGGAAATAGTAATATAATAGTAATAATTTATACTATGTAGTGATATTCCGTATCATTGCATATTCTGAACGAATATTTAGTAATAACCAATCAAAACTTAATTCAGAAAACAGATTCTTTCGCCACTACCGCTATGGCCTAGTAACTTGCCCTACTAGCTTACACAAAATCATAAGGCATAGTCCGTGCAAAATAGAAGATAGAAATAGAAAAGCTTATTTATAAGTCGAATCCATAAAAGATAGAAAAAAGTATCACTAGGTACATATACACTAGCCAAACTCGATGTAGAATGTTAGTAAACAAACCGCTCATACTTAACGTAAAATACACTCTGTTGCCGCGCCTTTTTATATGCAATTTACATTACTTGTCAATTTAAGATCCTTCCTTCACTAAATATTTTGTATACTCATATCAAAAATTCGACGCCAAGCAAGTGAATTTTAGTTTTTTGTGTCGTGGTTTGTTTACAAACATTCTACATCGAGTTTGGCTAGTGTATAGTATAAAACAAAGTCGCTCTCTCTGTCACTATGTCCCTATGTTTGCTTAAATCTTTAAAACTACGCAACGGATTTTGATGCGTTTTTTTTAGTTAGATTGATTCAAGAGGAAGGTATAATAAAATCGTGCGAAGCCGGGGCGGGTCGCTAGTACAAAATAAATATAACAGTATTGCTATATCTATGGTAAGTTTTTGTGATTAAAAATGTATACAGAATCAGTTCAAAAGGTTTACGCTGTCATGTTTAAAATACAGGGTTATAGAGTTTTAATGATTAACCTCGAAAAGGCGACTTGGGTAAATCAAAACTAACAACTTTTGTTCTAGGATTTTTTCTTATTATTTTTTTTTTCCCTTACAAAAAAAATATTATAATCAAATTTCCAGTTCTAATCTTCTTAGCTCTGTCTAGGCGTCACAGATTGAAACATATCGGTTCGGTACATCACTACATAGTATAAAATAAAGTATTTTTTCCCTATATCTTTATGTCCCTTTGAATGCTTAAATCTTTGAAACTACGCAACGGATTTTGATACGGTTTTTTTAATAGTTAGAGTGATTCAAGAGGAAGGTTTATATACGTATAATAAAACCGTGCGAAGTCGGGGCGGGTCGCTAGCGACCTATATATCACATATATCTAGCAAAGAAAGAAAAGGGTTGCGGTGAGACGAGTGGGGGTTAATAGAAATGCCCGCCAAAACTAAGAAAATTAAAAACTGGAGTACATCTCCAGTTTTTACGTTTACGTTTTGGCAAAAGTCATAGAACAAAAGTTGTTAGTCTTGATTCACCCAAGTCGCATTTAAGAGGTTAATCATTAGATACCTATAACCAGCGATGCCAGATCTACCGATGTAGCAGTAGATCTACCTGCTTTTTCAACCGTCTACAGATTTATTTCTAAAATTTCGTGAAATCTACCTGATTTTCTCGAGCGCCTATAGCTCTTTGACTAAATAATAATTTTAGGAGGCGATATTAGACCACTCTCGCATTTCGGCGACTTTTTTTTTAGCTACAATTGTCTGCAGTTGTCAAATGAATGAAAGTGAAAATGCTTCCTTTTTAACATTGCAGCGAAAAAAAAAAGAAGGTCGCCAGCCAAAATGCGAGTGTTGGTAGTTCAAAATACACGCGAAACACAATACATAACGTACGTACTACAATTTTACGTCATAAATATCTAACTACTGATTTTTATTCGAATCTACTGATTTTTTTACTGAACTTTCTACTGTTTTTTTCAGATTCCACCTGGCAACACTGCCTATAACCCTGTACGGTATACTCACGTGGGTAAAGGGGGGATATCGGCGAGGTAGCGGCTGAAGGGGGGGTTAACGCGGCTTGCTCCACTATTGCATCCGCTATGTACCCAACGCCCATGTCCTGAAGCAATAATAAAGTAATAAATAAAATAGTTTATTTGCTTTGACTTAATCTATACAAAATCTTATAATTGGAAGCCCCCTTTTAAATATAGAAATACCTGTGTTAGGGGGTTCCGCTCTTGCCTTTTGAGTCACTTATAGACTACTAGCGACCCGCCCCGGCTTCGCACGGTTTTATTATAAGTATAAACCTTCCTCTTGAATCACTCTGTCCATTAAAAAAACCGCATCAAAATCCGTTGCGTAGTTTTAAAGATTTAAGCATTCAAAGGGACATAAGGATATAGGGATATAGGGACAGAAAAAGCGCCTTTATTTTATTCTATGTAGTGATTAAGTATATCAGTCATCTAGTACTCATAACGCAAGCTTTACTTAGCTAGATGATGCTGTGAGGATTGTCCAGCATATTTTTTTATTTATTTAGAAATTACTAACAAAACATAAAAATTACCTGTATAATATTGTTTGATAAGTCCAACAGCTGTATATTGTTGTTGAAGCGCAGTAACGAGCCCAACTGTTGTGCGTCGTGAGGCGATAGACTATTGTCTGGTAAACGGAGCTCTCGTATCGACCGGTTTGACTTTAAGGCGATCACTGAAATATAATAGAATAAACATGTATTTTGATACAGGTACAGTAAAAAGCAGTAAGAAATCTTAGTTTGTTTCATCATTCATCATCATCAACCTATATTAGTGCACTGCTGGACATTGGCCTCCCTTAATGAGCGCCATAGCGCCCTGTCTTCAGCTCTTATTATCTTACTCCCGCAGTCGACAGGTGAATGTCAAAGTGCTGGTGTGTTTGGTGCCGTCTAATAGTGAACCTTATCTACCTAGACACATGAGCGCCTCTCCGCTGAGCCTGTCCCGCTGCAGACAGAGCGCCCGCAGTCGACAGGTGAATGTTAAAGTGCTGGTGTGTTTGGTGCCGTCTAATAGTGAACCTTATCTACCTAGACACATGAGCGCCTCTCCGCTGAGCCTCGCCCGCTGGAGACAGAGCGCCCGCAGTCGACAGGTGAATGTCAAAGTGCTGGTGTGTTTGGTGCCGTCTAATAGTGAACCTTATCTACCTAGACACATGAGCGCCTCTCCGCTGAGCCTCGCCCGCTGCAGACAGAACGCCCGCAGTCGACAGGTGAATGTCAAAGTGCTGGTGTGTTTGGTGCCGTCTAATAGTGAACCTTATCTACCTAGACACATGAGCGCCTCTCCGCTAAGCCTCGCCCGCTGCAGACAGAACGCCCGCAGTCGACAGGTGAATGTCAAAGTGCTGGTGTGTTTGGTGCCGTCTAATAGTGAACCTTATCTACCTAGACACATGAGCGCCTCTCCGCTGAGCCTCGCCCGCTGCAGACAGAGCGCCCGCAGTCGACAGGTGAATGTCAAAGTGCTGGTGTTTTTGGTGCCGTCTAATAGTGAACCTTATCTACCTAGACACATGAGCGCCTCTCCGCTGAGCCTCGCCCGCTGCAGACAGAGGGCCCGCAGTCGACAGGTGTGGGGCCGCAGCGCGCGAGCCAGGACCGGCGCGTGCGACCCTTCTAACGCGCTCTCTGATACTTCTATCTCTGATAGTTCTGCACTCTGGAATACAAACAAGTTAATCAGGATTGCCGTGTGGTGCCGGCTTAGAATTTGCACTACCCCAACTCTTCCCGTGGGTGTCGTAAGAGGAGACTAAGGGATATCCACCGGGGGGCGGGCAGCAGCGCCTCCTGTAGAACAATTCTACCACCGAACTGCGATCCCCAACCCGCTTGCCCAGCGTGGGGATTATGGGCGTTACTCCCATATGATGAGTGCCAATGAGGCGCTTATCATGGGAAGGCCTGCGTCCAGCAGTGGACAAGTAAAGGTTGTAGATGTTGTTGATGTTGAATCAGGATTAATTTAATATGTTTTGGATAGATAACATCCGTCATACTCATAATTAGACGTCTGATGGGGCGCGTCGTGCGAATCGAGACTCTAGGTTTCATTTCTGCAATCCACAGAAGGTCTTGAACTACCAACAACACAAGTGTTAGTCAAGTAGAATGCCGAGGGAAGACCATGTGTCTTAAACTCTGCTGCACTTTACGTCTATTTAAAATTTCAGTAGTTTTTACGTGAAAGAGTAACAAACATGCAGGGACGCTTCCGATTGATAATGATTTTGATCAGTTCATGTTATAGTTTGCAAAAATCTACTGATAGCTAAACAATTTTAAGTGTATCATTTTTAACTATAACATTACTAATAATACCTTACATGACAAGGGATAAGGTTATTTGTGAAAGACAAAATAAGGTACCTTTTTAATCATCCTCGATGCGGCTTGCCAACCCCGTATGCCAAACTGCCTCGGACCGGTTATGCAGATTACACATGCGCTTTCGTAGTACTCAATCATGTCGAATAGCGCTTCCTGGAAGAGAAAGATGAGTTTAAGATAGAAGACCGATTCGAAAGTAAATCAGTAAATCAATATCTTTATTTCTTTAGGCTTACTTAATAAGCACTTAGACAAGTCAAATTTTAAACTATAAGTACATAACTAGTTATCAAAATAATATAAGAAACTAGCAGCGTCTCGTGGTTTCACCTGCGTAATTCCGGTTCCCGTGGGAATTCCGGGATAAAATATAGCCTATATGTTATTCCAGACTATAATCTATCTCTGTGCCAAATTTCATAAAGATCCGTGCAGTAGTTTTTGAGTGAAAGATTAACAAACATCCATCCACCTCTCTATCCATACAAACTTCCACGTTTATAATTGGTAGTAGTAGGATAAAGTGATAATTGATTTTCTAGTTCTGCCTGAAAAATAATGATCCAAAAGTTATATTTGAAAAGAATAATTCTTTCGTAAGTCTCAGTCTAAGGCTCGTATTATGAAACTTTGCTCAGTCATCGATCTTTACTTGAGTAACGGAGTAACGCTTTAGTATGGCATAAGCGTTACTCGATGTATGAGCAAGCTACGGGCCTAAAACATGACGGCAATGCGATCTGTTTCGGGAGTAGCTCAAGGATCTTTCGTAGGTCGGCTGTTGTTTATGTTTTTCATGAATGACATTAACTCATTACCGGTCCTTTATCGTCCGCCTCAGCATACAATTCGAATAAAGACTACAGATTTAACAAATACTAGGAGTTCGAATGTAGTCTTACTCGAGAAAAAACTCTAATGTCGGCAACTGTAGACTGAATCTTCTTTACCGCTTTCTCATCGTCGTAAAAACAAATGCTAGGAGCTGGATCTAGTCTTATTAGAGAAGGAACTCTACTGTTCGCAACTGTAGGATCAATCTCCCTTACCGCTCCCTCATCGTCCACCTCAGCATGGTCTAGCTCCACGAGGTGGAACTGCACCTTCCGTAGCAGCGCCTCGAGAGCGTCCGCCGACGCTACTGTCTAAGGAACTCTACTGTTCGCAACTGTAGGCTCAATCTCCCTTACCGCTCCCTCATCGTCCACCTCAGCATGGTCTAGCTCCACCCGGTGGAACTGCACCTTCCGTAGCAGCGCCTCGAGAGCGTCCGCCGGCGCTACTGTCTAAGGAACTCTACTGTTCGCAACTGTAGGCTCAATCTCCCTTACCGCTCCCTCATCGTCCACCTCAGCATGGTCTAGCTCCACCCGGTGGAACTGCACCTTCCGTAGCAGCGCCTCGAGAGCGTCCGCCGGCGCTACTGTCTAAGGAACGCTACTGTTCGCAACTGTAGGCTCAATCTCCCTTACCGCTCCCTCATCGTCCACCTCAGCATGGTCTAGCTCCACCCGGTGGAACTGCACCTTCCGTAGCAGCGCCTCGAGAGCGTCCGCCGGCGCTACTGTCTAAGGAACTCTACTGTTCGCAACTGTAGGCTCAATCTCCCTTACCGCTCCCTCATCGTCCACCTCAGCATGGTCTAGCTCCACCCGGTGGAACTGCACCTTCCGTAGCAGCGCCTCGAGAGCGTCCGCCGGCGCTACTGTCTAAGGAACTCTACTGTTCGCAACTGTAGGCTCAATCTCCCTTACCGCTCCCTCATCGTCCACCTCAGCATGGTCTAGCTCCACCCGGTGGAACTGCACCTTCCGTAGCAGCGCCTCGAGAGCGTCCGCCGGCGCCGCGCCCTCCAGCGAGCAGTCCGCGAGCGTGAGGCGAGCGGCGCGGGCGGCTCCGCCGATCGAATTCTCTGGAAGCTCCTGGAATTAAAGAACTTTGATTGATTACCCTGTTTTATCTCTAGTTAGATATGAAGTTATTGGCTGTTATTGAAAGTCATATAAAATAATTCCTTTTTATTTAAAAAGGTGTCTTCTCTTACGAGACATGTCTTATTAGATGTGTCGTTGCCAGATTGGCCCGGTTACAGAGGTGACCACGGCTTAGCCTAGTGAAAATAAGCAGACTGATTTATTAAACTATATCTACAACTATGTAAAGACAGTTAACGGAACGGAGTAAGTGGACATGGACAATCAACACAGAATCATCTACGATCTCCTGTGTCACAGGCAGACCTTCGCCCGTAACGCCACATCGTCATAAAATGCAGTCTACTCACTCGTATTTGTTGCAGCACTGAGTCAATAGGCGGCGTGTTGTGCTGCCTGCATGACAGTAGGTACTCTTGCGCGAGTTGCGACCGCGATGTTGTCGGCACTGCAAGAGAAACGTCAAGTTATTGAGCTGTCAAGTTAGTGTTGTCAACTTGTGGGAGTAGGAAGGCAAGCCGATGTTATTCTCTTTGTTTTGTTTATCATTTATATTTGTATCTTAAAGAGCATTAAATGACTAAGGAAATCTTTAGAGGAAGACCTGGCGTAGAAAAAACGACGATGTAGATTGATAAAACTGACGAATAAAATAGGAAGTGTTTATAATTTAATTAAGACCCAATTTATATTTATGTAAAACAGGAATATTGCAGCTTAGTAGGTATAGTTTAAAACAAAGTCGCTTTCTCTGTCCCTATGCATAAGAATAGACAAAAACAGTGTAGAAGCATAAGAATAAGAACGGACTAGAAGGGAAACTTCGCTCCGAACGCGCTCAAGGTCACGATATTAGCCTACGCGATTCTGCACGTTAAACGTGCAGTAGGGCTGTCACAGCCGGCGACGCCGCATGCGGATTTTAATATTTGTGTAGGTTAGGTACCTACCTCTATAATATGACGTCATGGTCAAGTTATTGTGGTGTGATCGGTTGTAACAATAAAAGATAATGCATATTATATGATAATACATACCCTATGTAAGTAATATTTTCTAAATATTATTGTGTTTTAGTAGGTTCCTATCTAACTAATTAGGTAGGTACCTAATCAAAGGAACGTGAACATCGTTCGTTGACCTTTTCTCACTCGTCTCGACTCGCGACGACGGCGCGGCGGCGGCGGGGCGTGGCGGTACAATGCAGTAGCAACCCTGGCAAAACGCCTGGACGACAGAGGGGCGTAACGAGGTGAAGGGGGAAGTAGGTATATAAATGGCGGCGTTTGGGACTAGATCAAAGAAGAGTCCTTTCTACGTAGTTATTATTTATTCTTATGGTAGAAGGGAAACTTCGCTCTGAACGCGTTCAAGGTCACGATATTAGCCTACGCGATTCTGCACGTTAAACGTGCGGCGGGCGTATCCATTCAGTGGGGCTGCCACAGCCGGCGACGACGACGTCGCACGCGGATTTAAATTTTTTCGTAGGTACCTCTATAATATAACATCCTAGTCAAGTTATTCTGGTGTGATCGGTTGTGACAATAACTCAAAAACGAACGGTGGCGGTACAGTGCAGTAGCAACCCTTTAAGCTTACTTTTACTATTTAGTAGTGGTAGTAGGGTGTACTCCCAATAAATACTGCCTAGAAAATGCCCTAGAAATACTTAAATATTACGACTCACTAGCTTCAACTTGCGGCTTCGCTCGTGATTTCAGAATGACGCTACACGCAGGGTGCAATGAATAATTCTATGTGAGACATGAATAGTCCACATAACTGGTAGTTTACTTTACGAGCGGGACCCAAGACGCCGGCAAGTCGCGTTCGCGCTTTAAGTACATCCTTGAACTAGTTCAATATTACGACTCACTAACTTCAGCTTGCGGCTTCGCTCGTGGTTTCTGAATGACGCTGCACGCAGGGAGCAATGAATAAATCTATCTGAGAAATGAATAGTCCACATAACTGGTAATTTACTTTACGAGCGGGACCCAAGACTCCGGCAAGTCGCGTTCGCGCTTTAAGTACATCCTTGAACTAGTTCAATATTACGACTCACTAGCTTAAGCTTGCGACTTCTCTCGTGGTTTCTGAATGACGCTGCACGCAGGGTACAACGAATAAATCTATGTGAGACATGAATAGTCCACATAACTGGTAGTTTACTTTACGAGCGGGACCCAAGACACAAGTCGCGTTCGCGCTTTAAGTACATCCTTGAACTAGTTCAATATTACGACTCACTAACTTCAGCTTGCGGCTTCGCTCGTGGTTTCTGAATGACGCTGCACGCAGGGAGCAATGAATAAATCTATCTGAGAAATGAATAGTCCACATAACTGGTAATTTACTTTACGAGCGGGACCCAAGACTCCGGCAAGTCGCGTTCGCGCTTTAAGTACATCCTTGAACTAGTTCAATATTACGACTCACTAGCTTAAGCTTGCGACTTCTCTCGTGGTTTCTGAATGACGCTGCACGCAGGGTACAACGAATAAATCTATGTGAGACATGAATAGTCCACATAACTGGTAGTTTACTTTACGAGCGGGACCCAAGACACAAGTCGCGTTCGCGCTTTAAGTACATCCTTGAACTAGTTCAATATTACGACTTACTAGCTTCAGTTTGCGACTTCTCACAAATCTATGAATTTGTTTTTTAGTTTCTTCTAAGCTTTATAAGCCTTATCACTACATAGTATAAAACAAAGTCGCTTTTTCTGTAACTATTTCCCTTTGACTGCTTAAATCTTTAAAACTACGCAACGGATTTTGATGCTGTTTTTAATAGTCTATCTATTAAAAACCGCATCAAAATCCGTTGCGTAGTTTTAAAGATTTAAGCGAGTGATTCAAGAGGAAGGTTTATACGTATAATAAAACCGTGCGAAGCCGGGCGGGTCGGTAGTTTATTATAACAGTAAGATACAATTTTTTTCACGGTTCAAGACACCACGTGCCAGTTACCACCCACAAGAACCTTGAACCAAGGTGAAGGTCGCTATTATCAGCTTATCAGCTGTCACCATAACATATTGCATTGTCAATAGCGTGCGGTCTGTTGATGTTTACCTGACAACGGTTTCCATGTGGAAGGGGAAACAAAGCTAAAAAATCAAAGAGATCACTTTATTTCAGGAAGGCTGGACACAGCTTCCCCCTTCATGCAATACTGGTTGAGAAAACATATTTTTTAAGCTATAAATAAGTTAAGTAGGTATTATTATAATTATTCTAATTTTATAATTTCAATTTGATTATTTATTATTTTTTTAATTTATTATTATTAATTTTTTTTATGGTGACTAACATAGTATAAGTAGTATTACTAAAAATTATGGTGAATAACCGAAATAAAGAAATTGAATTGAATTGAATTGAATTAACCAATTTGTTTATTTTTGTGTAAACGTTATATGGACTATGGAGCTAAATTGTAACCTGGTGTCTGAAATAAATTATTTGAATTTGAATTTCCTGGTTTTAGTAAAATGTATCTATCGTTTATATATAAACTTGCAGAATTAGGTCGTAGCTCTGAAGTCGTTGTTTTTTTTTCTCAGTAAGTTCATTGGGTTCAGTTTAATATTTTTTTCTGGACACTGCGTTCTGGTGACGGCTTAGATTTTTAGGAGTTTGTTATAATTTTAAATGCTTCCTGTAATAAGTGTTTATTTTAATAAATTTACTTGTTAATAAATCCGTGTATAATATAAAGTACTAGCGACCCGCCCCGGCTTTGCACGGTTTCATTATACGTATATAAACCTTCTTCTTGAATCACTCTATTAAAAAAACCGCATCAAAATCCGTTGCGTAGTTTCAAAGATTTAAGCATTCAAAGGGACATAAGGATATAGGGACATAGGGACAGAAAAAGCGACTTTATTTTATACTATGTAGTGATATGATGTATCTAAATATATATGAACTTTATGACGTGTCCAAGAATCCTAAGGTCTAAAGGGTTAAACGCAGTTTGACGTTGACTTAATGGTTTCTTTTGACCGTCTATTTGACACGCATGTTTTAAATATAAAATTTTAATTATAAAAAATAATTTAAAAAAATATAACAATTTAGTAACCAATAAGTACATGAAAATAGGTATGACACCAATTTGTTTCGAAAGATTTTAAGTTTCTCACGTTGAAGCCAGATTCAAAGTGATCTTAATAGTAAAAGTTGAATAGATGATGTTGTGTGCAGGGCTTGATACCGGTACCAATAATACCGGTACTTTTACGGTAGTAACGGTACTTTCATTTCGTTAAATTCGAGTATCGATACTTTTGAAGTACCGGTGCTTTGCCTAAAAGTACCGGTATTCTTAGCGGTTCTCGCGTCGTCTCGTTCGTCTTTTCTAATCAGTTTTCTCTCTCGCTTGCACAAAATAAAATTGTTGAAAAGTACCGGTACTTTTGAGCATAATATCGGTTATTTTACCGATACTTATAGAAAATACCGATACTTTAGTACCGGTACCAATGAAAGTACCGATACCACACTAAGTACAATTATACCGGTTCTCAAAAAGTACCGGAATAATTTGTATCGATACCAAAGAAGTACCGGTACCATGTCAAGGTCAGTCGAACCGGTATTTATAAATACCGGTATTCCAAGCCCTGGTTGTGTGTATTGTACAGCATTATTTATTTATTAATTTAGTTTTGTTGTGCTGGTAACCGTAATACATCTTCTTGTGAACCTAAAAGTCTCGCAAAATGCTATAAAATTGTACTTGAACTATGTACCTATTCTAGCAACTAGGTTTTGTGAAAGAAACTAAATATATTTGAATCACAATAAATTGTATGAATATTCATTAAGATAATCACTTGTTGATTCCTTACCTTGGCTACAGTCCAACAACGGTGACTGGCCTTAGTCTAGCATTTCGGGAATAGGTAAATACAATACCACAGATTAGTTGTTTCATAACAGATTATTTTCTTATTCGAATTCACCAATCAGCTTTGAGCCATATACAGGTAAGAATAATAAATAAATAATTCTGGACAGTCCACACAACATTATCTAGGCCCAAACTAAGCAGAGCTTGTGTAATGGGTACTAGATGACTCATATACTTAAAACAATACATTTAATAGATAGATATTTTTTAATATACATAGAAAACACCCAGACCAACGGAACAAATTTCTGCAGATCGTACACAAATTTGTTCCGAGGCGGGAATCGAACCCGCAACCTCCTGCGTCGCAGGCGGACCTTCGCCCACCGCGCCTCATCGGTCGTCAGAATAGTTTCTAAGAAATGCCATAGATGCCTATGCTGGTCCAGAGACCAAGCGAACGGGAGAGAGCGCAGGCTTATAAACGAACGCGAACGAACTAGTATGTACGTCTTGGAGAAAGCAAGCGAGAGCTTTGTATGCCTTTGCCGGCTTTCGCTGGGGTTCACATGCGTTCGTTTAGTGTGGACACGACGGTGAAAGCGAGCGAGCGTGCGGTACCGATCGTCGAATCCCACTCATTCGCTTTTGCTCGCTCTTTCTTTGGTCTGGCTGGACCCACCATAACGCTCCGCTTGCTGTTAGCGAGGCGGCTCGATCAAAGCCAAAGCGAGGGCCTTCGTTCGCCTTCCGCCGTACTCTGACGCCAGCTTTCGCTGGGGTTCACATGCGTTCGTTTAGCGTGGACACAACAGTGAAAGGGAGTGAACGCTCGGTACGGAACGTTTTCTTGGTCTCTACCCACCTTAACGCTCTTGCTGTAAAAGTGTAAACACACTGAAGCCGGAGGTGAAGGCTTGCGAGTTGTATTCTATTGAATCATATGAAAGCCTACACACACGCCGCAGGCGGTGGCGACGCGGTGCCATAGGAAAAACCGCCACGACTTCGCCTCCGCTCCGCCTCCGGCTTCTGTGTGTTTTCAACTTTAGCGAGGCGGCTCGATCAATGTCACCCGCCCTCTTGACTCCACAGTCCCCTCAACGCAGATGGTGACATCAGCGGTGACGGAAGCATTATTGTGCAACACTTCAAAATTCATTAAAGTAATATAAATGGGAAATTGTGTTGTTGTGTTCATTCACGCCCTAACTGAACAACCAATAAATAGATAAATGAAAAATCGACACAGTATCATATACCCCGAAGATAAGTAGAGCTTGTGTTATGGGTAGGTACCTACTAACTAGATGACTGATATACATAATACAAGATTGTAAAAACAATTATTATTGTGCTAAGGCGGGAATCAAACATCTAATTCTCATCGGAGATCAATATGAAATTCGAATTTAACGTGAGTGACACCGCGGGGAACAGTTAGTTTATACGTTTTGAAGGTGCAATAAAGATACATCTACCTCCAGCGAGTAGCGGTGACGCTTGCAGTGCGGCCGGTAATTTCTATAAGTTATTTTCATCTACCAACTTACACTGCGGCCGTGATCCTATGATTTCACACTGATGATTCAGTAGTAGAGTCGTTATGCCTTTACTGGCATTATAACGAGCGAACAGAAATAATGCTGCAGTCACTGTCGCAGTCAAGGTGTTAGATTATGCAGTGTGACGGTGACTCATTTCTCACCTGCATTACTACGTCATTTGTCACATGTCTAGGGTATACTGATAGGCGTAGGTATGTTGAGATTTTTATATAGTTTTTAATTATTTATTTTGTTAATATTCACGATAAATGAATAGTCAGGGAACTTGGGTAAATATCGATAAATATGCTTTTATTTACCTACTAGCTGCGCCCCGCAGCTTCGCCCGCATGGAAATTTATTTTGATAAATTTCAGAAGTTTATAGAGCGCTTCCTGGGGTAGTTTCGTAAAATAAAAATACGTGTCTAATTATTTACTTTGCAGTTTATTTATACCGTGTTTTAAGTGAACCAAACCAAGGAATAATTATTTTCCTTTTCCTTAGCACCCTATTTAACCCCCTGAGACGTTAAAAATTCCAAATTGTTATTTTAGGCCCAAAACTATCTACGCACCAAATTTCATTTAAATAACTTAAGTAGTTACGGAAAATACTTATAACAAACATTCACACAGTCTTTCCCATTTATTACAATAGTAAGATAGTAAAGATGTTCTCGACGTTTCAACAGGTTTATATTTCCTTTTAGGACGTAGGCACTTGCTAAGATTTCGCATTTTTGGAAATTCTATTCTAAGGTACCTTTTTAAAATGTACCCCCATTTTAAAAAGGTACCTTAGAATAGAATTATAGTTTATTCACTTATTATTCCCAACGCCTCCAGCGGTTATCTGTTTACTGACAGTTCAGCCTGCTAATTCTTTGATAATTATGTATATTACTACGGGGAAAGATATCACAATAAAAAGAGAGAAACAATAGGAAACCTGAAAAAAATGTGGTCCACGTGATCTTCATTACGGGTAGGACGCACTGATTGAAAACTGTCATTTGTTTACGACCCGCCCCGGCTTCGCACGGTTTTATTATACGTATAAACCTTCCTCTTGAATCACTCTATCTATTAAAAAAACCGCATCTAAATCCGCTGAGTAGTTTTAAAGATTTAAGCAGTCAAAGGGACATAGGGACAGAGAAAGCGACTTTATTTTATATGTACTTTATTTTATATGTAGTGATTACGCTAAACAAAGAAATTTCCAAAAATCAAACCAACAATCGTTCAGTTTGTTATCATAAGCTTTAATGTATAGGTAGTAGTTTTATTTTGTCTATTTTAGGAAGACATAATAAGTTGCACTTGATGGCCACCAAACTCTGTTTCCTTAACCGTTCTGGTAACTAATATTGTCAAATAGAAGAAATAACGCCTGATCAGGCTCTCAGCGAGCCACAGAGTTAAAAGATGGCATGGTAGAACTGCTATGGCGCTCATTAGGGGAAGCCAATGTCCAGCAGTAGACTAATATAGGCTGATGATGATGGTAGAACTGTCATCATAGAATAGAAATAGAATATAATAGAATAGAAACATCATTTATTGCCTTATACATTTAACCTAAACTAAACTAACCTAAACTAGAATTAAAAACAATAATAAAAAAAACTAATCAGTAGACTAATATAGGCTGGTGATGATGGTAGAACTGTCATAATAGAATAGAAATAGAATAGAAAAATCATTTATTGCCAATAAATTTCTTATTATTAATAATAAAAAAACTAATCATAGGCAAAGGGAGTAGATTCAGCTATGTGCTGCATGCAGAAACCTGCGGCGCTGATAAACCGTTTGGATGTGAAAAGACGGGTAATTTTCCGGTAAAGGTTCCCCATTTGTATCTGTATTCTGTACATTCCGTTTATTTCGGGCAACAATATTTCCACGCGTTGAATCATCGCAAGTCAACAAAGCTTCGTTTAGGTATGGAAGATTGCCAGCTGTTCTAAGTTCTAGGGCAGGGTTGACTTTCCAGAATTGTGGAAAACAACTGGGAGTTTTGAGAATCCTGTTGGATCTTCACGTATGGACACAACAGCGAAAGAGAGTGAACGTGCGGCACGGTCCACTCGTTCGCTTGGTATGGACCCAGTTTTGGATGCGCTCAAGTTTATCCACCTACTCCTCATCCAAATCTAATAGAAGAAGTCGGCATGCGCACAAAGATTTGTAAAATTCTGGGCCTACGTTCTCCAGTGCTGTTCGCTATTTTTGTCCTGTTTAATCATGAAATTAAAATAAATAACGCTGGACAATCCACACAGCACCATCTAGCCCCAAAGTAAGCTACTCAAAGCTTGTGTTATGGGTACTAGATAACTGATAGGTATATTTAATACATTATATTATACAATAGTTAGATATTTTTATTATACATAGAAAACACCCAGGCCAACGGATTGCAATTGCGACAAGAACCTTGTTTTACAATAAAATATTTGAATATCTAAAATAGTCCAGAACAGAGAGAAGAAGAGACTGGGCTAATGCAATTCTGGTAACGGTTTGGGAGAAAATAAATAATACTGGACATTTTCACAAAGAATCTGAGATAGTGTAAGAACTCGTGTTATGGGTAACAGATCACTACACTATAATGTTACGTCCCCGGCCGCGGCCATCTGTCTTTAGCGATAAACTCGAAACAAAAATACAGATCGGTTTATCCTAGCTAGAGTCTAAGGCTGTGTCCCCAGTAGACAAACTGAGCGGCCGACTGAGTGAGCCGCAAATTTGTGGCGAACAGCTACAAACTCAGATCAGTTTGCGTGCGTATCGCAAGCACTGGAACCCGCAAGTCGGCACGTATCGCTGCAAATTGCGTGCAAACTGCGTACAGTGAGCGCAAACTAGCAAACTGTGAACACTCAATTTAAAATATATGGAAGGGCGTACTGAACTGATACGCCGCAAACTCAGTCGGCTGCTCACCGTTTGCCTACTGGGGACACAGCCTACGTTGTATCCAAGAACTATGCGATCAAAACCACGAATCCTCAATCCTTGTTGCCACGATGTATACAAGAACAAAACCGCTGGCATTAACAAGTATGCACATAAATTACTATTGGTGGTATTGTTACGCGCGCAATTCAAAGTAATTATCTCTGATGATTATGACCGCGCGATAATAATCTAAATGGATATGATGATGCGATGTCAATGGAGGAAAATAGTGTCAATCTTTATTACCGGCTAGATTCTGCAAAGCCTGACTGGTTAGATGGTTAAGACATTATTGAAGGTCTAGAATTTGCACCTTTCTCCATTCAGTTTTTGATGATTTTAGAGCTTTGGGTATTTAGGGCATATGAAATACCCACTGCATTTTATATACCCAAAACATGAAATCCATGCAAAATCCTAAAATTCACTTCTTCAACGCCTTTATTTACGGTGATCTAGGTGTTTCCTGTACAATAAAATATATATCTTTGTAATGTATTGCATTAATTATATCAGTCATCTAGTACCCATAACACAAGCTCTGCTTATCTTGGGGCTAGATGATGCTGTGTGGTATTTGATTATCATCCGTTTTTATATTATTTAACATTTCATGACTGATTAGACCAATAACTTTTGTTATGGTAAACGATCCAATCTGGTCCTTAAATAATGGTCTGTAACTCAAAAACAGGCATTCGACTACATCGTACTAATTTTAAAAGATATTCGGCCTAATTAAGTAACGGGCATTCAAACTACTCGACAATGAAAATAAAATTTCAAATTAATTCTAAAAAAATTGTGTTTGTATTTAGTTAAGCTCCCAATACAAGTTTTTGTGATCAAATTTCTCTGGATACTAAGCTGGAAGATGATGATTATAGATGTCTTGTAGGGTAGTTTACTTCTCAGTATAGTACTGTGATATTGTAGGAGCACAAATTTTGTATATGTATCTACTTTTATTTAAAGCCTCGTACTTAGTATTTACAATCATTCAGGTATATATGAAAAGGAAGCCATCTATTAACGATGCCTTAAAAGAAACTATGCCCTTCGATTTAATACGTTCCTAATGCAAAGTTAAATCATCTGTTATAACCATGAACGCTCGAAATCTGGTAAGTATAGGATTTCCCTAGTTAATCCTACGGATTTTGTTAGGACGGAATGTGTGTATGTAGTTTGCCTTCAAAGACTAAAAGCTCGATTACACTTTACGGTGCACCGTCGACGGTAAGAGTTAGGAAGCTTAAAACGGAAGGTGTAATCGCTGTTAGGAAGAAAGGAAGCCGACACCGGAACACCGTGCGCTCCCGGCCGTCCTAACTTCCTAACTGCCGGTGCGCCGGCAAATGTAAACGCGCTCAGAGAGACCGGCCGCTCAGTCGCGCGAGGCGTTCATTGTGAGCGGACGTGCATCAGCGAGCCTTGCGTGCAAAAATGACTTCCCAAAAGGAAAAGGATGTATTATCCAATGTTCTAGAACTGTATAAAGACATGCCTAACTTATGGAACGAATGCAAGATGTTCATATTACACATTTTGTTTCATAAAAGAAGATATTGCTTGGTCCAACATTTTCTTTTTTTATTTCTTCTCACATTTACAGCCGCAGTTGCGGCAAGGGCGATTCCAATTTTTTGAAATTTTGAGAGCACAGGCGCCATACTCCTACTACGTTCGACAGGCAACTGAGTTAGGAAGGCGGCGACCGTGCAGTGTAATCAGAAAGTCCTTTCCGCCGTCACGGCGCACCGTTCCGGTAAATCGTGAAGTGTAATAGGCCTTTAAAGCCGCGTTGACACGATCAGAGCCAGCTCGGACCGACTGAACTCTGATACCTACTCGGACGCAACTCGGATTGTGGCAACCTCTAATCCGAGCGCACTCGGACGACGACGGCGTCCGATCTAAGTATACTCGGACCGTGTTCTACTCATCCGAGCTAGCTCGTATACGAGTTGGAAAACAAAACGGCGTCCAACAACAACAAAAACCACAAAATCCGTCATTTTTTGACGTTGACTCATAAAAATAATTGGTATAATGACGAAAATGATCCGAGTCAACTATGATAAATTTCAACAGCTATCCTAGTACACTCGTATGAAGCTACTCCTATGAGACAACTCAGTCAGAGCTAGGTCCGAGCTGGCTCTGACCGTGTCAACGCGGCTTTAAATAGATAATGCTGGACAATCCACACAGCATCATCTAGCTAAGCGATTGTGTTATGGAAATATAATTGAAACAATTAACTTTTATTTACAACTAGCGACCCGCCCCAGCTTCGCACGGTTTTATTATACGTATAAACCTCCCTCTTGAATCACTCTATCTATAAAAACCAACCGCATCAAAATCCATTGCGTAGTTTTAAAGATTTAAGCGTTCAAAGGGACATAGGGATATAGGGACATAGAGACAGAGAAAGCGACTTTGTTTTAAACTATGTAGTGATTAAAACAGTTGCTAACTGCTGATGCAAATAATCTATATGTAGCTCAACTGATCCATATCAATACCACTCATCGCGTTCCCAAGACGTTGGCTGCATGTCAATTCTGATTTTCTTCACAATAATATGCATTATTATTTGTGTGTTTTTACTGGGTACTAATTTAAGTTTATTAGTTGTTTATTATTTGATATAAGTTTTCCTGTGTTCCATATTATAACGCATTAAATTATTGTAATCTGTAATCACTACATAGTATAAAACAAAGTCGCTTTCTCTTTCCTTATGTCCCTATGTCCTTGTGTCAAGACATTGTGTCATTAGGCAAGAAGGAGATAATACACAATACACTCCCATGCGAGATTTTAGTGCAGATCACAGTTGAATACTCAGAATTACTAATAAAAATTGAATAATTAGAATTACTAATCACTACATAGTATAAAACAAAGTCGCTTTCTCTGTCCCTATGTCCCTTTGTATGCTTACATCTTTAAAACTACGCAATGAATGTTGATGCGTTTTTTTTTAAATATAATTTATGAGTGATTCAAGAGGAAGGTTTACGTATAATAAAACCGTATGAAGCCGGGGCGGGTCACTAGTTATACATAATTAGAACTAGGTAACCGCATTAAAATAAGTCTCCTAAAATATGTGAGCGTACAGACAGCAGGAAGCTTTATGTGTAAAGATGTGGTTGCTAGTTAGAATAATGGATTGCCAGCTAGTGGGCGTGCATCCATCACGCGAAGGGCAGTGACGTGATGCGCGCACGTGATAGTAAACTCAGACAGCGAGGCGCGCAGGTGACCTGATGTATGAACGCATCTAAAGCCGCGTTTCCACGCTTGTCAGGCTCGGCAAGCGTCCACAAGCACAGGCGTGTAGAGAGGGCGTTTGGCTTGGCTTGCGTGAGCTTGTGGACGATTGTTTCCGATCCGCTGTGCGATTACGCAAAAACCACCCATCCAAATGTTGCGTTGTTTGTGTGGGTGATCCGTAAAGCCAACATGTGGCTCTGACGGAAGAAAAGCGTTGGTTGCTAGCTTGCTAGAGACCAACTCATGCTGAGGCAGAGCCATTTTGTTACAGATTTACTCTTCCTATTTTAGTATAAGTTTAGTCTAATTTTATAAAGTATTTCTGTGTAATTCTGTGAACAAATAAAAAAAAACTATTCTATTCTTTCTATTCAAATTGACATTCGAAAGCCATTTCAATGGCCATCGCGCGCATCCATTCTATACAATTTTAAATTACGAAGGCCATCAAAATGGCTTGGGCAATTTTGGATGGGCGGTTTTAGCGTAATTGCACAGCAGCTGTACGATTATACTAAAACCACTCATTAACACATGTAAGCCATTTCAATGACCATCGCGCGCGTCCTATCCATACAATTGCAAATTACGAAGGCCATTGAAATGGCTTTCATGTGTCAATTTTGGATGGTTGGTTTTAGCGTAATCACTCAGCCGGTCTAGTGTCCTTTATTGGACACAGACCAAAGGGCCCTTGCTTATGTAGTATCACACCAACGCATTCACAAGCGTGTAAACGACTTCCAAATGCCAAGTAACGCGCGAGCGGCAACGGGCGTAAACAGCACAGAATTGAATTGGTTTATTGTATTATATATATATTATAGTATAGTCTTCATAGACAATGAATTTCTGTTGCCGCAACAACATCAAATACTAAAAAAGGAATAAAATTAATATTTAAGGGGGCTCATACAACCGAAATGATTTTTAAGTCGTTTTTAAAGATAATCGTACGGAACCCTTGGTGCACGAGTCCGACTCGCACTTGGTTTCATTTTAAACTAGCGACCCGCCCCGGCTTCACTCGGTTTTATTATACGTAGTATAAATCTTCCTCTTGAATCATCTATTAAAAAACCGCTTCAAAATCCGTTGCGTAGTTTTAAAGATTTAAGCATACATAGGGACATAGGGACCCGGACAGAGAAAGCGACTATGTTTTATACTATGTAGTGACACGTCAACTTGTATTCATTCAGATATCACTAGATAGTATAAAATAAAGTCGCTTTCTCTGTCCCTATGTCATTATGTCCCTTTGAACGCTTAAATCTTTGAAACTACGCAACGGATTTTGATGCGGTTTTTTTTAATAGATAGAGTGATTCAAGAGGAAGGTTTATACGTATAATAAAACCGTGCGAAGCCGGGGCGGGTCGCTAGTACATAATATATTAGTGTATGCCATAGTGTTTTATTTTTAAAAGTGGAAACTTTGTCAATAGCCTTCAGCTTAAGTACTTTTATGTATTTAGATTTTAGACTAATAATCCTTGTTTGTAATTTTCTAGCTGTAAGTTTTCCCGAAATTCGAAAAAAAGTAAAACATAAAATAAAACTAATGTTTTTTTTAAGAAACTATCTTTAATAACAACGAAAATTACAATCAAGGAATAGAAAATAATTACAACTAGTATTCAGTAGTATACACTTGTATACAATTGAAACCATTGAGCTAACTAGAGACGGTTGCAAACAGTCTAAAGGTAGCTCAATTGATCCATGTCAATACCAGTCCGTACGTCCCCGAGACACTGGCTGCATTACCACGCTGTATGACAATGCTGATGCGCTGAGCCAGATACCCACCAGCTCTCGGGTCACGTGTCGCATCGAGATATGTTTATTGAGTACACATAGACATATAAAAACAGCTGTTATCAAGCTTGAGGTTGTTTTCCAAAGTGATAAGCAACAGACTGAGTCGAGTCGATGCCTCGTCACGAGATTAAACAGCCGTTCACAAGAAAGGAAGCCGACACCGGAACACCGTGCGCTCCCGGCCGTCCTAACTTCCTAACTGCCGGTGCGCCGGCAAATGTAAACGCGCTCAGAGAGACCGGCCGCTCAGTCGCGCGAGGCGTTCATTGTGAGCGGACGTGCATCAGCCGTTCGCGACCCACCTTTACACTGAGCTGTCACACCAATGTGAAGGAGGGGAAATTAATTTCCCCGCCTTCACACTGTCATATTTTCAAATTTCAGTGTGAAGGTGGGTCACAACCTCGTTCAACAGTGTTAACGCTGGGAATAACAAAACCTCGTTCAACAGTGTTAACGTTGGGAATAACAAAAAGCAGACTAAAACATTTCTTCGTTACCCACCTTACTACCATAGTGTTACGGAAGCGGGTTCTGTCTGGGATAGGAATCAAACGCTGTGGCTTCTGAAACGTGCCTTTATTCACGAGACACAGAGCACTTTACATGCACTGCAAAGCAAGGACACTAACGCAGCTTTTCTAAAAAATGCCCAATGCTTATTTCATTGGTTAACAGCTGCATTTGGGCATTAATAATGATGTTGTCACGAAGTATTGAATTTGATGTTCTCGTGTAAGTTAATTTTGAATTCGGCGTTATAAAAATTTCTGTAAGCAGTCTGGCCATGGTTACATAATTTTTATGTATTTTTTTTATTAATTCCGCCATTCCATGCCTCGCACACATTGTTGGTGCGGTGTCGAGCGTTGTAAATGCACCATTCTCGTATTGATTCAGCCTTCATGTAGCATTTATCGAAGTACGCTATAAATTTTTGCATTTTTGCATCTACTACGCTTTCAGCTGTAATGTATTGCCAACCTTCTAATACAAAATTTGGAGGTAAAAGTGGAAGGGCACAACATAATTGAACGATGCGTTTACAGACTTTAGATTTTATACCAACTTTCTTTGATTTACGCCAAAGGCTTTGCGTAAAGTGATAATAACATCTGTTTATAATTATACGGGGAAAAAAATTCTTTAAGGCATTCGTTATTGCTGGTTCAAAATCAACATGTATTATAGCAGGATTCCATTCTGGGATAACAGTTTTTATTAGATCAAACAGGATATGATAATTCTTCTTCCGTTTTGTTTGGCAATAAAGCATAAATGAGAGGCTCTACTTTAGTCGATTCAGAGGTGCTCCCTAAATCTCCGTGTATTACAATCAGTTGGTAGAACGGGCCTGGGACAGACTTAAATGTACCATCAATGAATATTTCCTTAATGTTTACCAATAATTCCTTTGCTTCGGCCGTTGAAAAAATTAGTAATCTGGTATCCTTTTCTTCATAATCTGATAATAAATATTTATGGAATTGAGAGGGTACTTCTACTTCGGTGAAATTCTTATATAGTTTTTTAACTTGAAAAGCAGTATTTCTGCTGTTGTATTGCCCTATACACCAACAAATATTCCAACGTTTGACACTGTCAAACGTTGGAATATTTGTTACTAAATCTAAACCTTTGTTTTTCAAAGGTGTCATCGATTTTTTAAAAATCATAGTGATACGATCATCAGAGGACTGAGCTTCGTTTTTGGCCTTTTCCAATGCTATTGAAACTTCATTGTTGGCATAACTGGGCACGCAGGTCATGTTATGTTCAACCTTCTTTACTATAATATCATTCTGAAAATAAAAATGTTATGGTCGCAGACTAATTGTAATTACCTTGTTGAAGAGATACCTAATCAATAAAAATGTGCTTTTACTCACTTTTGTAGTTACAGATCCAGAACACTTCATGTTTTTCCGCCGATTACAACAAAACCATATGATATTACCGTTCACATAAAGTTTTTGTTTAAGATATTGACGTCCTTCGAATAAAAGGACCTTTCCCCCATTTCTATGAATGATAGAAAACTTCTCGTCCAACCCACCATCACACTGAGCCACACCAGACTCCATTACAAAACAGGCCTTTTGAATTTAATAAAACCCAATTGTTGAATCCGAAAAGACAAACAATAAGTATAAGAATAAAGAATTTCTGACATACTCCTGTCATAATAAGAATCAACATCTTAAGTTTCTCAAGTGGACAGTACAATATCTAAAGAGGTTTGTAATAGAAATTATCAGAAGTGGAGGCAGCCAGCCTTTGTGGAGGACTAAAATAGGTAACTATAATTTCCTTCGCGACCCACCTTCACACTTAGCCTTTTCCCGTCATTCACACTGAGTTCCCCTCCTTAACACTAGTATGAAGGCCGGGATTTCTTTCACACCAGTGTTAAGGCGGGGAATTTAATTTCCCTACCTTAACACTGGTGTGAAGGCTCAGTGTGAAGGTGGGTAGCGAACCGCATCAGCGAGCCTTGCGTGCAAAAATGACTTCCCAAAAGGAAAAGGATGTATTATCCAATGTTCTAGAACTGTATAAAGACATGCCTAACTTATGGAACGAATGCAAGATGTTCATATTACACATTTTGTTTCATAAAAGAAGATATTGCTTGGTCCAACATTTTCTTTTTTTATTTCTTCTCACATTTACAGCCGCAGTTGCGGCAAGGGCGATTCCAATTTTTTGAAATTTTGAGAGCACAGGCGCCATACTCCTACTACGTTCGACAGGCAACTGAGTTAGGAAGGCGGCGACCGTGCAGTGTAATCAGAAAGTCCTTTCCGCCGTCACGGCGCACCGTTCCGGTAAATCGTGAAGTGTAATAGGCCTTTAAAGCCGCGTTGACACGATCAGAGCCAGCTCGGACCGACTGAACTCTGATACCTACTCGGACGCAACTCGGATTGTGGCAACCTCTAATCCGAGCGCACTCGGACGACGACGGCGTCCGATCTAAGTATACTCGGACCGTGTTCTACTCATCCGAGCTAGCTCGTATACGAGTTGGAAAACAAAACGGCGTCCAACAACAACAAAAACCACAAAATCCGTCATTTTTTGACGTTGACTCATAAAAATAATTGGTATAATGACGAAAATGATCCGAGTCAACTATGATAAATTTCAACAGCTATCCTAGTACACTCGTATGAAGCTACTCCTATGAGACAACTCAGTCAGAGCTAGGTCCGAGCTGGCTCTGACCGTGTCAACGCGGCTTTAAATAGATAATGCTGGACAATCCACACAGCATCATCTAGCTAAGCGATTGTGTTATGGAAATATAATTGAAACAATTAACTTTTATTTACAACTAGCGACCCGCCCCAGCTTCGCACGGTTTTATTATACGTATAAACCTCCCTCTTGAATCACTCTATCTATAAAAAAACCGCATCAAAATCCGTTGCGTAGTTTTAAAGATTTAAGCGTTCAAAGGGACATAGAGACAGAGAAAGCGACTTTGTTTTATACTATGTAGAGATTAAAACAGATGCTAACTGCTGATGCAAATGATCTAGAGGTAGCTCAACTGATCCATATCAATACCACTCATCGCGTTCCCAAGACGTTGGCTGCATGTCAATTCTGATTTTCTTCACAATAATATGCATTATTATTTGTGTGTTTTTACTGGGTACTAATTTAAGTTTATTAGTTGTTTATTATTTGATATAAGTTTTCCTGTGTTCCATATTATAACGCATTAAATTATTGTAATCTGTAATCACTACATAGTATAAAACAAAGTCGCTTTCTCTTTCCTTATGTCCCTATGTCCTTGTGTCAAGACATTGTGTCATTAGGCAAGAAGGAGATAATACACAATACACTCCCATGCGAGATTTTAGTGCAGATCACAGTTGAATACTTAGAATTACTAATAAAAATTGAATAATTAGAATTACTAATCACTACATAGTATAAAACAAAGTCGCTTTCTCTGTCCCTATGTCCCTTTGTATGCTTACATCTATAAAACTACGCAATGAATGTTGATGCGTTTTTTTTAAAATATAATTTATGAGTGATTCAAGAGGAAGGTTTACGTATAATAAAACCGTATGAAGCCGGGGCGGGTCACTAGTTATACATAATTAGAACTAGGTAACCGCATTAAAATAAGTCTCCTAAAATATGTGAGCGTACAGACAGCAGGAAGCTTTATGTGTAAAGATGTGGTTGCTAGTTAGAATAATGGATTGCCAGCTAGTGGGCGTGCATCCATCACGCGAAGGGCAGTGACGTGATGCGCGCACGTGATAGTAAACTCAGACAGCGAGGCGCGCAGGTGACCTGATGTATGAACGCATCTAAAGCCGCGTTTCCACGCTTGTCAGGCTCGGCAAGCGTCCACAAGCACAGGCGTGTAGAGAGGGCGTTTGGCTTGGCTTGCGTGAGCTTGTGGACGATTGTTTCCGATCCGCTGTGCGATTACGCAAAAACCACCCATCCAAATGTTGCGTTGTTTGTGTGGGTGATCCGTAAAGCCAACATGTGGCTCTGACGGAAGAAAAGCGTTGGTTGCTAACTTGCTAGAGACCAACTCATGCTGAGGCAGAGCCATTTTGTTACAGATTTACTCTTCCCATTTTAGTATAAGTTTAGTCTAATTATATAAATTATTTCTGTGTAATTCTGTAAACAAATAAAAAAAATCTATTCTTTCTATTCAAATTGACATTCGAAAGCCATTTCAATGGCCATCGCGCGCGTCCATTCCATACAATTTTAAATTACAAAGGCCATCAAAATGGCTTGGTCAATTTTGGATGGGCGGTTTTAGCGTAATTGCACAGCAGCTGTACCTCTACGATTACACTAAAACCACTCATTAACACATGTAAGCCATTTCAATGACCATCGCGCGCGTCCTATCCATACAATTGCAAATTACGAAGGCCGTTGAAATGGCTTTCATGTGTCAATTTTGGATGGTTGGTTTTAGCGTAATCACACAGCCGGTCTAGTGTCCTTTATTGGACACAGACCAAAGGGCCCTTGCTTGTATGTAGTATCACACCAACGCATTCACAAGCGTGTAAACGACTTCCAAATGCCAAGTAACGCGCGAGCGGCAACGGGCGTAAACAGCACAGAATTGAATTGGTTTATTTATTGTATTATATATATATTATAGTATAGTCTTCATAGACAATGTTTTCTGTTGCCGCAACAACATCAAATACTAAAAACAGAATAAAATTAATATTTAAGGGGGCTCATACAACCGAAATGATTTTTAAGTCGTTTTTAAAGATAATCGTAGGGAACCCTTGGTGCACGAGTCCGACTCGCACTTGGTTTCATTTTAAACTAGCGACCCGCCCCGGCTTCACACGGTTTTATTATACGTAGTAAAAACCTTCCTCTTGAATCATCTATTAAAAACCGCTTCAAAATCCGTTGCGTAGTTTTAAAGATTTAAGCATACATAGGGACATAGGGACAGAGAAAGCGACTTTGTTTTATACTATGTTGTAGTGACACGTCAACTTGTATTCATTCAGATATACATATATTAGTGTATGCCATAGTGTTTTATTTTTAAAAGTGGAAACTTTGTAAATAGCCTTCAGCTTAAGTACTTTTATGTATTTAGATTTTAGACTAATACTATATAATAATAATATATTTTAGACTAATACTATATAATAATCCTTGTTTGTAATTTTCTAGCTGTATGTTTTCCCGAAATTCGATAAAAGTAAAACATAAAATAAAACTAATGTTTTTTTTAAGATAACTATCTTTAATAACAACGAAAATTACAATCAAGGAATAGAAAATAATTACAACTAGTATACACTAGTATACACTTGTATACAATTGAAACCATTGAGCTAACTGGAGACGGTTGCAAACAGTCTAAAGGTAGCTCAATTGATCCATGTCAATACCAGTCCGTACGTCCCCAAGACACTGGCTGCATTACCACGCTGTATGACAATGCTGATGCGCTGAGCCAGATACCCACCAACTCTCGGGTCACGTGTCGCATCGAGATATGTTTATTGAGTACGCATAGACATATAAAAACAGTTGTTATCAAGCTTGAGGTTGTTTTCCAAAGTGATAAGCAACAGACTGAGTCGAGTCGATGCCTCGTCACGAGATTAAACAGCCGTTCACTTGTAAACACGGATTATGGGCTTCAGGAAGACTAGTGGATGTTTACTTGTATGTTAGGTTAGACAGTATCCTTATTCCATCACACTCTATACATTCAAAAACATAGATAACACGTAAACAGGGTGGTGGTGACACCAGTGTGTTTGAATGCAAAACTGCGAACTGCGTGTTACGTTTTAAGGCACAAACACAAAGACAAAATGTCTTTGCACAAACAGCACATCTGTACTGTAGTAGTTTCATTTTGTCTAGTTTAGGAAGAGATACGAAGTTACCTTTGTTGGCCACCAAATTCGGTTTTCGTATCTCTTCTTAAAATAGACAAAATAATAATAATAATAATTCCGGGCAGTCCACACAGCATCATCTAGCCTTACATCTTTTTCAGTGAGCTTGAGCAAATATGCGTTGCTGAAGTTTTTTCAGAAGTTTGTTGTTTGTGTTTTTGAAGTTTGTTATGTTTTGGTTTTTAGTTGTTAGCTTGCTGTTGTTTGTTATTCATAACAGTTTTTTGTTGAGCTTTCATTCATAAATTCGTCTGTTTGCAAAAAGTTTCTATGATTCTAAGTCAGAGCATTAGGTAGGTAGTGTGTGAAGTCCGCCTAACAACACACTAATAATATAAAGTAGTATCTGCCCGCAGCTTCGCACCCTTTGTTTCTATGGAAACGTCTCAAGGCTATTTATTTTATTTATTTATATAAATTTATTTATTTATACAGGGTGTAAAAAGACTACTATCGAAAAATGAAAGGTAGCAATCAGACCATGATTCTGAACATATTTATCGAAAAAAAAACGCAAAAAAAAAATCACCTTTTTAATTTTTTTTATTTTTTTATCTAGTTACACACCCACAGTACAACACTAAGAAAACATATCAACTCGAATAAATCATTTTTAAAAGCAAAAACAAATAAATTTAAAAAAAGTTGTAATGTATTGCACGCAAGTGAATGACCTCAACTCAGCTGTTTATGGCCGCCCGCACTAACAACACCGCTCGACTGCGCGAGCGAAATGGGTATCTACGCAAGATACATACATACATACGCTAGGTACGCACGTAAGTTACCGCGCTGCACGCTGGTGGTTGTCTGTATTTTGCCGACTTGGCATAGAAATAATACACTCAATTTTCAATCTGAAGATTGTAGGATCGAGCCCCTCCTAACACTTCTTCTATTAGAAAATTGAAGATATCATTTACATTTTACCTACCTGTACCCTCAGCCTGTACCTACTAAAATTGAATAGAAAACTCTTTATTAGTAGGTATAGTACTTAAACCTAGGTAACACACAAAGAAAGAAAAGAAAACAAAAATACTGCAACAAAGTATAAAGGGCAGCCTTATCGCTAAAAGTTCTCGATCTCTCCAGGCAACTTTGGGATGTTTTACTACTATTATGTATTCTGTGCTTTTTGGTCCAGGGTAAGTTAATTTTAGCTGGAAACGTTCATTAATCCTTTTACTAGTCGTAGTATTTATTCCCGCGAAAAAAATTAAATTACCTACCTATCTCATAATTCTGTGATAAAGATGTTAAAATTTGTATGCCCCATTTTGAACGCCCCATTTTGAACCTTACTAATTACTGAATAGTCTGCTTTGGTATAGGAAAACCATATTCCAATCATGCATGATAAGGTTTATAACAGCAGCGGTGTTTTTCTTTGTCGGACGAGAAGACCGGCAACGCCGCGGCCTCGTGAGAGTAATATTGTTCTGTGGCCGCGGGCGGGGCGCCGCGCGCGGCGTTGCTAGGCGCCGGCCGCGGCGACTTGCTTGCTTCATTTTTATTCGTCTTTTAGTCGGTGTTTAGTATTCGAACGTGCGCGATCGTTGTGGAAATTTGCGAATACTGTTTTGTTTTGTTGTTATTGAAACTGATTTTTAGTATGTTTGTGTGTTTTATTAAAAGTTTTTCTGTACATATTCTTAGAGTACTTTATGTAAATAGTGGAAGTTGCTTTCTGTGATTTCGGTGTGTTTTATAAACATGTTTAGTGCGAGGGAGTATGGATGGACAAATGCTCATTATTGCTCATGTGATAGCTATGGAGCTCTCGGAAATGCGTCAAGAGCGTTGCGCGTTTTCCCCCCAAGATACCCGAACCAGCAACACCCAGCTGATTCTCGGGTCATCACGGCAGCATATCAGAGGTGGCAGAGAGATAAATCGCAGAGTGCATGACCGACCATGTCTTAGACCTCGTAGAGAGAAACCCCCGAGTAGGGACGCGCTCTGCAGCGAGGTTACTTAGAGGTTGTGGAGTCACGGTTTCACATAAAACTGTACTTATTACTACTAAATACATACTGGGCTCAGCCTTGAACGAGGAGGAGATCAGTTTGAACCATTTCTGATTCGACCGAGGCTACAGCGTAATTAGGTAAGTGGTAAAATATCTACCGATAGCCAACTTGATAGGTAGCTTTTAACTTTAACATCTTTTCAACGTAATACCTACATCAAAGTCGCCTGGAAGAGATCGCTTTTAGCGATAAGTCCGCCCTTTATACCTAGTCTTAGTATGTAGTATTATTGTATGTTTTTCTTTTCTTTCTTTGTGTGGTCTTCTTTGTTTGTGTCAAGTATAATAAAGAGTTATCTATCTATCTACATAGTAGAGTAGGTTACTAAGTGTACGGTGTCCATTGCTCGCTACGAAAATAATTGAAAATCTTTAAACATTTTTATCTTCGGCTAGAATTTTTTTTTCGGACTGCGAATTTTTTTTTTGTTGATGGTTAGGGGTCCTCTGCCACCCCCCTTCGTTTTCGATAGTTGTCTGTTTACACGCTGTATATACTAGCACGATTATATCAACCAATATATATAACCAATATATATGCTATATCTATCTCATGAGAACTGGTTTATGGTGTGAAAAGCCTATGTGTCATACCAGAGCTATAACTACGTCTATTAAATTTTAGAACGATTAGTTTAGTAGTTTTTGCGTGAAAAAGGAACAACTTGGAGACAACAACTTGGAAAAGGAACAGTTTGTATAGACATACAAACTTTCTAGTTTATAATATTGTTATAGAAATAGAATAAAAACTATTTATTTGTAGGTATTTCAAAATAACAACTCAGGGTAAGTAAATATGTCCTTCTGATTCCCGTTTTCCCTCTGTTCAATATTCAAATTGACTGCCTAAAATCAGTTAAGTTTTTAAGAGCGCTATTTTTGTTTTACTCAAAACAAGTGTATTTACGCACAATGAAACCTTAGAAACGAATAACGTTTTCTCTGTAACCTTGACTCTCTTAAACGGATCGCGAGGCGTAAACAAACTTTAAAGTCATCATCATCATGAAAGTCATTTCTACTGTTTTTGTTTATTCTTATGCTACCTAAAAATGTTTTAAGTAGTGGTTCGTAGTGGTTTTATTGAATTACCGCAACTTCCTCCCCTAATGAGCGCCATAGCGCCCTGTCATCAGCTTTCGAGCATAGATAAAGGGATGTGTGACTAGATATCGGCATAATGCTTGCCTTTTAAAGTTTTCAGGCATTCCAAAGATCGGTCCAAGACTTGTGGGGATAATTTACAGGAAGGAGGCATAAGTTGTCGCAGAATGAACGGAAATATACTCGGATTTTGTCACAGTTTAGTCTTAGTCCTATTAAATCATGATATTCTGTTCAAGTGAACCTAGCTGGACCGCTGTTTTTGCAAAGGAATTAGCAGTTTCGAAAGTCCTTTCCTTGTGTTTTTGTTTATTCTTATGCTACCTACCTAAAAATGTTCGAAGTAGTGGTTTTATTGAATTTTCGCAACCTAAAAAACCACGACGAGATGGAGAGATACCTGACTGGATATCGGCATAATGACTTTACAAGTTTTGAGGCATTTCAAAGATTGGGATAATCGAGATCGATTCGTTTTAGATATTTGAAACCTAGTCTAGACTTCCATTGTACCACTGGTTGACATATGAATTTAACTTATAATCGATTTCAAGTTGGACAGTAAGGTCGCAGGACTTCTGGGGATATTTTTAGGAAGGAGGCATAAGTTTTGTCAGAATAAAGGCTCAAACACACTGCGCTGCAGTGCCGCGCCGCTGCTGTAGTGTATTTACATTTTTTTACTGGTAATGGTCGGGCGTTTGGCCACTATCTCACATAAGTGGAGATTCATATGAAATAGTAGATATATTTTTTTACGAAGATGCGCGGCAATAAAATGCGGTTCAGCCTTTGTTCCGCCACAACTTATACCTCCTTGCTAAAATTATCTCCAGAAGTCCTGATCTTTGAAGTGAACCTACGATTGTACAGAAATCAGCAGTTTCGTTACAGTAAAATGAGGTGAAAAGAGCCAGAGTGAATAGAAATAGATGAAATAATGGAACAAAACATCCTTTTATCTATAGTTTTAAATTAAATACTTGATTTTTATCAAGTGGATATTTACATGAAAACTTCTTTCTCTCATTAATTGTTTTCACACTTTAATTGCTGATAGAGCCAAGGAAGTGGGCACTAGACTGTAATATAATTGAAAACATAGAGCAAGGAGTCAATCTGTTTGACTCACAAAGGTTTTTGATTAACAGTACCTACCTCTTAACAATAATACTACCTCCTAAAAGGGGTATTACACTACACGGTATTCAGGGACCCTAACCCTAACTAAGAGTGGTGTAATAAGATTTAGGGTCCCTAAGGGACGGACCTGGACCCTGACGATATTCAGGGCCTGGTAGTTAGGGCCCTGAATAACATGTAGTGTAATACCGCTTTAAACTTAGAATAACTTAAAGATTGTATTACTTAAAAAAGCATTTTTTTTCTATACAAGGATTGATTTTAAGACCTAGACCATAACTAGGCTATGATTTAAGTTGGCGAGTTAAGATGACTAGTATATTAATAGAAAATAACTATGACTAATAAAATGAGGTCATATCTTGAGGAAGATGTTTATTTTGACACATGATGATAGCTTCTGAAAATTTATATGGATTTCTCACCTCTAGTATACTAGGAAATCATAGCTGACCTAAACCTCTGTTGACATACTTTTTTAGATTATGCTGGTTAGAACCCGGTTAGGAAGAGAAATAATGTCAAAATGCTTTATTGCCTTTAGACCTTAAAGGACTCTTGGACACGTCACAAAAGTCATGTTGCAAATAATTAAAAGTAGGCGATAAAGTGCTCACTTTGATTATTGTTCACTTCAATCTTTTTAAGGTAAATTAAAGAAGCCTTTACCTTGTTAGGTTGTTAGTTTTTGATTTGGAGTAAAACTCGTACCAAACTATTTTATCCTCCAAATAATCTGATAATTTATAGTAAGCCTTTTTATATAGTTTTGACAAATTGTTTGAATTTATTTACCGATAATTTTGCTACTCACTTAGTGTTTTGTTGTAGAAATATGTAGAATACACAACACAACACACTCAAATGGGAGATATCAGTGCAGTTCACATTTCCTCACTTAGAAGTAGCATGAGATACATTTTAAAGCTATAACTATTAACTCAAAAGAAACCAAATCATGGTAAATATCCTGTATTCAATGACATTTTAAAGCTCTTCTAAGGTTGCTTTCAGGAAGAAGAGACTGTCTAATTCAAATTCTATATAGGCATAAACTATCAGTAAAAAAAATCAAACAAATTGTCAAAACTAGTCTTTGGCTTACTATAAATTATCTGATTATTTAAATGATAAAAAAGCTTGGGACAAGTTTTGCTTTTAGTTTTGCTTGGAATTTAACAACCTAACAAGGTAAGAGTTTCTGTTCGCTTCTTTACCTTAAAAAGATTGAAGTGAACAAAAATCAAAATCATTATTTCCTAGTTTTAATTTTAATAACATGAATTTTATGACGTGTCCAAGTGTCCTGTAAGTCTTAACGAAATAAAGCATTTTGACTTTGACTTTGCATACTTTTATTGCCACTGACATCTCGTATGGGAGTGTATTGTCCATTATGCCCCCGCCTAACCAGGCCCCAACCAGCCGAGCTCCTTGAAGAAGATGGGTCTGTGGAAAATGCTGTACTACACTACTCAGAGACCAGATAAAAGAAGGGAATGTCTCATTGAGGCATAAACCCTGTCCAGACAAAAGAAACTGTCAATCAGAAAAAGTCCTGCTCTGGTTTTTCAAGGAGCTTGGCTGGTAGGTATTATGTTTTATATTGATTATGTTTTATTTATTAATCATAACATTGAGGTTTATCTTTTTAACCCTAAGGTGATGCTTGATCTACACTACTATAATAAATTTTATTTTTTTATTTATCAGTTTTATTTTTAACTAAAACTGAGAGTAGTATAATATATTAAGAAGGTTGTTATACAGTACCCACTAGCGACCCGCCCCGGCTTCGCACGGTTTTATTATATGTATAAATCTTCGTCTTGAATCACTAACTATTTAAAAAAAAACGCATCAAAATTGTAGTAATTGCATAGTTTTCAAGATTTAAGCATACAAAGGGACATAGGGACAGAGAAAGCAACTTTGTTTTATACAATGTAGTGATAACACAAGCTCTGCTTAATATGCTGTGTGAATGTTCAATATTATTTATTTATTGTATTTCGTTGGCTGTTACCCCAAAATATTTCATACAGTTTCAAAATATCTGTTGTCCCAATAGAAATGGGATGGCCATTGCCATTGATAACAGATATTTTGGATTAGACTTCTTTCAATAACATGCCTCTGTTTTAAATGAAATTTAGTAATAAATTCTAGTTGGATTTGTGACTAAATTATGGCTTATTACTATGAATGGACCAAAGCTATCGTTTTGCGGTGGTAACAGGCGAAACCAAGACAAGAAACTAGTCATTCTTTACAAATTGTTCTGTTCTATTACCTACTGTGAAGATTTTATAATTGGGGTTGTTTGGTATTCCTGAATTTTTCAAGCTAGTGTCATGACCCAATAAAGATAAAAAACCAATGTCTGGTACATGATAGGAACAAAGATTTTAGACGGAAGTTGGTAAAAAATGTTGAATCAATGCCAAAACTTACCTGATCACAATAACCTTTTATTTGTATGGATATTATAGTGCAAGTTTACTCACCATTATGCCAAGGGTTGGCTGGCTCGAAGTACTTTGTCACAAGCTGATTCTCATTGGGGAACCGAACTGATCGACTTTTCTTCTCTTGGAGTTCAAGAGACGGAGCACCGTCGGGGAAAACCGCCACTGTGTCACCTCTCGGGCATGCCGCGCCTTTATCAACATCGACAGACATATCTATCGTGAAAACTACAGTTACATGCTAACACTTTCGGCCACATTAGTTGTAATAAGTCCACACAAAAATACTAGTTACACTCGGGTTACGTTTTGACACACACCACAGCTGAGATCGATTTTTAAGTATCAGATACACGTTGGTGCAGCTACCGCGCATTCCATCGCGTTTTTTTCGGAATTCGTCGAGATTTTTTAATATTTTTTTATTGTTCGATTCGAATCAAAACATTCTGCACTTTTCAACACCGTTTGCCGCCATGTTGGATTGAATGAGACAAAAGAAAATTTCTGTTTGTACCACAAGAGAGCGCTGGTGTACAGCGATATTGCCATTGTAAAAATAAAGGTTCTGTTCTGACCATTGAAGAATGAAGTAGAATCACACGACGAAATACATGAACGAACGAAATCACCTCTCCTTCACGTGCCATTGTAAAATAAACTATGCCATCTAGCTACGAGTAGCAGAACTTTGAAAATGAAGCTTGCACTATAACATCCATACTATTAATCTATGTATTATGTACTTTTTCGTTTTTAAATAGGTACATCCTAGATATTCACCTTGACTATTTCATCCAGTTCGGTTTTGGGATATTCAAATAGCTAAGTGTATTTATAGCAGACGATTATTAAATAAAAAATATTTTATTGGGTAACTAAATTATTTATTAAAACTCAACATCACATACCTTAGAACTAAATAACTTACAACTACTTAAAGGAATACTTAAATACATGTATAATTTGTATAATTTTGTCATGATCTACCTCATGAATTGTATAAGTAAACATTTTTATGGACAGTAAAGTTATACATAGTTTTATCACAAAATATTTTCATGGTTGTACACTTGTGCATCAAATATGGAATATACAATCTACATTAATGTGATGTTTTTCTTAACTAAATTGGAACTAAAACATAAAATGTTACGGGACGTTGCTAAATACACGACAATTCACATATTAATGCTAATGATAAAGGAAAATACATCTTCTCGCTCAGGTATCTCATGGTGTGTCCAGACCAAGCGAACGAGAGCGAGCGAAGGCTAACGAACAAAAGCGAACGAACCAGTGTGTAAGTCATGGCAAAAGCAAGCGAGAGCCTTCGTATGCCTTTGCCGGCTTTCGCTAGGGTTCACATGCGTTCGTTTAGTTTGGACACTACAGCGAAAGCGAATGAACGTGCGGTACCGATCGTCCAATCCCAATCGTTCGCTTTGATGTAGGTTTTATGCATACTTCATATCAACCTCCTTACTCAAACCCTTACGGAACGTAGGTACTTGATCTTAGACTCAAACGACTATAGATAGAGCATGTCACAGTTAGGTGCGTTATGTCATGAGGAATAAAATCGGTACCTATTACACTACACGTTATTCAGGGCCCGGTAGTTAGGGCGATTAGGGAGCAAGGATTGCCGGGTCCGTCCCTTTAGGACCCTAAATCTTACTACACCACTCTTTATTAGGGTTAGGGTCCCTGAATAACAGTAGTGTAATACCGCTTTTAACCCTATATTCTGCAAACAGGGGGAGATTCACTATGACATAGGAGATTCCACGCCCAAATCGTGTGACGTCACAATGTGTTCGAAAAATACGATTTTGTCCGATTCTTGTCTTAGGTGTATAACACGCTTGGATTGGTCATAGTGAATCAGCCCTAGGGGGGCTGTTTTATTACAACACGATTGGTCTGGAATCGCCATCAGACCAGCCACGGGCGCACTGCAAGCAAGGCTAGGTTGGCCGGTTGCTTCGTTAGCTAGGGTGGTTTTGTTCCAAATCCTTGAACAGATATCGCTTCTACCTAAGCTTTACGTTTGCAGTGTGGTCCCGTACTTTTTCATACGTAAGGGGGCATTCATCCATAACCACAACTCCGTGAGGCAATTTGACGACACCGTGGTGAGAAGAGATTTACAAAAACGCGTACACTAATGAAAATAGATAATTCTGTGTTTTATTGCTTTGCAACGTAGATTTTATTCTCTTTTTTTGTCACTGAGATTCTAAGACGCGTAGGTAGTCAAGACAGTATCATAGTGACAAAATCTAAAAAAAATATTAATGTAGTTAGGAACTGCTAATATTCCTCGAAAAGTATTGCCTAGAACCCTTTTTTCCTTACTTAGATGGGATGACTTTTTTTTTTGCTTAGACTCGATAACAAGCCTCAAGTCTCCACACACTGAAGCCGGAGGCGGAGCTGAGGCGAAGGCGTGCCGGTTTTTCCTATGGCACCGCGCCGCCACCGCCTGCGGTGTGTGTGTAGGCTTTCATATGATTCAATAGAATACAACTCGCACGCCTTCGCCTCCGCTCCGCCTCCTCCGGCTTCAGTGTGTGGAGACCTTAAAAGCTTCACGTTATTAATGATTCCCTCTAATTTTCTCTTTCCACGGTTCGTTTTATACCCATCTCACTTTCACAATTTCTATATCCATTTCTCTATTTTGGAAGCCAAGGTGTGTATAAATAAAGTTTTTATAAAGTAATGCATGGATAACATCCACATACTAACAATATGATAAATATTATTTTACAATTTGTTTTAACATCCAATACAAAAATATTCGATAAATTTAACAGTAAATACTAACTCCGATTCTATACATATAAAATACATCATGATACAAAATAGTAAATACAACATTCACACGTTTTATGTTGGACTATACTTATTATAAACTAGTCTTTTCCTTTGTACACAGTTCTATCATCCTAGATATTTATTGTAAACAAAGAAAAAATTATATAGTAAGCAATTTTACGACAACGCACAAAATAAACCGCAAAGTTTCAAAATGATTATGGTTTTAAAATACTAGAACGATGATAAAAAACGATGTTTACATTGTTTCATACATCTGTCGACCGTTTTCAAACTCGAATGGAAAACTTTACGTTTGAATTTAAAGGTTTCCAGTTACTTTGTTAGTAATTATGTACTAATTAGTGTGTACCCTGTATAGAAAATATATTTTAATAAGCTGAGAACAAAAAAAATAAGACAAAAGAAGTTAAAATCCATCAAGCACAATGGAAAAGCTTATTGAAAATATTTTACACCTATTGTCACTCGTGGTAAATTACCTACAACGAAACTTTACCCAACAAATTTTTTTTGCTTATGATACAAGATGCAAACGTAAGGAAAGTTTAATGCAAGGTAACATTGTAATAACTCTAAAATAATTTTAGAATTACTTATGATTCATAGTCTGACTAGGATTTTTTATCCATCCTATTCGCAATTTTTTAACTTAACTAAATCTGTTTTTGACTTGTATACTTAATATCCAATAAACAGATACTTATCGGTCGTCGTCGTCATTCAGATCAGATCATTCTTAGACTATTAGTTTTTGTGAAGTTTTCGTTGTCCTTGTTTACATTAAATATCTTTGATTCTAGAAGCAATTAGGTACGTATAGGAAGAACAGTGCGATGGCATATAAGGCCAATTTACACGAATACTTATACGTATCTCAGATTTTAGAACTTGTGACGAATTTTTGACAGGTTTTGATTGAAACCTGTAAATAAATCTCGACAATGGTTTTTCATCAAACGACTTGAATCAATGGAGGTTGTCAATTCGACTTTACATCACAACTTTTTTCTGAATGAACCGATTTTGATACAAAAAAATTTTCTTAGGCTTCCCTTATCTCATACAAGTTTCTTCAGTACTTTTCAAGCTATCCCTATGCGTGTAATTTTTAGTTGGTTTTTTTGGTGCTTATAAAATAAAAAAAAACATCGAAATATCTTAGATGCGTTTAAGTATTAAGGTGTAAGATTTTAGTGAACATAAATACAAGCATGGAAATCATTAGAAGAGGTCTTTGAAAGAATAAGGCCATGACCGCACTTCAAGGTAGGTAGGCGGCTAGATTGGCTGGTTGTTACGATGGGACAGCGGTGGTAGAAAATACAGGGTGCAGCATAATATGAATGCTAACTAAACCGAAACGGGGTGATTCTGGACCCCGCAGGTATGAACACGTGATATGCGTTTTAAGGTTTGAAAACGGGAACCTATTACTAAGTCTTCGTTGTCTGCCCGTCTGTATGTCACCAGGCTATTTCTCAAGAAGCGCGATAGCTAGTTGAAATTTTCACAAATTATGTAATTCTAATGCCGCTATAACAACAAATACTAAAAACAAAACCAAATAGATATTAATTTGTGCTATTTATATGGCTCCCAAACAACAAACATTATAATGTTTGTTGGAGCCATATAACTATAAAAACGGCAAAAAAATAATTATTTTTTGCCGTTTTTTAAGTTACGGAACGTTTTTTAGTGTTTTTACACCCTTATGTTTTTGACTAATATGAATACTAAAGTGTATTTAGTTCCTTTGAAATTTAAAACCAATAATAAGAATGCAAGAATACACGTAGCATTTAATAAATATTCAAAAAACATTAAAAAAAAAGTTGTTCTCCTTGGGGTCCAGATTCACCCCGATTCGGCTGGGCATACATGTACCTAACGTGGCACCCTGTATTATATAACTTGACGAAGAATCGGCCACACAGATGTCGAACAAAATAGCTAGCACTTAGCAGCATGGCTATAGAGTTCAAAATCAGAAAACAGAAATCAACGCCCTTCATCCGGGCGATTAGCAAACGTTTGTAGTGTGGCCGGTGTCATACATTTTCATACGTTTGTTTTCTCAATTTTTAAATAACATCTCAATACCTTTCGCAGTGCAGCCATAACCTTAGTTAAGGCACTCTGAAAGCAAATCGACGCGGATTTTTATATAGCATATAGTATCTCCTTATAGATACACATTTCTATAAGGATAAAAAACGCATTCGGTCAAAGCGTTTCTTGTTTATCTTACAAGAAAATTGAAAATTTAGTTTTATTTGTATTTATGGATATTCTGGACTTACGAACGTAACAAACAAATGTCATTATTGAGGCGTTTTCGTAATGTCAAAAAATAGTTAAACCTGACTGAAAATATGGCTTTCTAGGATTCCGTAACCGAAGGGTAAAACGGGATTTATTCTAATACTCAGTTGTCCGTCAGTCTGTATATCGAGGCTATATCACATGAACCGTGATAGTCAGAGAGTGGAAATTTTCACAGATGATGTATTTCTATTGCTGCTATAAGTACCAACAAATACTAAAACACAGAATCAAATAAATATTTAAGGGGACTCCCATGCAACAGACATGTTTTTTTGCCGTTTTTATACATTAGGTAAATCAATATCTTTATTTCTTTAGGCTTACAAAATAAGCACTTAGACAAGTCTAATTTAAAACTATAAGTAAGTATGTATAATTATCAAAATAATATAAGAAATAAAGTGATAATTGATTTTCCTTCGTTTCAATATTTTGTCCACTAGTGGAAGAATTATGGTACAGAACCCTTCGTGCGCGAGTCCAACTTGCACTTGACCGGTTTTGCTTTACTTTTATGGCAGGCGGCGTCCTAATTGGGAGCGATCGTACGATGGCGCGATGCGTTTGTCATCTCACGATCAAAGTGGTCGTGCGATGACCTAACAGGTGTCCTAATAGATCGCGCGATGTCCATCGTGTGATGCCGTCGACGATGATGACGCCCCTTGCGCGTCAACGCATCGCATAGGTAACCGATTAGGACACTCAAAAGAGATCTGTTATTTTGATTACATGATCGCACGATCAAAGGCATCGTACGATTATTATTAAGCATTTTATGTGCTCGCACGATTACTTGCGAGGTTCAAATAGGACACTCTGATGAAATCTGTATGTTTAAACTCATCGCACGACGAGAACGCATCGTGTCATCGTACGATCGCTCCCAATTAGGACTACGCCTTAGAGCCTGCAAACGTTGACACAAAACACTACCACTTTATTTTTCTTCTGCGAAAGAAACTTACCATCTTTTAGATAATTAGATCTACAGTAAATACGGTTATGACTTAGAAAACGCCTCAATATTTGTTTTCCTTTTGATCACACAATGAAGTAAAACTTAAGACTACCGAGTTTATTCATAAGTGTCTTATAACGTCGTGATAGTTGACAAAAAATTGGTCCTGATCCATACCATATCACAATCCGGACATGGAGAAATGGTAGAGCCATTTCTCCATATCAAAGGTTAAAATCGAAGTCGACATGTCTGGTAGAGATCGCTGTTCAGCGATAAAGACCGCCGTTTGTCACTAAGTCTAAGTAATATATAAATTTATTGTATGTTGTTATTTTTTATTTAAATTTGCAATAAAGTATTATCTATCAATCTATCACGACACTATAAGACATATTCTCCCGTAATATAATGTTCCCATATTCTTACAATAACTGTAATATAGTATTTGGTTCTGTATATTTAAATGTAATATATCTTATATACTATGACACTCACTGACTTTCCTTCTTAATTTTCAGATCAAGAACTCCATCTGTAAAAGATAAGTTTTATAAAATTATATTCAGTTATATTAAGTTTTATAAACTTATTCTACTAATATTAGTCACTACATAGTATAAAACAAAGTCGCTTTTTCTGTCCCTATTTCCCTATGTCCCTTTGACTGCTTAAATCTTTAAAACTACGCAACGGATTTTGATGCCGTTTTTTTTAATAGATAGTGTGATTCAAGAGGAAGGTTTATACGTATAATAAAACCGTGCGAAGCCGGGGCGGGTCGCTAGTAAGTAATAAACGCGAAAGTTTGTAAGTATGGATGGATAGCTGGATGGATGTTTGTTACTGTTTCAAGCAAAAACTACTGAACGGATATGGACGAAATTTGGAACAGAGATAGATCATAGTCTGGAATAACACATAGGCTATATTTTATCCCGGAATTCCCAGGGGAACGGGATTTGATATTCTTTTTAAGTTAATTATGTTACTAATGCATAGTTTAGTAGGTTCAGTTTCAAAAAAAGCTTCTAAAATTTGTTTACGATCTGCAGAAATCGTTCTGTTGGTCTGGACGTTTTCAATGTAGTTATAATAATAAAAATGCATCTAGTACCCATAACACAAGCTCTGCTTAGCTTGGGGCTAGACGATGCTGTGTGAACTGTCCGGAATTATTTATCACTACATAGTATAAAACAAAGTTGCTTTCTCTGTCCCCGTGTCCCTATATCCCTATGTATGCTTAAATCTTTAAAAGTACGCAACGGATTTTGATGCGTTTTTTTTTGACAGATAGAGTGATTCAAGAGGAAGGTTTAAACATATAATAACACCGTGCGAAGCCGGGGCGGGTCGCTAGTTTATATATTTTGTAAAACATGATCTTACCATCTTCTAAAGCACAATAAGCTATACGCCTCGGCGCTGACTGTTTCCTTCCATGCGATTTCCTCCTACCCTCATTCACACATAAATTCAACACCTCACTACTCGAATCTAAACTCAGAGACGTAACATTAGAACTCAATTTATCATTGGCAATGAACACCGTTTTCGCATACACCTTCCTTTTATCATTGAATATGTGATTAACACTCTGCTGGACAAGTTTTCCAATTTTACATTCAAATATATTAGTATCTATTTCGCTTTTAATGTCAATTTCCTGTTTGACTTTGATTTCTTTCATCTCCTTATCTATTAGTTCTTGTTTCATTCTGTCATAGACATCTTCGTGTTTTACATCGTAGATCATTTCTTCTTTTTTTATTTTGATGTTGTTTTTTATATCTTCAGTAGGGGACGGAGCGCGGGTTATTTTCTTCAGTGGTGGGGGAAGCCTGACTTCTATCGATGGCACTTCTGTTAGATCTGATCTTGATTGAAGAATCTGTAATTAAATAAAACCTGTTGATGATAATGTGCCTCTTTGGTCCCTTTTACAGATTGCCCTTAATAATCGGTAATTAATATCTTTAATTCTTTAGGCTTACAAAATAAGCACTTAGACAAGTCATATTTAATACTCTACACTGGTTGTTTTAATGGATCAGGCATAAATTTTGAAACACGTAGTTGTAGTTCTGGAATAAAACACAGGCTTTTAATAATTTTTGACGCGGGTAAAGTGTTTACTAAGGCAATTTCAAAAGGTTCGTCTCTACAGACGCACTACGCGACTCTCGCGTGAAAAGAAAATAATGTATGTAAATACATTATTTTCTTTTACGAGATGCCAATGACTCTTTGCATTTAATTTGTATTTAGAAGTAAAAAAAGAAGTAGTAAGTGTTATCTGAATTAAGTAGACCTTCTACTTAAATCATGTAACACTTACTTAGCAAGATGGCGTCTAATTTATGCACAAAGATAACGTTTACCAAACCCAAATAACGTTTTCCTAAACAACATGGCGTATCCCAAAATATACTGCGTCTACCAATACATAATGATAGCGTCCCCTTACTTGAATGGTGTCTCTTCTAAACATCACCTGAACAATATGGAATCTCTCTCCAAAATGGCGTCTCCCGTACCAACATGGCACTCACCTGCACAAGGTACCTCCGCAACGCAACGCATTTATCCCGCACCGACTCGCGACGCGCTTGTAGAGCACGCCTATCCGCTAAAGCATCATCTCTACAAGCGCGCACTGTACATAGCTCGCGCGTCAGTCGACGTCTCCCTTACCAATATGGCGTCTCTCTAACTAAGATGGAGTCTCCCTTACCAAGATAGCCGGCTCCCATACCAAGATGGCGTCTCCCTTACCAAGATGGCCGGCTCCCTTACCAAGATGGCGTCTCGCTTACCGTCATGGCACTCACCTGCACAAGATACCGCCGCAACGCAACGCATTTATCCCGCACAGACTCGCGACGCGCTTGTAGAGCACGCCTATCCGCTAAAGCATCATCTCTACAAGCGCGCACTGCACGTAACTCGCGCGTCAGTCGACGTAGGTGCTCTACCGAGCGTCGGCGACTGTTCTGCGAAGCCAACTGAAAATTAATACAGAAGTTGAGAATTAATATTGCTAAGGCTAAACTATATAAGCAACTAGTGACCCGCCCCGGCTTCGCACGGTTTTATTATAAGTATATAAACCCACCTCTTGAATCACTCTATCTATTAAAAAAAACCGCATTAAAATCCGTTGCGTAGTTTTAAAGATTTAAGCATTCAAAGGGACATAAGGACATAGGGACAGAAAAAGCGACTTTGTTTTATAATATGTAGTGATACTTAAATACTGGCAGCGCCTTGCGGTTTCAGCCGCGGTAATTCCCGTTCCCGTGGGATTTCTGGGATAAAATATAGCCTGTGTTATTCCAGACTATAATTTATCTCTGTGCCAAGTTTCATCCATACCGTTTAGTAGTTTTTTTTCATCACATTTGATAACGAGAGTGAGGGAGATAGTGCAATTGGGTCTCGCTCTTGTCGGTTTTTCCATCACATTTGTTAACGAGAGTGAGGGAGAGAGTGTAATTGGGTTTACTGCACTGTAATATGTTCTGTGCACAGGCTTGATACAGACCGCTAAGGCCGAAATTCGACTTGATCATTGTCATCTTATGGTGGCACTTCACATGGCTATTTGTGTTTGCTATTGAGTGTGTGTTGTGTTTGGGAAAATGTATGACGTTCAGACGAACATGCAAAAAGAGGCAAATAAGACCATCCACACATGGCACTCAAAGAACAAACAGACCAACACTTGGCTGGCAGCAGACTCATGTGTTTACCAACAATATGGCCATTGTGTGGACGGCTTATTTGGGTATTTGACTGCTTTGATGTGCCTCGAGAAACCGACAAGCGCACGGTAACGCGTATTTGGTATTGGCCTTATTTGTTAAAGAGAAATAATAATTCCGGCCACAGAATTTTTTTTTGGCCACGTGGCCAAACTTCTCATTTAATAACTAAGCATCGAGAAATTGACATAGCCTCTAATAAACTAATTCATCTTCTTTACAACGCCATCTAAAAATGTTAAAGAAAGCGTCAAGTCAATATCAACAATTATTCTAACTTGTCCTTCTGATTATACATTGCCCACTAATTTACTAAGTCGGCCACGGAATTTGCAACTCATCACCATTTTACGTTTTACAGCTTCAATACAAGGTCCTCAAATATTATATATTCAAGCTTCAATAGACAACATCATATAATTATTACTTAACATGTAAAATAATACTTCACATTCTTTTATCTTGAAAAATATAGCCTCTGTACGATTTGGCGCTAGCTAGCGACATGACAACAACCGGCCATTTGCACCAATCAGAGAGCGCCATTCGATTCTTTTACCGACCCGCCCGTGTTTGTTTATTGTGTTTGTTCGTGCGTTCGTATTGCAATAGTTTCATCTGTATTTCATTTATATATGTTTATGACATCGTGAAGAGAATCGCTAGGGGTCCAACTTTGGTTCAGGTGATTGACCCCAAAGTTAAATGACCTCAGCCTTAGAGGTCAATGAACTCAAAAAAAACATGAAGAATTACCCCGATTCAGAGCATTCCGATATGAGTTGATTAGGTTCAATTCGAGTAGGGGGTGCATTTCGAAATTTCGAAATTACGTAAATTCGAAATTCGTAGGACTTTTTTGGCATTTTTCAATTTCGAAATTGGAGGCCTCAATTTCGAAATTTCGAATTTTTTGGTTTCCATGATTTAACCACGGAAGAAATAATAATATGGGTACCTTGTATACCAACACCTCAATATAATACCCCCCGACCAGTGCTGAAGCTCTCTAGCTGCAACAAGTAACCGCCTGAGGAGGTGTCTCAGCTCCAAAATGCTGGATGCCCTAACTGTTTTAAGAGCTTATTACCAACCACAGTAAAATATATTACAGCGTGCCACAGACACAAATTTCCTACATATAGAATAAAATACGCATATAGGTAATTTAAAAAAAGTCGTGTTTACATAATTTGATTTTGCAAAGGTTTTTTTTTATATCTTCCATATACATCAACGTAAAATCACAGAAAAAAGTTAACCGGATAGTAACCGGATACTAAATAAAAACTACAGATACAGCTATATGAGGATCAAAAAGATGAATCAGGATTCAGGATCTCGTGAAGTCAGAATCTACACAGCTGGCTTCAAAACCGTAACAGGGACGGGAACCGGTGCTCACTTAATGGACCTCTTATGCATATCAATAACGCTAGGAGAACACAGCTCCATATTCTAATGTGAATGTGTAGCAATAGCCCAGAGAGCTGTACACAACAGAGGAATCAGCGATGAAGGCGTACGTAAAACGTATTCTCTTTGACAGCGCTGCCATACTCAGATCCCTGGAAGGTAACAGCTGCAAGTCCATTCTTGTGTACGAATATCACTTAGCATTAGAAAAGATAAGAAAGACCAAGAACAGGAGCATCATTCAGTGGATCAAGGGATATAGCGGATTACTAGGAATGATGACGCCGCTCATGAATTGACACGCAGGGGATCGGAAACGATTACAGAAGGATCATTGCCCTTCCTACCTCTGCCATTCTCTTTGAGAGATGGACTAGGCTCAGAACAATAGATATGCATAAAGAGCGACGACACACCTGTTTGAGTGCAGACAAGCCAGAGCGGCGCTTCCATTTATATAGATATCACCGACGCTAACAAATCGCTTCCTTTACCTAAATAGATTGGACATGCATATCCTGGTGGGAACATTAACGGGACGGGACACTGCTCACTAAAGAAATAGTTATTCAAAATTGGAACGACGGACAATCCTCTTTGCAGAGGATGTCTCAGCGATGATGAAACAGCTGCCCAGGTAATCCTTGAATAACAACACAATGAACATAAATCCACAACTTGCCGATGTCATTCCGCGAAACCTGTGAAAAATCAAGATCTCAGGAAGATTCTGCGCTTCGGGATGGAGTAAGGCTGGCCAAGTTAGCAAAATGAACGCGTAATGGATCAAACTGAGTCCGAACACGGAACCGCTTTGTTCGAGTGGATGGAATATCCACAAGGTAAGGGTGGTAATGCGCCGTACGCCTACTCGTCCTGGAGTAGTAGGGAGATGGTGGAATCAAGTAGTGAAGTTCCTGTGAGCATCTCCGAAATGTAACCTATGAAAGATCGATAGGCAAGCGACATTGCGACGGTGTTCAAGACTTTGGACCTTAGTTTCCTCAAGGTACTGCTCGCCATTAGGTCTGAATTCTATCGAGTCTAGAGCCGCTAGCTGATACTTAGCCGAACCATCAAAACGTGGCAGAAATACTCAATTCCAGATCGAACCTGTGCTTGATATAACGATACAAGCTGTCCCGGTGTAAAGTATCGCTGAACCTTGTTTAGGATTCCTAGCTTCATGGCTGCTATTTTAGCCTTCGACTCAATAAAGACACCAAAGTTAAGAGTTGGTGTGAGCGTGACACCGAAATGCTCCAGTTGATCCTTTATAGCTACACCGGTACATCTCGGAAAAAAGGAGCCTGGACTAACGGACTCTGTTTAGCAGAGAAAAGATATGCTTGTGTTTTGGTGGCATTGAAATCGACCCGATTGGCCTCGCCCCAATCTGAGACTACCTTAAGGGTCAAATTGGCTGGCTCTGGCGTTAGACAGGTACCTGTCTATCACGGTGCTGGCGTCTACGTATCCAATAATACCGGTCTGGGTCTCATTGCCAGGCTTCAGCGATACGACTGGGAGGTTGCTTTGTCACTGCTATACGTGCAGTGCAAGCGCCTCGGTGACACTTGATGTAGTAAAATTGAAGTATTTTAATATTTTTTATATAATTAACTCTATCTTAACTCTTTAACTCTATCTGTAAAGAAAGGGAGTCACAGAATAGAATAAAAGTTATATTTTCTGTCCGAATTTCGAAATTTCGAAATTGAGCTTCCGAATTTCGAAAGCCAGTTTCGAAATTGAAAAATATCGAAATTGGACCCCCTAAATTCGAGTGACGGATCCGACACAGAGTACCCCGACTCCACGTGGTCTTGTGCGTGGCGCCCCTAGAGTGTATTTAATAAGCCGGAGGCGTGAAGGGAGTGCAGCCTCCGCCAGCCAAAAAGGCGACCAAAAAGCCGAAGCTGCGGAGGTGAGCAGTGGTGCAACTGTGCAAGTGGTGCAACCTCAAGGTCACTTTTGTTAAGGTCATTGTACTTTAGGTCAAAGGTCAATGACCTTGACCCAAAAAAACTATAAAACAATAGTTCATTATGTAATAATAGTGGCTTTAATATTTTATATGATGACAATTTTAGGTAAATTTATCCATCGATAAATGTAGGATGACTTACATTTTAAACATACTAAATTATAAAATTAGAAGCTAATAGAAAGACTATTTTGGTGTCATATATTAATACTTTAGAAGTTTGCTATTTGAATGCATGCCACAAATTAAGATGCTAAAAAATAACCACCGTGCTGAGTTATATTTACAGTGGCTTACATAGAAGATAACTAGTGGCTGAGATACTGTTATTCAGACGCGCGTTGGTTGTGGCCGACTTAGTAATTTAGAAGGTTACTTATATTTTCTGAGGCTAATAATGCTATTTAAAAGAAGCTTGTTTAATTAGTAGCCTTTGTTAAATAGGCGAATAAGGAGAAAACATTGTCAAATAATCTGTCCACACATGGTGATTGTTTGCCAAATATGTCAAATACACAAATACAAATAGCCATGTGAAGTGCCACCATTAGACAGTTAAAATTGTATGGTCGGGTCGTCTTAAAGAACAACAGTTCACCTAATTGAGAAGACATAAGATTTGCTTATGCATATAATAAATTATGCTGAACCCTAGTGCCTAGGTAAACCTTACATTGGATTCAAGACAGTACTAACCAGGGATGTTGCGAATATTCGCATCTGCATCCGCAACTGCGGAACTTCCGCATCAATTAATAATAAAAATAATCTTTTATTCAGACACAAGATCCACATAATTAAGACATCTTTACAGACAGGTTTATTATTAGGTATCTGTCTGTTGCCCGTGCTAACACGCGCCAAAGGCCCTGTCAGAAAACCAGCGTTGCTCAACTATATGTGGAGCAACATTATGCTGAGACAGGACCTATTGGTTTGCTAGCATCACATGTGAAAGAAAGAAAGAAAGAAAGAAAAATCATTTATTGCCTATTACATTTCTTAACCTACACTAGAATTAAAAACAATAATAAAAAAACTAATCATAGGCAAAGGGAGTAGATTCAGCTATGTGCTGCATGCAGAAACATGCGGCGCTGATTTTAAATCTACTCCCCTCGGGTAGGTGGTCACCGAGAAGTTATGTGGTGGCGGGTTTAACCTAAGTTCTTACATGTACCTACACAAATAACATATTTACTTATTTAAGACAATGGTTACTTCTAAAGTGTGCTCATGCCTTTACATATTTTTTCTATTTAATAGTGGAAGGTTTCATACATAATACATTGTTATAGATACTTATACAAACTGGGCTTATTACACTCTAGTTTGAATTTATTTGTGTGATAGTTCTCCTGAGGCACCAGTCTCATGAGAGTCTGGGCAACCGGAGACCTTATGAGTGAGTGTGTGTTGTGTGTGTGTGTGTGTGTGTGTGTGTGTGTGTGTGTATGTGTATGCGTGCGCATGTGTGTGTATGTGTTTGTTTGAGGATGTGTTTGTGTGCGTGAGTAATGTGCCTAAGTGTTCAGATGTGCGTGTACTGTAGTTTTATGGGGTATTGAAAGAGCGGTTTGAAAGTTTAAAGGTTGTTTCTATCATGTGCTTCTGTCGTGAGAGTAGGAATATTTTTACTTTTCTTTTAAATGTAACAACGCTTATTTTAATTCTGAATGGAGGTGGTAGATTATTCCAGATCTTTGAAGCCCTGTATTTGAAACAACCCTTAACGCCATTCGTCTTGTGATTTGGGATAGCAAGGAGATTAGTATGTTTGGAGCGTGTGTTGCGATCATTTGAATCCTTAGACCAAGTAAACTTATCAAAAAGATATTCTGGTTTCTTGTTATAGAGAATTTTTTGAACAGTGCATGCTAAATGAAGTTCTCTTCTGTCCTTCATGTTTAAGATACCTTTTTTTGCTAGGTATGGACTAATGTGTGATCTTCTAGGTATAGAAAAGCAGAACCTCATACATGCATTTTGCACTCGCTGGATGGCGCCTTCTGTCTTTACCCAGAGCCTAGGACCATAAACGGCATTACAATAGTTAAATGGAGAAAGAACAAGAAGGTCGCACAGCATCAGTCTAACCTCTTCCGATAAATATTTCCTGATAGTGTAGAGGACTTTAAGTTTGTAAAAAGCGTTCCTTATTTTCTCGTTTATATGTTTGACGAATCTCATTTCACCATCTATAACAAGTCCTAAATTCCTAGCGTCCTGTTCTATGGGAATAACCGTATTATTTATTTTCAGTTCCGGGTTACCATTACGCGCTTTCTGTATTTGCGTCTTTGTACCCAGAAACATCATTTTAGACTTAGCGGGATTAAGAAAAAGCGAGTTTTTGGTGGCCCAAGAGAATATCTTTTCAAGGTCTGCATTTACAAGATGCATCGCTTCGGTTACATTTTCCGGCTTAAAACTGTAGTATACCTGTGTATCGTCTGCATAAAGATGATATTTGCAGGTTTCTATGTGCTCAGGCATGTCAGCGGTGAAAATTGAGAACAGGATTGGGCTCAATATGGACCCCTGCGGTGTGCCTGTAGGGACCTCTGTCATGTCAGAGCATAGCTTCTCGCCGCAATGATTTTGTAACTCTACATATTGTTCTCTACATGACAAATAAGATTTAATCCACTTGCAGGTATCTTCAGAAAAGCCATAATATCCCAGTTTAGCGACAAGTAGGTCATGGTTTATGCAGTCAAAAGCGCGCGAAAAATCTAGGAGAACAAGCACAGAGCAGAGCCCAGCATCCGACGCAGTTATCAAATCATCTGTGACCCTTAGTAGTGCGGTTTCAGTGCCATGACTTTTCCGAAAACCTGACTGATATTTAGGAATAATATTCTCTCGTGCAAGATGGTTTTCTATTTGGTAGAGCACTATCCTCTCTAAAACTTTAGACAAGACTGGGAGAATGCTGACTGGTCGCAAGTCTTTCACCTCTTCAACTGAGCTGGACTTGGGTATTGGTCTGACCAGGGCGCGCTTCCAGTTGTTTGGGAACTCATTTGACAAGATAGAGGTATTTACAATGTTGGTAATTATTACATGTATAAATCTTAGTTATATTTAGTGGGTACTTACAGTTTTTTGATGTTGGTAAACTAATAAAAATATTGTTTTCTTTCTTTATTTCTTACATCTGTATCCGCATCCGCGGATGCGAGCCTCTAAAAATCCGCCTCCGCATCCATCCGCCGATGTGAAAAAAAAGACTCGACATCCTCAACAACCCTGCTACTAACCAATATCTATCTATGTAATGTATTGTATTAAGTATATTATTCATTTAGTTCCCATAACACAAGCTCTACTTAGCTCGGGGCTAGATGATGCTGTGTGGTTTGTCGATTGTTATTTATCTTGTTAACACCCTGACTTTTTCCACAAGTGGACGAAAGATTGCAGCGAAGAGAAAATCAATTAACACTTTATCCTACTTCACTACATAGTATAAAACAAAGTCGCTTTTTATGTCCCTATATCATTATATCCCTTTGAATGCTTAAATCTTTAAAACAACGCAACGGATTTTGATGTGGTTGTTTTTAATAGATAGAGTGGTTCAAGAGGAAGGTTTATACGTATAATAAAACCGTGCGAAGCGAAGCTTGTTTCTTATATTATTTGGATAATCATGCACCCATAGTTTAAAATTTGACTTGTCTTAGTGTTTCTCTTGTAAGCCTAAAGAAATAAAGATATTGATTTCTGATTTATGATAACTGCGATCACAACCCACCAGCCAAGCGTGACATGACATGACAGACTAAGCTAAGGCGCAAACAACACCTAAAGTGGGGCCCTACTTATATTATCTTATAAATCTGTTAAATAAAGGAATTTTCAAAATTCACTCGTACAGTTTGTTATACCTACCTATCATAAGCTATTTTAATGCATCTGTAGTAGTTTCATTTTATCTATTTTAGGAAGAGATACGAAAACAGAGTTTGGTGGCCACCAAAGGCAACGTCGTATCTCTTCTTTGACTAGACAAAATAAAACTACTGCATTAATTTAACGAGAGAATTTTGAAAATTTAGGTCCACTTTTAGGTTCACTTTAGGTGCTGTGTGCGCCTTATAGACATAACAACGCTATGATTTCCTAAAATAAAACTTGATTCCTTTCCACACTCAAGACATAACACCGTACACTATCATACCATTCTGATCTCTACGTCACACTTTTAAAGATCAGTATCCTGTGATCGTAACTTGAACGTGTGGTAAACCATAGAATTTTGTAACAGTATACCTAGTATAAGTTGCATTCTCACGGCGTGATGTAGCACGTTTTGTAATAGTAGTTAGTAGCCTGTGACTTCATTTAAATTGATTGACATGGATCAATTGAGCTACCTTTAGACTGTTTGCAACCGTCTGCAGTTAGCTCAATGGTTTCAATTGTAAATACTAGTTGTAATTTTTCTATTCCTTGATTGTAATTTTCGTTGTAAATAAAGTTTGTTTATCACTACATAGTTTCAATTGATTAGATTTATTTAACGACTTCTATGGCTCAGGCAAAGAGCCCTGCTTCGGGTTCAATTCCCGCGGGTAAAATGTTTGAACGATATGCAAATATTTCTTCAGGATATTTTCTATGTAATATTAAAATCTAAAGATGTATTGTATTAATTCATAGTACTACGGGCCCCGCGGCTTCACGCGATTTAAAATTAAGGTCTCCACGCACAGAAGCCGGAGGCGGAGCGGAGGCGAAGGCGTGCGAGTTGTATCCTATATAATATAAATATTGAATCATATGAAAGCCTACACACACAGCAGGCGGTGGCGGCGGCGGCGCGGTGCCATAGGAAAAACCGGCACGCCTTCGCCTCCGCTCCGCCTCTGGCTTCTGTGTGTGGAGACTTCTAATGAAAAATAGCGTGTATAATTTATTCCAGATAAGGTAGAAGTAGTTCTATTCATAATTTCAGCGCAATCCTTTAAGAACTTTAGGCGTGAAGACCTGACAAACCTCCGTCCATCCATAAATCCATCAAAGGAAAAAAATCATTATAGGGGTGATATATATCTACGGTAAGGCCAATTTAATAGGTAACATTTGACAATTCATCAAAATTCAACAACGTAACCTTGTAACGGCGGGCATAATATGAGAACTGCACAATTGCTAAACTTTTTTCAATTAAGATTACATATTTATTGTAATAATGACAGATGCACATAAAGACAGGGCGCTAAGGCGCTCATTAGGGGAGGCCTATGTCCAGCAGTGGACTAATATAGGCTGATGATGTTGATGAACTGAATAAATGCAATTTTTTTGTTAAATTATGTAGGTACTTGTTACTTAAATTTACGAAAGAAAAAATAATAATGGGACAGGGATTCGCCTGATGATTTTTTTTTTAAATTCACATAATAATATGTTTCAAGTCCGTATCAATTAATTCACTTTAATCTATGTTTTTATGCAGGTCACCTCACTATGAAGATAAAACTGACAGACATTAAATGTTACCTATTAAATTTGCCTGACTACAGTATCCATAACACAAGCTCTGCTCAGCTAGATGATGCTTTAAGCAATTTTGATTTATTATTATGGGTGGAATTTCCAAAAATACCTTCTTAATCGGGTATCTGTGTAGTGAAAGGTACATCCAAATATCCGCTTTCCAGCTTCGGCGTTTTGAGCTGGGCATGTTGTTTCCAAAAAATCACTTGTCCTTTTATTAAGGCAATATGTCATATAGCGTGGTAATGCAGCCAGTGTCTTGGGGACGCTTCCGACTGGTATTGACATGGATCAATTGAGCTACCTTTAGACTGTTTGCAATCTGCAGTTAGCTCAATGGTTTCAATTGTAAATACTAGTTGTAATTTGTCATATATCAAAATATCACTGGGGCACATTTGTATGACAGGGATAGCGCAAATTCACACCTTGCCGCGGGAAAAGATTAGATATAGACTAATATTATTCAGAAGTAACTGACGTAAGCGACCAGTGATGAAATATCGTTATTCTTAAAAAGTCTTTTATACGAAACCGTTTTCTATTTATTTACGTATAGTAATTATACAATGAACAGTACAAAAAATAATCGTAATGTTATTGACACACGGAAGATTGATGACAAAAAGGTTTAATGAGAACCGTTTTCAAAACATTAATCTTTCGAGAAAAGTTTCAGCAATCGTGTTTCTGTTTTTCATTTACATATATAGACCACATCATCAAGTAAACAGTGTATTAATATTAAGCTTGTAACTTATACCTTTACTGACTAAAAGGGGTATTACACTACACGGTATTCAGGGACCCTAACCCTAACTAAGAGTGGTGTAATTAGAATTAGGGTCCCTAAGGGACGGACCGGGCAGGGCGCTATGACGCTCATTAGGGGAGGCCTATGTCCAGCAGTGGACTAATATAGGCTGATGATGATGATGATGAAGGGACGGACCCGGACCCGGACGATATTCAGGGCCGGTAGTTAGGACCCTGAATAACGTGTAGTGTAATACCGTTTTAAGCATGAAACGCAGCGAGTCTAAATTTGGTCATATCGCCATAAGAACTAACCCGGTTCTTGATCCGGCGTCGAAGCCCCTTCAGGAAAGCCCTGTCCTCAGCATTCAGCTTCATGGACTGCACCCGCTCTGAATACTTGCAGGTCGGAAGACCGGCCACTTCCTCTACCGTCATGTTGATTCCCCGGGCTGGAAGATAAGGCAAGTTTTAGCGTACTTTAAAATTATTAGGGTTCTTAGGAGATTAAAGTTCGAAACACACAGAAGCCGAAGGCGGAGCGGAAGCGAAGGCGTGCGCGAGTTGTATTCTATGGAATCCTATGAAAACCTACACACACACCGCAGGCGGTGGCGGCGCGGTTCATAGGAAAAACCGCCACGCCTTCGAAGATCATTCAATTGATTTCTTACTTGTTACTATTACAATAAATGGGAAAGTCTGTGTTAATCATCACTATCACTACATAGTATAAAACAAAGTCGCTTTCTCTGTCCCTATGTTAGGGACGTATTTATGATTTGTATTTACACTAGCAACCCGCCCCGGCTTCGCACTGTTCTATTATACCTATAAACCTTCCTCTTGAATCACTCTATCTATTAAAAAAACCGCATCAAAATCCCGTTGCGTAGTTTTAAAGATTTAAGCATCCAAAGGGACATAGGGATATAGGGACAGAAAAAGCGACTTTGTTTTATACTATGTAGTGATAGTGATTGTCCAATATAAATGAAACAAATGGCTACTAAGTTACCGAACAAATGATAACAAGAGGAATATTATTCTCCAATTTATGGCAATGAATCATAGCAAACAATGTTTTATATCTATAGCTATACATCACATAGGTAATTATGTCATGTGAGAAATTGATGACTTTGATTAGTCATCAATATTTTATAATATAAAATTATATGGATCAACTATGCTACCTCTAGATTGATTGCAACAGTCTGTTAGCTCAATTGTTTTTCTATCTACTGTCTGGGGAGTCTAACGGTAGGGCTGGTCCACCAGTTCAAAGTCGCTCAGCGAGCTATGGAAAGAGTTTTTCTGAAGGATAGCATTCGTAATGAATACATCTGACAGAGAACCAAACAGGGTTGGAAAAAATCATGATTTAAAAAAAAAATCGAATAAAGCACGATTTTTTTGAAAAAATCTTAATTAAACACGTTTTTTTTATTTTATTATTTAATTTAACTATATTTCTGCGCAAAACGGAAGGCGCCCTCAAGGGATTGCGCGGACACAGCGCGGGGATTTCTCTTTTGTCTGACAGTGAAGCCAAGTCCAGCAAAAGGGAAATCCCCGTGCAGTGTTTTGTAAATTTCGCTTGCTTACGGTCTTACTTTCGTTCTAACAAGCATTCATTCCTTCAGTTTAATGATATTGATTTGTCAGATTTCAACAACCCTAGTCTTTAACTTAATTATAATTTCTAAATCTGTTTTTTTTATGTTGATTTCTGTGAAAGAAAGTGAAATTAAACATTTTTGATTATATCATTGATTTTTATTGAAAAAAACATTTGATTTAAATCGTGATTTAAATCATGATTTAAATCAAAATGATTTAATCGTGCCAACCCTGGAACAAAAGTAAAGAACCTACAACCATTGGGGTAAACATGTTCTTGTGTGGAGACTGCGACTTGGCAAACAGAGGCCTATGTCCAGCGGTGGACTTATAAAGGCTGTCACATCTACTAGCTAGACGCTCTGACAGTTTTTATAAAAACATGGAAAGTCTCAGTACCCCATGGACTAGGGTCTCGACTCCAAGGGGAGCAAATGTGTAGGTTCTGTCGAGACCTGAAGAAGTCTGTCGACACATGTAGTGTCCCACACAATGGGCATATTCACATAGGACTAGTATCATACCATCGAGCCTCTTACCATTAACACAGAACAGACACACAATTCTATTCTTAGATACTAAATAAACTTAGAAACTAAAAAATAAATGGATTGGAAATATAAAATATAACTGGACAAATATTAAAAGTGCATTGACAAAGACCCAGATATACACGCATCAGCTTAAGACCTGCCTGTGTATCTCAAATAATAATAATAAGAAACTAACTTTGGGCCGTGGCTTCACACTTATTTTTCTGAGATCAAAAATATGCTATCACTGTTATTCCTTTGTGCTTGGTTTTCATGTCAGATAATTTTCACCAAGATCCATTCAGCCCTTTAAGTGTGAGTAGGTAACAGACTCAGAAATGTGAGATGGGAATCCTTAAAAATCATTAGCTGATATGGATTTTAGTAACACAGTTTATTACCTGAACTTTGTTTAACCAGTGCTGGGTGGCGTCTTTATTTTCAATGTAAATTAATGATCAAACTATTTCAAAGTAAGGAGTTATACATTTTTGTGGGTTTGGTTGGTATTTATTTAAGTACTTGCTAGAAGAACTACGTCCTTTACTAAAACTCTGACAATTTACTTTATTACTTTTACATGATCGTACGATCTTCGATATTGGGCAGTAGCATTCGAGATAAGTATATTATCCGATTGAAAGACGTAGCAGTGATTTTGATCCAGCAATAGGTAGAAGAATGCACTAAATTGCGTAGGTACTGCGCCATACATAAACATAGAAGTGTTGCAACATAGGGACATACCTGTTGCTTATCTCAGATTTCAAATGCAAATATAACCACGTAAATTCACGTACCCTCTAGTATTTCCTGGTCCACTTGATAGGAGGATGCGTTCTTCGCACTATCGTCCATTCTTCATATTTAAATTATGTGTTTTCATCAAGAATTTACGATAAATTCTTACGTATTACAATCCCATTCATGAGGTTAGAATTTCCGTCTGCGACTGTCTGTCAAGTCAACAAAAAAAAATAATGACACAAATTGTCAATTATGACAGTTCTTTTTCAAAATGTCAATTTGGCTATTGCTTGCGTTCTTGCTATGATTGTCTCTGTTCTGGTTTTGGCTCGTCAGGTCTATGGAAAAAGAGATTCGCTCCCTCCCAGTATTAAAAAACCATTAGATGCGCCCCGCACGAGTTTTTTAGAAATTTATTACACGTACGTGTATTACCCGTGTAATAAATTATTGAAATTTGAACACAAATTTCTGAGGAGTTATTTTGTAAAAAAAAAAAATTAGTGTAGAATTACATAGTAATATTCATAGTTTATTTATACCGAGTTTTGAGTAAATCTAACCAAGAAAAAATTATTTTGCATACAAACTTTACCGACCCTTTTAACCCACTCAAAGATTAATTTTTTAAAAGCCTATGGCGTCGTCCTAATTGGGAGCGATCGTACGATGACACGATGCGTTCTCGTCGTGCGATGAGTTCAAACATACAGATTTCATCAGAGTGTCCTATTTGAACCTCGCAAGTAATCGTGCGAGCACATAAAATGCTTAATAACGATCGTACGATGCCTTTGATCGTGCGATCATGTAATCAAAGTAACATGTCTCTTTTGAGTGTCCTAATCGGTTACCTACGCGATGCGTTGACGCGCGAGGGAAGTCATTATCGTTGAGGGCATTACACGATGGACATCGCGCGATCTATTAGGACACCTGTTAGGTCATCGCACGACCACTTTGATCGTGAGATGAAGAACGCATCGCGCCATCGTACGATCGCTCCCTATTAGGACGCCGCCTAAGCCTATACATTATAATATGACATCTTTGTACACCGTCAATATCAACATCACTACATAGTATAAAAAAAGTCGCTTTCTCTGTCCCTATGTCCTGTGTATGTATGTGATGTATGTCGGGCTACTAAAAACAGAGCTGCGTCGATATTAGTCACGGTGTCGATTGGTTTGTAATTTTTTATTTGGCCGGGGAATTTTTTTAATAAGTACCTACCTACCAACCTAACCATATTGTTTATTTTATTGACAGTATCATTCCTAGGTTACACTTTTCCTTGAATAGAACAAAATGAAAGTCCATTTCGTGTAAATTCTGAATGTTCGGTGATACTGCATCTATCAATTTTTTTTAAATTATAGACAACTAGCGACCCGCCCCGGCTTCGCACGGTTTTATTATACGTATAAACCTTCCTCTTGAACCACTCTATCTATTAAAAAAACCGCATCATGCGTAGTTTTAAAGATTTAAGCATTCAAAGGGACATAAGGATATAGGGACAGAAAAAGCGACTTTGTTATAAGCTAGTAGTGATTTGGCCTTGCTAGAGACTCATCCATCCAGAAGGATTTTACAATTTCTGCTTGAATTTGGAATGGAAAAAATTCCTTCACCAAGTTTTAGCAGTAGTTGAGGAATATCACTATCTATGAATCCATGAAGAAAAACATTTTTTTGTAGACTACTAGCGACCCGAGTAGTAGTAGTAGTACCTACGCGAGTATAATCGCGGTTTCACCCGGCGTAATTCCCGTTTCCGTGGAAGTTCCGGGATAAAATATACCCTATTTGCTATTCCAGACTGCCATCTTTCACTGTGCCAAATTTCAGCCAGAACCGTTTTATAGTTTTTGCGTAGCAGGGCCTCACGATTTCACCCACGTAGTTCCCGTTTCAACGAGTACCAAACATCTATCCATCCATATCGTATATTATTAGTAAGATGTTACCCAGAGTTAATTTAGCAAATTAATAGTATTTTTATAATTTTTGAAATAAGTCCATTCGTTTTTGAGTTTAGTCGTTACGTACAAAGTACAAACATACAAATCTTGCCTCTTTTTAATATTATTATATATTTAAAGATTAAGTATGATGATAAGTGGTAAGAAAAATCGGAGCTTAAATACAAGTACAAAGCCGAAAATTTGAACAATTTTCACAGTGAGTAGGTAAGTAAGTACATTTAATTTTTTTTACTTTACCATTTATTATAGTAGTCAGTTTTCACAGTGGGTAAGTACATTTAAAATTAATGTTAATAATATTGTGGACAATGTGTCAAAATATTTGTCAATTCCAATGATTTTACGAAATGAATAAATGGAATGAAAAGTATTTTTTTCCACCTATAAGTAATTTGTAAGATATTCAAAAGCTATTAAGCTAGTACTTAAATAACATTAAGTACCCTCTGCGCCTTTTACTTACTACTGTTCGAACGAATAAAAGAAAACACCCTCGTTATTTTTTCAAAAATACAAATATTGCGTGATTTACAAAAAAAACAAGAACCGCAAATTAGTTCGATAGGTAGTTGTTTTAATGAATTAATTTTAGATCTTGGGGACGCTTCCGACTGGTATTGACATCAGGCGCGGATCCACGGGGGGTGTCATGGGGGTCATGACCCCCCCCTGGGCTGGGACCAGGACCTAGGTAGACCACTAATTAAAATTGTTACACATGTTTTTTTTTTTATCACAATACTTATAGATCTTATGTACTTGTGTACCTTGAATGTTTAATTAATTTAATATTCATTATTCGGGAACGACAGAAAATAAATTTTGAATTTTACCGCGTCACCGCCACCTTACCTTTCATTAGATGTTCCGTGTGACACTGACACTTGCGCGCGCTTTGTTTCGACTAACCGAAGCCTAAACTAGAATCAAGTTTTTTAAACTTACGCAATCAGAACACATTATTATAAATATTTAGGTACGGGTATTTATCGCGTTTATTTAGCTATTTTTTATATTTCGGTATGTAACAAAATTATTGTTTCTTTACGCCTTCTCCCGAAACGCGTTACCTATCACAAGAAGATTCGATTCCGGTCTTTATTTTCAATCCCGGGATTTCGGGATTGATAAAACACGATCCCAGGATAATTCCTGGATACGACAGGACAGTTTAATAAAATCTAAGTATCATATGAAAAATAAATAAATAAATATGAAAATCGCTTTTATTTACTTTCAAAACAAAAAGTAAAAAACGAACACACTTAATTTTTAAACATCTAATATATTTATAAATTTTACTCTTTTACAGTAGACAGATAAAGAACCTTGATAAACTTAATAAAAACAAATTTACCGTGAGTTAAACGTATTTTACAACCAAAAGGCAAGTTGTTCGTTGACGAAGATTATCGAGACTAAATAAATTTTACAAACATTTTGACTACGACGCGACCGAAGAGGCGGTTTAAGGAATGCTTTTATTTTGTGTATCTACAGTTACATAAAAGATATTGTTTGATAGAGATAAAGAGCTAATTCTATCTAATATAATGTAAGTTAGTTTAGATAAAAAAATCCTGTTTAGTTTATAATTTGTGTTTACATTAGGTACGTAACGCGCTTCGCGTTTTTATAATTTTTAACAACTTAAAGAATTTTACTCAATCCTTGAAATCCCGGGATTGGAAAAATAGAATCTCGAAATATTCGGGATTGAAAATACCGGTCGATTTTAGACATTGATCGAATCCTCTAGTTATCACTTCATTTATTTCAATGGGCACGTTTTTATGGACGTGGAGAAGTGCCAGTCCGGTTAGGGGTAGTTATAGCCTTTCATTCAGATTTAATGATTATGGATTTTTCCCTTTTTAGGCATTTTATTACATTCATTGATCTAGGTACGTAACCAGAATGAACATGTAGGTAGAGAGAGGGTAATGAGAATCGCCTGGAAGGTAATCGTACGTGTGGAGGGCGATGAATTTATTAAATTTCTGCTAAATACCCATATGGTAGACAATTTTTATCATCAATCAATCAATCATTATCAGTTAAAAATAACATGTCAAACACATTTTCAGTCTTCTCCAAGGTTTTCCCCTCTCTAATTGGGTTTTCTGTGATCTTGTTACCTTTAAATTCTAAACCGTCGTGCATGTATGAAGAAAGTACCTAGAAAAAAAGTGATAAGACAAAAGTGATGAGACAAAAGAGGTGCAAGGAAAGTTGTAAGTGAAAATCCGTCATCTCTGCCTACCCTCTGGGAAACAGGCGAGTCTATGTAGGTATGTAGTTCTGTATCAATTTTAGCACAGAATAAAAGTCGGATTCCGTTTATTCTGTTTGTACTGTTATCTCTCATTTATGAATTGTCGTGGAGTGGCTTGAAGTGAAGGCGGTTTGAGTCAGGTTTTTAAACTATTTGGATGTGGTTTGAAGGTATTTTATTCTCTACATCGTTTTCACTTTTGGGGAATGGATTTTCAACTAAAATCTTTGCTATTTTCTTCAATTAGTAATGATGAGTATTTTCTTACATCTTTTTCTCTGTCACCTTGAGCTTCAAATAGTTGTCTTCTCTTTGTTCATCCTTCATCTTTTTCTAGTTAGTCTTTATGAAGATTGTTTTATAATTTAGTTTACACTCTGTCGTGTCTGTTATGCTTTTGTGGCCTATGAGAAAGCCTTTGATTCCGTAGAAACTTGGGCTGTTCTGGAATCCTTACAGCGGTGCCAAGTAGACTATCGTTATATCGAGGTGCTGAAATGTCTGTACGATGCCGCCACTATGAGTGTCTAAGTACAGGGCCAACAGTCTTAATCCAATTACGCAGAGGAGTGAGACAGGGGGATGTCATATCCCTGAATCTGTTCACGAGCGCATTGGAAGATTTGTTTAAGACGCTGGACTGTAAAGGTAAGGGCATTAATAATAAACGGCGATTACATCTGGCACCTGCGATTTGCTAATGACATAGTCATAATGGTGGAGTCGCTAGAGTTAAATTGTTAAAAGTAATAAAAAACGAAGCGCTTTACGTACCTAATATAAACACACATTATAAACTTAACTGGAATTATTTTTCTTATTTTATTTATTTAAACTAACTACTGTCAAGATGGAGTACTTAGTTTTGTGAAAAATAAAAATAAATAAAATAACTTACATTATATTAGATTTTTTCAATCAAAAATCAAACAATACCATTTGTGTAACTGTAGGCACACAAAATAAAAGCATTCCTTAAACAGGTAATCGACCGCATCTTGAGTCGCGTCGTGGTCAAAATTGTTGTACAATTTGTTTATTCTCGATAATCTTGTGATTGTGATTTTACTTTTTTTTTGAAAGTAAATAAAAGCTTTTATCATATGATTCTTTAGTCGATTTTTACTAAATTGTCTACGATCCCGGGATTATCCCGGGATGGCGTTTTATCAATACCGAAATCCCGGGATTGAAAATAAAGACCGAGATCGAATCCTCTTGTGATAAGGTAAGACGTTTCGGGAGAAGCCAAAAAGAAAAAAAAATGTCATATACTTACCTACCTAAATAAAGGTATTTTAGTACTTACAGAAAGTACTTGCATACATTCATTAAATACCTACGTTTTACTTCTATATATGAATATAAAAAATAAATTATAACTTCTTGTGACTTGACCACGACTTTGTGACCCCCCCTGGCACCGAAGCTGGATCCGCCCTTGATTGACATGGATCAATTGAGCTACCTTTAGACTGTTTGCAACCGTCTGCAGTTAGCTCAATGGTTTCAATTGTAAATACTAGTTGTAATTTTTCTATTCCTTTGCTTGTAATTTTCGTTGTTAATAAAGTATATAAAAGTTATAATAAATTTTAGATGTAATTTAGTAATGTCCTTAAAACAGAAATATTGGGCAGAAAAATATTTAGTTCTAAGGCGTCTCTAATTATCTCTGTTATTTTTAGAACAGTAGCTACCTACCGAGGTAGAATTCTATTCTATTTTATTCTAGCTCCGATTTAATGACCACTGATGATGATTGATGTGATGAAGCCTAAGATCAAGTATAGTAACCAGATACCGCATTATAAAAACGAACATTTGACTCTGTTTTGACTTCTTGCTCTTTGGGAGTATGCCATATGAAAAAAAAAGATAGATAATATAATTCTTCAGTTCAGTTTCAGTTACATTCAAATACGTATGTGGTCAGTTTGATTCTTGTCTGACATTCTACAGAAATGTGAAAGTAGTGATGTGATATTCTGTACTTATCGATTAAATTATGATTTCAGTAAGCAGGTTTGTTGTAACCGCATGCATTGTATGTTGATCATGACGACCGATGTAGCGCGGTGGGCGAAGGTGCGCCTGCAACGCAGGAGGTTACGGGTTCGGGAATCGAACCCCTCAGAACAAATTTGTGAACGATCTGCAGATATATGTTTCGTTGGTCTGGGTGTTTCCAATGTACTATAAAAAATGTATATCTATGCCTAATAATATATTTAATATATCAGTTATCTAGTACCCATACCACGAGCTTTGAGTAGCTTACTTTGGGGCTAGATGGTGCTGTGTGTATTGTCCAGCATTATTATATATTATTATGAAAGAGGATAATAAATTCAGTTATGTTTAAAATCCACAAGCTGTAATGTTACTTGAAAAGATATACCAATATTCATTTATCACCTATATTTTTTGGGTGTTTGTGGGGTTTCATATTAAGTTTGGAGTATGTGAGTCAATAATGATTAAATCAATCAGCTGGTAATAATTGAAACTACAACCCCCTCAAGGATCTAGATCGACTTAACCTGTACCTGACCCTGTAGGTATATAAAAAAAGACCTGCTTAGGTTATTTTGTAAAAACTTACATAAACTTGATAAATCTTCTTGATGATAATTATTTTTTTATTTATAATGGGGTTAAGCGGTGATGGTTGGTTGCCGTTGTTATTTAGGATATGAGCAGTGAGAAAACTTAGGTAGGTACTTAGTTACATTAACATAAACGGATTTTTTTAAAGTATTTTCACGTAGGTATGCTCTTCAAAAACTACTATACTTAAATGAAATATTTTGTGCTTAGATACCACTTGGATTCTATCATTTAACCTATATATTATATAATATGTGGCACGAAACATGGAAATGTAAAAATTACTAACGAGAATTCTATGATGGCTCCCAGACATGTCTTCTCAAGTTTTGTTTCCATTTTTCTTTTGTTATTGGATATTTTGTATATCTAGAAGTGAAAAATAAGAATTAGTTGTGAACTTCTAGCTACATTGCAACCTTTAGTCTCCTAGATCTTACTAGCGAGCGACACCATAATCAAGTTTTGATTTCTAACTTCAACTTAGACGGTCCATGTAGGTACCGTAGCACTATCTCGGTAGGTAGGTATAATTCTCAAACTACGACAATTTACTTTTGAATCATCATTTTGTCAACCAGTATTAGACATTCATGGACAATAAACTATCGACAACAACAGTACTTCACTAGGTGGTATGAAAATGGTACATCAGATGTCATTTTTTCGTATCGTACTAACATTTTAGTAAGTTATCGAATTATGAGGCTAATAAGCTTTGAAAAATAATACGCAACAGTTACAATATTCTATATACTACAAATAATTCAACATATTGCAAAGAAATTACATGATATATCCTCAAAAACCACGGCAATAGAATTACTGTTCTGAACGATGGTAAACTATCTTATGGATATACACAGCTTTTGCAACCGTCATGTACACCAGCAATTATAAATTAGGCTCTCTATTCGATATGTTTCAGCACACAACTCATAATAAAACTTATGAAAAACCCAAATTTTCATTTTCTCAATTTGATATTCACGGCGGTTTGACATGTCACCGCTTGGTGATTTATACAAACCAAAACAATAACAGAACGGCTACATCGCATAATAAGATGGCAGTGACCTTATGCTCCATCTAGCTTAAGGAACGTAGTTATACTTGATCTTAGGATGAAGCACAACCGCTTCGCTTCATTCAAATCTTCACTCATTCATTGTCTATCATTCATTCATTGTGTTCGTTCATGTTCAATTGTGTTTCTTTTCTTTGTTTTTCTTTGCCGGTATTTTATTTTACGTTAGATTTCTTTGCAAAACGGGTATGTAAGTTGTTATGTGCAGATTTTTGAATTAGTTCCCCTAAAAGCATCAATGTTCTGAGACTATTTTATTTATGCAAAAATTAGGACATGTCTCTCCCAACTTCCAAAAATCACCACATGTCATGTCATATCGAAATCTAAAAAATTCAAACTCTTTTTGTCACTTTCTCGAAATTATTTTATTTTCTCATTAATTTGTACATCAGTTTTAGCACGTAAAATACCCCCGAGTACAGGTTTAGATATAACATTTAAATTCGGCAAAAATAATTTGTTCTCTGAAATGTGCTGTGCCTGAAGGCAAAATTCCCGTCAGATTGCTCTATTTTCTTAACGAGTTTATTATTACTAAAGTCTAAAGTCTAACATATTCTAAATAAAATTTGTAATTGAGGTACAATACTTAACCACAAAAAAATCGGTTTCCTCTTTTAATGCAGTGCTGTTCACGATACAACACTTGCATTTTAAAATTTCTGCTATTATATCTATCTCTATAGGTATGTATTATGTTGTAGTATATCTGTTTCTAGTACCCATAACACAAGCTCTGGACTAGGCTCTTAGCTTGCGGCTAGATGATACGGTGTGGGTTGTCCCAACATTAAGTATTTAGTATCAATTGGCTACCTTTAGACTGCAGCTAGCTCAATGGTTTCATATATTAGTTTTAATTTTTCTATTCCTTGATTGTTATTTTCGTTGTTAATAAAGACCTTTATTTGAATGGTAAAATAAAAGTATTTAGATATTAATTATTAATATTAACATCATCCGCAACTCCACTGCACCCAATGTTGGGCCTCCAAATATTGTGGCACTTCACATACCTAGTCCTGCTATTATTTATTCAAATAAAAAACATTGTTTTAACACCATTTTACTTCTAAATTGCTATTTATGAGAATTTTAGTTTAAACAATTTCATTTAGTAATATTTATTCACACATTAGTACTTAACACATTGGTGGATTAATATAGCTGTACCTATTGCATATTTTCCCTGAGTAGGTATTAAATATAAATATTAAAATAATTATTTATTTTTATGCACTATTATAAAAGGGGCTCCTAATTCAATAGTGTAAAAAGAAAACAGTAAAATACAATCACAGCCTAAATATTTCTGACATCTTAAAATTTTTAAATCACACCTGAAAACCTAAAATTACCTAAACATTTGCCTAAAAATTGCACCTACATACAAAATTACATTAATTCTACATATCTTGTTGTAGAGATTCATTACTTACATTCTCAAAAGTAATGTAATTATATTGTTTGTTAATTGAGCACTCACAATTCAAATTTTAAGGTACACATTAAAAATAGTGACCAATCTGACTATTATAATAAATGGGAAAGTCTGTGTGAATGTTTGTGTATGTAGATAGTTTAGGATCTAGAATAACACATATGATACAAAAATTTGGAAATTTTTAATATCTGAGTGGGATAGATTGGTGATGTTTGTTTGGAAAATTATTAATCCTTGGTTTGATTCACTCAAAACTCAGTATAAATAAACTACAAAGTAAATATTACACATATTTTTTATTTTTACGGGACTTCCCCTGGGAGGCGTGCAATAAATTTCTGAATTTTGGTGAATAAAAATAATGTATACACTTCCAAAATTTCACAAATGGGTAATTCTCATTTTCGAAAAAAAAAGTTGAGTGATTAGGAGTTTTCTAACTTGTGTTATGTAAATAACATTATAATGATTTATGTTCAAAAAGTGTTGATGAATTTATATTAAATACAGTTTTTAAAATAAAAATAATAATATACTCTATAAATATAAATTATCTCTATAAATATAAATTGTCCCTTCCATGTATGTGATCACACCAGTTTTATGCAGAGAAAAATATCCTGAGCTTTATCTGTCAGAGTAATTGTTTAAAAACGAGTGCAAATTTTATCTTTAATATATTTACTTTTTGAATATATTAATGTATTTATCTAAGGTTACTAAATTATTATTAAACTTTTGACTTAAAATTAGTGATCAATATTTTTATTCCCTCTCATGGACGAATGTCACATAATTCTATTTCCCTTCATAATTCTAAAAAAGTCGCACGTGTTTCCGCCCAAAACAATTCATTGATACTGTGTGATACGCTATCTTTGATTCAGTTGTCAGTTCCTATCGACGGCGTAAGGTTTACGAGAAAATACATGATAAGTTTTTTTTTCTCAAAACTCGTCGAGCATAAGTAGTCACATCTGTGTCGATCGTCGGAGTTCGGAGGTATGGTTTTTCGATTAGTTACTTGGGGCGTGTATTTTTTATGCGTTTTTTATGTCAAAAACACTTGGCTAAATTTTCATGATCATTCCTGCTTTAGAGATTAGGTTATTTAAGATTGTACCGCGAAAAGTCCCTTCCATGGAGGTCACTTCCACGGTTCCGTGGGCAAAAATTTAACTTATTAAGCTAACAATTCATAAAATACTAAATATTTTTGAAATATTAATTAATATAAGTATACGTTTTAATATTTGAGACTGATTATGACTGAATTTTAAATAAATAAATCAAGTTCTCGAAAACAACGTTAGTAAGGTATTGCATATAAAGTACTTACTACTTTTTAAGATTACCAGACTTACTACTTAATAAATGAAGATCATTCATGATAAAACGTTGTCTTCTATTTTGCAAATAGATTTTCCTCATTCTTTCATGGATTTATAATAAGATAATGTAGGCAACGTGATTTCCATGTAGCGGAAGTCACTAACGTGGGGGTAATATTTGTTAGACCCATATTATTTCAGTATTTATAAGGCTGCGAGCTCGGCGAGTATTTTTTGTATTAAGAGCAAGATCAAAACAATTAAAACCATCATCAAATATATTTAAAAGAAGTTTTCACTTTATCTTCAATTTTTACGATTAAAAATGAGAATTACCCAAATATGTATACTTAAATCATTATTTTTCATAGACACACTTAAACTGTATACCGCGTAATGACAAGACTAAGTAGGATGACTACATAAAATCCAAAAATTATGACAATAATATAATTTTATTTGAAAAATTCTTATACATACATATTTCAAAACTGAAGCTGTGTGAACTTGGCACCCGACTTTAGAAAATCGAATGTTTAATGATTGATTCGAATAGATAATCGTTTGTAGTTAATTGTAGTGAAATTTTTTTCGTTTGTAGTAGCTCAAAAAAAAAGTTACGGGACTTTGAAAATTTTGAAAAAAAACTCAGCCCCCGACTTTGGAAAATCAAATGTTTTTTGATTCATTCGTATAGATAATCTTTTGTAGTTGATTGTAGTGAAATTATTTTCGTTTCTAGTAGCTCCGAAAAAAACGAAAAGAATTTCACTACAAACGTCTACAAACGATTATCTACACGAATCGATCAAACAACAATCGATTTTGATGTTTGAAAATTTTAGTAAAAATAACAAATTTTCAAAGTCCCATTCCTTTTTTTCTGAGCTACTACAAACGAAAAGAATTTCACTACAAACGTCTACAAACGATTATCTACAAGAATCAATCAAAAAACAATCGATTTTGACGTTTAAAAATTTGAGTAAGAGAAATTTTCAAAGTCCCAACTTTTTTTCGGAGCTACTACAAACGAAAATAATTTCACTACAAACGTCTACAAACGATTATCTACAAGAATCAATCAAAAAACAATCGATTTTGACGTTTAAAAAATTGAGTATTATAAAATTTCAGAGTCCCATAACTTTTTTTCTGAGCTACTACAAACGAAAAGAATTTCACTAAAAACGTCTACAAACGATTATCTACACGAATCGATCAAACAACAATCGATTTTGATGTTTGAAAATTTGAGTAAGAATAACAAATTTTCAAAGTCCCATAACTTTTTTTCTGAGCTACTACAAACGAAAAGAATATCACTACAAACGATTATCTACAAGAATCAATCAAAAAACAATCGATTTTGACGTTTAAAAAATTGAGTATGATAAAATTTCAGAGTCCCATAACTTTTTTTCTGAGCTACTATACAAACGAAAAGAATTTCACTACAAACGTCTACAAACGATTATCTACACGAATCGATCAAACAACAATCGATTTTGATGTTTGAAAATTTGATTAAGAATAACAAATTTTCAAAGTCCCATAACTTTTTTTCTGAGCTACTACAAACGAAAAGAATTTCACTACAAACGTCTACAAACGATTATCTACACGAATCGATCAAACAACAATCGATTTTGACGTTTAAAAATTTGAGTATGAAAAATTTTCAAAGTCCCATAACTTTTTTTCGGAGCTACTACAAACGAAAATAATTTCACTACAATCAACTACAAACGATTATCTATACGAATGAATCAAAAAACATTTGATTTTCCAAAGTCGGGGGCTGAGTTTTTTTTCAAAATTTTCAAAGTCCCGTAACTTTTTTTTTGAGCTACTACAAACGAAAAAAATTTCACTACAATTAACTACAAACGATTATCTATACGAATCAATCATTAAACATTCGATTTTCTAAACTAGATTTTCTAAATTCGCGTGCCAAGTTCACACAGCTCAAAACTGACAATGTTTACGTTTCTGAGCAGCTGACTGTACATGACCTCAGACTACTATAGTTCTATAGTCTGAGTACATGACTTATTAAGTAGAGCAGAAAAGTGGAAAAGGGTCTCATATAAATTATTTATAGACAAATCACAAAACACTTTTTGAAGCAGAACTTTTAATCCCAATTTAGTTTGATCCAATTATTGATTAAAGCTAGTCCAGTCCAGGCTAACAGAAGCTTAAAGAAGTGAACTATTAATACCACAATTAATCAAGCTTCATCCAGTGATTGTGATACTAACAGATACTAAAAGTGTATTATTTAAAACACAATCCAAACAGCTTTACCAAATGATTTTGTTGTACCAGGATACCAGAACCTCAAAGAAGATTATTAATTTTTTCTTCGATAATTACACTGACTTCATTATTGATTGTATGGTACCAGGATAACAAAAGTTTGAAGAAGTTTGATATTTATAGTACATTAACACACTTCACAGTGATTATGGTACCACCAGGCTAACAGAATATCAAAGAAGAATATTAATTTTTTCTTGCACAACAAACTTCACAGAGTGTGACGTGGTAACAGGCTAACAGTAGTTTATTATTTACTAGATACGCCCCGCGTCTTCGCCAGCGAACGTGAGTTCTTTTTCATACAAATTTCAGAAATTTATTGCACACTCCCTAGGGGTTATTATGTAAAAATAAAAAATACGTGTTTAATTATTCACTCCATAGTTTATATATACCTACCGAGTTTTGTGTGACTTGAACCAAATAATTATTATTTTCCATACCTACATACTTAACCACCCCATTTAACCCCTTCAGATGTTAAAATTTCCACATTTTAAAACAGTCCTGGATTTGTAAATAGGCCGCGGCCTAGGGGCGGCGGCGTCCTAGGGGGGCGGCAGATTTCAGAGGACGGTCACTCGATTGCAGACAATCAAATTGTATGTCTACGGGGGGAGGGGGGGGTGCGCAGCTAATAATGAACGGGTCAGTACATGGGGCGGCGGGAAAAAGTGGCCTACACTCATGAAAAATATAAATCCGGCACTGTTTTAAAAGCATATGTCCTATTCTAGGTCTAATCTATTTACATACCAAATTTCATCTAAATAAATTAAGTAGTTACAGAGATTACCTATACAAAACATTCACACCGACTTTCCCATTTTTTATAATAGTAAGATAACACAATTACATTGTACCATACCAGGCTAACAGAAGCTTGAAGAAGTTTATTTATTTTTTCACTGAGTGTGTTTGAGGTACTAGGATAACAGAAGTTTAAAGAACTTTATTATTTCTAGCACAATGACATCGCGGGGTCGGGTAAGCAGCACCAGTGAATGGGACCCTTTGAGGGATGAGTTTGATGACCCCACCCAGTTCCCTCAGGAGGAGAGGTAAGAAAGTATTTTGTATTTATTTATTTTTCAAAAAGCTATTAGTAGCTCTCGTGGACATTTTGGCACATAATTAATGTACTTAACTAATCTAAACATATTTATTTACTTATGTAGGTACTAAATAAAGTTAGATTATACTAAATAAAGATAGTTTTATTTAAATTTTAAAACAAAAACATTCAGGGACACGATAGTAATTTTACAACTTATTTTGTTCAGAAATATACCTTCAAAAATACTTACTTACAGATACTTTTACATTTATTTTTAAGAGGTCACATTTTCACACAGATGGCTTTAATAAAATAAATAGTAAAAATGATTTGTATAGTAACACAGACAATCGGTACTTGGGTTTAATTTTGGCAATTCAATAAAAACTCTTTTTAAGTGTTTAAAAAAAATGTACTATCTTATTTAAAACAGTTGGCTATTTATTGTTAAAATAAATAATAAAACTAGATGTAGTAAGTAATTAATCTATACTATTACATATGTCTAAGCATGCATAAATGTATACCGTAATAGTACATTGTTCAATCAACATTCAACCCAAGGGTTGAAAGTAACTTATTTAGTCCCGAGACAGGTAGCGAGGGCGCCAATAGTTCGAGGGACTAAATAAGTTACTTCACCCGAGGTAAACACTGTGCTTTTCATTACGGATACAAGGAAATATAAATAAAAACATGAGAAACAAATTAATCAAATTGCCGCTATTTTTTATTATTTATTAGTCCATCTAGGACAGGCGAAAGCCATAAAGCCATACTGCCTTGTCTTTCGTATTTTTTGAATTCAGTGAATTGTCGCTAAGGTAATTTTTTATTTTAGCTTCAGCGTTTATTCTGCCATTATCATGGTTCAATAGTAACGTTATAGCTGTCAGTTGTAAACAATTCTGCCTAGAGCTTAAAAGTATCACTTTCAACCCGCTCTTCAGGCATGTTTAGACCTACTTTCCGAGTATGAGTAATGAAAATACTTTTGCATGTTTAGATCATGTGCATGCTATCTCTCTACCGAATTTGCATACCTTAGCCGATGAAGCATGTTGTTTCACTCATATGTTTGTCATCTTTTTACAAATAAATATCTTTAAAACTACTATATTATAGGGGAAAGATTTGTATGTATGTAACAAATAAACTCAAAAACGACTGGACCAATTTCAAAAATTCTTTCAACATTACAATGCTATTCATTTTTATTAATCCCTTAGGCTTAGGCTATCTATATTTATTAGTATAACTAGCGACCCGCCCCGGCTTCGCACGGGTGCAATGCAATATCTTCGAAAATATTCATTTAAATCATGTGCTGTGAAGGGCGATATAGATCTATAATAAATCAACAATTTATTTAAGGTTAATTGGATAAGGATTAATGCTGTATTGGTTAAAATCGCTTCGAAAATTAGTCATTATGTGTCGTTAAAAGTAAATGACAAACAAATTATATTGTGGGATAACCTTAGGAGACATATACCATCGCGGAGTTTTCTGTAGACCTTTTTACCGTGTACAATACTTACTATTAGTACATTATTTATTATATTATACTACTTAGTACATTATTTTGATAAATCTCATAGGGTACAGCCTGCGTTTGCAATGTAAGCGGAAAAATGTAACTATTTACGAAATCACACTAAAACTATTTTATGGATGTTATTATACACATAAACCTTCCTCTTGAATCACTCTATCTTTTAAAAAAACCGCATCAAATTCGTTGAGTATGAAGTAGTAGTTTGTAGTTTTAAAGATTTAAGCATTCAAAGGGACATAGGGATATAGGGACATAGGGACAGAAAAAGCGACTTTGTTTTATACTATGTAGTGATAAATATTAGGTACAGTTTAGTAGGGTTAGGCCCTAACCCTACTAAAACCTACCTATAGTATTAAATTTGACTTGTCTAAGTGTTTATTTTGTAAGCCTTTTTGTAAGCCTAAAGAAATACCTACCTAATATCTTATGAATAAATGATTATGAATAAAGATATTGATTTACTGAAATCTAATATCCATCAAGTAGTATAAAAGAAAGTCGTGTTTGTTACAACACTTATAACTCGAGAACGGCTTTACCGATTTTTATGATTTTTGTGTTTTTGGATTTGTCTTTGTCGGGAATAGCATATTATGTATAAAAATATGATATTTGACAAATAAATAAATTTCCCCGCGGGCGACGCTGCGGGGCGCAGCTATTTATCTATATAAACCAAGTTGCAAAAACGTTGGCCATAAATGTCTTTCATCGCGCGTTCAGTGCGCTGTGAAACTTGATGATGTAAGCCTATACATATATAGACTGTTAGTATAAGTATATAATTTATTAGGATAACATAATTAGATCACATAACTCACTAGTATGTAAGCCTTAATAATTGATTTCAGTGAAGAGACTGCCCTGGACTACACGAAGCTCTACGTAACCAAGCTGCCCATACCTCTCGTCAAGGAAGGGTTTCTGGATCTGTTCAGCAAGTATGGAAAGGTGATCCATTGCTATGTGAGTCGGGACCCTCAGAAGAGATACGGTTTCGTTTCATTCGAGACTGCTGGGTAAGTTGAAAGATCTATTACGATTTCATTATTAAAGGTCTCCACACACTGAAGCCGGAGGCGGAGCGGAGGCGAAGGCGTGCGAGTTGTATTCTATTGAATCATATGAAAGCCTACACACACCGCAGGCGGTGGCAGCGCGGTGCCATAGGAAAAACCGGCACGCCTTCGCCTCCGCTCCGCCTCCGGCTTCAGTGTGTGGAGACTTAAAGGGGTTAGAAAGTTCCGATTTCCGGAAAATGATCTTATCCGGATAATATGGATTTCATCATTCACAAATACGGATAATCCAAAAGATCTATTCCATTTCATTTTAGGGTCGCAACTAGGGATTGCGATATCCGGAACAAGATCCGGATAATATGGTTTTCATCATTCACAAATCCGGATAATTCGAATAATTTCGATAAGTCTTATAACTGTATATTTCAAAATAAATCTTAGTTGTTATTCTGACAAGCTTTTGCTTGAGCGTTAGTTAGCACGCAATTTAAGTTTTTACTCATAGAAAACAAACACCCAGAACCTTTGAACAAATATTTGTTGAACCTTGGAACAAATGCTTGTACTGCATATTTTGTTCAAAGGCGGGAATCGAACGCGTAACCTCCTTTTTTGCAGGCGCACCTTCCTCCGTCTTGCCATATCGGTCATCAATAATGTAAAAGAGTTACAGGATTTGACCTGTAACTTGGATCTGTAACTGGCTCTGGTTGTTCTCTATGAGTAAAAACGTGCTAAAGCTCAAGCAAAAGCTTGTCAAAATTACAACTAAGATTTTTGACATCTACAGTTATTAGATTCGGATTATCCGGATTTATGAATGATGAAATCCATATTATCGGATCTTGTTCCGGATATCGCAATCCCTAGCTGTGACCCTAAAATTAAATGCAATAGATCTTATGGATTTTCCGGAATAGTACTCGCGAAAAACATGTTAATTGTAACTTTTATTGTTTGTTACAGAGAGGCAAGAATAGCTATGATGAAGCTGAACCGAACTGAGCCATTTTACATGAACATCAGTTTCGCGCACCTTAAAAGCGTAAGAAATAATAATGCTGGACAATTCCACTTTTTATTTCTATAGAAACGTGTCAAGTTTATTTCTGTCTCATGGGAACAGATTTATGCGATGAAAATTAGCCTGCTCACAGGCCTACGTCTATTTAAAATTTTAGCTTGATCCGTTCAGTAGTTTTGGCGGAAAGAAAATAAATAAATATAAATAAATAATAAATAAATCCATCCGTCTTTCTATCTATCCAAACTTTCGCATGTAATAATATAAAGGCCAGCGCTGACTGACAGCGCGGCATGACATGTGTTGCGGCATACTGCGGAAATAAATTAAATATGTTGGACAATCCACACAGCACCATCTAGCCCCAAAGTAAGCTACTCAAAGCTTGTGTTATGGGTACTAGGTAATTGATATATTTAATACATTATATACATAGATAGATTTTTTTTATTATACATAGAAAGCAACCAGACCAACGGAACAAATTTCTGCAGACCGTGCACAAATTTCATCGTTGTATCGAAAAGAGTATCATGAATTCTAAAGTCATTGAAATAAGATTTAAAATAACTTGATCAGTAATAAAATCTTTTACCGTACCACGCTGTCAATCAGCGCTGACCTTTAAGGTCTCCACACACTGAAGCCGGAGGCTGACCGGAGGCGAAGGCGTGCGAGTTGAATTCTATTGAATCATATGAAAGCCTACACACACACCGCAGGCGGTGGCGGTGCGGTGTCATAGGAAAAACCGGCACGCCTTCGCCTCCGCTCCGCCTCCGGCTTCAGTGTGTGGAGACTTTTAGTGTGAAAAACCTGTTTGAACCACAATTTTTCCGGGGATGAAATAAGCCTACTGCATCCGCATAATTGTCCAGCATAAAATTAACCATAACATAATATATATATCCGCAGAACACATCAGTCGCTGCATCGTCAAATGTCAAAAGTCAATCAGACTCTGAACAACTCAGTCGACAACATTCAAGTATCCATCACTCAGTATCAAATACGGGTAGGAATTCAGACAGACAGTCTGTTTCCAACCTAGACAGGAAGCACTCTAGCATCGATAAACATTCAAGCATTGATAAACATTCAAGCATTGATAAACATTCAAGCATGGGTAAACATTCAAGCATTGATAAACATTCAAGCATCGGCAAACAGTCCTCAAGCATGGATAAGCAACATTCAAGCAGCCACAAGGGTCGAGAAGACTGCAGCATGAGGAGTCACAGTAAGCAGAGGTAAGAGATAAATTACAAGCTCTTTCTTTTCTGTCTCATCATCAGCAGCCTATATTAGTCCACTGCTGGACATAGGCCTCCCCTAATGAGTGCCATAGCGCCCTGTCTTCAGCTTGCCGCATCCAGCCTCTGCCAGTAGTCTTTCGCAGATCGTCATCCCACCTGGCCGGAGGGCGTCCTACACTACGTTTACCAAGTCGATATTCCACAATGTCGAACCAAAAAATTCTGCTCAACCTTCATAATAAGCATGGCCAGAGAGTGGAATGAGCTTCATGCGTCTGTTTTCCCGCTAGAGTACGATCTCGGAGTAGTTTTCAAATACAGAGTGAATAAGTTCCTTCTGGGAAAGCGTGCTCCATCTTAGGCCACATCTTCACTTACCTACGTAAAGTGAGACAGAGGCCAAACGAATTCAGTAAAAAAAAGTCGCAAAGGCTTTGGTTTGGCACGCAAGACAGCTTAAAAAAAAACTGGGTTTCTTCTGTGTAACTATCTAGCTGGCTGAGTGATTTCCATCTCTTGTCTTCATTGATGAGTTTGATGTGATGACAGTTTTCCTGATAAATTAGCAATTCGGCAGTAAGCTTTTTACACAACTTTGGTTTGCTTCACGGGTCTCCCTTCCACCTGTTCCTGCTAGCGTATCCCGCCCGTAAATCGTTGATTCAAATGACTGTATCATTGTTTATGTACCTATAGTTACATACATTCTAATCAATTTACTGGTATTAGTTTTACTTTCAATACAACTTCAACGTTGTAAAATTTCAGCTCGATCCATTCAGCACTTATGCGTTGTTTCATATTAGGTTATTATGTACTGTCTGTAACGGAGGTACCTTTAGATGACACATTGAATTTGGCGCGCTTACGCAGCACCGGAAGCGCAAAGGCATTTCTCGCGAAAAGCGAAATGTAATCAAGACAAACAAAAACATTGTTCTATTTCTTATCGCGCACATGTTTCTAACCAATGGGGGCTATTCGTAGGAACCGCACGAACGCTCTGATTGGTCCGTAAATCTATCCATTTACTTTCAGGGATGCCGGTAGTATAGAAAAGTTTTAATTTCGTGCATTTCTATTATGATTTTCCGTATTTTTTTTCTAAGGTTTCCTCTGTCTAGTTTGCTTATTTATCTGATGCACTCCAATGTCTAACTGACTTCCAATATGCTGCTAATAATATTAATTTGCTAGTTCGAAAATAACAAGGGAAGTTCAAAGATTCGTACATCTCGTTCGTACAATCTGCTAAAAATAGTACTATTTAGATCACCCTGCAGTGGCAACCCTGTTTTCTTTTTCTAATGGTTGAGAAGTTTTTCGTTCGCTTTTGAACTTTTGTAAATTATAATTGTGATTTTGCGTTGAGTTAGTTGCTGAATATTCTTCCAAATCGTGTTTCGTATACTTTTTGATAGATTGTAATACGTGGAGTGTATTGGTTTCTAACAATGATGCTCAACAAATATTTTTCGTCGATTCATCAGAAAAACAAAGCCGACCAACCGAAAAAGTAAGTAAGATTGATCAACTCATTATAAAAGTTGTAAAATAATGAATACATTGTGAAGAGAGCCTGAACTATGTATGTACCTACCTAAAACAACGCAGGATAGTCTGAGCCTCGCTCTGAGCGCTAAATTTATATTACCCTGTAATATAAATACAATATCTAAAAACTTTCTTTTTTTGACGAACTGAATTTATTCGGGTAAAATAAGAACTTAGTTTGTGGTACTCTTCCAACTCAAACTACGTAGATAAGCTTCAGACTGTCTTTCTAAGTATTTCAAACCTCATGGTAGGTAATAAGTAATAAGTAGGTAAAAAATCGTCTGTAATAAAGCTGCTTTGAGGCTAAAATACCTACCTACCGATTCGAATTTCGGCAATAGAATATAGTTAGGCAGAAGTTGTAATCTATTCTGTTATTTTCACCTTACATTTTATTATTCCCATTTTTTTGGCTGGCAAAAATATTCAGCAATTTTATTTTTGTTAAAGGTATTATTTGCTACTTTCTTCTGCCCTTATTCTAATTATGCGTTTTCGAGATAAAAATTCCAAAACCTTTGTTGTGGGAAACTATTATTTTTATGCTTTTTCATAATTAAATAATATTGAATAATCTTCCTAATTTATAACCTCAAAGGTCAAACTTTCTAAAAGCTACTGCCTATGAAATATTGCATCCTTTCACTCGGTTGTCTTTATTGCAACTTGACGCTCCTTCATTGATTCGGCAATGAGAACAGAGTCTAGTAACATTAGGGGAAGGTCCAGCAAGAATTTTGTAGGTAGTTAGATTTAAAGGTACCTTAGATTTAAAATATATAAAATCCATAACCCAAGAGCTGGTATGCATCGCAGTAGGACATATGGATCACAATACTATTTGCAACCTTCTAATTCTAAGTGGGGGAACTGTGATCTGCACTGACATCTCGCATAGGAGTGTATTGTGCATTATCCCCCTGCCTAACCAGGCCCTAACCAGCCCAGCTCCTTGATAAACTGGAGCAGGAATTTTGGTGATTGACAGCCAAGTTTCAGCTTTTCTGTGGGTGTGGATGGGGTTGGTGCCTCGATAAGGCTCTTCAGTCCCGTCTTTTGTCTGGTCTCTTCTGTGGCCGTGCATACCACAACGTGTTCCACAGTTTCTTCTTCCTGAAAGCAATTTGCAACATTCTGTAGTCAGCTCAATTGTTTCAATTGTAAATATAGTTTTAATTTCATTTATTTCTTAGTTATTTTTCTTTGTTATATAAACAAATTGGATTAGTAATACCATTGACTATTAAAGAATAGCTGAAGATAGCTTAAAGATCTCTGATTTTTTGCATCTCTGCCCTGAATAGCAGTCAGAGGTTTGATGCAAAAAAAAATATAGGTGCAGTAAAAAACTGCTTAAGTTTTAGGCACAAAGTTCAAATTTCAATTAGTGTGTTCAAAAAATTGTTACTATTGTTTCTTTCCTGGTGTGTTCTCATGTCGTCAATCATTCCAGGATGGAACCTGTGTCAAAACCAAATTGATTTTTCTGCCATTAAAATTCTTGAGATACGCTTTAACATTTGCGGTTGCGGACAAGGATGGGATAGTTATTATCACTACATAGTATAAAACAAAGTCGCTTTTTCTGTCCCTATTTCCCTTTGACTGCTTAAATCTTTAAAACTGCGCAACGGATTTTGATGCGGTTTTTTTAATAGATAGAGTGATTCAAGAGGAAAGTTTATACATATATAATACCGTGCGAAGCTGGGCGGGTCGCTAGTTACCAATATTTAACAAAATTTTGTTTGCAGACCTGTGGATGACGGTGTCAATGGCGAGGAGATGGAAGGAACTGAAGGAAGTGATAACGTAAGTTTTCATATCTACCTGACTGTCTACAAAACTGATTTTAGTGTCATGCTGATCATCAGCGCTGACAGCTCAGCGTGTAGCTCGTCAGCGCGCGTCGTTTAGTGTCCTACTGATCGCTAGCGGAGTGCGGATGCACAGAAAAATTAAGAGTGCAAATTATTGTGTCGCCTTGGCGCGTGCGATCAGTGCCACACTAAGGCTGTGTCCCCAGTAGGCAAACTGTGAGCGGCCTACTAAATGAGCCGCAAATTTGTGGCGAACAGCTACAAACTCAGATCAGTTTGCGTGCGTATCGCAAGCACTGGAACCTGCGAGTCGACCGCTAACTGAGACAGTCGGCGCACGTAACGCTGCAAACTGCGTACAGTGAGCGCAAACTAGCAAACTGTGGACACTTAATTTAAAATATATGGAAGGGCCTACTGCACTGATACGCCGCAAACTCAGTCGGCTGCTCACAGTTTGCCTACTGGGGACACAGCCTAAAACGCTTAGTGAAGACAGAAGCGCACGGGCGCGCGGCGCGTATGACGCGCGCACTGTCAATGCTGACCCTAATAGCTGGATCCACACCGGGCGATCCAAAGCGCTCCGATCGCGCGCGGCATGGAGCGAGCTCCACGGAGCGTGAAGTGTAGACGTGCCGCGCGCGATCCATGTGCGCGGCAGAGAGCGCGCGCTCCTCGCCGCGTGCGATCCATTTGTTGTCGGTTTTTTGGTCACGCAGAAAGGGGCCTCAGTCGCTTGGCGCGCGCGGTCTGTACGGTCGCGTGATCCGCCATTATGGATAATTCAACTAATTCAGTATGGATCGGCAGGAGCGCGTTGGGGCAGCCAGTCAGGATCGCAAAAGATTGCTGTTGGATCGACCTAGAACGATCCACGCATCACGATCCTGGATCGCGGATCGCGGGATCGCCGGTCCATTTTGGATCGTCCGGTGTGGATCCGGCTAATGAGCGTTGAACGGTCAGCGTATTCTGAAAGGTTTCTATAGCGTCTATACAGATTGCTACGCGCTGAGCTGTCAGCGCCGATTGATATTTCGTCACTTCATTCTTCAGATATAATTAACCAGGTAGTACTTTAAACCTACTAGGCAGTCGCACGATTTTAAAAGTAAATCGATTTACTCGATTTCATGTTTTTTTTTTTTTTTTTGAGGGTAGCTATGCCTTAGCTGGCTTTGTCCGCAAGGCGATGTCTTCATTCTTTTTTCGTGCGAGGCAGCGTACGGACGTAACAGCTCCCTCTTGTAAAATAAATTTATTCCTCATGCCGAAGTGAAGTTTCGACATGATTTAATGTTATAATGATAAAATTAAGAGAAGGAGAATAAAAAACGCCGACGAATAATAGTGTATTCGTCAGATTTGGAGTTAAGTGAACAAGGTAAGCAAAGTGCTATTATCTTTTCAAGTATTGTGCATAATGTTCGTAAAGCAAGAAGGTAGATTTTACCTCTGGTAGGTAACCTACTTAAGCCTGTGGGATTGACCCTGGGGTCAAAACAATGGCTGTTCTATGCTGGAGGTTAACCGAGTGTTATCACGAAGCAAATAATAGAACTAAAACTTGCAAACTTTTACGAAATACAAACTTTTGCGAAACGTACATAAAGCAAGAAGGTAGATTTTACCTCTGGTAGGTAACTACCTACTTAAGCCTGTGGGATTGACCCTGGGGTCAAAACAATGGCTGTTCTATGCTGGAGGTTAACCGAGGGTTATCACAAAGCAAATAATAGAACTAAAACTTGCAAACTTTTACGAAATACAAACTTTTGCGAAACGTACATAAAGCAAGAAGGTAGATTTTACCTCTGGTAGGTAACTACCTACTTAAGCCTGGGGGATTGACCCTGGGGTCAAAACGATGGCTGTTCTATGCTAGAGGTTAACCGAGGGTTATCACAAAGCAAACAATAGAACTAAAACTTGCAAACTTTTATGAAATGCTAACTTTTGTGAAATGTACGTAAAGCAAGAAGGTAGATTTTACCTCTGGTGGGTAACTACCTACTTAGGCCTGGAGATTGACTGTGGGTCAAAACGATGGCTGTTCTATGCAAAAGGTTAACCGAGGGTTATCACTACTTATCACAAAGCAAATAATAGAACTAAAACTTGCAAACATTTATTTTCGCTAATTCGAACAACGATGACTGTTCTATGCTTAGAGGTTAACCGAGGGTTATCACAAAGCAAATAATAGAATAAAAACTTGCTAACATTTATTTTCGCTCATTCGAACAACGATGACTGTTCTATGCTTAGAGGTTAACCGTGCGTTTTCACAAAGCAAATATTGGAACTATTACATAACCAATTATGCTTGCTTGTATTTATTTTCACAAATTAGAACATCAATGGTTGTTAGAGGTTAACTGTGGGTTTCCCAAAGCGCTTTATTACAACAATTACACTACCACGTATGGTACTGACTTACATTTAGGTTCGCAAATTAGAACCACCACGGCTGCTATATGCTAAAAGTCAAATCATAGATCTTCACAAAGCAAAATATTACAATAATTACACTATGTTGGGACCACGTTTGGTGCTTTACTTGCTGACATTTACACTCTCAAATTATAACCTGCTATGCTAAAGGTTATACGTGGGTTTTCGCAAAGCGACATATTATAAAAACTACAACTAAGTCTGGTAGTTGCTTATTTTTGAAAATTAGAACCTTGATGTTAACGGAAAGTTAACACGTGGTCTCTTATTGAATAAATGGTAAACGTGGATTATCACAGTACCATTAAATTAAATATTTATATAATTAGATTCAATATAGATCACTCTTGTTAAGTAGGTCATTGGGTTCGCCTGGTGGTTGTCTGTCGAACAACACATGGCAATTCTATTAAGCATTAGGTGCACTTTTTACGCTCGTACGAGGTAAATTTTAACTAATTCTTAAAAACTCTCGGTGGGTTTCAAAGAGACATTGCCAAGCATGATGGATAAGTATTGGTGTATATTATATGTTTTGGTTTACTTTGCCCGTTTTTTGTCTTGCAATTCAGAAAACTGCGCTTCTTACAAGCACTCAATTTAAAACGTAAAATTGCTGCTACAATATCTGATGCCACTAGGACAGAGGATAAGAGAGTCGACTCAGCTCAGCAGCAGTTAGGCTAAGGCACCACTGCTATTAACAGGGGCTTCTCGGTACTTATTGAAGTTATTATAAAATTCTTATACATAAGTTATAAAAATTGTCAAGGGAAACTTATTAACTCCCGGTCTGGATCGTGATGAAATCTTATCCAGAATGAAGACCACGATGTAATTATTTGGTCAGAAGCTCTCACTAAGACTAGTTTAAAGATTAAAAGGCTATAAAAATTACTATAGTTACTGATATTAAAAAATAAATAACCGCATCCGCAAAGGCACCAGTAGTGGCGTCAGTCCATCCGACGACCAGTCGCCCCCGGGTGGGGAACAGAACAGCCCTCCTTATACATATACGTCGTTACACATGAACTATGGGGGGGGAGGTAACCCCGCAGGTTACAGGGGGCCTCAGGCAGGAGCGAGGCCGACAGCTCAGACTCTAAACTAGAGCAAGCCACGTGCTCCGGCACCGCAATTATAAAATTGGGTACACCCTGAGCATAACCTATATTTTTATAATTGTCGTTCCAGTATAAAACTGATTGGATTTAAGTTATTCTATAAAGTTAACTAGTAGAGTTAGAGTTAGTTAGTCGAAAAGTTAACTATCTATTTATACTGTACAATAGAAAAGGGTACTTTACTTAGTCATCTTTCTTGCGATGATGAACCTGAAATGCTAACAGCGATTAATAATTTAATAGAATTAGATACATAGGGGCTATATTAGTTTGTGGTCGCTCTCAAGGAGTCTTTATTTTCACTAACTGTGACCACTTATTCTAAAGTTCATAAAACTTTTATGTTGAATTTAATAACTCTCATTAAATTCATTCATTTTAAGATGACGGATCATAGGATCGTGCCTAAACTGATTCCTAAACACGGATCCCTAGCTGCAATAAACCTTCATTCATTCATTAATTCCTTAAAGAGGCTTATTTGCTTCTACCTGTAAATAAAGCTATTAGAAAATACTAACGCTTTATATTTATCTCAGTGACATTTTATGTATCGGAAACATACAATTATTACCACCAGAATGTAGTAAACATAGTTGAACTATTACCTATCTCTAAGTTACATAGTGATAAAAATATATATTTTTAACAACCTAAGCCAGGTTATTTAAAAAAAAACACAATTCCTTTAACCTAAAAGCATTTAACTCAAATAAGAGAAATTTAATTAACAAAACAACAAGAAATTCACTAATTCAAAATACAAAGGTACTTATGGCAACGATACGACAAACACACAAGAGAATGGACGTCCGAACAGCACGACGACTTGAAGCAGAATGAGAGCTTGTCCCTCGTTCCTTCGGCTTTTATATTAAACAGCTACCTGCATCTTCAAACCACTTCTATCACGGCTTCTCCTGCAGCTTCTGGCGTCTCGACAGATCTTGTCTTTTGTATGTACAGGGTTGGTTCCTGATCGTGTGTTGATGGACGATCAGGTTGGTCTGCCGCGGCCCGTTCCCTCAGCTCCTGCTCAGGGTCATCATCATCACTCGTTGCTGTAACAAATACAACGTGTTATCGAAATGGCTTTTCGTCACATTGGTTATGCCCTTGTTAAATTGTTAGTGTGTTTAGGTTTTTAGTGTACTACTCCGTCTACAAACTATGTACAAGTACAGCTGAATGTCAAGCACTTTTCGAAGAAGAATAAGTCGTTAAATCTCAAAGTACCGCTATCAAATAACGAAGTACGACATATCCAGCTGCACAGTACATAATAAACACAACCACCATAACCAACATGCTTAATAAAGAACGCTGCATACGTACACCGCACAGCGACTGATCGGTTTGCAAAGCCGACCAGCTTCCATGGCCAGTGTAGACACCGCCGCTACGGACGACGTAACGGCCGGTGCTACTGCCCCAAGGGCCACACACGCGTACCCCAAGGGTCACCGCGTCATACCACAAGGGCCAACAGTGCCGTGCCACACACGGGCCACACGCACCATACCTCAGGGGCCAACAGCCGCGCCGTACCTCAAGGGTCAACCATAGCGCGCTGTACCCCAGGGGCCGACAGCCGCGCCGTACCTCAAGGGTCAACCATAGCGCGCCGTACCCCAACCGCCAGCAGCGCCGCACCCCATGGGCCAGCAGCGCCGCACCTCAAGCGCCAGCAGTGCCGCACCTCAAGCGCCAGCAGTGCCGCACCTCGAGGGCCACGCGGGTAACAGCTTACCCTCGAAGAAGGCGGTGCACGACTCGGGAGTCCATTCGCCTTTCCACGGGACCATAAACTGGGCCGCCGCGAAGGTCGACTTCCCATATGACCCGGACAGCAGCCTCAGCTCATACCGATCATGAGGCAGGACTCGCACCACTCGATACGGGCCGCGCATACCATGGACAAGCTTGCCCATTGACTGAGCATACTTGATCACGAAAACCAGGTCACATTCCTGAAACACACGAGGAGGACGACGGTCCTGATTAACACGAGCATCCATTACTGCCCGATTTTCAGTTAACCGCTCGGCCGTCCTCTGCCTTACAATCTCTCTCCTAGCCTCCCGGTTCGATAGGCGAGGCTCAGGAATGACATCTCGTACCAACTTTCGAATTGCTGGAGTAGCGTTTTCATGTCCTACTGAGAGATTTAAAGCTGAGGTCTGGGTAGATCTCTGTTTGGTCAGATTGAGAATTAGCTGAAGCTGCCATAGCCTCTCAGCCCATTCTAGATTGTTATGGGACGTCTCAACTCTGAGCATATTCAAGACAGTCCTTACGTACCTTTCCACCTGACCATTAGCATGATGCATCTCGGATGTGATATGATGTAATTCAACATCTAGATCTTTCATCCACGACTTAAAACCCGAGGACTCGAACATTCGGCCCCTGTCTGTCACTGTAAGGCGGGGAGTACCAAACAACGAGATTACGTTTTGACAAACCTGTTTCAATTCGTTGAAGTCTTGACGCGGGATAGGCGTAAGAATGCAGTACTTGGTAAACGCATCAACAACCAGCATTACATGCTTAAAACCATTGGACTCCGGTAGAGGTCCCAGCGCATCGAGATGTAGCGTGTCAAACGGAACATCGGGCTTCGTCCACGAAGTGATTGGTTGAAGCGGAGCACGAAGAACTCTCTTGTGTGCGATACAAGTAATACAGTGACCTATGTATTTTTTTTTTTTACAAGGGCTCTCACACCCGAAAACCGAAAATGTCTTAGAACTAGCTCTGACGTTTTATCGAGTAGCTTTAAGAGCGTAACTACAGTAAACTTTGTACCCACTAATAATGCCTAAAATGGCGTAGAGCTTTTACTGAGTAGAGTGGTACTTTGGTTCAGCAGCGACGGCAGCTTTAGTCACGTAGTAGGCAACCACACGTTTAGATCCATCATCGTCACGTATCTGCAGTAGAACCGCCCCATAACCTAAGCTACTATGTACCTCCGTTTTTAATTTGGATCAAATATAAGAACCTCTTGCTCGGATGCCCAATTAAATTGCACGTCTTAACGTGTTAAATTAGCAATGCATGCCGTTAACCGAGTAGTTAGGAACGTACTTACGAAAATACCCCGCTAGCCCTAAAACTGGCGTAAGCGAATTTACAAGAGCTTTAACTTTATCCGGGGAGGACCGAACTTCCCCATTAGCTATAAGTATAACCCGCCCTAGGTATTAAATTTCGGTGCACATAAAGTTGATTGAAAATCCTGTTTGTGTCAGCGTGGACAGAACCTTACTTCAGTTAACTACAGTCTGTAAACCTTCGTCTACAGTGTCGGAAAGAATCAAACAATCATCTATGCACACCAAAACTTTTCGCTATCTTGTACGGACTGTAATCGACAGATCACGAACAATGCGCCGACCATTTCTAGTACGAATGTAGGTAACGCCATCTCTATTAAGTACAACCGTACCGACAATAATAGGCGCGTTTATGAACTTACTTGGCACTACCAGAAGGTCTACATAAAACGAAGTACTTTCTAGTTCGACTGTGAGAGTAACGTACGAGTCCCATTGCGTCAGACCCCCTTAATTTGACTGAATCAGCTGGTTCCTTAGTGCAAGAGACGCACTTCACAACCGCAGAGGATATTAGGGACACGCCGATGTTACTGTCACTGTCTATTAAAAACTAAAACCTAAAACCTTGTACTACCCCTACCACAATATCACTGCGCTTATGCAAAGGGGCAGAGCAAAAATTTACATTTCACTAATCATTTTGTGACCCAGCGTCCGCGCGCTGTTTTGCAAAGCAAGATTTTACATCATGGCCCTGTTTTTTGCAGTAAGTGCAAGTCATATTTTTTGTACATGTTTTAGCAGGTTTGCTAGACTGGGTTTGATCAGTGTCAGTGTTTGACCGCTTAGGACACGCAGCTTGCTTATGCCCAGTCTCGTCACAAATATAGCACTTACCTGTATCTGCTCTAGGTGGCTTCTTGAAACCCTGTGACCTGCCATGGTTATTATTTTTATGCTGATTCGCTTGACGGTTAGTGCGAGTATCCGTAGTAGAGGTTTTAATAGGCATAACAAAGCTAGATAAGTAGTTAACTAGATCATTGGGTTTCAAGTGAGCATTGATGGCGGTGGCTTTGACCTGGGGGTCAGTGATACCTCTCAAGATGATGTCCGTCACTAGGTCGTCGCTAAGACCACGAACAATCTTGAGACGCAGTAATGATTTACGCGCGTACTCAGCGTACGTTTGGTATTTGTCAGAGCTCGTGGACATAACCTCAAAAAGAATACCTGCCGAATCTACCTTCTTACAACATAATGGTTTGAAATCCTCTTTGAAATTTGTCCACGAACGATCATTAGACACCCACTCATTAAGCCACGACTTGGCGTCTCCTTTCAAACAACCTCCTATGCGAGAAAGGCATTCACGATCGTCCCATTTGTTGGCAAACTTTGCCCTTTCAACCTCGCTGAACCATACGTCTACGTCGTGAATACTTGGGTCAAAATTCGACACATAATAATGATGAGTACGTCCTAAGGCTTCTAAACGCGACATGACAGTGTCAAAAGACTCACAATTACTCTGCGGTGGTGCGGGCGGAGGCAGCGGTGGCGGGCGTGCTAGCACCTTGCGATCCCTCCTCGCAAACTGGCTTTGTACGTACCTCATCACAGCTATGACCGCAGCGACCTTGGCGACGGTGACAAGGATACCTATCTTTGTGGCTACGGCGAGACCTGGGAGACCGGCCACCATGCGAGCGTTGTCGCGACGGGCTACGTGAACGCCGACGTGGCAATTCACGTGACCGCCGCGGTGACGAACTACGCGACTGCCGACCAGTGATGTAGTGATGACGATGCGGCGAACGATCACGCGAGTAGCTACGCGAATAGCTACGTGATCGCCGGCCTCGCGGACGGCTGTGGGATCGCCGACCACGAAGACGTCGATGCGGAGATCGCTCACGAGTGTGACTGCGGGATCGCCTGCCACGAGACCCCCTGTCCCGCGAGCGTTCGCTCCGCAACCCGGACGAGCATCTTCTGTGACGAGACCGCGAGCGGCTCGTCCTCATGTCCTTGATTCACTGCAAAAACACAATAAAGGTGCTAAACGCACCAAAATTAAATAACTTCGTCAAACAAAACAAAGCATGAACTACCCTCACAAGTTTTAACAAAAGCGCAATACTTTTATTTTGTTTGCATCGAAAATTGTCAAGATGAATGTGAGAAATGTTTACGAATCCCACTTCTGATTTTAACAACCTAAGCCAGGTTATTTAAAAAAAAACACAATTCCTTTAACCTAAAAGCATTTAACTCAAATAAGAGAAATTTAATTAACAAAACAACAAGAAATTCACTAATTCAAAATACAAAGGTACTTATGGCAACGATACGACAAACACACAAGAGAATGGACGTCCGAACAGCACGACGACTTGAAGCAGAATGAGAGCTTGTCCCTCGTTCCTTCGGCTTTTATATTAAACAGCTACCTGCATCTTCAAACCACTTCTATCAATATATATATTTTGCCATAGAAGTCTTTATAGAAGCTTCTTGATTTTGTATGAGCTCCTTACTACATTACAAATGGTTTTAAATTGTTACGCTAGTGCATCGTAGCTAGCGAAGAATCACGCTAAATTAATATCGACACATATCTACCTATACCTAATACAGAGTGAGGACTATTCCATTGAGTTTTCCAATAGCTCAACCATTTTGCTTCCGCACCTATACGAAATGTTCGACTATACAGCGAAATCCAGATACTTCGGCGATAGACGCGTTAACGATTAGATAGCAGAAAAGCAACTTCTATGCATTCCCGCATATTCTGTTGTCCTAAAGTGCTTAAGAAATTTAAGCAATGAAGCAACTGGAATTGGACAGGTTCCTGGTTTCCTAAAGACGGTATTAGATTTTGAAATACTATATTAGAATAATTTACATTATAAAAAATATCATTTTCAATCCCACTAAATATCATAACAAAGAAGTCCTACCTTGGGAACCGCGAAGCTCAGGACTACTTTTAAACAGCAAACTATCCCACCTCTAGCAAGTCTAGTCTAAAACTTAATGTTATCCACCGTCTTTAGTAGTATCAACGTACCACCCACAGTGGGTGGTAGCAAATTTGGGAGTTTATTGTTTCTAAACTGACGTAATCAGAACACATTATTGTAAATACCTATGAATATTTAAAATATTATTGCTGGTGACTTATTGACTTCTCAACCAGCGGATGTACCTACTCACTTTCAAAATATAAGAGAGAGAGCAGAGGTACTCTAATCAACCTTTTATTTGCAACGGTCAGCACTATCATTGCTTTTGGGTGGTAACATTAGACGTATGCTAAACGGCATTTACATACAAACAAAACCCCTCTATTCCAAAACATTTTTTAACTTGGGGTTCTCGGTTAGTGCTTCACTTTGCTGGTCATTACATCGGTCATTACGACAGTAATACCTGCATAAGGGGCTCAAGCGCTTTAGCTTATAAAGTGTCAAACAAAAATATTATACCTAAATGGTAACAAATCCAATTTTCTGATCTTTTAAAAACTCCTACTGCTGGTGAACCAGACCTTGATCCTGCAATTTATCAAAGAAAATTCAAAGCTTTATCCGGCTGCTGCGCTGGATTAATGATTAATGACATCAAGCTTGAGTCCTGCTGATGTAAAGTGGAGAATGGAGTTGACATGACCATATATAGCGCTAGACACGCATTAGCGGCGGCTTCCGTTGAGGTCTCGTTTGACTTTTTCCAGAAAACGGTCGGATGGCATGGATCCTCACAAAACTTTGCTAGGATTTACAATCACCCTATGAGAAGGGATTTTTCCCTAAACCAAAATCTTTTATTAATGAAAAATAGCGAATTACTTTTTGTACCTACTTATTTGATTATAAGTATTAGGTAACGATAAAAACAAATAGAAAATAACATAACTTACATTGTAAAATGTTTGAGGATGTCTTTCTGCAGTAGGTACCTATAGTTAGTAAAAATACTAACAAACTACCTACTAATTTTGGGTAAAGCTTGTATTATAATTCTAAATTTAAATTTTATTTTGATTTTATAAAAGCATATTTGATTGCAAATGATGCATACTCTAAACATCTACCTGGTTAATTATATCTGAAGAATGAAGTGACGAAATATCAATAGGTGATCAATTGAACTTGCAAAGTGAAGTTCGATCACTATTATATGAGTCACTTCATTCGAAGATATAAAATCACCCACCCATAGTAGGTATGATTCTACCCACCCAATAAATTTTAAATTTTCTCTGAAGAAATGAAGACATCGCCTTGCGGACAAAGCCAGCTAAGGCATAGCTACCCTCAAAAAAAAAAAAAAAAACATGAAATCGAGTAAATCGATTTACTTTTAAAATCGTGCGACTGCCTAGTAGGTTTAAAGTACTACCTGGTTAATTATATCTTCGAATGAAGTGACTCATATAATAGTGATCGAACTTCACTTTGCAAGTTCAATTGATCACCTATAGTCAGCGTGACATTATAATCAGCCTAATAGCTTCTGCCATAGACTACAAAGTACAGCTTGCCACTGTTCACATTCATCACGCTATTGTTATAAATGCATCAGTTTATGTTTATTAGCTCTTCATACAAAAACTACTGAGGTGATCGGGCTGAAATTTGGATATATTATCGATATAAAATATATGATTATTTAATATCTCCAGATCCTTGACACAGATTATATTTTATCACTTACATTTACGTAAACTAACTACTCTTATTATCGCTTTGAAGGCTCTTAAATTCGACCCTTTTTGCAAGATTTGCAACTAAGTAATTTTGCTTACTAAACTATTCATAAATTAATAATCTTTGCAGCAGGATAGTAGTAAAACCGTGCGCAATAATATTGATTTTATCAACTTAATCGTGACAATTGTTTTGTATCATTTTATTCAACAACTAGCGTCCCGCCCCAGCTTCGCACGGTTTTATTATACATATTAACCTTCCTCTTGAATCACTATCTATTAAAAAAAAGGCATCAAAATCCGTTGCGTAGTTTTAAAGATTTAAGCATACAAAGGCACATAGAGACAGAGAAAGCGACTTTGTTTTATACTAGGTCATGATGCCTTATGCATCTTACTTTATTTTCAGGTTGTTGACCCGAAGTTCGAGTATGATATGGAGAAGATAAAGCTGCAACGTCTACAACTAATGGAGCAGCAGTTGATGGTGCAAGAACGTTTGCTGATACAGCAACAGAAGGTAGCTTTTATTCCTTTCCATCATCCATTTCTCGAAGTTAGAGGGAAAACAGGATCATCTTCATGATCATCACCATAAAACTGGATTCGACTCAGAATAATAATTTGGAAAATCCAAGAGATGTTCACTGTCTTATTGCAACCAAAGTAATTCCTTTCTTTTTCTTGACATTTGTCCTTGTCCGTGAATCACAGGTTCTATGGACAGGTCGCGCATAGAGCAAAGAGACCGGATACATAACCAAGAAGTTATCATTACTGTTCACTATGAAATTCAAAGTATCAGAAGGACGGCTCGCAAGTACAAAATAGAATTGAGGCCTAGAAATGCAGCGATCTGCGACACAGATGATTAAGAACTTACTCATCCAATATACAGTAGAGCCTCGCTTATTCAAACCTTACTTTGGTGAATCCGGACGAAACTCGGGCGTTCAATCAATAAATAAGCAGAACAAGGTTTTGAAATGAATATTGCAGGCCTATTAGACAAAACAAGTATTTAAATTAATGTGTGTATGAAAAGAAAGATGTAAAAAATAAAATTAAAAACAAATAAATAAAAAAATAATAGTGTGTAAACGCTCGCACTTGGGGAATATCTAAGAAATTAAAAATTATATCTAGCTAACGGCGCTAAGAGTCCGTAGAAGGTCGCAAAGATTTTCGATGGCACTTGGTTTCGTGGCGTAGTTGGTTGATGCATTCCCGTAAGGGAGAGGATTTTGGGTTAAGTCACGTCGAAATAAAAAAAAATTTGATGTTATTTAATTTCTTTAACATTTTTATATTTCAGATGAAGAACAACTCTTCTGCTGTTACCAAACGCCGTCTCCTGCCTGACGGTCGTTCCATCCAAGTGTGAGTACCTCTTGATTCTTCCAAAGCAGGGTTTCCCAACCTTTTTTGCATGGTGACTGGTGGCCCCCCAGATAGTAAAACTCGTTTTTATAGAATAGAAAGTGAAAAAGACTCTTGAACGCCAAAATCAAGAGTTGAACGACATCATAATCGAATCTACCTTGTAGAAATTCTTCATAGAGTTCTTCTGTTAATTGCAGAACACGACTATATATCCATTAACTTATTTTATACCAGAATTCTCACGGGAACGGGAATTCCGCGGGTGAAACCGCGAGGCGCTGCTAGTGATTAATAATAGGACTAGCGTCCCGCCACGGCTTCGCACGGTTTTATTATACGTAAAACTTCTCTTGAACCACTCTATCTATAAAAAAACCGCGTCAAAATCCGTTGCGTAGTTTTAAAGATTTAAGCATACATAGGGGGACATAGGGACAGAGAAAGCGACTTTGTTTTATACTATGTAGTGATTGATATTGCTATTGTAAAGGACGTTGTCTGTCATAATAATTAATTCTATCGCGCTATACTGAAACAGAATAAACCTACGCGGTTTTTATAATGGAGATTTGGTCGAATGTTGGGCTGGGGTATGCCATTGTTCGAGGTGAAAGTATGTATATATTTGTAATTATTTATTTACTAGCTGCGCCCCGCGGCGTCGCCCGTATGGAAATTAATATGTCAAATTTCAGAAATTTATTGCACGACACCTAAGGGAAGTTTCCTAAAAATAAAAAATAGGTGTTTAAATAATTACTTTGCAGTTTATTTATACCGAGTTTAGAGTGAATCAAACCAAAGAATAATAAGTTTCCATAAAAATAATATCAATATCAAATTAATATCCATGTTATTCTAGGTCTTAAACTTACATACCAAATTTCATTTAAATAACTTAAAGTTACCGAGATTACTTATAACAAACATCACAATGACTTTCCCATTTATCACTACATACATAGTATAAAACAAAGTCACTTTCTCTGTCCCTATGTCCCTTTGTATGCTTAAATCTTTAAAACTACGCAACGGATTTTGATGCGCTTTTTTTAATAGAAAGAGTGATTGAAGAGGAATGTTTATACATATAAAAAAACCGTGCGAAGCCTGGGCGGGTTGCTAGTTTATTATAATAGCAAGATGTTAATTATTTTTTATATTTCTAGGACTCAAGATGAGACTAGTTTCATTGCAGGAGCTGGAGATTCGGTAAGTACCTTTCTGATTTTTAACATTTTAAAAATTTTATGATTTTAACACTTACACTACAGCACGGTTCGTTTTCAATGCGCCAATATTGACATAGCTTGCTTCAATTGTATCCAGTGAATACAAATCACAGAGAAAGCGTTAAAATCATTTATCGATACCATTAATCTACACATTATTATTGGTACGGATAATTTTGTGCTTGTGCTTTGATCCTGTAATAGTGGGAACAGCTAGACCAAGCGAACGAAGGCTAATAAACGAGCGAACGAACCAGTGTGTCCTTCATGGCGAAAGCAAGCAAGGGCCTTCGATCGCTTTCGGCCGGTCTCAATCTCCGACTTTCGCTATGGCTCACATGCGTTCGTTCAGTGTGGAGTCAGCGAAAGCTAGTGAACGTGTATCCCACTCGTTCACTTGATCTGGTCTGAACAAAAGATTGAAGCGAAGGGGAAATCAATGATTACTTTATTTCTTCTAATATTTTTGATAATTATGTACCTATCGTTTAAATTTTGACTGGTCTAAGTTCTTATTTTGTAAGCCTAAAGAAATAAAGATTGATTTACCCACCATAAAACTAGATAAATCTTTTACATACAGCGAAATCCTATTGTTTTCAACTCTCTTAAGCCTCTCATACAGAAGCCTGCCGTGGCGATCGGTACCACCTTAGGCCGTCTGGTAGTGGCTTAACTGTGTCAGTCTTTATAAAAGTTACACTTCAACACATGTCATCATCATGAGCCTATGTTAATCCAATGCTGTAATAACATAGTTCTTCCCTACACATGTAACTCACGTCAATTATTTAGTTTTAATAGAATGATAATTCCAAGTATTAAATCTATCTCTGGTTTTGTCTATCGGTAGTCAAATGCTGACATTTCAACCGTGCCAAAATTCGGCTGTTAATAGCGAAATATAGTTGGCTGTCAATATGATGTTGCATTAAAACAATTGCTTCGCCGCCGTTGTTAAAATTGACGTGAGTAAAATAACTAATTTGACTGCACTAAAAATATTGCCATCCCTCTCATATAGATTAAATAAAATAGGTAGTTAGCAAAATTTTAAGAGCTTTTAAATCGTTAAGTTATCATGCCATCTCAATTGACACCAATGTCACATTGAATTCCTAGGTATAGTCCAAAATCTAATTTCATCGTCAAGGTTCTCTTTCGCTTCACGCAAGTGTTTTTGATCAATAGGTAGGTAACCTCATGCTCCTAAAAGTTGTGCATGCCAAACTCAAACTCATTCAAAATTTATCGCTAAAGCTATTTTGGTACAATTTATTAAGTCTATTCTGTGTATGATCTGTTTTTACGGCTTCCAAATTTCAGATATCTTTTCGAATTCTTCAGTCGACCTATCATTGACCTTAAAATCACGGCCATAAGTTTGGTTTTAAGATGATGTGTAGTCGACTTCTAAATTTCAGCTGTCTCGGCCTGCATGCATGCACGCTTAGGAGTGGGCCTTCACAAAATTCAGACCTGTAATCAAAGGCATAGAACACAAATCCATACAAGATAATTTGTCAACAGAACGACACTACCTGTTCCTGTCAGAAGACCTCTTGGACGAGAGAAAATAGTGGAAGCTCCACTCCTTCCACTTGCATACTCTGTTCCGAAGATCCAAAGTTAGAGACTGAGACTAGTAAAACTGACCTACCTGACGTGAAGGAAAGTAAATCCACCATGACTGTTAGCAAATCTAAACAATCCGATAACAGTAAAGTTAGCAGGCGATCTGACGCCACAAGCAAGAAGTGTGAGGCTAGGAAATGCACGTGTAGGATCAGCAGCAATGTCACTTGCAATCTGAAATTCCGCGACTTTTACGCGGAAACGGACAATGACGATGCAGACGAGACGAACAGACTTATTCAAATGAGAAACTCTGACTATTTAGATATTGTTGATCACGAGCTAAAGATAGTCATAGCATTGGCAGGGTACCCAAAGTCGAAGATGCGTCTTCGACATATGGAGCTCTTTCAGCGTTGTCTGAAGGAGGTCATTGAAATGCAGTCCAAAGCTCGTCTCCTCAACAAAAATCCGTCTTTCCACGATTATTACCTAAACAGGGGTGCTGTGGTGTGTATCTGCAGGGATCTGGAGACCAGGGATTGGCTGGTGAGAATCTGTCCCGGTCTTCAAGAGCGTATGCACTACAACTTGATACTTTTGAATTCCGATGTAAAGAGATTGTGTTTGGCTGTACTGAAAATACCAAGATCGTGCTGGCCATCGACAGCCCAAGACGTTTTCAAATTACTGCAGTATTTCAATCCGTCGTTAAAAACTAACATGTGGAAAATATACTCTCAGAAAACTATTGATGATGTTGAATGTTCCTCGTTCCTTATAGATCGTGTTTCGGGAGAAATAATTCGCGGTCCTACGTTCAAAAATGTTATTGACTACGATCAGATGGAGTTTGAGCTCACTGGGTATACGGAAATCTACTATGAATGCCTTCTGGCTTCAATGGACGAAGACTTGAGCAGTGTTGCGTCTAGGGTTAAACTACTTGAAGAAATAAAATCTGCTAAATCGTCACCACGATTGGAATCAACCGTTAGCTTGATACCGATGAATAAACTCGTCGAAATTCAAGAGAAACCTGAAGAGATAGTAGTTGCAACCGAGACCTCTGACAAGAATGAGGAAGCAAAGCCACAGGATGATGAAGATGATGAAGTGAATGATGAAGATATCGATGATTCTGTGAACGGACAACGTTCTGAAGTTGAAATCGAAGATATGCAATTTAAGAAGGAACTTGAAAACTCTATCCAAGCTCATTTACTGAATAAAATGGAAGATGTTCAATATATTGGCGAAAATGATGAAATTCTAGCTTGGTCGGACCATACTGACCGGGAGGAGAAACGAAATACAGAGAAGGAGGAAGGTAGGATACACAGTTACTTAGAAACGGAATCTACGACTACATCATTCGTTGCCTTGTCCGAAAAATCGGCATGTCATATAGAAAGCAACGAAAATCTACTAACTAAAACTAGCACTATAAACATTGATAGCAATAGAGGCATTGCTTACCATAGACGCACAAATTATTTGCATGTTGAGCTCGAACTGAAAGTCGCTATAACGCTCGAAGGATATCCAGTCGATAAATTAGAAGGAACACACATAAGGAGACTTAAACATCTCTTTAAAGAGTACTTGCACAAGGATTTGAAATCTCAACGATTCACAAACATGATCATTCCAAAATTCCAAGATATTTATCTCTCCAACGGCGCTGTGATTTACATCTGCGATAGCTTGGAGACCAAAGATTACCTGACAGAGATTCTACCCAAGTTCATAAGCTCTACTGACCTGAAACTAATGTTCAGGGAAGTGAAGGACCTAGTTCGGTACACCAGAACCGTTATGCGACTGCCAAAAGAACAAGCACATGTAGAATCCATCGTTATATTGACAGAATTGCAATCGAAGTACCCAAAGCTGAACCCAGCTTGTTGGAAGTACTATTCTGATGTAGTGGGCAAACAGAAGAGGGAATTTGGAGTTGATCCTGAGTCTCTAGAAGTCATCAAAAACCCTACTTTCGACCCGACATTCGAAGGTGAACAGCTCACATTCAGAATCATTGATAGACAGAAGCGTGATATCAGCTGTGATAAAGTATCCGAATCTGGTGACAATCAGACAGTTAAAACCAAAAGGCACCAGGAATATATCGTTAAGAACATGTATACACCGATTGATGCTGAAATAATGCCCACCACACTTACGCGAATTCGTACCAATCATTACGCTGACTTGATTTCCGATGATCTGAAACTATACGTAGGGCCGTCGAACTATCCCGATTGTCGCATCGACGAAGTTCATTTCCATACACTCAGGAAAACCCTTGAGGTTGTTGTGGCAGAGGCATTAAACAGGGGCGATATTACCGAGGACGAAATGCCAAAATTCCACGACTTGTACTTGTTCGATGGAGTCATATTCATTATCTGTCAGAACATGGAGTCGAGAGTTTGGATAGAACACAACATAGCTGTTGTGAACGAGAAATGTAAGACAAGTCTCAAGGCTACAGAGTTCCGCGGGGCAGTCGGTATAGTCAGCTTAGTGGCCAAGACTTGTAAAGAAACCGATGAAATAATCGCGATCTTGCAGAAGCAGAATCCCAGACTGCGTACCAAATTCTGGAGAAAAATTAGTACAGTTAAAACAAGCACGAAAATAGACGCGGTTCTGCAGATAGACAAGCTCTCGGCACAAGTCATCATGGACCCGGAGTTCAACAAATTTATAGACCAAGATCCAGTTGAGTTTAAACTTGGTCACCTCCGCTCTCTCATCAAACCCAAAGAAAGCTTGGAAGAGCTCACTAAAGCAAAATCTTTAAAAGTCAAAAAGAAAGGAAACAGATCCAAGAAAATCTCGAAGAAAAAGTCAAAAGAAATTACAAAGCAGGATCATGAAATTGAGGAAAACGCATACAACAGTAACTTTGAAAACTCTCCAAAGATTCTTGAAGAGTACGATCCACAGACGATTATAATCGAACCAGGCTCGCCCAAACACAGCAAGCAGTTTGTTGTGCCGGCGAATTGTTACCAAACTAAAATTGTACTAAAAGTACCAACAAACATTCTCCCAGACAGTGAAGACGATTTGAACATAATTTTCGAGATTCTTGAAGATAAAAACCCGGGTTTGAATACAGAAATCTGGCAAATTTATAGCGAAACTGACTACCCTTGCAATGGTAAATTCTTCCTTTACGTTGATAAACAATCACTTTCTATAATACAGAGCAAGGATTTCGTCCCTATAGTCGGCGGCGAAAGGTTGAAATTTTTCTTCTAATTACATATCACCGAGTTCGAATAAGGTTCTAAATGTTCTAATATTTTATATACTGAATTATCGAATTTCTTCAAACACCTATATTATGAAACGATTTTAAAATATTTCATTCCTTTATATTTACACATATTATTTTAGATAATATCTCTTAATTTTACCTAGGTATATAAAACCACAAAAAAAATTAAATACATCATCTGATCGGTTAGTTTTTCATAAATTTATTCCAGACGACATTCCTGAACTCTAATCGATTAGATACCCGAGTATTAGTTTTAACTGTTAGGTTAGTATTTTCTGATCATGTCAACTAACAAGCTAATTGTTGCGATATTCATACGAAACTTTGGTTTTATTCTAATAATGACGATGTATACCTATACGAAATCTTGTAATTTATATTAGTCACTAACGTTAGAACACTATTTTAAACGGGTTTTACAATCCGAATAAAAAAACTTCTGTCTAGCCGAAATCTATAGTGGATACTTGATCTTAGCTCAAGTAACCAGCAAACAAAAGTCTGTATTTATAAATCTGACCATGGGCTGAGCAAATCTGAAGTTACGCGCTTTTCTAATGAACTTTTGGTGAGCAGCTGTATTCTTAGTTATAAAAACTAGGATTATGTAGCCTATGTCCGATACATACATAGGATACATAATCCTAGTTTTTATAACTGTGCTCTTGCCTGTGAAAATAATTCCGCATAATCCTGTTATAGCGTAAAACTTTTTCTTCGCTCAATCTAAGACCATTGTCACTAAATTCCCATTCGACATAACGTCGAAATGCCCTATAGATACCGGCTGGGCATTACGAAATGACCATTATATTTTCAATCGATCTGTTACTCAAAATTTTTTTTGTATTTTAAAATTAACTATTGATACTCTTAGAACGCAGAATATTTAGTAACATTTGTTCTCAAAAACGAATATCATCTAACAAAATGCAGTTAACTATAGTCTTTTTCACATAGGAAGCGTTCCGTGACGTTTCAGTTTGACAGTTATAGAAATGAGCTAAGTGTAATCGTAAAAAATTAATTCGATTTTTGACTTGATTTAGTAACGAAAATCGATTATTCGTAAAATATTTTCATTACCTAATTTTAAATGACTTTAACAAAGTAAAACATTAAATTAGGTCTATATAAATAAAAACAATAGTAAAAATCCACATTTCCAATAGGTAATGCGTCATAACCTAGAAATAGGACGGTAATATTATCAGCAGATAAGTAGGTAATTAAAAATCAATAACAAATAACCAACAATAATCATAGGTGTTCAATCACTTGCATGATAAAATTTTAAAATGGTGATGTTGAAAGTTACGATTTTAATTTGCGATAATCGATTTATAGATTTGCTGGAATAACATTTGTTTGCCTCAACTCTATTACGTTCTGTTCTACGCAAAACAAATTGCCTCGGATTTCATAAAATTATTGATTTCTATTTTTTATTACGCGTGGAGGCTAAAATAAATTTATTTTTGGATAATTTGTGTGTCGTGCTATACTTCTATAGCTTAATTCATATGTTTGAGATGAAATAAAAATTGTTACAATTTTCGAAATTTCAATTTGCCAAAATCCTAGTGAATTGAAATGAAACGCATTCCATCTGTCAGGGAACGCTTCCTATGTGAAAAAGACTATAATATTCTACATTCTAATATTTTCCAATGTTCTCCGGAAAGTATTGCCTGAAACTAAATTTTGTGACACTTTAGGAATACATTTTGGCAACCAACGATTGAAAATAATGAAACTGGTAGTTTTTACAATGCTTTACATAGGTTTCAGGTTAAGTATTTTAGGTCGCTATGTGTTAGTAGTGTTTTTAGAATTAGCATGTAGTTTTGTACGTTTTAATTCAATTTTAATATGCATGTAGTTTTGTACGTTTTAATTCCATTTTAATATTGTTATTCTGATTGTAAACTTGCGCTTTGCATGTATGTTATTTTTAATTAAATTTTGATTTTAATTTTTTGTTTTCTTGGTAAAATTCACTAGCTAAAGTATAAAAAACGACTAGCCCGATATTAATACAGATGATAATATATAATTAATACCAGATTAATGATCTTGCTGGTTTTAATGGTAATTAAGGGGCCAGCTAATGATGAGCTCCCCATACAAAGGGAATATCAAAATGATTTGTAAGTCGAGCATATTTCCACAGAATTTTGGTGTTATTTGTATTTGAATAGTATTTATCGATGCTCCGAAGTAGTTTTTTTGTGAAAAAAATGAAATTGCTATAAAATTACTTTTCGACACTTAAATTATCTAGTTACAAATTAACAACACTTTGTCCGAAATTATAAAAGTTTTCAGCCATAATTTTTGGTATTTACACCGGAACGCCTCGAATTAGAGTTTTGTGCAGCCATCGCCGGCCCCTTACTGAGACATGATCGCTTATAACCTTGTCAAAATGTGTAAATCTTACCAATGGAATGTAGAAAACAAGACGTGATGATAAGATTATTTAGACACACGGTTTCAAGTCGTCACAGGAAAGGCGTCGGGGACCCAACATCTCTTCAAATGGAATGTGGATGGACCTCCAAGCCACTATAGGTACATCATTTTGAATGAGTTTGAGTAGTAGATTAATAAACCAGTTCTCACTATCTTCTCTGAATAGTCCACCGCGCCGCATAAGATTAACTCTTGTCAGAATTATACATGGAACTCTTTATCAGGCCCTCCAAATATATAATTTGGAGGGCTTTTTGTGTCTTTGAATAGAGCTTGAAACACATTATGTACCGAGTATTTGAATTCGATCTAATATCTTCTTCGTGCATTTGACTTCACAATCTCAACAGTGAGTTTCAACTTGAAGCCGGAGCGGCGAGGCGAGATCAATCCATATCTAAACCTTGTCTCGTAACGCTGCCAAAAATAAAGGGGTTACCAGTAAAAAAAAAATCCTCCTTTGAACTACGACGTAGCTACATTTTGGCATAAAAAATCTAGGGTGTTATTTTAATCGAAACTCTTGTCAAATTTTGAATTTATTGTGGTCTTGGAATATTTTTATTCCAATCATTTCATTTCTTAGATAATAAAATGATAAACATATTTTTTGGGTAAATATTTCGTGTCACTGGTCACATTCTGGGGAAAGCTGTCAAGATGCAAGATACATCACATGACAATGATATGCAAGTGACAAATACAAAAATTCTTTATTGCACACCAGAAATATTTAACACAGGACAGGAAAAAACAAATACACAATGATATTACTTTGTTTACATGGCAGCCTTTAAAATAACAGTCTAAAATAATGAGAGACTACCTTTAGATTTTGTCTGTGGAGCACTGTCATTAATATGTTCAAGAGAGGGAGAGAGCAACCAAGTGGTGAGAAATAGTTTTTCTTTGTTGATAGCTTAGTTTACTTTGTACATAGGTAATAGTCACATCCTGCAATGATTTTTTGCATCTCATTATCCTTTCCATATCATTCAACATCTTAGTGAATAGATATTTAGACACTAGATGCGTCCCGCGGCTTCGCCCGCGAATCGGAGTTTTTTTTTACAAATTCCAGAAATTTATTGCACACCCCCTAGGGGTAATTTTGTAAAAATAAGTGTTTAATTATTCACTCAATAGTTTATTTATACCGTTTTTTGAGTGAATCAAACCATGGAATAATAATTTTCCATACAAACTTTAGCACCCCATGTAACCCCCTCAGAGGTTTAAATTTCCAAATTTTAATATCCTGTGTTATTCTGGGTCCTATACTATCTAAATACCAAATTTCATTTAAATAACTTAAGCATTTACGGAGATAACTTATAACAAATATTCACATAGACTTTCCCATTTATTATAATAGTAAGATATTATGCTTGGTTTGATAACAAAATCCTCACATTTTGAGGTTAGCCTTACAAGTTTAGAGTGAGAAAATAAAGATATATAAGAAAGGGTTCTTAGTTCGGCTGGATCAAAATAAACAAAGTATAAGTATTTAGTTTGAATTCGGAGCTACAGCACTTTCCTCCAGTAAATCGCTTCACCATTTAAATAGTATCGTGTCAAAATGTCAGTGTTAAACTCTTTTTGCTATTCTACTACCACAAACTTTAAGATTCATTCATAGCAGTTTTTAATATTTTAGCGTTCTACATGGAATATTAATAGCGGAAAAGTATTTTCCCGTAATAAGTAAAATATTTTCTACGAACCGATGTTTTAATTAATTTCGATCAAGTGTTACTTTCGGAGAAATTAATAAAATAATAAGACAGATGTTACCAAAAAATCAACATATTACCAAACCGTCCTTTGTTAGATATTTTTTTGTAACATGGGTGATAGAAAATGGTGTACGTTTTGTGGAAAACTACTTTTCTGTTAATTTTATCCCTTGCAGTAATCAGAATAGGTATAATTAAAAAAAAACAGAATATTTAATTCCGCGCAAATCTACCTCAGAATTCGTGTCCGTCCGTGACTGCGAATGGGTGTTTCTAAATACAGGAGCCCTACAGGAGTCAAAGTGCTTTATTTCCTTTAGACCTAACAGGACTATTGAACACGTCATGAAATTCATTTACAAGTAATGTATTGTATTAATCTAGTACCCATAACACAAGCTCTGCTTAGCTTGGGGCTAGATGATACGGCGTGGATAGTCCAGCATTATTATTATCAATTAAAACTAGGAAATAAAGTGCTCAATCTGAATCAAGGGTAGTTTTAAACAGAAACTTGTAGATACCATCAACACAAATCATACACTGAATACTAGAAATTCGACACAGAGTAACATTCCGGGGCTAAGGAAATAAAGTGCTCAATATGAATCAAGGGTAGTGTAGATTTAAACAGAAACTTGTAGATACCATCAACACAAATCATACACTAGAAATTCGACACAGAGTAACATTCCGGGGCTAAGGAAATAAAGTGCTCAATCTGAATCAAGGGTAGTGTAGTTTTAAACAGAATCTTGTTGAACCCAGCGACACAAATCATACACTGAATACTAGAAATTCGACACAGAGCAACATTCGGGGCTAAGGAAATAAAGTACTCAATATGAATCAAGCGTAGTGTAGTTTTAAACAGAAACTTGTAGATTGTACCATCAACACAAATCATACACTGAACACTAGAAATTCGACACAGAGTAACATTCCGGGGCTAAGGAAATAAAGTGCTCAATCTGAATCAAGGGTAGTGTAGTTTTAAACAGAAACTTGTAGAACCCAGCGACAAATCATACACTGAACACTAGAAATTCGACACAGAGTACATTCCGGGGCTAAGGAAATAAAGTGCTCAATCTGAATAAAGGGTAGTGTAGTTTTAAACAGAAACTTGTAGAACCCAGCGACACAAATCATACACTGAACACTAGAAATTCGACACAGAGTAACATTCCGGGGCTAAGGAAATAAAGTGCTCAATCTGAATAAAGGGTAGTGTAGTTTTAAACAGAAACTTGTAGAACCCAGCGACACAAATCATACACTGAACACTAGAAATTCGACACAGAGTAACATTCCGGGGCTAAGGAAATAAAGTGCTCAATCTGAATCAAGCGTAGTGTAGTTTTAAACAGAATCTTGTAGATTGTACCATCAACACAAATCATACACTGAACACTAGAAATTCGACACAGAGTAACATTCCGGGGCTAAGGAAATAAAGTGCTCAATCTGAATCAAGGGTAGTGTAGTTTTAAACAGAAACTTGTAGATAACATCAACACAAATCATACACTGAACACTAGAAATTCGACACAGAGTAACATTCCGGGGCTAAGGAAATAAAGTGCTCAATCTGAATCAAGGGTAGTGTAGTTTTAAACAGAAACTTGTAGATAACATCAACACAAATCATACACTGAACACTAGAAATTCGACACAGAGTAACATTCCGGGGCTAAGGAAATAAAGTGCTCAATCTGAATCAAGGGTAGTGTAGTTTTAAACAGAAACTTGTAGATAACATCAACACAAATCATACACTGAACACTAGAAATTCGACACAGAGTAACATTCCGGGGCTAAGGAAATAAAGTGCTCAATCTGAATCAAGGGTAGTGTAGTTTTAAACAGAAACTTGTAGATAACATCAACACAAATCATACACTGAACACTAGAAATTCGACACAGAGTAACATTCCGGGGCTAAGGAAATAAAGTGCTCAATCTGAATCAAGGGTAGTGTAGTTTTAAACAGAAACTTGTAGATAACATCAACACAAATCATACACTGAACACTAGAAATTCGACACAGAGTAACATTCCGGGGCTAAGGAAATAAAGTGCTCAATCTGAATCAAGGGTAGTGTAGTTTTAAACAGAAACTTGTAGATAACATCAACACAAATCATACACTGAACACTAGAAATTCGACACAGAGTAACATTCCGGGGCTAAGGAAATAAAGTGCTCAATCTGAATCAAGGGTAGTGTAGTTTTAAACAGAAACTTGTAGATAACATCAACACAAATCATACACTGAACACTAGAAATTCGACACAGAGTAACATTCCGGGGCTAAGGAAATAAAGTGCTCAATCTGAATCAAGGGTAGTGTAGTTTTAAACAGAAACTTGTAGATAACATCAACACAAATCATACACTGAACACTAGAAATTCGACACAGAGTAACATTCCGGGGCTTCAGCGCGAGCCGTCGCGGCGCTGCGTGAGTTGCGGGGCTGCGGCCGAGCAGTACTGTGCGGGCTGCCTCGTGACGCCTTACTGCGGGGAGAGGTGCCAGCGGCGCGACTGGGACGCGCGGCACGGCGCCGTCTGCCACAACCTGGCCAGGTAATATGACTATTAACTACCTACTACTGCAATTTTGAAGAGGGTATAGTGTGGCCCTCCGGCTAGGTGGGATGACGATCTGCGAAAGACTGCTGGCAGATGCTGGATCAAGCTGAAGACAGGGCGCTATGGCGCTCATTAGGGGAGGCCTATGTCCAGCCGTGGACTAATATGGGCTGATGATGATGATGGTATAGTGTGGCGGATTTCTATATATTTTGTAGCGCGATTTCATTTCCACGCCAATGGCGCAATATCTTCCACCCTTTAACGCAGTTTTGAATCGCGTCTAGTGCTGCGTGATTTCTTGCGCCACCTTACTATTTTGTACCGCGATCACTTACCATTAACCTTCCACACAACGCGCTTCAAAATAGAGGCTGTGCGTCATACACAGCGTAACATACAAGTAACATACCTCTTAAGTTTAACCTTCGAAGTACCCTTCAACATAAATGAAGGTTAAATTAGAATCTTGCCTAATGCTAATTCACACCTTTCGAGAACTAACCCTAGAAAGGCGAATTTTTGACAGATTTTGAAGAACTGTCAAAAATGCTACATCAGACGTGTTTAAAAGTCTCCACACACTGAAGCCGGGGAGGCGGAGCGAAGGCTTGCCGGTTTTTCCTATCGCACCGCGCCACCACCGCCTGCGGTGTGTGTGTAGGCTTTCATATAATTCAATAGAATGCAACTCGCACGCCTTCGCCTCCGCTCCGCCTCCGGCTTCAGTGTGTGGAGACCTTTAATCTGGGTTGCGTTTTGATTGGGCTTATGTCTGGCTTACACCTTATTAAGTATCAAGTGCAAGTGACAATGATTTCCGATAATTGTTCACAGAACATTGTGAACTAAGACGCCATCTTTCACACAGCTGCGTCTTAAGTTTTGCGCCGCGTCTACAAATCTCGCTTGCAAGACACAGGTGTCACTTGCACTTGATACTTAACAAAGTGTAAAGATTAGGTAATCTTCTTTCTTCTAGCATAAACTCACAACCTATTGCATTGTTTACAGGTCCGCCGCTATTAAAGTGCCAAATGGAAAACCGGAGTAAGTACAAGCAATTTGAAAAATAGGCTAAACATTTCCTTTTTTTTTTTTCATTTACACCACACATCACTTTTTCTTATGTTGATTACTCTTTATCTAGTAGAACTATCTATCTAAGGTTAAAGTAAATGGAGCGGATAAAGAATTATAAAAAACACCAAAAAACTTAAACCTCCCTTTTAATCCTTAGGGAAGGAATTTTACAAAAACCGCACCTACCTAACCTAGGTAACCTAGGTCATATACTCTCAAGTAAATATTTTTTATTCTGTCCAGAGATAAGGCAACACTAAACGCGACACAGTGTTATATTTTTAATTATCTACTTATGTTTAACAAATTCTACTGCCCTTGATTAATTATAAGATATTTGTCAAAACTTACGGACAAACAACGGATTTAGTTTTTATAAAAACTTAATCGTCCGTATTGTTGCATTATTTTAGTTTTTAAATAACGTATGGGAACGACCAATTATTTGATTTCCTTAATAAGTGAACTGGTTGGAATACCCCAGATCTCATTTCTTCTAAATACGAGCTAATTTAAACGTTTCAGAGCGATACAATTTGAGAGAACAACTTTTACAAAGTGAGGCGAACTGAAAATCAATTATCACTTTATTTTGATAATTATGTACCTATAGTATTAAATTTGACTTGTCTAAGTGCTTATTTTGTAAGCCTAAAGAAATAAAGATACTGATTTCTGAGTTAAATTTATAGATAACACACTAAAGATTATGAATCTTCCCTTAGGGCACCGACATTGTCAGTATTGCGTCCCCCCCACTCCTCTACTAACGCACGTCCCGCTGGATTTAGTGAAGATAAGGTGATTTCTGCGGTAAGTTTGTACTGAGACCTTTATTTATATTATTAAGGGGCCAGCGGATGATGATACCCATACAAATGGAATACCAAAATGATTTGTAAGTTGAGCAAATTTCCACAAAACTGTGGTGTTTTTTGTATTCGAATAGTATTTATTTATGCTCCTAAGAGTTCTTACACACTAACGGCAAGTTGACAGCCGTCGCCACCTGTCGACGACAGTCGTCACCGCGTCGGCAGCAGTCAATACGTCGACGGCTGCCGTCGAGAGATGGCGACGCTTGCAGTTGTGGAGTGTTTCGTCCGCCATTTAAAAAACTCCTCCTAATGTCTGGTTTACTCTTTGTTAAGTATCAAGAGCGAGTGACAAGTGAAAGTGACACCTGCGTCTTGAAAGCGCGATTTCTAGACTCCTAGTAGTTCTCCCGCTAAAAGCCTATGCCCATGCGAAGACGGGGTGGACCTTTACTTTTATACAGGGTTACTTGTAGGTAGACCTGATCCTTTCAGAGCGTGACAGTAGGGTTCAGTACACACAGACTGAGGTACCCTGGTCTAAAGTTGAGCGTCTTCGAGATATTTGTGTTTTTGATATTTTTGATGAAAGTCACACCCTGACGTCGAATGATGATATTTTCTAAATTACATATCTTTTTTGTAGATTTTTCAATGTGTTATTCACATGTTGTTTCTTTGAAGATTATTTCTATGCTGTGGAAACTGATTTTACGGGAAAAAAGCCTTTGTTTTATGTGGCTAGAACTATTCAAAATTATTCATAATAATATTCAAAATTTCAGGCTGATCCGTTTTCCATTAATAATTATTATTAAACGGAAAATGCCGATTATAATCGGCTTTTTGCGGAAAGAGTAAGAAACATCCATACACACAAACTCCCCCCCCCACTTTTAAGGGGAGGCTCGTTTAACAGTAGCTAATAAGAATGGTAACTTAACTGATTAGTTTGACTTTCTTAATGCTGCTCAGAGAGGCCTTCCCGGATATTCATCATCATCAGCCTATATTAGTCCACTGCTGGACATTACATGTCCCGGATATTACAACTCAATTAATATACCAATGCTCTATAGAAAGGTAAGTTGTGTTAAGGGAGAATTCAACTTCGCACGGTTTTATTATGTGTATAAACCTTCCTCTTGAATCACTCTATCTATTAAAGAAACCGCATCAAATCCGTTTCGTAGTTTTAAAGATTTATTTTTATTTATATTGGAAACAAACAGTTATTTAAGCACACAAAGGGACATAGGGAATGAGAAAGCGACTTTGTTTTATAATATGTAATGATGTGTCGCTTTTTTGTAAGTAGACATTTTTTTGTAAGTAGATAAAAATTGCAGTTTTCTCATAGTGAACGAATTTTTGAAATCGTACCATTATTTACGAACTCATAATGTAACAAATTTATCATCGAACGAACTTCTTGGACAGGAATGGATGGGTAAACTTAAATATTGATTGAAGTACTTACATTTAGAGCGCATTAAGAGTCTATTTAGAAAACAGGATAATATGCATCACCTTAGTCTATATTAGTCCACTGCTGGACATAGTCCTCCCCTAAAGAGAGCCATACTAGTACGTAAATTTAGAACTATGTTTGAAAATGCGCGCAAAAAATGATCGAATTTTTACTGCTGCGTATTCAGCGTAGGTCTGCAGGACTAGCATGGGCTTTCTTGTCTAGGTAGACAAGACTAAAAATGACATAAAAGTGACATTTGGGTGTAGAGAGTAGAAAGCTTTCTTCGGTTGCGAGCATGGCGTTCGAAAGAATGAGCGGATAGAAAGGTTTCTTTTCTACCCTAGAGACGAGTCTACACATTGCGAGCATGGCGATCAATTTACTCTATTTTTGACATTTGAGAATAGAAAGTATTCTTCCAAAATTCTCTACACCTCTCGAGGCCTAGACAAGCGTTTCTCTCGTATTTCGTAAAAGTATTATGGTCTTTGGCTATTATAAACGGGGTAGGAATTGGGTTCTTAGACACTACGAGGAGAAAAATGACCGAAGAAGAGAAAGAATCGCAGTTCAAGAGCTCTTTTCGATTTGCCGAAGGCCTAGTTTCGGAGATTTTTTTCATAATGAAGGATAATATTTGTGCCAAGAGCTGTCTCCTCACACAAAACAAGACTGCCCAACAATCGTAAAAGTAAGTACATACCTAACCTAGTCAACTACCTACTAAATTATACATAAGTCTCATTGCAAGTTTAATGAAAACCATTTATAGGTTATGTCCGGTTGATAATTTTATTTTCACCTTTATATTTGCGGGAGCAAAGTTCACAAAGTACCTATTGATTTCTGGCCATTACCAGAAAGGTGTTTTAGCATTATAAATATACCTAGATAATACACACACGCACACACAGTTTAAACCAAAACACTAAATATAAATATGACAACCAACAACATCATCATGGTTATTATCATTTCAAATGGGATATTTACCATGATGAAACCAAATCAGGTTTGAGAAATTCTCACTATTACATACAAGTACTTTTAGTCACCTCCTAAGAAATGCCGACATGTTATTAATAATTTTGTTTTTCAGGGTCGTGAGAGTTGATCCCCACAATCCACATGAGACGGAACAAACAACAGATTAGTGAGGGAATATTTCAATGACTAGGTAACCTACCTATTTATTTATTGAGTGAAAACACAGTATGAAATATTATGTTTTTATTATAACTTAAGTTAATCTATAAGAAGAAATAAGTATAATTATTAACATTAATTTATTATATTTTCCAGGTATGGAGCAAAAAATGCCAGCAATGATACAAGCAGTACTATATGTAGATATACTCCAAGTTTGGTGAGGGTCACAGGTAGCCTACTCGTCATGCGCACAAGCTGAGAGCTTTCCCGAGGCGCCTCATGAAGTCCTCGAAGCTGGTGCATGTGATGGGGCTGGCTGTCTAAAACCGCTTCCCATCTACAATCATCAGTGCTTCCTCAACGCAGTCCTTCAAAACGAAACTAAAGTTCTGGCTAATTGAGCAATGTCATTATACATTTAATGAACTTTTCGACAGTTTATAATTTAGTATGAATTTAATAAATTATAATTTTTGCCAATGTATATTTGAATTTATAAAAAGTAACTAATTATTAATTTAATCAGAAGTAAGAACCATGACATGTATCATGGAACCGTTATTGATAACTACATGTTTTGTTTTCTGTATAAATTAGACACCTATGAATAAAACTTTACATGAAGTTTCTCATCTGTATCTTCTCCAAGTCATGTTTTTTAGGTTGTTGTTTAGATCCTAAAACAAGAGTATTTAATGAAGTTAGTTATCAATAATTAAAACATCAAAACTGGGATGTGTAGAAAACTTTCACAACATTGCAGCGCATTAGTGACCACTGCTTGCTGCAAATAAACCTCTTCAATATACCTATTAATTAATACTCATAACATAATGAGCATTAGCATGTAACTTTCAAAATACTTCTGAAGCTCCAGTCCAGAGCTGAAATAAAAATTTTGGTGGCCTGGTCTGTAGGTAGTGTTAGAAGTCTGGGAGTAGAGAGTTGTAAAGTGTTCCTTTTAGCATGATATTCTCCGACGAACTCTCCATCATCTAAATCAATGAATAATAAATCAAATACAGTTTGTTTATAAACAAAAACAATCAACTTCAACTTCTTGATTATGGCTCTGCGTCTGGTTTGACTATGATTTAAATAGTACATAATGACATTGGCAAAGTCAATGATGTGACGTAAATTTACTTCATAATCATTAGAACGTCAAATCAATGTCGAAGTTAAACGTTTCGATTTACGTATTTGCGAAACTTCTTGTTCCTTGTTGACATTATTTTGGTAATGAAACGCTACGAACGAGCTTTTTACAACAATTCATAATTTATCTGTGGTTTCGTTCCCGTTGCTATAGAAAGAGCTAGTCTACGAAGAAACTGTTTTCTAGGGTTCGTTCCGAGAAACGGTGTGCTCGAGCAAGAGACAAATTTCGAAGACAAGAAAGTTTTCCACTCTATTCTAGGAAGAGAAGACAAGAAACTGCGTGCTAGCCCGGCTGATAAAACTCTAAGAATATAGTAATAACTAATGCTTTTTAATTTCTTAATGCTGCTTAGCACCCTGCAATACTCTACAGGAATCCAATGCAAAATCAAATTCTAAAATCCTACGGATGGGTAAGTCTCACATGTTAGGAACTCTAACTAAGTTTTTGGACCCAATCCTGTTTTTTTTGAAAAACAGATCCAACGAGCAGTACTGCGGTATAGATTGAGCAGTCTTAAACAACTGATTTTTACTGGGCAGTGTTTAGTCAGCAAATAACGAACAGATCTGTTTTTTTTTGCCGGATACTGCAAACCGTATACTCGTGTAACTGTGTATTGAATAACTGATACATAATGAATAAAGAATTACCAATAGAAAACTTGGCTTTTATTAAATAAGAAATTAGGATATATTTTAATATTAGACATGTGTCAAGATGATAGATAACCATAAGCAACTATATAGAAGATTTATACGTCATTCTCCCCCTCTATAGTTTCTTCATCGAGGAGGTAGTCATTGAGGCGTTGTGGTATTTTCCTAGTCCTCGTAGATCTTCGAAGAACTCGTGAAGGTCCAACGTCTTGCGGTGGAGTTCCGTAAACCTCTTCTCCATGCATATCCTCGATAATACGTTCTTCTAATTCTGGATTGTTGTCGTCATCTATGCTGACATGTGAGTCTTCATCATCATTAGAGATAGAAGGAAGTGGTGCAAGATGTCTGTTAGATACAGTTGACTCCTGACCATTATGTCTTCGAACGTATGAGTAGTTCGGATTACTTTGTAGTAATTCTACTTCTTCAACGTAAGGGTCTGTTTTTGACCGAATGAACTTTTTCAATAGTATTGGGCCTGGGACCAGCCATGATGGTATTGATTCTCCGATAGGAGTCCTGCGTGGAAAGTTGAATAGCTTCTCATGAGGAGTCGCGTTTATAGAAGTGCAAAGCAGTGAGCGTACACAGTGAAGCGAAAGCTTTAAGACATGCTCCCAGTTTTCAATGGGCAAATTCTTAGATCGCAAAGACAGCTGTATAGTCCGCCAGAGTGTGCCATTTAGTTTCTCTACCTGTCCGTTACCTTGTGGATTGTAAGGCGTCGTGCGTGAACTGGCGATGTTGCAGTTTTTCAGAAAGGTTTGCATTTCTTCCGACATGAAAGAGGATCCTCTGTCGCTATGTATGTACAAAGGCTGACTGTATTCGTAAAAAAGATCTTTTAAGCACTTGATAACAGTTACAGAAGTCGTATCTGGGCACGGATACGCAAAAGGGTAACGTGAAAATTCATCTATAATTGTTAGAATATACTTGTTATTCGTGCAAGAAGGCAGGGGCCCTTTGAAGTCTATATTCAATCTCTCGAAAGGTGACACAGCCTTGATTAACGTCCCTTTTGTTTTCGCAAAACGCGGTTTGATTTCCGCACAAACGCGGCATGAAGCAGTCATCTGTTTGACGTCATTCAAAGAATAAGGAAGATTCTTTAATCTAATCCAGTGATACATTCTGGTTATTCCAGGGTGAGAAAGCGCGTCGTGCAACTCATATAATTTGCTGCTATTCATGAGTGCACAAACTCGTGAGAGTGCGTCCGCGGCAACATTTTGTTTTCCTGGCCTGTATATTATGTCGTACTTATAGCATGAAAGGTCCAACCTCCATCTTTCGATTTTATCGTTTTTTATTTTGCTTGAGTGATTTTGATCAAAGATAAAACTAACGGCTTTCTGATCAGTGATGAGGAGGAAATGTCTGTGAATAAGAAAATGGCGCCATTTTCTGAGACTTTCAACGATAGCGCAGGCTTCTTTTTCGACAGAGGCGTGTCTACGTTCGCTATCTGACAAAGTTCTTGAAAAGAAAGCAACGGGGCGACCATTTTGAGATAAAGTAGCGGCTAAAGCAAACTCTGAAGCGTCGGTCTCCACCGTCAATGTCTCTAGGTCGTCAATAGCAACCAATGCTGCCTTTTCTATGTCTGATTTTAAAAGCTGAAAACTACGCTGCGCTTTTTCATTCAATGGAAAATTGTTATTATTGATGAGTGGTTGAATTTTTCCAGAAAAGCTGGGGACCCATTTAGCGTAATGAGCAAAAAGACCAAGAGTCCGTTTCAATTCAGATGCATTACGTGGTAGCGGTAGATTTATAAGCGGCTCGAGTCGGTTTTTGTCTGGTTGAATTGTGTTGTTTTTGACTGTGTAACCAAGGAGGTTGATAGTGTTTTTACTAAAGTTACACTTTTTTTCGTTTAAAGTAAGTTTATACTTCTTTACAGCGGCCATAAATTTCTGTAGGTTTTCATCGTGATCTCCTTTATCTATACCGCACACTGTGACATCGTCGAGATAAGCATATGTTCCTTGTAATTGTTCTTTGTCAATTATGAACTCGAGAGTACGTTGAAAGGCAGCCACTCCGTTAGTGACGCCAAACGGGATTCTTTTGAATTGCCACAATTTGCCACATGCTTCGAAAGCGGTGTATAGTCTTTCTCTTTCTAGAATAGGTACTTGGTGGTAGGCACTTTTTAAGTCGATCTGGCTAAAATGATTGAATTTAGCCACTTTTGAAACTATCGAGTCAATATTAGGCAATGGATACGCATCTAGATAAGTAAATTTATTGATAGTTCTAGAGTAATAGACAACTAATCTCTTACGATGATTTCCGCCACCAGCGACAAGTACCTGAGCACGCCAGGGAGATACGCTTGGTTCAATTATCCCTTCATTTATAAGTTTCGATATTTCAGTTCGAATGAATTCGTCTTCGTCGTAGTTGTGACGTCTGGATTTGACAGCGATAGGAGTTATATCGTCAGATAAGTGAGTGAAGAGAGACGCTGGCGGTACTGAGGCTTCCATTAAACATACTTGCAGGGGCTTCCTAGTCCCTCCGAATTGCAGTTCAATCTTAGAATGGTCCTTGAGTATATCGTGGCCGATGATAACATCCGCGCACAAGTTGTTGATTACGAGCAATGGGCGTTGTTTATATATGTGATTATTCATTCCGAGCGTAGCAAAACAGACCCCATTGACATTGGACGTATGGTTTAGTGAAGCAAGATTTATTGTTTGTTTACAGGGTCGTTGTCGTAGTTTCATTGTTTGTGCGATATTTCTATCAATGAAGCTGACAGAGCTCCCCGTGTCAATCAGGGCATCGACTTGAATATTGTTTACAGTGATGGCAATGGTAGCTTTTTCTAAACTTGATGGTGATGCAGCTGAATAAGCAGTACTGACTGTTTCGTGTGAATTTGAGCATGGTGATAATTCGGCAGGAGTTCCGAGACTTGGGATAGCGTTACTAGTAGAAGGGTTATCACGAGAACGGCATACTGAAGCGAAGTGGCCTTTTTTGGAACAAACTTGACAGTATTCGTGGAAGGCAGGACATTTAATTCTTTGGTGTATTTTACCTCCGCAAAAGAAACAACGCTTAGTTGGTTGTTGTGGTGAGGCGACCTCAACATTACGAAGGTTTGGTACGAAGTGTCTTCTTGTCGCTTCTTGTTGGTGACTCAGCATTGGTAAGGCATTCAAAGTATTAGGGACGCTAACATTCATTGTTGTAGAGTCCTTTTCGGCGGTTTCCAGGGTGATGGCTTGGTTCATAGCTTCGTCTAGGGAAAGACAAGAATTTTCCAGTAGACGCTCCCGTATCTTTAGTGATTGGATTCCGGAAATAAACGCGCTTCGTATAGCTTGGTTCTTATGCTCGTCAGCTGAGACAGGCTTAAAATTACAATTTTGTGCAAGAAGATGCAAAGCGCGACAATAGTCAGAAATAGTCTCATCGTGTCTCTGCTTTCGTGTTCCGAGCACCTGGATAATGTTTCATTTACGGGTTTCCGATAAATTTTGTTCAATAATGTGACAGCGCCGTCATAGGTTTCACATTCCTTGATAAAAATATAAATGTCTGTAGTCAAATGGTTAGCCAATAGTTTGAGTTTCGTAGTATCCTTAGTTTCCTTTGGAATTTCTTCTGAAAGGAAGTTTGAAAAAGTGTGGTGCCAATGTGACCACTTTTCTCCTGCTGCGGGATCGGTAGGTTGAACATCAAACCTGTCCGGTCGAAGATATCTTGATAAAGAGTGTGTTTCCGACATTACTCTTATTTAATAAAATTGATACATAATGAATAAAGAATTACCAATAGAAAACTTGGCTTTTATTAAATAAGAAATTAGGATATATTTTAATATTAGACATGTGTCAAGATGATAGATAACCATAAGCAACTATATAGAAGATTTATACGTCAATAACATAATACTAAACAGGATCCTGCGAAAAACAGTACCAGGAAAAAACGCGATGAAGGTTCATACATCGTCAACCTAATTAGTCCTCGGCTGGACATAGGCCTCCCCTAATGAGAGCCATAGCGCCCTGTCTTCAGCTTGACGCATCCAGCATCTGCCAGCAGTCTTTCGCAGATCGTCATCCCACCTGGCCGAAGAATCTAACTAGAATTAGAAAGAGAATTAGGAGGTTTATACTAAAACTTAAAAAAACATTACAGGGCCAGAGTTTCTCACCACCGGCGGAGCTAAACGTCAACCAACAAAACCAGCAGCGTATCAACCAAGCTGGCAACCGCAACCAGCCGCCTCGTGCCAACCGCAGTGGATCGCAAGATAAAAAGTTTCCGCAAGAGAGAAAAGGTGAGACTACCTTAAAAATATTTAAGTGAGTAATAAAAGTGAGCTCATAACTAGCAGCGTCTCGCGGTTTCACCCGCGTAATTACTGTTCCCGTGGGAATTCCGGGATAAAATATAGCCTATGCGCTATTCCAGACTACAATCTATCTCTGTGACAAATTTCAGCCAGATCCGTACAGTAGTTTTTGCGTGAAAGAGTAACAAACATCGATCCAAGTATCCATCAAATTCAAAAAAATTAAAATCTTTTTGTTTATTTCAGATTTAAAAACGGCTTCGCCCAACAATAATAACTACGCTGCTGTTCGCTGCTTCCAACAATGTAAGACTAACTCATGAATATATTAAACAATCCAAAACAAATTTGACTACCTTGGTGGCGCAGTAGAATAATTTTCTTTTTTAGGCTTACAAATAGTAACAACAAACTTCAAATTTGAAATGAAATGTAAATTACATGTTTATTTCTCACTAACCGAAGTAACCGCAATACAAATCAAGCCAAACATTTAAAATTAAAACAAGTAAGAAAGATATAAAATTCCAATCAATAGCTTAAAAATAATTTTAGCTTTTTTTAGTTTATATATTTTTGTGGCATCTCAGCTATGAGCAATCGACTCAGATTATCTAAATTTCAAGGATTATTAAGAATAACCCATAAAATACTGCACAGATCTTTCAAACATGCGTCTCTTTTGAAATATATAAGTTACTTAGCTAGTAAAATCATCTTACTTCTGTTACAGCTCCACGCCAACCACTCAGGCAACCAACAAAGACAACCTCGCCTCAAGAAAAACCTGTAGACGAGACGGACAACATTCGTGCAACCAAGACTGTTGAGGCAACCAAAGCGATTGAAGCTACCAAGGCGGTTGAAGCAACCAAAACTGTTGAGGCAACCAAGCGGGTTGAAGCAACCAAGCCAGTCGTGGCGAAAGCGGTACCTGTGAAGGCAGTGACGTTGGCGAACGTGACGCCGCGGAAACCTCTTGTGCCTTCTAGGTGAGAATAAGTTTCAGCCTGTTCAAACCAGGGCCCGGATTGCATTAAATAAATCGCTTCACCATTTAAATAGTATCGTGTCCCCAGTGTCTTGGGGACGCTGCCGACTGGTATTGACATGGATCAATTGAGCTACCTTTACACCCGTATTCAAGAACAATACTGTGAGGTCTCACAGTGCACACGAACGCATAGGGCCGGTAAATTCGATTCATAGACAATACTTGAGTGACGCGCGACGCTATGCGCTCGCTTGGGACGACCCTTAGGTAAAGTAGCTCGACAGCTATTTTAGCCAACGCATAGTGTAGCTATGTCACAAATATCAGGTTCTGTTCTGTCATTCTGTGGTAAATTTATTTTGCTTTGCTTTGAGATTTCGTTTGTATTCCTTCCTTCATACTTTGCAATAGGTATTTTATTTCAAAAAATGGATTATAGCAGTGAAGAGGAGTTTGATAATTATGTCAACAATGTTTTGTATGCACATCCATTGATTATGTTGTTAAGTATGACCTTAATACCGCAATTGACAAAAACTAAAATATAAACTTGAAATACAAGAATATTTAATTTTTGTTTGTAGTTATTCACCACTCACAATTTCAACAACTGACAACACGTTTTAGGTTAGATTTTTGACGGAACGTAGTAATTGATCTTAGGATTTTTGTCATCCGCACATCTGTAAAACAGATGCCAAACAGTAAAGAGAACTTAGCAACAGAAACCGACCAATCACAGATCTGCAATAGACGCAGTGCGTTCGCTTAGTGAAGTGTCGCTTGAGGGTTGTTTGTGAATGAAAGGGCCACACTTTTATAGAACCTAAACTGAGGAAGGTACGTTTAATCAACATTTCAATTACACAACAATCCGAAACGCTATTATACTGTGTAATCATGAGGAATATTATTTTCTTGCTAGCTTCTGACGACGACGGCTTTACGCCATGGCCAACCCTGTGAGAAATGCCTTACTTCGCACAGTGTTGCTTGCTACCTTTCATAAGTATTGTTCTTGAATACGGGTGTTAGACTGTTTGCAACCGTCTGCAGTTAGCTCAATAGTTTCAATTGTATACATTTTATTTTTATATTCATAACAACCCTGAGTGACGAAGGCCTAAGTAAGGACGTACGTGACTTTGTCATAAAAATAAATATATTTAAACCTAAACCGCTTTGTTTCAGTTTCATCCTCCAAAAGCTAGAAGCGGGCGCCATATTCGCGATAACTGTCGTCGAGCAGGCGACGAAATCCGCCTCAAACCAGACCGGCTTCGTTTGCGTGACGATCAACGAGGATGTCATGGATATTTACAACCAGCTCTGTGATGACTTCTCGCTGCAGTGTGAGAAGGAAAAGGAGGGATATGAGTAAGTTGTATGTCTTTATTGAGGCGGTACCATAAGAATAAATAAAAACAGTGTAGAAGAGAAACTTCGGGCTCTGAACGCGTTCAAGGTCACGCGATATTAGATTATTGGCTTCGCGATTCTGCACGTTAAAGGGGCGGCGGGCGGGCCCATTCAGTAGGGCTGTAACAGCCGGCGACGCTGCACGCGGATTTTAATGTTTGTGTATGTCACGGTCAAGTTATTGTGGTGTGATTGGTTGTACCAATAACTCAAAACCGAAGCCAAATTTCGTTTTTTTTTGTTTTCATATCAAATAAAGCCATTTTGGTAAGTATTAATATTTAGCTACAAATATAACAACACATAGGTCACGTAAAACTATTAAGTATGTTTAAAAAACGTATATTTCAGCAATAATATCTTTAGACTTTATATAAATAAATAATACCAGACAGTCCACACAGCATCATCTAGACCCAAGCTAAGCAGAGCTTGTGTTATGGGTACTAGATGACTGTTATACTTAATACAATACATTACATAGATAGATACTTTTATTATACATAGAAAACACCCAGAAAAACGGAAAAAAATCTGCAGATCGTACACAAATTTGTTCCGAGGCGGGAATCGAACCCGCAACCTCCTGCGTCGCAGGCGGACCTTCGCCCACCGCGCCACATCGGTCGTCAAAATAAAATATCTCTAAAACTGTTTCACGTAAGAGATAGTTACTCATGATATTAATTCAACAACCCCCAGACCTAGCGTCGGCGAGACCTTCTCATACTTCTGCAAAGACGACGAAGGCTGGTACAGAGCGCGCTGTCTCGCTCCGTCCCGCGGCGCTCTGCTCGACGCGGGTCGTCTCGTCTCGCTCGAGCCGAGCGTCTGCCGGAAACTGCCGAGCGCTTATGCTACCGTGCCCGAGTTCGTGGCTGTTATCAAGATGGAAGGGTTACAGGTATAAAGTTCTTTAAAAATACTATCTTACTATTATAAAAAAAGGGAAAGTCCGTGAGAATGTTTGTTATAAGTAGTCTCCGTAACTACTAAAGTTATGTTAATGAAATTTGGTATGCAGATATTTTAGGACCTGGAAAATCACATAGAAATTTGGAAATTTTAACCTCTGGGGGGGGGGTTAAATAGGGTGGTAAAGTTTGTATGGCAAATATTTTAAACTCGTTATAGCAAAGTAGCCCCAAGCTAAGCAGAGCTTGTGTTATGGGTACTAGATATACGTAATACAATACATTAAATATTTTTTATTATACATAGAATGAATTATTTAAACATGTATTTTTATTTTTACGAAACTGAATTCAATTTTTACTCAAATTTCCATGCGGGTAAAGCCGCGAGGCGAAGCTAGTATGTAAGTAAACGCGATAAAAATCCGTGGATATTTATAATAATGGTTGGAGGTATGTTGCTATAGTGGATTATAATCAATATTTATATAAAGGACTAACTATTTCTAGATCTTAGAGAGCTTAGATATTTAAAACTACGTTATGGATTTTGATGTGTTTTTTTTTCAAGAGTATTGTTTAAAACTCTCCTTCTCTCTTTATTTAGTTTCATAACTCAGTATGGCTCTGTGAGAATTATGACAGAATTATTATTAGATTTTATAATTATTATTAGTCTTAAAAACCTTTTTCTCAACAGATCGGATCTTCGTTGACCGCCACGGTTGTCAGCACGTCCGCGCTCGCCGTCAGAGTGTCAGTGAATGACGAATCAGGCGTCGCTCTAGGCGAGGCCGACGCTGCTAAGTGGGCGACGATTGTAGACTACCCTCAAGAACGTAAGTACTGTCATCACTACATAGTATAAAACAAAGTCGCTTTCTCTGTCCCTATGTCCCTTTGTATGCTTGAATCTTTAAAACTACGCAACGGATTTTGATGCGGTTTTTTTTATAGATAGAGTGATTCAAGAGGAAGGTTTTTACACATTAAAAAACCGTGTGAAGCCGGGGCGGGCCGCTAGTTAATTTATATATTAAAAAATATTTTTCAATACATTATTGCGACGCAAATGTTTGTACGATGTTCCGGGTTCTGGGTATTTTCTATGTGATAAAAAAACATCTATCTATGTAATGTATTGTATTAAGTATAACAGTCATCTAGTATTTTTTTGTATATTATTTACTAGCGACCCGCTCCGGCTTCGCACGGTTTTATTATAAGTATATAAACCTTCCTCTTGAATCACTCTATCTATTAAAAAAACCGCATCAAAATCCGTTCCGTAATTTTAAAGATTTAAGCATACAAAGGGACATAAGGACAGAGAAAGCGACTTTGTTTTATACTATGTAGTTATTTTCAAATAATAGTACATAATATTTATACCATTTCTGCCAAACTATATAACAGTTGGTCGGCAGTAGGTCTTGTGGACATTTGGCATTTAATTAATGTATTTACAGCCGAAGAACAACGGGAGAAAGCTCCAGAAGTCGTCAAGAACATTCCAGAACCCAAGATTTCAGATGCAGTGAAGCCTCCAGTGAAAGCCGTTGAGCCTCAAGCATTAGCCCCAAAGCCTGTGATTAGGAAGCCATTATTGCCTGACAGGTTAGCGATTGTGCTTGTAATCCTAGAGAATATTTTTACTTTTTGAATATTTTTTTTACAATATTGAATACGAGCGACCCGCCCCGGCTTCGCACGGTTTTATTTTACGTATAAACCTTCCTCTTGAATCACATCTATTAAAAAAAACCGCATCAAAATCCGTTGGGTAGTTTTAAAGATTTAAGCGTTCAAAGGGACATAATGACATAGGGACACAGAAAGTGACTTTGTTTTATACTATTTAGTGATTGTAAACAAAAGCGATTGAGCCTCAAGCATTAGCCCCAAAGCCTGTGATTAGGAAGCCGTTATTGCCTGACAGGTTACAATTGTGCTTGTAATCCTAGAGAATATTTTTACTTTTTTAATATTTTTTTACAATATCGAATATTGTAAACAAAGTAACAAACAACAAAGTATGTACTAAAAAAATCGATGCTAATATAAAAAAGAACTTTCGCGATTGGTGGTGGTTTGGCTGAGGATCTCATTAGGCGCAAATATGCAGGTCTAGATAGAACCTACCCATTTGCTCCCCTTGGAGTCGTGACCCTAGGTCCGTAGGGTATCGAGGCTCTCCGGGTTTTTAAAAAATATCTGAGCGTCTGGTCGATGCGACGCGTGACCCGAGAGCTGGTGAGTATCTGGCTTAGCGCATCAGCATTGCCATACAGCGTGGTAATGCAGCCAGTGTCTTGGGGACGGGACGACTTTTATTGACATGGATCAAGTTGAGCTACCTCTAGACTGTTTGCAATCTACAGTTAGCTCATTGGTTTCATTTGTAAATACTCGTTTTAATGTGTCTATTCCTTGCAAATCATAAAAATTCGAAAAATGTAAATGATTCTATGTGGATTAAATACATAAATAAATAATAAATTATTCTGGACAGTCCACACAGCTTCTAGCCACAAGCTTAGCGGAGCTTGTGTGGAATGGAAAAAATATAGACATATTTATTTATTTTTCAGCTACACAGTCGGAAATCTAAAAGCTGGAGACTCGTTCCTCGCACAAGTTGGCTTTTACGACGAAGCGGAAAGCGGTTTTGTGTGTGTCGCGATACACGCAGACTCTACCGATGCGTACACTCGCATCTGTGAAGATTTCCCGCAAAAGTGCATGGAAGAAGACTTGGAATATACGTCAGTATTATATTAGTACTAGCGACCCGCTTCGCATGGTTTATTATACGTATAACCTTCCTCTAGAATCGCTTTATCTATTAAAAAAAACCGCATCAAAATCCGTTGCGTAGTTTTAAAGATTTATAAGCATACAAAGGTATATAGGGACATAGGGACAGAGAAAGCTACTTTGTTTTATACTATGTAGTGATAAACCCTATTATATTATACAGCTAATCGTTGAACCGCCGCATTACAAAACGGCCCTGTTTTTGAAAACAGCTAACCGTAATGTAATACGGCGGATTATACAATCCGACTGCGACCATATACATTCAGAACGTTTAGTGATAGCGTAGTGAACGCAATAATAAATAGTTAACTAAAAGTTAACTTTTAAAACTTCACACTACAACTTCAACTGCTGCTCTATTCTAACACGTAACTATCGCATCACCGTCAAAGAAGAAAGAAAGAAAATTCATTTATTTGGCCCTTTTACATATTACTTATAACACATTCAATAGACAAGAAGAAAGAATACAAAAAACAAAAAATAAATATTAGAAGAGTAAGGCTACAAATAGTATTTATGTAAACACTTAGGGGCCAAAAAGCTCTACTTTCGCTTACATACATTATCTAATAATTAAATTGGTTTGGTGAACAATTGTATCCAAAATATCAGAAACCTATTTTTCAACCCGCATATTCTAAAATAAACAGATATACATTGGTTCCTATACATCAGCCAAACTCGATGTAGAATGTTTGTAAACAAACCGCCCCTACTTAACCTAAAATACACTCTGTTGCCGCGCCTTTTCATACGCAGTTTACATTACTTGTTGATTTAAGATCCTTCCTTCACTAAATATTTCGTACACTCATATCTAAAATTCGACGCCAAGCAAGTGAATTTTAGTTTTTTGTGTTGTGATTTGTTTACAAACATTCTACATCGAGTTTGGCTGGTGTATAGATAGGTAAAGTGCCATCCTACAATGAGTGAGGAAAAATAAAGTGAGGAAGCCAATGTAAATTTCTTTTAAATTTCGCTCAGAAAATTAACGATTTTGTCTTTTTCTGTGAAAGTGTGTATTAGGTTAAGCACTTGTAATATTTGCTTGAATAAATATTTTTTACTTTACTTTAAAAAACAATGATTTGGGGATTTCAATATTAAACTAATTAGTATTATTAGCCTAACGATTCTCCTTTATACAGTGCTGTTGGAGTCTCCAGTGCCTCCACTGCACAATTCTTTTTTTTTACAATCCACACAGCACCATCTAGTCTCAAAGTAAGCTACTCATAGCTTGTGTTATTGGTACCAGATAACTGATATATTTAATACATTATAATATATATAGATAGATATTTTTTATTATAAATAGATAACACCCAGACCAACGGAATAAATTTCTGCAGATTACACAAATTTGTTCCGAGGCGGTAATCGAACCCGAAACATCCTGCGTCGCAGGCGGACCTTCGCCCACCGCGCCACATCGGTCGTCAGCTACCAATTACCTACATACAATCAACAATTTCACATTGTGTTGGTATCTAATCTACGTAGGTAGAGTCACAGAGTGTGTGCAATAATCTGTCTCTTTCCCCCAGCCCAACAATAGGCGAGACATTCGCCTTCCTCAACAAAGAAGATGATTGCTGGTACAGAGCGCGTTGTCTCTCTCCCACTCGAGCATGCTTGCTCGATATGCCAATGGTCGTTTCTCATGAGCCGAGAAATTGCCGGAAACTGCCGAGCGGGTATGCTGATATACCGGAGTTTGTAGCTGTTATCAAAACGGATAAGCTTGAGGTGAGTTTTATCAAGTACCTAGAGAAAACTGAAAGCATTTAAATCATGACCTTCGCCAGCATATTCGGTCTTAATGTGAATGTTTTTGATAGGTTCCTAATGGAATGAATGAACGTCAATTTCAGATCATTTTCCATAACACACTCGATAAGAAATTTCTAAAAGTTTGTGTATGTAACACATAAAATATGTACGAATGTTTGTTACTCTTTCTCTTTTGTGTATGTAACACATAAAATATGTACGAATGTTTGTTACTCTTTCTCTTCTGTGTATGTAACACATAAAATATGTACGAATGTTTGTTACTCTTTCTCTTCTGTGTATGTAACACATAAAATATGTACGAATGTTTGTTACTCTTTCTCTTCTGTGTATGTAACACATAAAATATGTACGAATGTTTGTTACTCTTTCTCTTCTGTGTATGTAACACATAAAATATGTACGAATGTTTGTTACTCTTTCTCTTTTGTGCATGTAACACAAAATATGTACGAATGTTTGTTACTCTTTCTCTTTTGTGTATGTAACACAAAATATGTACGAATGTTTGTTACTCTTTCACGTAAGAACTACGTAACGGATCGGGTGAAATTTTGAATAGGTCTAGCCCTGAGATAAAACATAGACTACTTTTCATCCCAAAAATCCATAGTTTAGAAATAGCTTTGAAACGTTTACAAAGAAACAACGCGCACGAAAGATAAGATACTAGTTTTTTTTTTGTAAGCCTGTACTGTCCCACTGCTGAGCATAAGCCTCCCTTCCAATAGTCAATAGTCAAAATGTTTTTTTTCCTTAAGACCTTACAGGACACTTGGACACGTCTTAAGAAGGCTAGGAACCTCTCCTAAATCTCAGCGGCCGATCCGTGTGTATTTGTTGCTGTTTCAAGTCGAATGAAATGGAGCGCGTTATGAGTGAGAAAGGGCGCCTAAACGAGTCAAAGTGATCGTGTCACGAAATACTTTCGTCATTAACGTCAAAATAAAATAGTCTTTACTCTGGATTGGATGAATTCAGAAGTTCGTTTGACTAACGTCAAGCAATCTTGTCAGTAAATTAATGACGTAATCTTAATTTCAAACTACATCAAAAATTATGAATATGGATTTTATTCAGTTACTATCATAACCACGTGGCTTCGTCCGCGTAGTTTTAGCCCCCATTTAACCCCCATTTCAAATATCAAAATCCTGAAATTACGTATTCTTTCATTCTTAAGGTGATCCGATTGTCATACGTTTGTATTTTCCCAAATATGAGCGATGTGGACATAATTTAACAAATAAATAACTGTTTTTGGCTTTGTTATTGGTCATTATTTGCGGCAAATTGTGTTTGATTCATGAAAACACTCGGTATAATTAGAAATAACGTGAAAATTTTAGGCCATTTTTATCAATGTGTGAGTGAACACGGATAATGTTGTACGCCCGCTTACTTGAACTTGTGAGTGTGACGGCGGCGACGGAATCGCCATCTCTGTGCTATCTAAAGAATCATCTAATAATACCATAGTCTACCGTTCTCAAAGGGTTTTCCCATCGTCCAAGTATTTATTCCTATCTATTTTTGCTGCATGTCAAATAAGATCTAGGAAGCCTACGTTCCGTTTCCATGACAACAATATATGACACTATGTAAACAGATAAAATGTTTGCTTATAGATACCAGTTTAGAGAGTTTTACGCTGGGGCCACACTACCTTACCGTCTACCGGGCTGTTACCGCAATAATTATGACATTAAATTACCGTTTAAATTACTGCATGACCTGGTGTGGTTACACTAGAGTTTACCTAGATATGTCAATAAATAAGGCGGTAAAAATATCACGTGCGTCGCCGGTGAGCTCATATTGCACACTGGACAAACGGTAGTGGCCACAAACGCATTAATTACTGCGGTAATCTTCTTTGATGTGCGAAAAAAGACCGCCGCCGGAGCTATTGTCTACCGCCATTTGCCATATTGATTGGCATTGTAAAATTATGGCCATAAATCGTGGTTACACCTAGGTGTTGTATAAGTTATAATTAACCCGTGAGAAGGCGCGCTATGAGCAATTTGCTCACACTAAAATTGATTGCGGGAGTTTTTGGTGATTCTGACTTCATAGAATCCTGATTGCCCAGGTACCTTCCTAACTATTCAACCCCTCTCCCTTCGCGTAATTCAAACACTGCTCAGGCCCCCTGCGTCCACGTAGTGAAGCATTTTTGGAGGCCCCGCACCGCCGCGCGGCAATTTGCTCATCGCGCGCCAATCCACGTAAGTGTTTTTTTATGCGACAAAAGAATATTATTATGTTTTTCTTATGTTTTATTCTATTAAATTGATTATTAATTACGTAAGTACTTTTAAACCATTATTTTAATGCAATTTTATTTTGTTTTCAGTTAAAACACACATAAAAAAAATGTGATATGTGTCCTAAATGTATGAACAGACGATAAAAAAAGAATGAACTTCAAGCAAGCAATTACTCTACACCGAGCACATAACGTATATGTATATAACATGTTTCGAGAGGCACACTTGTCCGTTTCTCATGGAAGAGTGAAATTTTTAAGTATTATTATATTAAATAAAATTATGGTGATTTCTTTGAAGACTTCCAAAGACAGAAGATCCAAAATAAGTTAATTTGTTATTTGCGGTAAAAGTTGCATTTATGTTTTATTGTTTGAATTAAAACTCTTGTTAACGTATTTAATGAATGTTGTTTTATTTATTATTAACCCATTTATAGCCAAAAAATACTTATTATGTAGAAATATAAGCATTTAAAGTCGTGTGAGCAATTTGCTCGCGCGCGCCTATCCGTGTAACAACATTTGGCGCGCCTTCTCACGGGTTAAAATAACTATCGGCATATCACGGTAGTGTGGCCCCAGCATCAGACGTGTCAGATTGTATGCAAAGCATTTCGATCATTCATCAGCGACAACCGATGTGGCGCAGTGGGCGAAGGTCCGCCTGCGACCGGTTGTGGGTTCGATTCCCGTGTCGGAAAAAATTGTGTACGATCTACAGAAATTGAACATGAAATTGTTCCGTTGGTCTGGGTGTTTTCTATGTATTTATAAAAAAAATATCTATCTATGTAATGTATTGTATTAAGTTTATCAGTCAACTAGTACCCATAATACGAGCTTTGCTCACCTTGGGGCTAGATGATGCTGTGTGGACTGTCCGGAATTATATATATTTTTTTTTTATTGGACTAATCGTAACTTTTTACAGAGAGCCAAAACAAAATTTTGAACATGATTTTTTTGAAAAGTTAAAGTTTTTCTTTTTTAATATTAAAACATCATTGTTTTCGTAATTTTTTGCTCTATTTTTTAAAATAATGGTCGCTGTTATAGCTATCACCCAACTTGATAAAAACTACAAAAGCCCATTTTGCATTAAAATTTTGAAGCAAAGTTAAGATAATTATCCCAATAAAAAGAAATCAATATTTAAATTAAACTAGCTTTATGAAATGTTCTCAAGAGAAAATATACTTTATCAGAAATAAAACCATTTTCAAAATTTTTGAAATGTGGCCGTTTTGCATTCAATGAGCGATTTGTAAAAATGCCTGAACTTAGCTGGCGTAAGAGCTAAAATAAAATAAAAATCAGTTGGTGTTGATAGTACATAATTGTTTCTTTTTATTTTTGTCATACCGTTAGAAACGAGGTCAGGACCCTTTGTGGGATGTACCTACGCAGAACAGTCTACCAAAGTTTTATATAACAATCAAATAGACTTAGGAAGGCTTACAATAAGTAATTTATGACAAATATGAATTTGTTTGTACTAGGTCTATGACATTGTTCAAAATATAAAGAATAAAAATGATAAAAATCAAAAATTTTGGTAGTGTTGAAGGGATTCGAGCCCGTACTAACGGGATGTATCAAAATTTTGTGGATATTTCATTTTCAAAAAGCAAAAAGTAAATTAAATTTTCGGTGGTTTCGAACCCAGGTACGACTATACATCGTCGCACCCACCCGACTGTTCAAACCGCTAGTCCAAAGTGAGTTATTGAAATACTGTGAAAATTTGTATTACTTTTAATCTTTTATAAGTGGTCGTAAAATCGGAGCTAAAATACCTAAGTACACAAAGAACAGAGTCAAAAAAAGTGGAGACTTCCTTACGCTAATAATTTTAATGTAATTTTATTATAAAATTGGAACAACTTTCACAGTGAGTACATTTAAAATTAATGATTGTTATTGTGAACTTATTCAATTTATTTGTCAATTCCAATGATTTAACGAAATTAATAAATAGCATGAAAAGTATTTTTTTTTACCTATGATTTGTAAGATATTCTTTAGCTAATAAGCTAGTTTGTAAATAACATTACCCTCTGCGCCTTTTTACTTAAATTGTTCAAAACGATAAAAGAAAATTACCTCCAATTTTTTTTTAAATGTAAATAGAGCCTGTTTTTATTCTTAAAAAAAACAAGAGTCGAAAATTCGTTCGTTAACTAGTGGTTTTATTGAATTAATTTTAGATGTAATTTAGTAATGTCCCGAAAACGGAAATATTGGTCCGAAAAATATTTAGTCCTAAGGCGTCTCCAATTATCTCTGTTATTTTTCGAACAGTAGTTATTTTAGTTCCACTGAATTTATAGGGTTTGCCTGTGTGAGTGACTCGTAGCGGCCGATCACTCACACAGGCAAGATCTTTTTTTGTGTGAGTGACTCGTAGCGGCCGATCACTCACACAGGCAAGATCTTTTTTGCTCTTCCCAAATACAAGCTCCCTAAATGCTTTCAACACTTGAAAAATTGCTTGGTACATAAAAAACAACATACTATTTGCGGCAAATACATTACCATTAAACAATTATGAACAATTTAATTAGAAAATAGTGAAAAACATCAAAATTGAAAATCATCGCCATCTAGTAGCGGAGCTATGCTTAGTCCTGGACGCGAAATCACCTTAAAACTTCACTACTAATTGAACAACTCTCATACAAACTTTAACATAGGTATTATCTTATACCTCTTTTCAAGGTAGATCGAAAAATTATGAATTTTTCTACGTGTACCTACTTTTATTTTGTTTTTGAAATAATCTAGGTTCAATTAAAGTCAGAGTACGCATTAAAAGTTTCATAACAATGTTTTCATTTCTTTTCACCCGCCTTAGTGCTTTTACTAGAAAAGGAAGCTTTTTTCCAAGTTTCAACTTTTTATGTCGCTGCAGCGGTTTCGGCTCTTTTGATGATGAATCAGTCAGTCAGATGGTTTTTATATATAGATAGAATATGACGACCCGTCGAGCTTGGTCGGCTCGGCCCGTTCGGCTGCGTTCGCCCTCTTTCGCGAATTGAAATATTTCCACCAATCGTTCGATGCAATAATTAACTGGGTCTGTCAGGTGTCAATCGGTGAACGCTATATTTGATTGAGCCTGTCAGCTGCATGTCGGTGAATGGCTGAGCGGACTGACGATGATGATTCGTCGTCGGTCGGCTCGGCCCGTTCGGGTGAGCTCGCCTTATTTCGGAAATCGTAACATTTTCCACCTCCTCTGCGTCTTACCGCCCCCCTCGCGTGAGCGAGCGGTGGCAAAAACGACAATGATTTTTAAAAAAATTAATATTTTTTCGTTGCTTTGGATTTATTTTGAATTATCGATTGTTTTCTCAAATATTATTGTTTATCCCTAAAGTTAAATATATTTACGATGGGTGCACCGTGACAGATTTTCGAATACAGGTGTTTATCATGCATAAAAAATCCCTTGAAAATGACTCGATTTAGTGTGAAAATATGGCAAATTAGTTTCGCTCTCATTTAATGCTAATTACGTTTTTTGAAAATCTAAAACGGTGCACCCGTAGCTTTTTGTTATCCGATTATGTATGCAAAATTTCATTGAAATCGAGCCGGTACTTTCCAAATGAAACGAAAGCAACGTTTGTATGGGGGCTCGGGTGTTCACACCAACCTTAAAATTCATTTTATAAATAATTAAAACTAGGAAATAAAGTGCTCACTTTGATTTTTGTTCACAGAACAAGAAACCTTTACCTTGTTAGGTTGTTAGTTTTCGAGTTGGAGCAAAACTCGTCCCAAGCTTTTTTATCACCTAAATAATCAGATATTTTATAGTAAGCCTTTTTACAAAGAATAGTTTTGACAATTTGTTTGAATTTATTTACTGATAGTTTTTGCAACTCACTTGGAGTTTTGTTGTAGAAAATTTTCAAAATTCCTTCCTTCCACACTTCACTGTTTAGCGCCACTGTTGGTCCATTCTTTTAATTAATACGACAAAATACTAGTAATAATAATTGACTACTTACAAGTTTAACTAAATTTTCATCTCAGCCGGATTCAAATGTGGACTGCGTCGTTGTCAGCACATCGCCCACGGAGATGAAAGTGCGAGTCTCTGGAATAAACGGAGAGTACCAAGTGAAGAGGTGGACTCCTCGCATTGAATATCCTGCTGAACGTAAGTACCCACGACTTTTGAAACTAGATGAGCGGTTTTAATTAATATAACCACAATAAATCAGTAAATCAATATCTTTATTTCTTTAGGCTTACAAAATAAGCAGTTAGACAAGTCAAATTTAAACTAAAGGTACATAATTTTCAAAATAATCTAAGAAATAAATTTATAATTGATTTCCCCTTCGCTTCACTTTTTTGTCCACTAGTGGAAGAAGCGAAATAGAAACCACTAGCAAGTGTATAACTTATGTGTCTAATACAATGTTTGTTTTATAAATAATTAAAAACTACTGTCGGTGTGGAACTGAGCGACATCTGGCCAAGCATTCACGTCATTGATGTGAATTGAGACAAGATGAGCTATTTTTTTTTAATAGTCTTTACTTTGACCACAATCTCACTTGATGCTAAGTGACGACGTTGCCGAAGACGTAACACGAAAGTCTTGAAGACAACTATTCACTCACGTCTTGAGAAACACGATGCGACACGACACTCGACCGGAAGAAGATAATCTATCCACTATAATATAAAGTACACATTTCAATGACAAACTCTATCCTTTTGCGGTCACAGTTATATTTAATTATGTTTTTAAGGCTTACCAACAGGCAACAATACACATAATAGACCATTAGCAGTTAACACAATTGTAACAATTTATATAGAATGTCTCTAAGGCTGTGTCCCCAGTAGGCAAACAGTGAGCAGCCGACTGAGTTTGCGGCATATCAGTTCAGTACGCCCTTCCATAAATTTTAAATTGAGTGTCAACAGTTTGCTAGTTTGCGCTCACTGTAGGCAGTTTGCACGCAGTTTGCAGCGTTACGTGCGCCGACTGTCTCAGTTAGCGGCAACTCGCGGTTTCCAGTGCTTGCGATACGCACGCAAACTGATCTGAGTTTGTAGCTGTTCGCCACTGCCACCAATTTGCTGCTCACTCAGTCGGCCGCCCACAGTTTTCCTACTGGGGACACAGCCTAACAGGCATGCACAACATTTACCAATAGCACAAACAACGGTTAAAAATAAAACAAACTTGCGACACAGGTATAAGTAAAGGTAGTATATAAAAATAAAGTCTATATTATTTCTTACTGACTCATCAATCTTATCACTTCAAGATCTATAATACAATGCTTATTTCCAGCTGCAGCCGCCATCCTCACCGCTGCCACACCAGCCGTCCCCACCGATGCCACACCAGCCGTCCCCACCGCTGCCGCACCAGTCATCCCCACCGCTGCCACCGCCGGCATCCCCACCTTGTTGCGCCCGTGCTTAGAACACAACGCGCTATACATTCTCTGCAGCGTGACGTCACTGGCCCGAGCCTGCGTCCGGCCAGTCGGCTCGCAGGAGCTCTTCGACGCGGCGCTACACGCCACCGTCAGCTACGGACTCACCGGTAACTGTTACGATGATCAAATGTTGACACCTCGCAACTATTTTCATAATATGAGCTCTGCTTAGCCTGGGACTAGATGATACAGTGTGGATTGGCCAGCATTAATAAAAATAACCATCCCCACCGCTGCCACCTTGAATGCCACCGTCAGCTACGGACTCACCGGTAACTGTTACGATGGTCAAATGTTGATACCTCGCAACTATTTTCATAATATGAGCTCTGCTTAGCTTGGGACTAGATGATACAGTGTGGATTGGCCAGCATTAATAAAAATAACCATCCCCACCGCTGTCACCTTGAATGCCACCGTCAGCTACGGACACACCGGTAATTACTATACTTGGTACACTTAGTACTAAAAGGTTTTTGTCACTACATAGTATAAAACAAAGTTGCTTTCTCTGTCCCTATGTCCGTTTGTATGCTTAAATCTTTAAAACTACGCAACGGATTTTGATGCGGTTTTTTTTAAGTTATTTAAGAGGAAGGTTTATATGTATAATAAAACCGTGCGAACCTTGGGCGGGTCGCTAGTTATACATAAAGATAATCATATTCAAATCATTGCGTTGGAACATTCGGGAAGAAAATGCGGTTTTTATTATACATAAAGAGAATTATATTCAATGTTAGAATTAAAATCAAGCGCGATAGAACACTCGGGAAAAACTGGAGTTCCGCTGTTATGATTCCATATGGAGATATGCCGGTATTATAAATCTCTAAACTTACTTAGGTTCGCGATTCAACACCTAACATAGGATTGAAGATACTACTCACCAAAATATGTATTTTTTTCTTGTTTCAATAAAAATATCTATCTATTTATTCATCTGTTTAACGGATATTTAAATTAAGTTACCATAATTAATGTTTAGTTAAGTACCTAATATAAAGATAAAAGTGTAGTACATAAGGGAAGAAACTGTTCCCCTGTAACACAGCTATATTGTAGCTACCACAGGAGACAGTGTTCCAACTCCATTGTAACACACATTATTATTTTTAATAAACGTTTTGTATTTTGTATTTTTGTATCTGGGGCATCATAATCGTTCTACCCTAACCTTTTTATCTCGTTACAGCAAAACCTTTAACCGAGCCCGCGACAAAAGGACAGATCGTTGTCGCGAAGTTCTCCGAAGATGGCCTATGCTACCGAGCGTTCGTGAAGCGAGTCAATGTCGCCAAAAACAAGTATCTCATCGAGTATATCGAGTATGGTGAGTGAAATGAAATGAAATATTTTTATTTACTCTAAAAACTACCGCACACTATAATGACTTAATACTAATTTAAACAAAGTAAGCATATTTTATGCGCAACAGAGTTCAGGGCAAACATGGCCTTCCCTCAGCATTGTGCTGGATGAACACGTGTGTCCACCCAGCGCTGGTTTGAGTGATATTGGAAATGTGCTTTACTCTTCTTGTTTTTGTTTTTTCTTGTTTCTGAATGTGTATTATGTGTTATTTATATTATTGTTACCTATGGTTAATTAGACAGGGCGCTATGGCGCTCATTAGGGGAGGCCTATGTCCAGCAGTGGACTAATATAGGCTGATGATGATGATGGTTAATTCTCATTAGGGGAGGCCTATGTCCAGCAGTGGACTAATATAGGCTGATGATGATAATGGTTAATTATGGGCCAAATAAAAGGATTTTCTTACTTCTTCTTTCTTTCTTTACGTCTACCATGAGTTTTTGATTAATTACTCGCTAGCGACTGTAGTTAAAAAATGTATGAAAACTTGAACAGCGCCTCTTGCGGATAGTTGGGTACTAAAATGCGCTATACTATACTATCTGCGTATTTACGTAACTACTATAGTAAAATCAGGCGATTGTAATGTCAAAACTCATGGTAGAGGTACTGTATAGCCACAGAATAGATACAGAAGTTGCACTTCGCGAAAGATATAATTTTAACACTTCCGAGCCTTACGTGAAAAATGGACGACAACCAACCATAGCACAAGTAGGATGTGGTTGTCTGAAATATCCAGAAAAAGTGATTCAGCGACCTATATTTATGAATATTTTTAGGCCACTTTAGTGCACTAAAAGTCTCCACACACTGAAGCCGGAGGCGGAGCGGAGGCGAAGGCGTGTTGGTTTTTCCTATGGCACCGCGCCGCCACCGCCTGCGGTGTGTGTGCAGGCTTTCTTAAGATCCAATAGAATATAACTCGCACGCTTTTGCCTACGCTCCGCCTCCGGTTTCATTGTGTGGAGACCTTAAAAGCGGCCCGCTAGTGTGTGCTTATTGTGTGGACTCTTGAAACAAACATTTGAATATTTCATTCCTTTCACAGGTAACGAAGAAATCGTGCAACTAGATCGCCTCTACCCGTGTCCCCCCAAGCTGTCTCTAGAGGCTATGCCGGCGCAAGCCTCGCTGGTCCGTCTGTCGGAGCTCGACGCTCCCCTAACGCCGCCGGCCACCGCTTACATCGACCGTATAAAGGACAACGATGAGCATCTGATCCTGGTAAACATTGTCTATAGAGACAGTTCTAGATTGCCTCTACCCGTGTCCCCCCCAAGCTGTCTCTAGAGGCTATGCCGGCGCAAGATTTAAAATCATTGATATTTATTGTAAACAAAGATATGAATGAAAACTTATCAAAACCTATAAGAATAACAGATAACAGCAGGGTAACAAAAATGTCAGCAAGTAGAACCGACAACCGTTAGGGTAAACAGGTGGGATGACGATCTGCGTAAGACTGCTGGCATATGCTGGATGCGGCAAGCTGAAGACAGGGCGCTATGACGTGAGTTAGGGGAGGCCTATGTCCAGTGGACTAGTATAAGCTGATGATGATGAGCAATGTAACAACCAAAAACACCTACGTATCAGCCTTTGGTTGATCGTTGAACTAATAACTAGCCTTTGGTTGATCGTTGAACTAATAACTAACAAATCCAACAAACCCTTTCAGACTATCCCCGGCGGTGAAAAATCCAAAGCGAGCGCGAGTATCAGCCTTTGGTTGATCGTTGAAATAATAACTAGCCTTTGGTTGATTGTTGAACTAATAACTAGCCTTTGGTTGATCGTTGAACTAATAACTAACAAATCCAACAAACCCTTTCAGACAATCCCCGGCGGTGAAAAATCCAAAGCGAGCGGCTGTTTGGTGAACCTGCTAATTGCTAAGAACTGTGAGCCCGCCAGTCAGAAGATTGAAGACCTGTGTTTACGTAAGCTTTACTTACTACACTTACATATAACGATATCAGTAAAGTCACTGAAAAGGGGGCACATTACATTAAATAGATAATAATATCTATTTAATGATCACATTACATTAAATAGATAATAATATCTATTTAATGTAATGTACAAAGTATACAAATCTAGTACCTATCCATAACACAAGCTCTGCTTAGTTTGGGGCTAGATGAAGTTGTGTGGATTGTCGAGCATTATTTATTTTTTAGCATTTGTCTGGTACATGTTTTAATAAGTCATTATAGTTTTCGATAGTAATCTTTTTACACCCTGTATATGGCATATCGAGTAGATAAATATGGCAAAAACTCAAAATTACGAGTGATTGCTTACTTCGTAACAACAAAGCATATCTCAATAATCCGGAATTCCATAATAATTGAGGGCTTTTTTTCGAAAAGCAGGAAGTACAACAAGAATTTATCGTTGAATTGGTTTCTATTATTCAATCCTTTTGTTTCCATTTGTCTTAATAATAATATTTACTTACAATATAGGGTGTTAGTGTGAACACCGTTGTCCTTGAAACCAGAGGTTCAGCATCATGAGTAGAAACCAAAACGGATGAAAAAAAATGGTTCTGTTATTTACTCATTTTTTAAAGAAAATTTTTATAAACACTAAACGTTTGCTCACAAACACGTGACACAAGTACTTCGACCAGGCGACACGTGGCATGTGCACCTCAGTGTCGGATCACCTTCTGTGCGAATATCCCGTCTTTTGAAGGGCACAAGTAATGAAGTTACGATCCAAGTAAGGCGCGGGTATAAGTACTTACGTAGATAGGTACTTAAAGTATGTAGAGTGACTATGGCATCGTGTACGATAGCGAAGACATGAAATATCAAAATCTTGCAAAACTAAAATAGGTGTTAAGCTTTCCTCATCGGTTTTGGATTCTACTCATGATGCTGAACCTCTGGTTTCAAGGACAACGGTGTTCACACTAACACCCTGTATATTTTAATTTATCTAGCTGTTATTTCCTTGTCGATAAAGTTTACTTATATAAATGAATCTTTGTCCACAGATAAACTGTTCTACAAAGATCTTCTTTCTCGCTTCACCCCGTTCTCTGCTAAAGGCGGCCCGGTGACGCTCACTCTACCCTACTGCGACGCCAACTTGCTCGCTAACGGCAATTTCGCCGGATACGTGAAGGGTGACGAAAACGCTCCCAAGATCTTTGAAGAACTCTCACAAAAGGTATTTTTTTTATATCACCAAGGTGGCAAACAAGCATTTGGTCCGCCTGATGGGAAACGGTTACTGCCTATGGACAACCTCAGAGATATTACACGCGCGTTGCCGACCCTTTAAATGTCTTAAAAGAACCTTTTTGAAGAACCCCATGTCATAATCCTGGGGGAAAACTAGTATTTATAAATCATCATCATCTTAAATTAGTCCACTGCTGGACATAGGCCTGCCCCAATGAGCGCCAACTGTCTATCATTTCAGCTTCAGTTTTCCCGGCCAACTACAACCCGAGTCTCTTCAAGACGAGAGTGAATAGGTGTCTAGACTTTCGTGATACATTTTCGCCACGTCGTCATCACTTACCATCAGGTGAGATTGTGGTCAAACGAAGGTCTATTGTTGATAAAAAAAAAATATCCGTTAAGCACTTTTTGCGTGAAAGAGTAACAAACATCCATCCATACATACTTACAAACTTTCGCGTTTATAATATTAGTAGGATACGATAGTGACCTACAGGTTTTGCCAATACTGGCGTGTAAGTAGGAAAGGGCGCTGCGGATTTGTCACTAATGTGATTTGTCTTTTCTAGTAACACACTGCAGTCGTTCATTAGATCTATCTGATTTCAGATACAAGAATATGCAGAGAAGTCTAGCAAGACTTCATACCGCCCGAAGGAAAGAGAAGAATTGTGTATCGCGAAAAACTGTAGAGGTAACTATGATTTACATCAGTATAGTTCCAAAGTAAATGCTAGAAAGATTAAAAAAATACACACTGACATAGTCTAAGAAAATTTTCAAAAATCAACCTCTTAGGTGTTAAATAGGATGGTAAAGTTTGTATGGAGCAAATTTTTTTTTGGTTCGTTTCACTCAAAACTCGGTATAAATAAACTATGAACTGAATAATTAAACACATATATTTTATTTTTACACAATAACCCCTAGGGGGTGTGCAATAAATTTCCGAAACTTGTCCGAAAAAAAATTCTGGTTCGCGGGCGAAGCCGCGGGGCGCATCTAGTTGGAAATAAACTAACAATGAAATTTCTCTTCAGTAAACAAGTGGGAGAGAGCCGTTGTGATTGACCTCGACGAAGCTGGAGTGAAGGATCCCCAAGTAATGTTCCTCGACTACGGAAATGTGGAGGATGTCCCTAAAGATAACATACTCAAGATGGTGCCAGAGTTCATTGAACAGTACTCGGTCGTTACAAGGCAGTTTGATATCAAGGGTAAGCATTTATAAATAAAGCTACGGGAATGTGGAGGATGTCCCTAAAGACAACATACTCAAGATGGTGCCAGAGTTCATTGAACAGTACTCGGTCGTTACAAGGCAGTTTGATATCAAGGGTAAGGAATTATAAATAAAGCTACGGAAATGTGGAGGATGTCCCTAAAGACAACATACTCAAGATGGTGCCAGAGTTCATTGAACAGTACTCGGTCGTTACAAGGCAGTTGATATCAAGGGTAAGCATTTATAAATAAAGCTACGGAAATGTGGAGGATGTCCCTAAAGACAACATACTCAAGATGGTGCCAGAGTTCATTGAACAGTACTCGGTCGTTACAAGGCAGTTTGATATCAAGGGTAAGCATTTATAAATAAAGCTACGGAAATGTGGAGGATGTCCCTGAAGACAACATACTCAAGATGGTGCCAGAGTTCATTGAACAGTACTCGGTCGTTACAAGGCAGTTTGATATCAAGGGTAAGCATTTATAAATAAAGCTACGGGAATGTGGAGGATGTCCCTAAAGACAACATACTCAAGATGGTGCCAGAGTTCATTGAACAGTACTCGGTCGTTACAAGGCAGTTTGATATCAAGGGTAAGCATTTATAAATAAAGCTACGGGAATGTGGAGGATGTCCCTAAAGACAACATACTCAAGATGGTGCCAGAGTTCATTGAACAGTACTCGGTCGTTACAAGGCAGTTTGATATCAAGGGTAAGGCTTATTTTAAAATACAGGTGATTACAGGGCGAAGGTACGCATAGTGTGCGTTTTGGCGCTCGTTAGGGGAGGCCTATGTCAAGCAGTGGACTAGTATAAAGGATGACTAGCTACTCGCCTCAGCTTCGCTCGTTTGTATCACTACATAGTATAAAACAAAGTCGCTTTCTCTGTCCCTATGTCTTTTGAATGCTTAAATCTTTAAAACTACGCAACGTATTTTGATGCGGTTTTTTCAATAGATAGAGTGATTCAAGGGGAAGGCTTATACGTATTTTAAAACCGTGCGAAGCCGGGGCGGGTCGCTAGTTATATATATAAACCTTGAATCACTCTATTACAAGAAACTAAATTAAAAAAAAATCTGCGTAATTAGATCTAAGCATACATAGGGACAGAAAGCGGGAAGCGACTTTGTTTAATACTCTGTAGTGATGATGATGATGAAGGTCCGCCTGCGACGCAGGAGGTTGCGGGTACGATTCCCACGTAACAAATGTTTGTACGATCTGCAAATATTTATTCCAGGGTTCTGGGTGTTTGGGTAAGATGAAAAGTATCCTATGTTTTATTCCAGGGATGCTTATGCCAGCTATGCCTATTCCAATTTTCAGTCAGATCCGTTCAGTAGTCTTTGTAACAAACATCTATACAATCTTTCACGTTTATAATATTAGTAATGATGTACGGACTTCTATCAAAACCACTAATTAAATTAAACTTCTCGACTATACAAAAAGTGATCAATAGAAAGCTAAACATAGTTGATTCCCAGTAGAAATGGTGTAAATTGCTCGACTATATAAAAAGTTATCAATAGAAAGCTGAACATAGTCAGTCCCCAGTAGAAACAGTGTAAATTGCTCGACTATACAAAAAGTTATCAATAGAAAACTAAACATAGTCAATTCCCAGTAGAAACAGTGTAAATTGCTTGACTATACAAAAAATAATCAGAGAGTGAAAGTGAATAGAAAGCAAATCATTAAATCTATATCTTTATTTATTTAGGCTTACAAAATAAGCACTTAGACAAGTCAAATTTAATGCTATAGGTACTACTAACATGGTCAATTCCCAATGGAAATAGTCTAATGTGAATTGTTCGACTATACAAAAAGTTATCAATAGAAAGCGAAACATAGTCAATTCAGTAGAAGCGGTGTAAATTACTCAACTCCACAAAAAGTGATCAATAGAAAGCTTAACATAGTCAATCCCCAGTAGAAACAGTGTAAATTGCTCGACTGTATAAAAAGTGATTGCTAGAAAGCTTAACATAGTCAATCCCCAGCAGAAACAGTGTAAATTGCTCGACTATACAAAAAGTGTAAACACTAATGCTTGTTACAGATTTCCCAGTAGAAACAGTGACCCCTGAACAGGTGGTGCGTGCGATGCGCTACATGAAGGTGACGCCTGCGGGGCGCGGCGAGCTGACGGTGCGCGCGGTGCGCGTCGTGCAAGACGATACGTTCGAGGTGCAAGCGCCGGAGCTTCTGCAGGCGCTCTCTGACTGAGGTGAGAGAACACAACAGTAACCTGAACAGGTGGTGCGTGCGATGCGCTACATGAAGGTGACGCCTGCGGGGCGCGGCGAGCTGACGGTGCGCGCGGTGCGCGTCGTGCAAGACGATACGTTCGAGGTGCAAGCGCCGGAGCTTCTGCAGGCGCTCTCTGACTGAGGTGAGAGAACACAACAGTAACCTGAACAGGTGGTGCGTGCGATGCGCTACATGAAGGTGACGCCTGCGGGGCGCGGCGAGCTGACGGTGCGCGCGGTGCGCGTCGTGCAAGACGATACGTTCGAGGTGCAAGCGCCGGAGCTTCTGCAGGCGCTCTCTGACTGAGGTGAGAGAACACAACAGTAACCTGAACAGGTGGTGCGTGCGATGCGCTACATGAAGGTGACGCCTGCGGGGCGCGGCGAGCTGACGGTGCGCGCGGTGCGCGTCGTGCAAGACGATACGTTCGAGGTGCAAGCGCCGGAGCTTCTGCAGGCGCTCTCTGACTGAGGTGAGAGAACACAACAGTAACCTGAACAGGTGGTGCGTGCGATGCGCTACATGAAGGTGACGCCTGCGGGGCGCGGCGAGCTGACGGTGCGCGCGGTGCGCGTCGTGCAAGACGATACGTTCGAGGTGCAAGCGCCGGAGCTTCTGCAGGCGCTCTCTGACTGAGGTGAGAGAACACAACAGTAACCTGAACAGGTGGTGCGTGCGATGCGCTACATGAAGGTGACGCCTGCGGGGCGCGGCGAGCTGACGGTGCGCGCGGTGCGCGTCGTGCAAGACGATACGTTCGAGGTGCAAGCGCCGGAGCTTCTGCAGGCGCTCTCTGACTGAGGTGAGAGAACACAACAGTAACCTGAACAGGTGGTGCGTGCGATGCGCTACATGAAGGTGACGCCTGCGGGGCGCGGCGAGCTGACGGTGCGCGCGGTGCGCGTCGTGCAAGACGATACGTTCGAGGTGCAAGCGCCGGAGCTTCTGCAGGCGCTCTCTGACTGAGGTGAGAGAACACAACAGTAACCTGAACAGGTGGTGCGTGCGATGCGCTACATGAAGGTGACGCCTGCGGGGCGCGGCGAGCTGACGGTGCGCGCGGTGCGCGTCGTGCAAGACGATACGTTCGAGGTGCAAGCGCCGGAGCTTCTGCAGGCGCTCTCTGACTGAGGTGAGAGAACACAACAGTAACCTGAACAGGTGGTGCGTGCGATGCGCTACATGAAGGTGACGCCTGCGGGGCGCGGCGAGCTGACGGTGCGCGCGGTGCGCGTCGTGCAAGACGATACGTTCGAGGTGCAAGCGCCGGAGCTTCTGCAGGCGCTCTCTGACTGAGGTGAGAGAACACAACAGTAACCTGAACAGGTGGTGCGTGCGATGCGCTACATGAAGGTGACGCCTGCGGGGCGCGGCGAGCTGACGGTGCGCGCGGTGCGCGTCGTGCAAGACGATACGTTCGAGGTGCAAGCGCCGGAGCTTCTGCAGGCGCTCTCTGACTGAGGTGAGAGAACACAACAGTAACCTGAACAGGTGGTGCGTGCGATGCGCTACATGAAGGTGACGCCTGCGGGGCGCGGCGAGCTGACGGTGCGCGCGGTGCGCGTCGTGCAAGACGATACGTTCGAGGTGCAAGCGCCGGAGCTTCTGCAGGCGCTCTCTGACTGAGGTGAGAGAACACAACAGTAACCTGAACAGGTGGTGCGTGCGATGCGCTACATGAAGGTGACGCCTGCGGGGCGCGGCGAGCTGACGGTGCGCGCGGTGCGCGTCGTGCAAGACGATACGTTCGAGGTGCAAGCGCCGGAGCTTCTGCAGGCGCTCTCTGACTGAGGTGAGAGAACACAACAGTAACCTGAACAGGTGGTGCGTGCGATGCGCTACATGAAGGTGACGCCTGCGGGGCGCGGCGAGCTGACGGTGCGCGCGGTGCGCGTCGTGCAAGACGATACGTTCGAGGTGCAAGCGCCGGAGCTTCTGCAGGCGCTCTCTGACTGAGGTGAGAGAACACAACAGTAACCTGAACAGGTGGTGCGTGCGATGCGCTACATGAAGGTGACGCCTGCGGGGCGCGGCGAGCTGACGGTGCGCGCGGTGCGCGTCGTGCAAGACGATACGTTCGAGGTGCAAGCGCCGGAGCTTCTGCAGGCGCTCTCTGACTGAGGTGAGAGAACACAACAGTAACCTGAACAGGTGGTGCGTGCGATGCGCTACATGAAGGTGACGCCTGCGGGGCGCGGCGAGCTGACGGTGCGCGCGGTGCGCGTCGTGCAAGACGATACGTTCGAGGTGCAAGCGCCGGAGCTTCTGCAGGCGCTCTCTGACTGAGGTGAGAGAACACAACAGTAACCTGAACAGGTGGTGCGTGCGATGCGCTACATGAAGGTGACGCCTGCGGGGCGCGGCGAGCTGACGGTGCGCGCGGTGCGCGTCGTGCAAGACGATACGTTCGAGGTGCAAGCGCCGGAGCTTCTGCAGGCGCTCTCTGACTGAGGTGAGAGAACACAACAGTAACCTGAACAGGTGGTGCGTGCGATGCGCTACATGAAGGTGACGCCTGCGGGGCGCGGCGAGCTGACGGTGCGCGCGGTGCGCGTCGTGCAAGACGATACGTTCGAGGTGCAAGCGCCGGAGCTTCTGCAGGCGCTCTCTGACTGAGGTGAGAGAACACAACAGTAACCTGAACAGGTGGTGCGTGCGATGCGCTACATGAAGGTGACGCCTGCGGGGCGCGGCGAGCTGACGGTGCGCGCGGTGCGCGTCGTGCAAGACGATACGTTCGAGGTGCAAGCGCCGGAGCTTCTGCAGGCGCTCTCTGACTGAGGTGAGAGAACACAACAGTAACCTGAACAGGTGGTGCGTGCGATGCGCTACATGAAGGTGACGCCTGCGGGGCGCGGCGAGCTGACGGTGCGCGCGGTGCGCGTCGTGCAAGACGATACGTTCGAGGTGCAAGCGCCGGAGCTTCTGCAGGCGCTCTCTGACTGAGGTGAGAGAACACAACAGTAACCTGAACAGGTGGTGCGTGCGATGCGCTACATGAAGGTGACGCCTGCGGGGCGCGGCGAGCTGACGGTGCGCGCGGTGCGCGTCGTGCAAGACGATACGTTCGAGGTGCAAGCGCCGGAGCTTCTGCAGGCGCTCTCTGACTGAGGTGAGAGAACACAACAGTAACCTGAACAGGTGGTGCGTGCGATGCGCTACATGAAGGTGACGCCTGCGGGGCGCGGCGAGCTGACGGTGCGCGCGGTGCGCGTCGTGCAAGACGATACGTTCGAGGTGCAAGCGCCGGAGCTTCTGCAGGCGCTCTCTGACTGAGGTGAGAGAATAGCTTTAACAGCCTGTCCAGATAGGGCGCTTTGTAACCACTCGCGCGTTCTCCAGATACTAGAGCGCTATACATTCCGTCCAGATGCAAATTAATCTTATAAATAACAAGCAAATTAATGTTGTAACAAGTTTCAATAAGTTTTAGTTTATTATGCTTAACAAATACTTTTAAATGAAATTATTTTACCATGTTTGACAGAGTGCTGCAAGATACTACTTAGGTGTCCCCTTTGAGGGACAGGGGGCATGCTTCCAATGAGTAGGTCCATCGATCAGGAGGTATCACTTCCCTGCCAGAACGAGTATGGTAATTAGTGGACAAATTAGGAACTTCAACACCGGAGCTGGATGGAATTTGTATGGATGCTTGGTCAGGACTATCCATGATATCATCTAAACATGAGAAATATGTTTGTTTTGGATCAGCGCGACTCACTGAATCAATTATTATGTGTTTCCGATTGCGTCTTAACAAACGTCCTGTTGTGGTTCTTATCATATAAGACCTACTGTCTATAATTCCATGAACTACCCCAGGTTCCCAGCGATTATTATTTCTAATTTTAACCTTTTGACCTATTGTGAGCTGTTTTAATTCTCGGGACCCTTTATCATAATTTAGTTTTTGAGATGCTTGGCGTGTTTTTAATTTGCTTAATATATTTGTGTGTATTCGAGGACTAAATAATGTAGGTGACCTTGGCAATTTACTTCGTAATTTCCTGCTGTACAGTAATTCAGCTGGAGATGGAATGTCTGAACTAAGTGGTGTATTTAAATACTCTAAATATCCTGCATAAAAATCTGAATCATCATGATAAGTTCTTTTCATCAAGTTTTTGATTATTTGTATTGCTCTTTCAACTTGTCCATTTGACTGGGCGTATCCAGGAGATGATGTTCTATGTGAAAATTTCCAATCTATTGAAAATTCCTTAAAATAATTTGATGAAAATTCGGGACCATTATCGGTCATGACTGTCTGAGGTATTCCATGTCTTACAAATATTTTTTTAAGCTTTCCTATAATTTCCTTGGATTGCAATGAGTGCAATTCTTCAATTTCTATAAATTTACTAAAATAATCGATTACCAAAATATAAGATTTGCTCTTGAAATGAAATAAATCAGTTCCTACTTTATTCCATGGTATTTCCGGTATCTCATGATTCAACAATGGTTCCTTTGAATTTTGTCTTTTATGTGTTAGACATGTTTGACAATTGCTTATGTAATTATCTAATTGTGAATTTATATTTGGCCAAAAAATACTTTCACGAGCCCTTAGTTTGCACTTTTCTAGGCCCATGTGACCAGCATGAATAGTTTTTAACATTTCAAGTCTTAAACATTTAGGAATTACTATTCTAGAGCCTTTCCATACTATTCCAAAATCAGCAGTTAGTTCATCTCTATAACTCCAATAGGGACACAAGATTTCATTAAGTTCTTTTTTATGTACTGGCCAACCTGATTTAATTATTTTTATTAATAGTTGCAATTCAGTGTCATCCTTAGTACATCTCTGTATTTTTATCAGATGTGAGTCAGTCAGCTGATTGCTCGCTGACAGTGCACACACCTGTGCTTTGAAGTGTAGGTAATCACGCGGCTGAGTTTCAGAATGAACTTTATCTTCCAATGCTGTTGGAGCTACTGCACGGGACAATGTGTCAGCAATAAATAAATATTTACCTGGTTTATACACTAGCTTAAAAGCATAAGGTTGTAGTCTCATTAACATTCTTTGTAACCGTGGTGGTGCATTTGCTAATGGCTTGTTTATGATACTCACCAGAGGTTTATGGTCTGTCTCTATAGTTATATCAGATCGACCATAAATATACATATAGAATCTTTCACATGCAAAGACACAGGCATATAATTCTTTTTCTATTTGAGCATATGCTTGTTCAGTTTTTGTAAGTGATTTTGATGCATATGAAACTGGCAAATTGTTTTGCAATAAACATGCTCCTAAACCATTTTTACTAGCATCTACTGAAATGGTTATTGGATAATCTAGTGAATAGTATTGTAATATTGGGGGACTTACTAATAACCTTTTTAATTTCTCAAAACATCTCTGATGCCTTTCTTCCCAGTGCCATTCAACTTCTTTTTTTAATAATTCCCTTAATGTTGCTGTATGTTCAGATAAGTTAGGTATAAAACTACTAACATATGTAATCAAGCCTAGAAATCTCTCTACATCCTTAATATTGGATGGCACTGGCATGTTTTTAATGGCCATTATACGCAATGGATCTGGGGATATACCATTTTTTGAAATTTTATGTCCTAAATATGTGATTTCTGATAACCCTATTTTGCATTTCTGTTTGTTTAATTTAATATTAATTTCTCTACATCTTTGTAATACAGCATGTAATCTTTGATCATGAACTTCTTTATTTGGTCCAAACACTAAAATATCATCAATAAATTGAATTACCCCTTCGAGATCATCTAAATGTTCATATAATTTTTTATGGAATACTTCAGACGCTGAAGTAATCCCAAAAGGTAGCCTTAAGAATTTGTACCTGCCATAGATTGTATTGAATGTACATAAATCAGTTTCTTTTAATTTAACTTGCCAAAAAGAATGCTTTGCATCTAATGTACTGAACACTGTTGCCCCTGATAGACGATTAGTCACCTCCTCAAATGTTGGTAATTTAAAATGTTCTCTTTTTATAACCTTATTTAAATCACGAGGATCTAAACAGATCCTTATATCCCCACTAGGTTTCTTTACTACTATCATACTATTTACCCAATCAGTTGGACCTTCTACTTTTGCAATAATTCCTTGCTTTTGCATTTGTTCTAATTTATTTTTTACCTGTTCCCTAAGAGCAATAGGCAATTTTCTAGGTGGATGTATGACTGGTTGGGCATTTTCTTTTATTTGTATTTTATATTCTCCTGGTAAACAACCAACCCCTTCAAATACATCTTTATATTCATGTAATACTCTGTCTTCATTTGTGTTTATTGCCATTATTCTTTTTATCAAGTCTAGCTCTTCGCATGCATCTTTGCCTAAAATGGGGACGGAATCAACATCCGCTATAATAAACTTCAAAAAATAATAATTTTGCTTGTAATTTACTTTCATGTAACACTTTCCCATCACTATTATTTTGGTTCCTGAATAACCATGTAATTTTATAGATGTGTTTGTTAAATCACCTTCGGACACATTAATAACCTTCAAATATCTTTTAGGGATAATATTCACATCAGCTCCTGTATCTAGTTTAAATTTAATTGGATTATTGTTTATGATTAACTGAGCAAACCATTTATCAGAATTATATTTGTTTTGTACCTGATCGATGGCCTCTCCATGATATTTGTCCTGTACCGCATACACTGCTTTGCACATCCTATAGAAGTGATTCATTCGATTACACTTGAAACACTGTTGTCCAAACGCTGAACATTCATACCGCTTATGTCTACCACCGCACTTTTGACAAACAATCAGACCGGCACTCTGATATGACCGTCCTCGAGTATTATTCGCACCTCCGCGCTGTTGAGAAACATGACCAGAGCGCGGTGCCAGTGGGCCGCCGCCTACGCTGGCCCCGGCGCTCCCGCCAGCGCCGCCGCCGCCGCCGCCGCCGACGCCGCGCGACGATCCCTGCCCGGCAAACGGTTTTCTCTGATTTCTTTGCTGGTTTCTTCTAACCCAGTGTACATCCGTTGATAACGATTGAGTATCTTCATGATTAGCATTCACTCCATGGACATGATCATGATGATCCGAATTTTCTGTTTTTATATTCACCGCTTGCGCTCGTGACAGTTCCGCCAAGCGACAAATGTCAATCGCTTTTGACAATTTTAAATCCATTTCTCTCAGCAATCTTTCACGTAGGCTACTATCCCTCAATCCACAAATTAATCTATCTCTTATCAAATCTGTGCATAAATCTTTGAACTCGCATTTGGCCGCCATTTTATTCAGTTCAAATACGTATTGTTCCAGAGATTCCAATTCACCTTGATCTCTCGTGAAAAACATATGACGTTCCATGGTTAGGTTCTTTTTTGGCACAAATACGGCATCAAAATTCTTTATCAATTCTTCCACTGATTTTATTTCTTCTTTATTCTTGAACTGGTCGTAAACTTCTCTGCATCGATCTCCAATGACATGTAGTAATATGTTCAGCTGCACTTTTTTGTCTTTTTTATATAACTCACACGCTTCAGAATAAATTGTAAACGATTTTTTCCAAGTGTCCCATTCCTTGCTCAAATTTCCAGAAGTAACATTTGCCAAGTTGTTTTCAAACAAAAATGGTGGCGGTGGTTTCAATACGGATTCCATTTTTTATTTTTCTTTTATTATTCTTGATCTTTATCCGGCTGCGCCATGTAAATGTATTGTTTTATAGGGAGGTCACAATCAAACAACAGTCGTAGTAGCCATCTTCTATTCAGTAACCACATCTTATGACTACCTACATTTATAATATTAATTATATCTACCCACAATGCGATGCGCTACATGAAGGTGACGCCTGCGGGGCGCGGCGAGCTGACGGTGCGCGCGGTGCGCGTCGTGCAAGACGATACGTTCGAGGTGCAAGCGCCGGAGCTTCTGCAGGCGCTCTCTGACTGAGGTGAGAGAACACAACAGTAACCTGAACAGGTGGTGCGTGCGATGCGCTACATGAAGGTGACGCCTGCGGGGCGCGGCGAGCTGACGGTGCGCGCGGTGCGCGTCGTGCAAGACGATACGTTCGAGGTGCAAGCGCCGGAGCTTCTGCAGGCGCTCTCTGACTGAGGTGAGAGAACACAACAGTAACCTGAACAGGTGGTGCGTGCGATGCGCTACATGAAGGTGACGCCTGCGGGGCGCGGCGAGCTGACGGTGCGCGCGGTGCGCGTCGTGCAAGACGATACGTTCGAGGTGCAAGCGCCGGAGCTTCTGCAGGCGCTCTCTGACTGAGGTGAGAGAACACAACAGTAACCTGAACAGGTGGTGCGTGCGATGCGCTACATGAAGGTGACGCCTGCGGGGCGCGGCGAGCTGACGGTGCGCGCGGTGCGCGTCGTGCAAGACGATACGTTCGAGGTGCAAGCGCCGGAGCTTCTGCAGGCGCTCTCTGACTGAGGTGAGAGAACACAACAGTAACCTGAACAGGTGGTGCGTGCGATGCGCTACATGAAGGTGACGCCTGCGGGGCGCGGCGAGCTGACGGTGCGCGCGGTGCGCGTCGTGCAAGACGATACGTTCGAGGTGCAAGCGCCGGAGCTTCTGCAGGCGCTCTCTGACTGAGGTGAGAGAACACAACAGTAACCTGAACAGGTGGTGCGTGCGATGCGCTACATGAAGGTGACGCCTGCGGGGCGCGGCGAGCTGACGGTGCGCGCGGTGCGCGTCGTGCAAGACGATACGTTCGAGGTGCAAGCGCCGGAGCTTCTGCAGGCGCTCTCTGACTGAGGTGAGAGAACACAACAGTAACCTGAACAGGTGGTGCGTGCGATGCGCTACATGAAGGTGACGCCTGCGGGGCGCGGCGAGCTGACGGTGCGCGCGGTGCGCGTCGTGCAAGACGATACGTTCGAGGTGCAAGCGCCGGAGCTTCTGCAGGCGCTCTCTGACTGAGGTGAGAGAACACAACAGTAACCTGAACAGGTGGTGCGTGCGATGCGCTACATGAAGGTGACGCCTGCGGGGCGCGGCGAGCTGACGGTGCGCGCGGTGCGCGTCGTGCAAGACGATACGTTCGAGGTGCAAGCGCCGGAGCTTCTGCAGGCGCTCTCTGACTGAGGTGAGAGAACACAACAGTAACCTGAACAGGTGGTGCGTGCGATGCGCTACATGAAGGTGACGCCTGCGGGGCGCGGCGAGCTGACGGTGCGCGCGGTGCGCGTCGTGCAAGACGATACGTTCGAGGTGCAAGCGCCGGAGCTTCTGCAGGCGCTCTCTGACTGAGGTGAGAGAACACAACAGTAACCTGAACAGGTGGTGCGTGCGATGCGCTACATGAAGGTGACGCCTGCGGGGCGCGGCGAGCTGACGGTGCGCGCGGTGCGCGTCGTGCAAGACGATACGTTCGAGGTGCAAGCGCCGGAGCTTCTGCAGGCGCTCTCTGACTGAGGTGAGAGAACACAACAGTAACCTGAACAGGTGGTGCGTGCGATGCGCTACATGAAGGTGACGCCTGCGGGGCGCGGCGAGCTGACGGTGCGCGCGGTGCGCGTCGTGCAAGACGATACGTTCGAGGTGCAAGCGCCGGAGCTTCTGCAGGCGCTCTCTGACTGAGGTGAGAGAACACAACAGTAACCTGAACAGGTGGTGCGTGCGATGCGCTACATGAAGGTGACGCCTGCGGGGCGCGGCGAGCTGACGGTGCGCGCGGTGCGCGTCGTGCAAGACGATACGTTCGAGGTGCAAGCGCCGGAGCTTCTGCAGGCGCTCTCTGACTGAGGTGAGAGAACACAACAGTAACCTGAACAGGTGGTGCGTGCGATGCGCTACATGAAGGTGACGCCTGCGGGGCGCGGCGAGCTGACGGTGCGCGCGGTGCGCGTCGTGCAAGACGATACGTTCGAGGTGCAAGCGCCGGAGCTTCTGCAGGCGCTCTCTGACTGAGGTGAGAGAACACAACAGTAACCTGAACAGGTGGTGCGTGCGATGCGCTACATGAAGGTGACGCCTGCGGGGCGCGGCGAGCTGACGGTGCGCGCGGTGCGCGTCGTGCAAGACGATACGTTCGAGGTGCAAGCGCCGGAGCTTCTGCAGGCGCTCTCTGACTGAGGTGAGAGAACACAACAGTAACCTGAACAGGTGGTGCGTGCGATGCGCTACATGAAGGTGACGCCTGCGGGGCGCGGCGAGCTGACGGTGCGCGCGGTGCGCGTCGTGCAAGACGATACGTTCGAGGTGCAAGCGCCGGAGCTTCTGCAGGCGCTCTCTGACTGAGGTGAGAGAACACAACAGTAACCTGAACAGGTGGTGCGTGCGATGCGCTACATGAAGGTGACGCCTGCGGGGCGCGGCGAGCTGACGGTGCGCGCGGTGCGCGTCGTGCAAGACGATACGTTCGAGGTGCAAGCGCCGGAGCTTCTGCAGGCGCTCTCTGACTGAGGTGAGAGAACACAACAGTAACCTGAACAGGTGGTGCGTGCGATGCGCTACATGAAGGTGACGCCTGCGGGGCGCGGCGAGCTGACGGTGCGCGCGGTGCGCGTCGTGCAAGACGATACGTTCGAGGTGCAAGCGCCGGAGCTTCTGCAGGCGCTCTCTGACTGAGGTGAGAGAATAGCTTTAACAGCCTGTCCAGATAGGGCGCTTTGTAACCACTCGCGCGTTCTCCAGATACTAGAGCGCTATACATTCCGTCCAGATGCTGCTGCGCGATTCCTTGCTCGCGCGTAAAACGCGAGCAACGCGCTGGACTCTCGACTCGCGCGTGTTGCGCGCGCTGTAAGGCTCAAGCAGGATCTCAACTCTAAAGAGTCTCTAGAGTCCTAACCCTTTAGACTCCATGGGTTGAGACCACAGAAGTAGGAATAATATGGTACTAGAAATGTTATAGCACCCGGATTACGTACAAAACGCTTGTCGCCACCTGGCCTCCCACCCATGCTGTCACTACTACGTGTTTATTCAAACGCAGAGACACGCACACATAAACAGCGTCACCCAAAGAATAATGCACCGTGATTGGTGCTCACTGGCACAAACGGTTGTCTGTGAACTTACGAATACATTGAAAAAAGCACACATCTCTAGCTTACGACCATCACGAGCGGCCCTACCATGCGAGCAAGATGATATCGTAAGCTTCACATTACATTACTACGTGCGCTTGTATAGCTACAATTGTTGATGAACTAATACAGCAATGGTGTGCAAAATGACGATAAACGGAATAAACTATGATTCTCATTGTAAATAATTACTCTCTGACAATTTTATTTAAAAACAGCTAGTTAAAGTATTTTAAAAACTGACTTACCGATGAAATTTTATCCCCTTATTTTTGTAATTGCAAGTTGTGGAAGCATTTCCACAGTTGGTTATGCTGCAACACACCATTTTTACACGTTCTTTATCGTCCGCCGTTCGACACGATACTAAAAATCAAAATGCGCTTTGGAGACACATTAGTCATCTTTGCGACGGCAAGGTCACGCTAGTATACGACTTCTAGTACCTTATTATTCCTACTTCTATGGTTGAGACTCTGTTGAATGACAGCTTCAAATAACAACTGTGCCTTGTTTTAATTGTTAATACCTATTGTTCCTTAATTGTGAATGTTAATTTTGTGTGTGGACAAAAGTCTGAATAAAGAAACTTTTATTATTATTATAAACTAGCATCACCACTTATTTTATCATTACGTTAAACAAAGGAATTTCCAAAATGCACACATTCAGTTTGTTAAACCTATCATAAGCTTTTTTTAATGCATCTTTAGTAGTTTCATTTTTTCTATTTATAGAAGAGATCCCAAAACAGAGTTAGTTGGCCACCAACTTCGTGTCTCTCTCACAAAATGTATCGAGTGCAAGTGACACCTGCGTCTTGTAAGCGCAATTTCTAGAACAGTCGTCACTACATAGTATAAAACAAAGTCGTTTTCTCTGTCCCTATGTGTCTATGTATGCTTAAATCTTTAAAACTACGCAACGGATTTTGATACGGTTTTTAATAGATAGAGAGATTCAAGAGGAAGGTTTATACGTATAATAAAACCGTACAAATCTGGGGCAGGTCGCTAGTATTAAATAAAAAAATTAAAACTACTCCTTTTTTAGAAGTCTTAAAAATTCACAGAAACAAACTGCTTCTTTATCTGGTAGGTTCCTTTAGTTTCTTACAACATCCCGGTTTGAGTTGAAGGCATCAATTTGTACCAATGCCTGCCACAACTAATGATTTAATACCTACCCACTTATTCTGTTTTTTTCTCATTTCAGATAAACAGGAGTTCTGAAAACAGATAACCCCTGAACAGAAAACATCTCTATTTAAGTTAAGTGAATAGAAATTAGTGATATAATTTTTTAGTTTTTGACAATTAGGTAGACTTATGAACGAGATCAGACGCCCACAAATTATGAATAGGAAATTTAGTAGGTAATTAATGACGCGTATTGATTATTTAATTATGGAACAATACAAAAAAATTACTCGTAATACATGACTAAAATAACACGAATACATACATGTATATTTATCAAATGATGTTGATATTAGTTTAGTATTCTATATTGTAAACTTTATGTTGACACCTGTACGCTGCTTTTTTTACTACTTGCACTTGCATAAACATTTTTACTGACTCATTTTATAAGTTTTAAGTTCAACTTAGAATTTAAAATGATAAGAAATGTACCAATACTTAACCCATTTACGCCCAAATGAAACCAGGCAATGTGATTTAAATTTTTTCTTTATTAATAGCTCAAAAAATACCTATTGTAACACAAAATAAAAAAAAATATTGAAAAAAAAGTTTCCATCCCTGAAAAAAAAAGCCGTCCTCAAATGGGGACAACGGGCTCAAGCAGTGTGAAAAATTCCAAATCATTGCTTCTCAACACACAATGTTTTCAGGCTTTTTTGCATTGCCAACGAGCTTTATTATGACAAACTGCACATCGTAGTTGTTTGCTAAGCATTTCAGGGTAATGATGACCAAGACCATCATGCTGTAACCTTGGAACCAGGGATGCTGCAGTCTCACTCTGGAAGCTTTGGTCTGTTTCAAGTAGTGGCGGGCAATATTTCGACGGAATTGAAGCTGATCAAGCTTTGTATGGCCAGGAGGTGTAAATCTCATGGGTTAGCAACTGCTGAATTCAGCATATGTGAACAAAACCCACCAACACTTTTTAGCTCGAATAGCTTTCCAATACAGGGAGCTCGATTGATCAGCTTGATCAACCCCACCCATAACCGTATTGTTATTTTGTAAGACATGAGGGATGCCTACGTCTATCTCCATCGCTCTTCACTTTCCCTAGTGGGAGAACACAGTCGTAGCAGACGCTATTTTTGAGCCATCGAATATAAAGAACCTGGTTGACTGAATCAAACCTGTACCTTCTATGTATGTCATAATCAGCGTAGTTACGCTTTTTCATGTCTTTTATGGAGACCAGTGGACACTTCTTAGTCCTTCCTTCACGGACACGAGACAGTCCTGGTAACACGGTAGCCAGATCCTCTCAGGTCTCGTAGCATGACTTGTAAAAAAGTTATCAAAGAACATGATCATTTTGAGTCGTCTCTAGTTTTTCAAGCAAATCCTACTTGTTCCCAGCGGCTAGTGTTCGTTGGTATTTGTAGTCATCGTAGTTTTGCCACAATAAATACCTCAATGCGACCTGGTATATCACGGCGAAGTTCACTCCCTTGAATGTTATCGTCATCTATCTTCTTCGTCAGTCGCACAACTTGGTTCAAGAGGTATCACCACCAATTCAACCATTGCATCTAAGTCTTCTTCCTACATGATAGCCTCCAAAGCCTTCTAAAGCCCATGGCAATCATTGTGATCTCAGAAAGTGCTTCGCGCCATTATCGGAAACAAAATCCTGAAGCAAAAAAAAACGAATAATATATCATCAATCTGCCCAATGTCCCCATTTGGGGACGTCATCATTTTTTTCCAATTGTTACCAAATGCTTAGAAGTTTTTACACTCTATTTAGGTTTATTATAAAGACGAAATACTAAATTATAACTAGTGGTAACAAATTACAAAAAAATTTTGAAAAATAGATTCGAAACTCTGTACTTACTTTTCTGAACTGGTTATTGTCACGTAGGTTGCATAAACATGCTTATAAAAACACTTTTTCTTGACGAAAAACATTTATTAATTGAGACACACAAAGAGTCACTATCATACTTTAGATATCCACTAGAGAAAATCACGTTGTAATTTTATTTAAAAAAATTAGGGAAGTTTTATGAACGTACTTGTTTGGGCACGGTGGGCGTAAATGGGTTAATAAGCGGGAGTTGTTTTTATCCATTCAAAAATCAGAAAGATTTCTTTCTGATGTAGTTTTCTTATGCTCTCTTTTTGTACATAATGTTTTATAGCCGTAATGTGATTGTTTTGACCTCTCATTCTCGTAATATGCTTAAAAGCCGCCACACACTGAAGCCTTGGCCGGGCCGGAGTCGAAAGCGTTCCTGTTTTTCCTATTGTACCGCGCCGCCACCGCCTGCGGTGTGTGTAGTCTTTCATATGATTCAATAGAATACAACTCGCACGCCTTCGCCTCCGCTCCGCCTCCGGCTTCTGTGTGGAGACTTTAAATGCTGTATTAAGCGAGTGAGAGCCAATAAATAACACTATAACCATGTATGGTTGTTAAGATATTAACACAAACACTCAAATACATTTCTTATCTTCTATCTTTTATTTATGGATTCGAATATTAAGATCGAATATCGTTTCGATCCCATAAATCAAAAGTAGAAAACAAGAGGCCGGTTATAAAAAATGATTGCGGTCGTATATTGCGGTATTTAACTATAATACATGGTGTTAGTATGAACAGTTTTATCCTTGAGCAGAGGTTTAGTATCAGTAGAGTCCAAAACCGGCGAAAAAAAATATTTTTTACTGATTTTTAAAACCAATAAATCCTCGTAAGCCATAAAATCATAGATTGCTCACACACACATACACGTGACACGCATACTACTCTAGCTGTATCTATTCTATACTCTAGCACGCGGTGCCGCCGCGTACGATCAAAGCTCTCAAAGGTGCCGATGCCGACACACAAAGGCACTGCCGCACCGCACGAAGCGCGCCCGAGCGCCCGTCCTCCCGCTCGCCCAGCGATGCCAGATCTACTGATTTAGTTCTAACCTGCTTTTTCAACCGTCCACTGATTTACTGATTTATTTCTAAAATTTCGTGAAATCTACCTGATTTTTCCCGAGCGCCAATAGCTCCGTGACTGAATTGTAATTTTTAGGTCTGGCGGACCTGAAGCCCCATCTCAATTCTACTACTCGCATTGGGGGACCTTGTTTTTTTAGGAGGCGCCTACTTAGACGACTTGCATTTTAGCTGGCGTCCTTTTTTTCCATCTGGCAACACTGCGCTCGCCTGTCACTCAGTCACAGCGCGCCAACAGTGGCGAATTCGTCTCGTCGTTGTCGTTCTTCCGAATAGTGCGCAATACCTACTTGTTACTTGTTTGTAGTTGTTTTTATTTAAGTACCTAATTGTAGAAGTGAGGATGTCGTACACAAATGAACAGTGGACAGAATGGTGCGGTTTTATAATGTGCATAATGAACATTAATTATTGGAATAGGCACAATTAACACAGAAAAGGTTTTCTGTGAACGATCTTTCTCGTTCCACATTTCATAGACGGACATTTGAACGGAGAAGCCTACATGGACATTCTACGACGGGTACTTTATCGGAAGCTGGAGAAGGTGCCTCTCCGATCATCACGGAACTTATGCTACCAGCATGACGGGGCTCCAGCACATTTCCAGTTGCAGTTTAGAGACATCCTCTAGGAAGGAAGAAGAAACTTTCTTCTATCGCCCAAGAAACTCCCACTATGAGGAGTTTCCTGGGCGATGGATTGGTCGCAGAGGACCAGTAGCGTGGCCAGTGCCACTGAATTGGTTGTAGGGTGACCATGAAGTCGCTTACAATAGCGAAGACCTGAATTATCAAAATACTGTAAAAATAAAATAGGCATTAACCTTTTCTCATCGGTTTTGGACTCTAATCATGATACGTATCCTCGGGTTTCAAGGACAAGACTTTTTACTCTAGATCTTAAACTATTTACATACCAAACTTCATCAAAATAAATGGAGGAGTTACGGAGATAAGTTTTATGACTTTCACATATATTATATGAGTAGGATGAGCACAGGTTCAAACAAAGAGTTGTCAGATGTCCTGCGTTTATGCTGGGGAAATTGCAAAGCCTTAGACAAGGGTTTCTAGGCAAGAATAGAGAAAATTCCTATAAGCTTTATTTATTTGAAATTTAATTAATTTCAAATATATAAATCAATATTTTTCTCTTTTCTTTCGCTATTAAATCTTTGTCGACGGTTTATATGAACGGTTTTTCGTAATTCGTATCTTTGAGATATCTAATACTTCCTTAACGATCCATTTTTGAGGTTCCTTCTATTCAAGGTGTCATCATTATGTGTACGAATTAGTTTATCTATTAACTTACACAATTTATTACAATCTTATTAACTTGTTACGTACTTAAGATTATAAACATACATTTATTAATTTACGGAGCTCTAATGAACAAAGGAAGAGCACTACTTTCCAAAATAAAGATTTTAAAATTATCTTCGGTAACTGTAATGCGAATCACTTACATATTCGAAATGCACTTATTTTTAATAAAAAAAATAAGTTTAATTATCCTACCGCCTGCGCCAAAAATTAAGATCAATAAAGATTTTGATTAGAATGTTTAATGGAGCGCAATTCGAGCTTTATTCTATCTTGAATCTCTTTTCGCGATTGCTGCCTCGCGCGCTTACGAGCCGATGGCGGTTTTCAATCCGACGGTCATTTCCTCGTTGGTAACTCATTGCGGTGGGTGTTTTTGTAATCCAAGAAATAGTGAAAATAATATGCGTGGAGTCCGACCGCCTGTTGCAATGAGCTAGTCAATGGCCGTGGATGGATCTTCGAGGTCAATGGCATGGCAGGATGGTTGGAAATCACGTAAAAGCCAGCTTGTATTGGATTTTGTTGTAGAACTGTCATTAGTACAGGGTCTTGCGTGTAACCGTCTTCCTTTTTTTGCTTTGATTGATGCCATTTTTATGGTCGATACCATACACATATGGTTAGTGTAAATGTGGTAACAAAACTCTTTGTACACCACACATAAAATACAGCATATACATTTATAAGGTTTTACAGTGTAAAACCTTATAAATGTACCTATATCATTTTAAGGGTGTAAAATATCCAGCCTTAAAATGATAATAGTAGATTCCCTTACTTCGATGAGGGCTTGAAAGTTTAAAGTCAGTTCGTTTGGAACCGATTTTGGGAATTTTCTGAACGAAATGCTCTCTTTCACATACCATTACCAAATATGTCGAAACAGAGCATTTCGCGAAATGCTCTTTTTCGACATATCCTTACAGCCTGCACCAATTAAGGAAACCACATAAGACGGTTTTAAAAAAAAACCGTTTGCCTTTTTTTTATTCATTCTATCAAACTTAAACTTAAAATTACAAAGTTATAATTTTTTTGAGTTAAATAAACGAATCTACGCTCGGTCAATGTAAGTACCAAGTTTAGAATGCCGTGTTAACTTACGGCAGGAAACGCTGCGGGAAAGACGTTTTTGCTTAGTCGACAGAGTCGACCGAATTGTACGCACAAACTGCAATCTCCACGGTTGACTATGCATCATAGTTTCTATGTAACAAATAGCATTTTATCCAAGTATTGTTGGTTTTTGTGTAAGCTACAAAATGCAGCACACGAAATTTCCTGCATTTTAACAAATGTTTGGAAAATTTTCTCTATTCCCTTATTTGCCATTCTATTCCATTCCATTCTATTCCATTCTATTCCATTCCATTCTATTCCATTCTATTCCATTCCATTCTATTCCATTCCATTCTATTCTATTCCATTATTTGCCGATTCATTCTTTGATTTACGACAACACACACTATTTACTAAGATCATTGTCATCACTGTCATAAATGCCTACAAAATACACAGGATTTCTGTATTTGTGCAAGGTATGTTTTTTTTTTGTGTGAGCCTTTACTATTTGCTCCAAATTAAAGTAGCGAATAGTGAAGAATCCTCGCTTACGATGATATTTTCTGTAGATTGCAGATTTAAATATTTTGCCTCACTTTTGCTAGTGTTAACTTAACACTAAACTAAACAAAACTTAAAAACACCGTTTGAGAGTTTTATAAACATATTGTCATACAGAATATGATATGTTTGAAAATATTAGTGATATTTTTGTCCTCGATTCTGCACGAATCAATGTGTCGTGGTTTGCTTTGAAAGCGGCTCGCTCCGCTCATTAATTAATTACTAGAAAAGGGTAAAGTCCAGGTTAAGAGGTAGCAACTGTCAAAAATCCAATTTCTGAAAATCGGAATCTACTACTTATAGCTATATGATATATGAGATAAATATAGCTAGAAAATGGCTAAATTTTTAGCCTTTCGACAATAATTGTCAACCAATTATTGATTGTAATTTTCATGTTATAATTTTTGGCAGTAGGACACGTATCGCCCTTAAGACGATCCTTACTTTACCTTATAACATTTGCTCTTTGTATATCCTCACTCGAAACGCTCGTACGGTTTTGGGCTTGATTTGAAAGCGGTATTCATCCGCTCTAGAATAAGTAAGTCAAGACATTTTCTTGACCTTGTTTTTTAATAACTTTCCTGATTGAGATCAATTGCTTTTGACTTTTGAGCCACTCAAACATAGATATTGGACGGTAGATCAATAGCTTATAGTTAAGGTTTATGTGATTATAGTGCGTAAGCCTACTCTAAGAAATTAAATACAATCCCAGAAAATTTAGATTTTGGCGGGACTACGGTTCCGTACCTACTAGGGTAAAATGAGGGAGGGAAGATAGCGGGTTGTTCTGCCGAAGTCCATAATTTTAGGATAGTTTTTAATTTTTTAGCTTCTTACTTAAGTATGGTTATGGCTTGATGAGCACAAAAATACACAAATTTTTGTATTTAGACAAAGGCCTCTTCAAACTATTTCCATGCTCTGTTTGTTAATTTTGGCCCAAGTTTACTTTGAACTTCGTTTTCATTTTCTTGAAAGTTCAAAGAATTAACGATTCATGCCCGCTAGAGATAATATTAATCTCCAGCGAGCAAGAATTGTGGTTTACATTGATAGCGGCTCGCTCCGCTCCAGTATTCGTTATTAGAAAAGTAAGTCGGGATTGAGGGGTTATACTTACTGCCAAAAACCCAACTTTTGAAAATCAGAATTTATTTCAAATAGACTGAATATAGCTAGAATTTAGCTAAATATTTAGCCTATTAACAACGAATTGTGATTTTCAGATTATCTTTTTTGGTTGTGGGACTCCTAGACGACTATCCCTACTTTACCTTAAACATTTTGCTCTTTGTATATCCTCACTGAAACACACGTACGTTTTATGCTTTACTTGAAAGCGGTATTCCTTCGCTCTAGAATAAGTAATTATAAACCTCATATAAAGACAATTTTCTTTCCAAAACTTGTTGTTTTGGTAATACTTTTTAAAAATTTCCTTGATGAGATTAATAAGCTAATAAGTACTCTTTGTAAGTTCTAAGTTAAGGCTTTGATGAGAAATGTGTATTTTTTCACAATCTTGTATGCATTAACCATGCTTTGTATGTTTCTTCTGTACTACACCAATGTTATTTATATTCATAAACTTATTCAGTTTTTTAAACGATTACTGTAATTGTTCACAAAATCTATTGAATATGTTTTAAATTTTTGTTTGTATGCTACCTACCTTTTTGAACGGTGTAAGCGTTTTGGACACTTATCAAAATATTGTTTGTTGTTGCGTTACGGAATTCCGGACAAAGTTTAGGATTTACAAAAACAAACGTACCTAGAATTCTTGTTAGTATACACTACAGTTTATTCTAACTTGTTGGTAAGTCTACTCTTATGTTGACAATATTTTCGACAAAATTTTTAGGTTCTTTTGCTTTTGTGTTATTACAGATAATCTTCACCCGCAGATTATCTGTAAAGACACAAATTTGGTGAAATCTTTTGGTAAATGTCCATTCGCATCTCATTAATATAGTTATCGCGATGTTTTATAATGTACGGTACGATAGGAGTTCTAAAAAAGCTGTCATCTGTTAATTTGCCTCTGAAAAAAACTGTTGGGTCTCAAAATGTTTGTTTCCAAGGGTTCTTTTCAAACTGACGACGATCGACAATCTACTTAGAAATAAGTTATGACGATACATTAGCTATTCACAAATATCTCAGTGAAACTACAATAAAGTAGACTTGATAATTGCAATATTTTTAAGTCCGATTGAATAAATAAAAGTACTAATTTCATCAAAATCTTTTTATTTATCTATAAAGTACGGATTGATGCTTCAGAAGGGATAAGTAAAACTGCAAAAAAAAAACATTTTTCAAAATCGCAATCAAAATTTTATAGGCTTACGTAAATATGCCGAAATTTTAACCAATAAATACCTACTTTATAACTATTTTCAGCAGAAACTATTTTTGGTAGTGGGGTTCTAATCACTCCTGGGCCATCTATCCGGACTTTACCCTATGAATCTTAAATCTCGAGACTAAAAGATTACAAACTAACCCATACTAAATTTTACCTACTGTGAATTGTGCCAAATGAACCCAAAGGACTGCGAGTATAGGTCGCAGTCTTACGCCTATATCACCGTGTAATAGCGCGCTCCCCAACCCCAATGAATAAACAATGCTGGATCAAATACTTTTTATTTATGGATCAGATACTTTATATAATACTATCTATGTAATGTATTGTATATCAGTCATCTAGTAGGGGATGATGCCACACAGTATATCTAGGCAGCCCCAAGCTAAGCCGAGCTTGTGTTATGGGTACTAGATAACTAATTTAAGTAGGTACTTAAAATAAACAACCTTATATAAATAGATTTTTATCTACAAAGCCCATCACAGACTTAGCTATCATATAATATTTTAAAGCAAAGCACCACACTTGGAGAAAGATGCAGTAATTTGTAATGGTCGGCCTAGCGTATTCACGGAAGTGCATTGTTATAGTATTAAGTTCTTTAGACAATTCCGATGCAAATTTTTATTTGTTACCTACTAGCAGCGGCTCGTGTTTTCACCCGTTCCCGTGGGAATTCCGGGATAAAATATAGCCTATGTGTAATTCCAGACTATAATCTATCTCTGTGCCATATTTCATCCAGATCCATTCAGTATTTTTTGCGTGGAAGAGTAACAAACATCCATGTATTCGACACAAAAACCAGCATCAAATGGGTTTAATCGCATTTAGGTGTCACAGAAGACCAGCGCTGTATTTGCTCCCCGAGCTCCCGCAGCACATGCTGAGTGACAACCGTTTTGGTTCCATGTATTAATTGTTTATTTTTAGTTACAGCTTACACTGTATATTTTGTGGAAACCAAATAAACTTTTTCTTATCTTATTATTTAAAGCGTGCGGAATGTCAGACAGACAAAGCCGTAGAAGGGGGAAATTGCGCTGGACGCTGGAATATTGACACTTGCTTGCAAAAATACTTCGTGGTATAGCTTGGTATACCGTAAAATATAATTACGGTTTAGCTTGGTGACACCCATTGGCGTATATAGTGGGAGGGGGTGGTTGGGCCGTGTCCAGTATGGTTTAAGTGCCCATCTCAGGGTGAAGATATGTAGATTTTTAGGATGCTCCGTCTTTATACCCTTAAAACTACTCGCAGGTGTATAGTAAACCCACTTGCAGTTTGAGGACCTTTTTTCAAGGGGGCCTACCCCTCTGGAAAGAAACCTAGATAAGCCAATGGTGATATCGTAGAAATTCAATGACGCGTGTGCGGTCACTCGAAAATTTGTATAGGTACCTAAAATATACATTATATAGCGCTATGCCTAAAATTTCATATAACTATAACATACCTATAGTTTAAAATTTGACTTGGCTAAGTGCTTATTTTGTAAGCCTAAAGAAATACCTAAACATATTGATTTACTTGATTATTATAAGAGAAGAGATCTATATATTAGAGGTACGTCTGGGATGGGCTTAATTACACAGAAATCACCCGGAAAAAATATCTACAGATTGAAATACCTACATTTATCTTGAGGCGAGAATCGAAAATGCAACCTTTAGACGGGCGTTTGCCCGTGCCAAGGTCATGAATGAAAAATCAAAACGACTATTGTTAAAAGAGGATTATTAAATTATAGTGCGTAAGTAGTCGTACTCGGGGAATGTCTAGCTGAAGTACGAAACACACAGAAGCCGGAGGCGAAAGCGTGCGAGTTGTATTCTGTTGAATCATAAGCAAGCCTACACACACCGCAGGCGGTGGCGGCGCAGTGCCATAGGAAAAACCGGCACGCCTTCGCCTCCGCTCCGCCTCCGGCTTCTGTGTGTTTCGAACTAGAGTCCGTTGAGCGTATGAGTTGGTCACTTGGTTTCGTGGCGCAGTTTATTACCGCACCCCGCATTCCCGAACTGAGGGAGGGTTGAAGTTGATTTTGTTTTGCGATTTTTTTTAACTGTTGTTTTTGAAGCAGTAAAACTTGATCAGTTTTATTTTATCACTTGATTCCTTTGGGTTTTATGTCAAGATGTGTGCTAGGTGCTCTCGTAAGGCGATGGGTGTTGCGTTCTACCGGACGAATCACGTAGATCGACTCCACTATCGCGCCTGTTAAGGGAAATTTGAGTAAATAAATTTATGTATCTTTTTAGGCTGTGTCCCCAGTAGGCAAACTGTGAGCGGCCGACTGAGTGAGACGCAAATTTGTGGCGAACTGATACAAACTCAGATGAGTTTGCGTGCATCGCAAGCGCTGGAACCTGCGAGTCGACCGCTACCTGAGACAGTCGGCGCACGTAACGCTGCAATCTGTGGACACTCAATTTAAAATATATGGAAGGGCGTACTGAACTGATACGCCGCAAACTCAGTCGGCTGCTCACAGTTTGCCTACTGGGGACGCAGCCTTATGTTGGATAATCCACACAGCATCATCAAGCCCCAAGCTAATTTGGGTAGTACAAGATGTTATAACTTATTAGTAAGTATATTACATCTATATTTATAAAAGAGAAAACTGGGTTGGGTGACTCATCAATAGATCTCTGTATTTAGAAGAGCTACGTAGCTAAAAATCAGGACGATTTTCGGAAGGTTTCACGGGCGTAATTCCCGTTCCCTTCCCATGGGAATTCCGGGATAAAATAAAGCCTATGTGTTATTATTATTAACTCATTTATTTCAGATTAAATCCATAGAATACTTACAAACTAATTAATTTAATTAAATGTCGCACAGATTTAAATACATATAATAATTACATAATGATAAAATATACAATTATTAAGTTTTAAATAGTTAAGTTGTCAAATTTAAATGGAACTTAACAGTGGCATTTACCCATTGATATTGTCATCCATTTATATTGAATGGGACAGTCCAGACGCGACACAATCACTTATTCCAGACTATTAATCTATCTCGCCAAATTTCATCCAGATCCGTTCAGTAGTTTTTTCGTGAAAGAGTAAATCACCCATCCATACTTACAAACTTTCCCGTTTATAATATTAATAGTATTAATACCTATTATTAGGTTAAAACCATCAATGTTCTAGCTAGTACTAATATCCCAAGCCGGGAATCAAACCCACAACGTCCTGTCCTGCGTCTTCTTAGCGGGTACCTTAAGGAACCCCCATGGAAAATCTGAGCTTCGTAGCTCTTGTAGTTACAGAGATCTCTAGATGAGACACCCTGTTTTCTCTTTTATAAATATAGAATAACTATATTAAGGGAAAAATGTAAATGCGATAAGGGAGAACTCTAATAAATCACTATACATAGTATAAAACAAAGTCGCTTTCTCTGTCCCTATGTCCCTTTATAGGTAGTACCTATGCTTAAATCTTTAAAACTACGCAACGGATTTTGATGCGGTTTTTTTAATAGATAGATAGAGAGGTTTATAAGTGTAATAAAACCGTGCGAAGCCGGAGCGGGTCGTTAGTACCTAATAATTAATTGTCATCACCTTTCTGTTTTTTTTCGTGCGTTTCCCTGGGTTTTTCGGTAGAATCAGGCTTTGGGTCTTTGCTCCTGTAAAAGTAAATTTACACTATAGCATCCAGCCAGTGCCTAGCTTCTAAGGCTCAACTCGCAACAGCATTTTCCCTGTTGAAATGATAATTCAATGAATTTATTTATTGCATGAAATCATATATGACATGTTATAAAAGTGAAAATGTACAGCTCTGCGGTACATTTTCTGGACAATCTTGCAAACATCATCAACATTAGTCCACTGCTGGACATAGGCCTCCCGTAATGAGCGCCATAGCGCCCTGTCTTCAGCTTGCTACCAGCATCTACCAGCAGTATTTCGCAGATCGTCATCCCACCTGGCCGGAAGGCGTCCTAATACTTTTGCAGACGCAGTCTCCACTCAAGAACACGTTTACCCCTACGGTTATGGGTCTTTATGAGATATGGCCTACTGCCTCTTCATCTTGCTAATTTTGAGCTATATCGACAACTTTGGTTCTTTATTGGATGTAAGTATTCATGCAAACTAAGTGTAAAGCCGCGTACAGACTGCTGTAACGTAACATGCAATGTAACATGAAAGGAGCATTTCAAAAGTGTGGACGCAGCGCGCGCACGAACTGAGCAGGTACGTGTTCGCATCTTTTCCGGCATGCGCGCGGCGAACATAGCTCAGTCTGCCGAGAACAAACGGAGAGAATTTATTATACAATTATTACTGGCTACGATGATTGTCGATGCTTCAATGATTATCATCAATCATGCGAAAAAAAAACGTAACGTAAACGGCTCTGCTGTAGCTGTGTTTTCTTCCATTCTTCCAACGTTCGCGCGCGTTCGAGTAAACAACCCGTCCACACTGGCGGCGCTCCGCGCACACTGCGCGCACCTTTGTGTTCGGCGAAAAAACCGACAAATAGCGGATCGCGGCGCGCACGAGTTGAAATGCTCTGTTCGTGCGCGTAGTGTGCGCGGTTCGTGCGCGCGAGGCGTCCACACTGTGTGATTTCTGTTACATTGCATGATACATTGCGACAGTGTGGACGGCAAATTCTTTCATTGCGTGATACATTGCCTGTTACGTTACAGCAATCTGTACCTACAAGCGTCTGTAGGTGTAATGTACCTACTTCTTAAACAGTCCATATTTAAGATGTGGCAGCGATGGGTTTGGTCCACGGAAGTTCTGCTGCTTCACAGACCTGCGAAGGTGTCCTTGCTTGCTCGGCTCCAGGTTCAAGCTATAAGGTGGTTTAACTTAGCAACAAGTTTGGAAGGGTCTCACCACTTTACGTCGAATCGGCTTAAGCTGAGAAAAAACCTTGGAAAATCGTGTTTATTCGGCAGTAATGAAATAACTAGGTACCTAAACAATAATAATAATGCTGAATAATCCTCACAGCACCATCTAGCCCCAAAGTAAGCTACTCAAAGCTTGTGTTACGGGTACTAGATAACTGATAGATTTAATACATTTTATACAAAGATAGATATTTTTTATTATACATAGATAACACCAGACCAATAGAACAAATTTCTGCAGATCGCATATACTTACAAATTTGTTTATTTTATTTGTAAAAATAATACCTACACCACTATCAGATAAAATAGTTATGATTACAGTTAATCCTCAAAGCCCAGGAGGTATTTTCCATTTTAACTTAGATCTAGTAGGTACATATTCACTGTTTAGTATTTAACTATCTCAAATTAAATGAACTATAATGATTATACTTACATTACAGGACTAGTGACAGGGCGCTATGGCGCTCAGTAGGGGAGGCCTATATTCAGATGTGGTCTAATAATGAGGATGATGATAATTTTTATAAGAGAAATAAAGATCTTTAAACCTAAATCAATGAGTAGATCACGAAGTCGATCCAGACAGCATCATCTAGCCCCAAATTAATCATTACGGTATGAGATCCGACTGCAGAATTAACCCGCTCATCGTTTTTTGTTTTTGACCAAATTTTTATGTTTATTTGTAAGAAGGTGAATATATACCTATATACCAGGTTGCCTATCAAAATTTGGCCTCAAATATTTTAAATTATCATTTATCACCTTTAACAGCTGGCAACCCTTATTTGCGGCCGGATTATTGTTTTTGAATAAATGAAATGAAGAAAAAAAATAGCTTTAATTTGATATACATATAATTCATAAATGTGCGTTACGTATAAATGTTTTAAAATTATACCTGTTTATACCTGCCTGGTGCGGCCAGGTGAGCAACGGCAACCTTGATTTTTTAGAATCTTTACATAAATTGCCGTCATGTAGACGTTATATTATTAAAAAAAAAAGTTTACGTACGTAATTTATTTCCAAAAATCTATAAACCAAAAAAATACTTGCGGCCAAATTCTGATAGGCAACCTAGTAGATAATATATTCTCCTTCTTACAAATAAACATAAAAAAAACGATGAGCGGGCTAATCTTGCAGTCGGATTCTAGACCATTACCTAGGCCGGTACCTACGATCGCATCATTATGGCGATGTTGAGCGACTGCTCAGCGAGAAAGCCTTTAGTGTGATTGGAAATAAAAAAAGATAAATCGATAATAGAATCCAAACTCAGGGCTCTGTAGTTATCTATATCATCAGAGCCAGCATCAGAGCGCCCAATAAAAGAGTTTTTTTTTTCGTGTCAAGTCAAACAACTTAGGTATAATACTTTTGTTCAATTCATCCGACAAGGAACAGGTTCTCAATTCGATTTTATTTTGTGTGTTCGGCGATTTTTTTCTGGATAGACAGAATTTGATTCATTTTTTATTTTAAAGCTTGTTGTTTCCTAGTCCTAACCCATATTAGTTTGATCAAGATCTAACCTCAGGATCTAACCAGTTGTTTTCGAGTTATTCTTATATTAGTTTTTGTAAAAAACAAAAGAAAAAAATATTTATGCGAATTGTGAGCTTAAGTAGGTATTACCTACCTACTAAAATGGAATCTTTGTGATAGGTAGATGTACCTACTTATTTATGGCATAAGAATAGATAAAAACAGTGTTATTCTAATGTTTATGGCCTTATTCATGGTCTTTCTTTCCAACACTAGCCGATTCATCGATAAAAGTGATAAGACCCTTACCTTATAGGTACATAACAAACAGGACAACATGAGGACAACACTAGCTCCAGCACTCGACTTCACATAAACGTGATAAATCTAATATTTAGTCCAGGCTTCTTTCAATAATTTTCCAAAATTTCCTTCCGATCTGTATTGATGCTCGATCAAGTTCAGCGAATGAAGATTTCAGTTTCGAACCAGCACTGTATTATTATGACACTATTAATTTGCGAATGGATAGATGCTTGTTCCATTCGCTAAGGTGAGCCAAATGCGGGGGTCTAAAATCTTAAAATCTAGTAGTCCAGTCATTATATACATTTGGAAAAGAAAGTGAACCGAGAAAGCCAAATTTTTGATATTACGTGGGGGGTGGCTAGAAAAGCTTAAGTTCAAATTGTCGACCAAAATAACCTTGTGCAATTTCCGCCATCTTGAAAAAACCCTTAAATTCAGTTTTTTCATCATAACTCGGTTCCCCGTTGAGATACGAAAATTTTTATAGAATACTTTTTTGTAGCTTTTTTCACGATCTACAATTAAGGTCCTCTACATTTTTCACGTATCGATCGTCGTTTTCGAGATATCGATCAAAAATATCGAAAATTTTTGGAGATTTTTTTTTATCAATGACAACAAACAAAACGAATAATCTTTCACTGCTCCCACCAACGGAAAGTGCAGTCCGCCAACACGTCTTCCGGACATATCTACAAGTCCAAACATGGCTCGGAATTTACAAAGATCCACAGGAATGGGGTTGGCGACAAACAAATTACGGGCTCGAACCAATTTGCACCACAGCCGCACCCGCTCCACCTGAACTTTTAAAACTAATTTCGTGCAAATGCAAAGGAAAGTGTGGAGCTGCTTGTGGCTGCAGGAAAGCAGGAATTCATTGCTCCGTTATTTGCCTGCACTGCAGTGGACAAACATGTGACAATGTCGTCAGAGTCGAGATTTTATTCAACGACGATCACGACGATGACGATGATTATAATTTTTCGACCCTCACAACATCATTTCCTGCGATTGAAGAGGCTTCACGACTCGAAGAATCTACCGAGGAGGAACTTGAACAGCCAGGACCGTCCAAACGACGAAAAACGTGTGAAAATGTGTGAAAGTGAAACGTGTGAACGTGAAAATGAAAAAAAATGAAAAAAATTACCACCTGTAATCATTATTTTTGCTGCATAAAAATTATTTTATCAATAAATTTCATGTAAAATTATTTTATCAATAAATTTCATGTATTTGATTTATAATTCGGCTGGTTTATGATTTTTTTTTGTATTGCAATAATTCCCTGAACCATTCTCCATCCATTTCGACGTGTGGATACAACCGAGCGAGCGGCTAAATGAAAACCGGGCACAGTTTTACTGACTTTGTGGCGCGCTGGAGGTCGTAATTTTTGTCGGAAATGAAAAATAAAAAAACGAATTTGTAGGTCTGGACACGCTCTACAAGTCTTATTTCAAACATTTTTTGATATCTTCCATAAAAAAAAAGTTAATAGCGAAATAAAAAAAATTCTCCAAAAATTTTCGATATTTTTGATCGATATCTCGAAAACGACGATCGATACGTGAAAAATGTAGAGGACCTTAATTGTAGATCGTAAAAAAATCTACAAAAAAGTATTCTATAAAAATTTTCGTATCTCAACGGGGAACCGAGTTATGATGAAAAAACTGAATTTAAGGGTTTTTTCAAGATGGCGGAAATTGCACAAGGTTATTTTGGTCGACAATTTGAACTTAAGCTTTTCTAGCCACCCCCCACGTAATATCAAAAATTTGGCTTTCTCGGTTCACTTTCTTTTTGAAGCCGATTTTTCCGACGTAATGACTGGACTATAGGGGATTTTTTGTATGTGGAGCAAAGGCCACAAAAATAAAACAAGGTAAAATCAAATCTAGGGTCTACGGAGAGCCAAGGCCACTTAAAAAAAACAAACGAAAAATATGGGTCCTAACTAAAAAGCTTGACAATGTCATGTTCGTTTGACAAGATTAGGTACCTTACCTATTATGTGCCTGTAGGCTTAGCCTGTAGGTAACTAATTCGATCAAACATTTTTGGAATGTAGGTTGGTACCTACCTAAGTACCTAGTTTATTTACCATACCTACTCTAAAACCACTGAGCATAACATTTTCAAAAATCTTTTTTATTCACCCTTAGTCAAATCTGGGATGGCCACGCACGGCATAATATATATACCTATTGTTAAAAATAATCCAGTAACAATTTGAATAACTTATCTAAAGCAAGAAGAGAACCAAAATGGCGCACATGGTTCCACATTCCACTCTTTATCGATGTCGGTAAAACTAAAACTAGAGGACGGAACGGTCTGAAATTTTGTCATATAGGTATCTACAGGGTTATAGGTGTTTAATGATTAACCTCGAAAAGGCGACACCAATAGTACCCAAGTATATACGACGTACCTACCTACCTATAGTTTTAGATGGATTCAGGGTTGGATTCAGACCTTCAGAAAATTATTGTCTATGGAAATCAAAATTATACTACATAGTCTGAAATTGTACTACGTTTGGTTTTTCGTGCCCCTTCATGCAAACTGCCGCCACTATTTTATGCTCAAAATTGTCACAAGAAATAACAACACCTCTAAACACAATACAATAACAAACTTTCTTCTAATTTAAGCAAATATTCACTGTCGGTCGAGTGTCAAGTAGGTACCGGCTTGCAGTAATCTAAAATATTTATATGTTGTTACATATTGTCTCACTCACACTCATTCATATAATCCATCCATCCTACTCTGTCAGAACGACTGGGACAGTAAAACATTAGGTACGTGGGTAATGTTTTACTGTCCCAGTCCTGTCCAATCCAATCCAATCTTCCACTAGATTGTCTATGCCTGATTCGATGTTGCCATACATACAGAAATATTGATTGGTAAAAATGGTAAATAAAATATTCAACATAAAAAAGGTCACAATAATACAAGTCGGTCGACCTGATGAAAAAATTGTGGTACTTTAGCGTAGTATACTGACATAACCATACTACATACTACACATAATGAAATAATGGTACAAATGGTATAATTATACTACAAATTCCAACACTGGATGGATTGGAAGTGCTTTATAGGAACCTACTTTGAAATACAAGTAAGTTAATAAATACCTATTATCTACGGCCCTAAAGAGGAAAGTGCGACTTACTTTGAGTTTCTTTTTTTTTTAAGTTTCGTATTTGTTGAGTCTCCAGTCCATGACTGCGAAAACGAAGATGGGTGTTTCGGTTCACTGATGAAAAAAAAACGGTTATTGTCATCAATAAAAGTCCAATGTTGAGTGAGAGAGCGGATATCACTATCATTATCACTACTTAAATAAAACAAAGTCGCTTTTTCATTTGTTCGCTTTTGGTCAACATAGCAAACCGTCCACTATTTTTCACGACTTCGTAATCGGTAAACTTCGTAATCAGTCAACTTCTTGATCGGTCAACTTAGCAACTAGTCATCCTCGCAATCAGTCCTCTTAGCGTTCGGTCAAAAATAAAGATTGCAACATTTTATTTTAAGTCGAAGTCATCAATTTCCTCTTTCGTCATTTTACTATAGATACTGGCTACTTTAGATTAGCCCAAATTCCCCAAATAAAAGCCGTGTTTGAGCTTGTAAAAGCAAGTGGTTGTTACTACCATTGCTCGAAGGCGATATGGAAAAAATCGCGAAATATTGGCTTTGCGAATACTAGGAATGGTAGAATAATTACAAACTTGATTTCTAAATTACCGCTCCTACCAGCAGCATGTATACCAGAAGCTTGGATGTCTATTGTCGAATTGGCTCAGAAGAAAATGGTTTTGGTAATTTAAAGTAGTAAGTCGATAAGCAATGGATGTTAAAATTACTCCACAGATTATGTCTTGCAAGGGTGGCACCATCGTTTCAACGTTAGGATGCCGCCCAAACCAACATTATTTTTGTTTATTCAAAATCTGATGAAGGAAGCAAAATAACAAAGTCGAAAGTTATATGCGAAAAATGTCAATCAGTTATTGAGAAAAAGGAGGAAGTGTGATGTTGATTTTGATAGGACATAGAAAAAGTATTTGAAGATACTTTTTCGAAATGAAGTAACACTAATAAACTTTCTGAGTAAAATTAAGAAAACCAACTAAGTATAATTTGTTGTATTTTGTTAGAAAATACTGATTAGTTTGAAGCAAATAAAATATTTTTGTTTTATCTACACTGTTTTTTTTGTTTAAGTCTGAAACATAATTGAATATTAAAATATACTTTTCCGAAATTCATTACTCTCGAGTGTAGTTTACTAGACACAAGTAATAAGGGACTGTTTGAGAAGTGGACCGATTGATACGCGGACATTTTGAGAAGTGGACCTATTGAGAAGTGGATGGTTTAAGAAGCGGCCCGATTGCGAACTTGACTATCTACGAAATGGATCGATTGCTCATCTCCTACAGAAAATTTTTGTGGACGGTTTGCTAAGTTGGCCACAAGCGAACAAATGCGCTTTTTCTGTCCCTATTTCCCTATGTCCCTTTGACTGCTTAAATCTTTAAAACTACGCAACGGATTTTGATGCGGTTTTTTTTTTAATAGATAGATTGATTCAAGAGGAAGGTTTATACGTACTTATAATAAAATCGTGCGAAGCCGGGGCGGGTCGCTAGTTATATTATAAATCTATAGAGATAGGCGACGGTGTCGCTGTGTATTAACTCACGTTGACTTCTTGGGTTTCACAATTTTTGGTTTCTCTGTTAAATCAGTTGCCTTTCTCATGTATCTAGAACACATTATGACAAGTTTTTTATTATTATTGAGTTTGTTCTTTGAATTTAACAATATTTTTTAATCATGTTTTATTTTATTTTTACAAAAAGGTAAAGAATACAATTTTGAAATTACCGCTAAATGTCATGTTTCATCAGCTGTCATGTATAAACAAATGCCACTGTCTGGTAATTGTATTGTTCCATCCCAGACACATTTTACCATAACCGCTGAAAAAGTGAAGTCGCATCACAGAGGAACTAACATAATTATAGAGGAACTAAAGTACCTGCTAATTCGTTTGTGAATCGTATTTTGTAGTTATATAAAATAAACTTTGGACTGTTTTTGTTTTGCGTGAAGTGGAACGTTATGGTAAGAACATTCAACGTCATATCATATTAGTTCTAGTATGACCAGCTTCAACAAAGAATCCTCGCCGTTTGGGAATTGGATTTTTTTTACTGTTATGTATTACATCAGTTAATGATAATTAATGGCTTTATTATTATTATATCACATCAGTTGTTGTTAAATAATAGATTATTTAGACGACACTGATATTATATTTATCGATACTCACCATGTATTTGGTCACACATCGCCTTCGCCAGTGTATTTGCATTGCCATACAGCCAGGCAGCAGGGAAATGCTACCGACCGCGCAGCGTCTTGAGAACACTTCGGTCTGCTGTTGAAATGGATCAGTTATTTGCAAAATCCTGCAGTTAGCTCAATTCTTTAAATTGTAAATGCTTGTTACAATATTTATTTTATGTGTAAACCACACACAGCGTATTTATCTAGGAACGAAGATACCAATTTATAATGTAACATATTATGTGTTTCATACCTACGTATAAAAGTGGAGACTTTATATGGCTTTTCACTTTGATTCTCAAAGCGTGGTTTTCTGAATTTCCAACCCTTATTTTAACAGGGTTCCAACAATGTTGTAACCTTTTAGATGAACATGAAAATGAACTTCACAAAATTTATTTACATCGTGTCAGGAGGTTGGCGGCGAGGAGACTATAGCCGTTTTTAACTTATGTGATCTCCACAAAAGGCCACAAAAGTCATACATGTGAATTTGTCCAAATAAACGATTTTGTAATATTATTTTAGTTTTTATCTTTAAAATTTAAATGAATAGAGTTGTTTATTATTACATTTAAATGCCGAAAGACCCGTTTATAATTGTTTTTTTTTTTCAATAACATTATAGTTTCGAACTTATGCTTTTGTAGTGAAACGTATAAGGGAAATATGTACCTATATAGTTTCTACATAATTATGTCCATGAAATATGTATAGGTACAACGAAAAAATCTGAATAAAAGTGAAAAAACATCGAAACACAACCACACGTTATTCAAATGAATTGAGAAGTACCTGTAGAATTGAAGCGAAGGGAAAATCAATTAGCTACATGTTAGGTCCCTATATAATATAAATAAATAAAATAAATAATTCCGGACAGTCCACACAGCATAATCTAGCCCCAAGCTAAGCAGAGCTTCTGTTATGGGTACTAGATGACTGATATACTTAATACAATATACTACATAGATAGATATTTTTTATTATACATAAACACCCAGACCACCGAAACAAATTTCTGCAGATCGTGCACAAATTTGTTCCGAGGCGGGAATCGAACCGCAACCTCCTGCGCCGCAGGCGGACCTTCGCCCACCGCGCCACATCGGTCGTCAATATATTATTTTTATAATTATTTATAGTATAAAATTTGACTGGACATTGATATCTGATTTCTATACCGTGAGAGAATGCGGTGACTATTGCCAAAAAGGCCTTGCCATTTTGTGAAAAAAGGTTTGCAACTACCGAGCGGATAATATCAGCACGTTCAATAATTGCTGGTAGGTACTAGGGGTACCTCTGCATTAACACGAACACACGCTTATTAGTGAAGTTGGGAAAATTTATGAGCGATATGTGGTAACATTCCATCTGTCAGGTACCGGATGACCAGGAGGTGGGGCGGCTGTTTTTTGCTCAAATTTCTTGGAACTTTGTTTTTTCTCGGTACTCCATCTCGCTCGCACAATTACTATTTTCTGCCGGCTTTTCTAATTACAGACAAAATAATAACGAAATATTATTTATCATATGAGCTATGGCAGCGTGAACTAATACATTCGATATTTACACTCATTGGATTACAACCAAAGGCCATTTTTGTTGATAGAGCTAAAATTAAACTTTTGTATCTGTGTGGGTGCTCAAGTGGCGTAAATTGCGCTGTAGTGTGTGTTTTTGTTCAAATTCTGAGAATTAGCTCGGGAAACAGGGCGTTCGATACAGGTAAACACCTCTTTGCTTGCAGCCTTCGCAGGTATTTTTGTGGAACCACTTTGCTCTCGGTTGCGCTGCCCAACTAAAGTGGTCATTATCTTCAAGACAGTGTTATTACGTCAAAAATCGTGTTGTTAGTGAAGTTATCAGTTAAAAGTTTGTAACGTAGTTGTGGGAAATAAATTATGCAGGCGGTGACGTGCTAGCTTATCCAAGGTACGATTTCTGGTCTTATTGAATTATTTATTCATTATCTTGAGATACTGATGACTTCTTGAAGCTTTGGTGGCTACAAGTAAGTTATACAAGCTTAACCTTTTTGGTCCAACTTTTAAACCATTGAAAAATGTGCTTATCAGTCAATTATGTTAGGAATCAATGCTATCATTGTTTCTCAAACATTCTAGCATTACTACGTTCCATTGATTGTAATATCTATCTTGTCTTTTTGAGGCAATATCATCGGGTCTAAAGAAAACTTGTATGACATTCACAGAATGTATCAATGTGAATTTGTCTTAAATTTAAATTCCCCTTTGTATGAATACTAGTAACAAACAAAATGTAAATTTGTTAGGTACAGTAGCGTTCAGTATTTGCTATAACTACCCCTAGTTGCTAAAATACAAGCCAGCAATAATGTTGAAGAACTTCAAGCAATCTTTAACTATGTGCAAAAACTAAACCATAGTGCTTTGCAACATGCTTTGTTAGTAAAAGCAAAAAATGTCTAAGTAATTGTAGGATTCGGACCGGGGGCCCTATTGTGTAACTCAACTGATAATCGAGATCAACTTAATTTTTGACAGTTAGTTCAGTTTAATACCTTATGCCTTAGGGAATACCGAATACATTCTGACTGCGGCGACCACTGGTAATCGATTTCAAGTTAGACAATAAGGCAGCCGGTGTGCCTATTAGGGGTAAGCAAATGATGAACTTCTCTGTACCTGCCTACTTAGTATACTATTTGTGTAAACCTTGTCCAGTATTATTTATTTATTTAAACTATAGGGGCATGTGTTATGCAAAGGGATAAATAACCAACAATGCTGTCTTTTATTTTATTGACACCAGTCTTACTGAGAAAGGAAATCACAGTTTTAAGAATTAGAATTAAATAAGTACCTAGTGGTGTCAATTCTCTTGTTTTAGACCTAGCTAAAATTGTATTTTTAAGATTTGCAGCAGAATACCATAAATTTTAAGTCAATCTAACTAAGAAATTTTAAGATTTTAGTTAGGATTCCTAAAACGACAGAATCGACACCAGTGACTTATTTGTTGAACATAAATAAAGTTTTAATAAACTTACGCGATCAGAACTCATTATTATAGTCATCCCATGACCACGGCAGTGTGTAAACCTGTTGAAACGTTGCGAAAAATAGGTAAATAAATGCGATAAATACCCATACATAAATATGTATAGGAATGTAAATTACGAGTAACAAATGTTACAGAGTTATATATGTAAAATTACTTATCTTCAGTTCAGTTCTTCAACATCTCTTCAATAACCTCTAGCACCAGACTCACGGGAGTTGATTCTTGATTAACAAAATCTTGTCTCTGCTTTCCATAAATTAGCTAAGCAAGATAAAAACAGGATACCCATTTCTAAGACCAAGTAGGTACCTTACGTTACCCATTTATATTCAAAAAAAGAAATGTCAAAACCACATCTCTATTCTATCGTCAAATATATTTAGGTATCTAGTTCGGCACATATAAAATTTTCAAAGATAATCAATCATTAAAAATAGTTAAAAATTTTGTTTTGGTGACTCCACCCCAAATAGTTACACAATAGGTTAGAATTGATTGTACCAGAGCAACATAAACATTATGGAAGAGATTTTGTGTCATGTTTATATCCAAATGAATTTCCTAGTTCTGCTCATGAGTTGTTTGAGATGTTGATGTCATGAAAGTCTCTGATAATTATTTCATTGTCTCTTCTTTTTTCTTCTACTTTTTCCTTACCCAAAGGGTAAAAATTTACCCTATTACTAAGACTATGCTGTGTATCTGTCACCAAGATGTATCTCATGAACTGTGATAGTTAAGTTGATAGTTTAAATTTTCACAGATAATGTATCTCCGTTTGCTGCTATAATATCAAATATTTAAAAACATAATAAAATAAATATTTAATCTCATGCAACACACATGATTTTGTGGCCATTTAGGTAATGATAATGGTACGAAACCAAGTCCCATTCACACTTGGTTGTTTTTTTATTGATAATCAATGGCTCAATGAGTAACACACATGGATCTTAACAGTAACTTCAGAAAGAGGTTGAAACATATAAAATTTGTTATTTAAATTTCAGGTTTTTAAGAGATAATTATCATTGATAATTGTGTTGATAAATATCATTGAAAATATTTAATTATCATGTAATTTATCTTGGTAATTTTAAACCCTGTTAAAAATTGAGTGATGGCAGGTTTAGCTTCAACTTCTTTTGTTTCTGGCTTGCTGTGCTAATTTGCCACAATTCATGATAAAAAAAGGAGAATGGGTAAAAGTTCTAGTGGGGAAAAATGCGAATGGAAAGTTTGCTATGCGGAATTAACGATTTCGGGGACGAGATCTAATCACTCTTCTGCTAGTGCCCATGTTAAGACTGACATTATCTTTAGTAGAGGTTTAAAAATAAAGGATACTAATGGCTGGTAGAATAAGGGATAGCTTAAGGTTAAGCCATTTCGCAAATCTAAAGTTCTTTTTCGGCAGAATCTAAACTAACTATTATGCACTTATTTCAGGCTTGGAGTTCACAGGACCTCTTTCATTCTGCAATTGGAGATAGTATTTTGGTAAGTGACGCTACTAAATTATAGGCATAGATTTCTTGCTGAGACAGATCTCCACTGAGTAGATTTGTTACTATTATGTGTATGAAATAACATAATGTAAAATGATAGTTCAGAGCAATTATGTTTCTAAAACTGAGTTTCCAAAAATATCCTACTAATATTATAAACGCGAAAGTTTGTAAGTATGGATGGATTGATGGATGTTTGTTACTCTTTCACGCAAAAACTACTGAACGGATATGGATGAAATTTGGCACAAAGATAGATTATAGTCGAAACTGCGAGGCGCTGAAGAACCAAAGAAATATCTTTATTTACTTTATGAGCTACTACAAAATAAATCTTAACTATTATATTTAATGCTAGGCTAACTGATATCGATTTGTGCGTAGCAGAGCGCAAGGCAAACGTGGCTCCGCTCAGCATTGTGCTAATACTCATAGCTAGGCTGCTAGTTGATAAATAAATTCAACAAATTATCAAAACTATTCTTTGTAAAAATACTATTCTTTGTACATTCACAGTTGATTTCTGTTGCTATAAAGTAAATATTTAAGGTGACATACAACAGGTAAGATTTTTTACTGTTTTTATAGATTACTAGCGAACCACCCCGGCTTCGCACGGTTTTATTATACGTATAAACCTTCCTCTTGAATCACTCTATCTATTAAAAAAAACCGCATCAAAATCCGTTGCGTATAATAAAACCGTGCGAAGCCGGGGCGGGTCGCTAGTAATAATATAATTCCGGCCCCAAGCTAAGCAGAGCTTGTGTTATGACTGATATAATTATTAATTTATTTTCAAAACTTTAATTAATCTTTATTGTTGTCCATTTGACACGCGAGCGAAACCACAATTCGCAACTAGTTAACAGTACAATAAACCATTTACACCTGTTCATATTAACTGTGTAATATTTGAAACAGTAAAAAGTTAACAATAAAGGCATACCCCAACTCCAAAAGGGTGTTAAAACCTGTTCTAGGTGGCAAAAACACAGAAAAACTTTTAATTAACATCATATTTTCAATTCATTACTTTCTTGTTTGATGCTATTCTATTTAATTTCCTTGATATTCTTAAGAATGGAGATAATTGTCTTTTTGTTTGCTTTTAAAGGTTAAGCTATAAATATGTACATATTGTACATCTGTTGAATAAAGGCTGTCGGTATTTTTATTAGTATTTAATGTTGTGGAACATTTCTTACTAGTATTGGTACCGCTTGAAAATAACTAAGAATTTTTATTAGCAAAGATAATTACCATCAAAGAAATCAACAAATTAAAAGTAGTATTTATAATCGAAACAATTGAGCTAACTTTAGACTTTTACAACCAATCTAGAGGGATTTCAACTGATTCAAATCATACCAGTCTGTGCGTCCCCAAGACACTGGCTGCATTACCACGCTGTATGGCAATGCTGATGCGCTGAGCCAGATACTCACCAGCTCTCGGGTCACGTTTCGCATCGACCCGACGTTCAGTTATATTTTTCTAAGTATAGAATGTTTACGTCTTGAAACATTTAATGCTGTGGCTACATTAGCGGGCGATGATGATGAGCGTGTCGCGTTGGCGCGACAAAAACGTCGTGTTCGGGCATAGGCGATGTTCTTGTCTACATTAAGGCGGACGAAGATTCGTGTCGAGTTGACGTGATGCATCGTGCCGGATTGTGTTGTTCAATACAGGCACGTCAGCAGTGAATATTGTCGCGAGAAATCCCTTTGATCCGCGCCAGTTTACCGACAGCTCCCCGATACTACATCGTGTTCGCCCGAATACTATGCGATGACACGATGTACCCGGCCACATTCATCGCGTTAACACGAAAATACGCCCTAGCCCGCTAATGTAGCCCCAGCATTATGTTCGCTTGAAGTTAACGCTAGATTCAATTGTTTTGTTGTTTTTTATGTACCTATTACATTCCTTGTTCGGCGTCTTTTTGTGTAATTTATGAGGTACTAACTAGCATCTGTGCTTTATCTTGGTCATTTTCTGTTTGGCAAAAAGAAAAAATAACGTGTCCAATATATTTTTCGAAATTCTTACTCACGTACTAAATACAATAATACTAGCTGTTGCCCGCGACTTCGTCTGCGCAGGATAATTATTTCGAGTATACTCGCGGTGTCACCCGCGTAGTTCCCGTGGGAGTTTCGGGGTAAAATATGTGTAAGCCTATGTGTTATTCCAGACTATAATCTATCTCTGTGCCAAATTTCATCCAGATCCGTTCAGTAGTTTTTGCGTGAAAGAGTAACAAACATCCATCCATACTTACAAACTGTCGCGTTTATAATATTAGTAGGATTTTCATTACCCAGTCATCTACCCTATTAGAACATCTTTGTCTTTCGTTGCAGATTTAAGATGTCGCTCTGGGCCAGAGCTCAGCAGCTCCCACCAGAGAGTTTGCAGAAGGTATGTAGATAGGCAAACGTAGTGTAGGACGCCCTTCTGCATGGTGGGATGACGATCTACGAAAGACTGCTATGATATGGCAGATATTGGATGCGTCAAGCTGAAGAGGCGCTATGGCGCTCATTAGGGGAGGCCTATGTCCAGCTGTGGACTATTGTAGGTTGATGATTATGTGAAATTTTGAAATAGCGTTTAGTTTATTTTTCATTTCAAATTTAAATAGTTTAACTTCGTTTCATTATACTGTTTTTATTACGAAAACAATTTTTCATTACTCTTACTCGGAAAGTAGGTCTGAAGTTGCCTGAACAGCGGGTTGAAAGTGATACTTTTCAGCCCTAGGGAGAATCGTTTTCAACTGACAGCTATCACGTTACTATTGAACCATGATAATGGCAGAATGAGCAAAATAAAGAAGTTTTTGCGTGAAACATCCATCTATCCTTACATCCAAGGTATAAACTTTTTAATATTAGGAAGGAACTAAGGATTATCAGGATAAGGACATTGACTTATGATTATTGTAAAAAGAGTCTGTTGTTTTTAGGTGCGTACGATCTACGTGGATCATTTTCCCATCGAAGTTCGCCATTGCCTAGCGCCATGGATCGAAAGCAGGATTTGGTAAGTTATATTTACTAGGCGGCCATTAAAAGGTCAATTATATTGCGCAATATTGCAAAGCGTACAATAATATTGACCGTTTAGGGTTAATATTGAACTCGTTTGGATACAGAGCGCATTTCAATGTTATTGTACAATAAAAATATTGTACAATTTTATTGTAGGTCTAGGGGCCGCCTAAGACAAGCAACAGATTTAGTATCTACTAGATTCACCCGCGGCTTCGCCCGCGAATCAGAGTCCTATATACAAATTTCAGAAATTTATTACACAACCCCTTGGGGTTATTTTGTAAAAATAAAAATCGTATTTATTTATTAACCTATTTCATACGTTATTTGGGGCTATATAATGCTGTGTGGATAGTTCAGCATTATTATAATTTTAATATAAATTATTATATAGTGATAGTAACTCTCTTGTTGTACCAGGACGGCAGAGCCAGAGGAACAGCAGAGGTTCTTCGTGGAGGAACTGGTCCAGGAGATCCAGACGCACGCCGACTTGATGCTGTCTCCAGACATGTTCGTTACCAAAATGAAGCTTCTGGAAGCGGCCAAGAACTTCCACATGCAGTACAGGTATATAATCACTACATAGTATAAAACAAAGTCGCTTTCTCTGTCCTTATGTCCCTATATTCCTATGTCCCTTTGTATGCTTAAATCTTTAAAACAACGGATATTGATAAGGGCGTACCTTTTTTTGGGCTGTGTCATAATAGATGTTGTTTTGTGAACAGCCACGCTCCCCATGAACTGTATGCGTACATGCGACGCTGCCTGGGACTGGAGATGGAGGTCATCCAAGCGGCTATGGGCGGCCAGTATCCGGCCCAACCTCAGACCGAGCGCAAGTACAGCGAGGTAAGAGGATCATGACATTATTCTACTAACTGCTAGTGCTCTACTAACTCTGTTATACAGCTGGGAGCAGTTTCATTTATTTATACATTGTTGACTGACTTAGGTTGTGTCCCCAGTAGGCAAACGGTGAGCAGCCGACTGAGTTTGCGGCGTATCAGTTCAGTACGCCCTTCCATTATATTTTAAATTGAGTGTCCACAGTTTGCAGCGTTACCGACTGTCTCAGTTAGCGGTCGACTCGCAGGTTCCAGTGCTTGCGATACGCATGCAAACTGATCTGAGTTTGTAGCTGTTCGCCACGAATTTGCGGCTGCTCACAGTTTGCCTACTGGGGACACAGCCTTACAGTTTCCCAAAGCGTCAGACACTACACATACAAATAAAAATTACAAACGATATTTACATGGAATTAAAAAATAATTAAAAAAATGTCAGAAGAATACATAGGTAGTAAAACAATAGTCAAATTCATATAATAAATTAAATTAAATAAATGGCTGTTGATATCACGTTACATTTTAAAATAAGTTATTGAAATAAAAGAATAAAAGCATCAACTGGTGTAATTTAGCGATGCTTTCTAAGATGCTGTTTAATGGTATACAGAGGCAGCCTCCTAAAAATCTACATTACTTCACCCTGCGATGGGCAATTAGATCATTCTGGGGTGGTATAGACCACTCGCCACCCCACCTATATACGGCAATGAGTGTGTGATTGCTTCGCCCTTATAATTTGGCATATCAACAGAAACAGGTAGGCTTGCTTCGCTCGTTACACAGACTTCACGCGGCTCGCTTCGCTCGTCACACTAGCATAATAAGTCAACTGCCACAGTTAGGGTCGCTTCGCTCGTCTCACTAGCATAATAAGTCAACTGCCACAGCCAGGCTCGCTTCGATCGTTACATTAGTACGGTAAGTTTAAAGACAGGGAGCGTCTCGCTTCGCTCGTCACACTAGCATAATAAGTCAACTGCCACAGTCGGCTTCGCCCGCAAACCACAGTTTTTTTTCATACATTTAAAAAAAAATATTGCACACCCACTTGGGGTTATTTTGTAAAAATAAAAAATACGTGTTTAATTATTTATTTCATAGTTTATTTATACCGAGTTTTGAGTGAATCAAACCAAGGAATAATCATTTTCCATACAAACTTTACCACCGTTTTTAACCCCCTCAGAGGTTAAAATTTCCTAATTTACATATCCTATGTGTTATTCTAGGTCCTGAACTATCGACATACCACATAAATTTATATAACTTAAGTAGTTACTGAGATTACTTATAACAAACATTCACACAGACTTTCCCATTTATAAAAATAGAAAGATTGGAAACGACCACCGATGTGGCGTGGTGGGCGAAGGTGCGCCTGCGACGCAGGAGGTTGCGGGTTCGAATCCCGCCTCGGAACAAATTTGTGTACGATCTGCAGAAATTTGTTCCGTTGGTCTGGGTGTTTTCTATGTATAAACAAAAATATCTATCTATGTAATGTATTGTATTAAGTATATCAGTCAGGCGCGAAGAACCGACAACCGTTGGGGTAAACGTGTTCTTGAGTGGAGACCGCGACTCGGCAAACGTAGTGTAGGACGCCCTCCGGCCAGGAGGGATGACGATCTGCGAAGGACTGCTGGCAGATGCTGGATGCGGCAAGCTGAAGACAGGGCGCTATGGCGCTCATTAGGGGAGGCCTATGTCCAGCTGTGGACTAATATAGGCTGATGATGATGATATCAGTCATCTAGTACCCAGAACACAAGCTCTGCTTAGCTTGGGGCTAGATGATGCTGTGTGGACTGTCCGCAATTATTTATTATTTACTAGCGACCCGCCCCGGCTTCGTACGGTTTTATTATACGTAAAAACCTTCCTCTTGAATCACTCTATCTATTAAAAAAAACCGCCTCAAAATCCGTTGCGTAGTTTTAAAGATTTAAGCGTTCAAAGGGACTTAATGACATAGGGACAGAGAAAGGTACTTTATTTTATACTATGTAGTGATTAAACGAAGTAAAAGACAATTGTATAATAATATTCGTAATTCCAGCTTATAACGGGCCTACAAACAGTACGCCAGAAGGTGAATGTAGCCGGAGAAGAGATTAGAAGCTTGCAGGCCAACATCGAGTCCTTCTCTCTGCAATACCACGAGTGTCTCAAGAACAAAGGTAATTCATACTGCATCATCAGTTTATGTCCACTGCTGGACATAGGCCTCCCTTAATGAGCGCCCTAGCTAAACTGGTGCCGCCACTTTTTTATCATAACGTTAAACAAAGGATTTCAAAAATCAATAAAAATGAATAACTTTATTCTGGGATAGCGTGCTCCATCTTAGGCCACATCTTCACTTACTAAAGATAATGGCCAAACGCTGGATCATTTCCAATAAAAAAAGGCCGTTTAATACATACGGTACTCTTCATGCGCTAATCTGACATGGCCGACTTGGCGCACATGGCCGACTTGGCGCACTTGGCCGGTTTTAGTAAAAAGTCGTTGTTGAATAGAATGGAATAGAAAAATCATTTATTGCCGACTGGTATTGACATAGATCAATTGAGCTACCTTTAGACTGTTTGCAACCGTCTGCAGTTAGCTCAATGGTTTCAATTGTAAATACTAGTTGTAATTTTTCTTTTCTTTGGTTGTAATTTTCGTTGTTTACCTATAAATTTCTTAAACTAAACTATTTTATTTGTTTTGAATTGCAGGTCACATGAACTATCTACAGCAGAGTATGACGAACGAGCGCCGTGACCTGGTGGCCTGTCTCCGAGTACAGATTGAGGATACTGAGAGAAAACTTAACGCTTTGGTGGGTATTTAATACTACATTGTTACCCAAGGGTTGAAGGTAACTTATTTAGTCCCGAGACGGGTAGCGAGGGCGCCAATAGTTCGAGGGACTACATAAGTTACTTTCACCCGAGGTACACACTGTGCTTTTCATTACGAATACAAGGAAATATGAATAAAAAACATGAGAAAACAAATTAATTTATTTTTATTAACAACGAAAATTACAAGCAAAGGAATAGAAAAATTACAACTAGTATTTACAATTGAAACCATTGAGCTAACTGCAGACGGTTGCAAACAGTCTAAAGGTAGCTCAATTGATCCATGTCAATACCAGTCGGAAGCGTCCCCAAGACACTGGCTGCATTACCACGCTGTATGACAATGCTGATGCGCTGAGCCAGATATTCACCAGCTCTCGGGTCACGCGTCGCATCGACCAGACGCTCAGATAATTTTTTAAAAACCCGGAGAGCCTCGGTACCCCACGGACCTAGGGTCTCGAATCCAAGGGGAGCAAACAAATTAATCAAAATTGCCGCTAATTTTTTTTTTATAATATAAGTCTATCGAGGACAGGCGAAAGCCATAAAGCCATACTACCTTGTCTTTCTTATTTTTTGAATTCAGTGAATTGTCGCTAAGGCGATTATTTTTTTAGCCTCAGCATTTATTCTGCCACTATCATGGTTCAATAATAACGTTATAGTTGTCAGTTGAAAACGATTCTCCCTAGGGCGGAAAAGTATCACTTTCAACCCGCTCTTCAGGCATGTTCAGACCTACTTTCCGAGTATGAGTAATGAAAAGATTTTTATTTACTCAAAAAATAACAAACAAGTTCACTTAGAATGAGTAGGTGTACATTTGTATTAAGTACTAGCTGCGGCCCGCAGCGTCGCCCGCTTGGAAATATATTTGTCAAATATCATAATATTACTAGCGACCCGCCCCGGTTTCGCACGGTTTTATTATACGTATAAACCTTGCTCTTGAATCACTCTATCTATTAAAAAAAAGCGCACCAAAATCCGATCCTTAGTTTTAAAGATTTAAGCGACAAAGAGACATAGGGATATAGGGAAAGAGAAAGCGACTTTGTTTTATACTATGTAGTGATACAGTGCAAAAATTTATGCTCTACGACAAAAATTGATCAAATTAACGAGGTTAACTTAGTGGGTGCGTGTGACGTCACAACACTGGTCAAATTATGATAATCCAGAAGTTTTTGAAAAAAAAATACAAATGTTTCTTCTTGATAATAAATAAATACATAATGCTGGACAATCCACACAGCATCATCTAGCCCCAAGCTAAACACCTGACTGATTTACTTAATACAATACACAACATAGCCATTTTTATTATACATAGAAGATACCCAGACAAACATATTTTTACAACATACAAACCTAATAGTATTGAAAAACTACTATTGGCGGTCTTATCGTCCAAAGCAATATATCCTAAATATGTATGTTATTTAGAGTATTTTTTTCCAGGTGGCTCAAATCAGCCAATCCCAAATGGAGCTCGTCGATCACATGAAAGAGAACATCGCTAACTTGAGACAACTGCAGAGTCAAGTCTTAGACGAGGAACTTATCAAGTGAGTTGTTTACTATTCTAATACCACTTATATTGTAGAAATAGAAAGCCTTTATTTGTAACTCCAACACGTAAAAAAAGCAAAAAGAATACAATACAAAATATTGCTTGTGTCACAAAAAGTTTACTTGTGTCAAAAAAAGTTTGCTTGTGTCACAAAAAGTTTACTTGTCTCAAAAATAGTTTGCTTTTGTCACAAAAAAGTCTATGTATTGTATTGTCTTTTTAAGATGGAAACGAGAACAACAGCTGACAGGCAACGGAGTCCCCATGCAATCCAACCTGAACACCATCCAGGAGTGGTGCGAGCTGCTCGCAGACCTTATATGGAACACCAGGCAACAGGTCAGGTATCCTCACTAATTATAAACGAGGCAGTTTGTATGGATGTATATATTAGAAAAACATTTTATTTAAATATAGTTCCATTTATAAAAATAAAATTATTTTGACTGAATTATCCTATTTGGAAAAAGTGTTTATTGCTTTTATCATCACTTCAATCTATGTTTGTTCAATCTTAGTTGTTTTTGCGTGAAAGATGAACAAACATCCATCAAGCTTTAGTACAAACATAAAAACATTGAAAAGCTTATTAGAAATTATGTAAAATAAGAAATTATGTAAAGGGGGCATCCCCTTCCCAGAGTGATCATCATTGTAAAGATAAAGTGATAAATTAAAATTCTGATAAATTAAATACTGATAAATTTTAATACTAAGAAACAAATTTAAATACTTATAAATTTAAATACAATGTCTAAAATATAAAATATTGATAAATTTAAAAACTGATACATTTAAATATGTAATAATAAATTTAAATAGTTATAAATTTAAATACCGATAAATTGAAACAGTGATAAATAAATGATAAATGATTTTGTTCTTCAGGTGAACAACGTGGCCCGAATCAACACCAAGACGATAGTGGAGCTCCGACAGCCGCATTTAGCTGATATGCTCGACGATATGAGCAAGCAGGTAAAATAAACAATAACTGTAATAAACTATATACTTATACACAACAACACACGGACAAAATATTGAAGCGAAGTGGAAATCAATGATCACTTTATTTCTTATTAGCGATCCGCCCCGGCTTCACACGGTTTTATTATACGTATAAACCTTCCTCTTGAATCACTCTATATATAAAAAAAACCGCATCAAAATCCGTTGCGTAGTTTTAAAGATTTATGCATACAAAGGGACATAAGGACAGAGAAAGCGACTTTGTTTTATACTATGTAGTGATGGGAAAGTCTGTGTGAATGTTTGTTATAAGTAATCTCCGTGAGTATTTAAGGTATTTAAATGAAATTTGGTATGTAGATAGTTTAGGACCTAGACACATACTAGATACATAGACACATAGGATATTAAAATTTGAAAATTTTAACCTCTGAGGGGGTAAAATAGGGTGGTAAAGTTTGTATGGAAAACTATTATTCTTTGGTTTGATTCACTCAAAACTCGGTATAAATAAACTATGGAGTGAATAATTAAACACTTATTTTTTATTTTTACATAATAACCCCTAGGGGCTCAGCGCATCAGCATTGTCATACAGCGTGGTAATGCAGACAGTGTTTTGGGGACGCACAGACTGGTATTGACATGGATCAATTGAGCTACCTGTAGACTGTTTGCAACCGTCTGCAGTTAGCTCAATGGTGTCAATTGTATACGTATAAGTAACGCCTACAGCTTATTTACAATGTGTATTGCCGAACCTTGTTCAAACTAAATTTGTGGATACACGACATATACATACATATCTATCGAGAAGACTGAAAATAAAATTTTTTAGTCATCTAGTTTTTTCTTCTTTTCTTTTTGAGTAAGCGCTTTATTTTATTCCAAAAAGTCTCTATTTTCTAATTTAAAGCTCGTAGTTAACTAAGAAAATAAATAAAAAATACAATTTCGAGAAATCGTTTTTAATTTTCACTGTATCCAGAGTTTTAAACTTTTAGCGTCAGTATTGATACATTGTTTTAGTTTTAAATAATATATGTTACCAAAATATTATATAATTTGATTATTTATTTCGCAGGTGACTGGATTGTTGTCTACACTAGTGACATCTACATTCGTGATCGAGAAACAACCGCCGCAGGTTATGAAGACTAATACACGGTGAGCAGAGATACCATTTCTTATACCTTTTTTTACGTTTTTGTGCTTTTCTTTCTTTCTAGTTATTGTGGCTTCTCAAATCAAATCAAATCATTTATTTGCAAGAATACAAAGTTATTATACATTATGTCAGATCTTATAACTATTATAGGAATTGTATTCAGCCTGCAAGCAGGCGTGCAAATGTTATGCGAGTATTATTTATATTAATTTGACTGTACCTTGGTAAACGTTTATATAACTGAGATAGGCCCTACATTTCCCGCCTTATAAATAAGTATTGGCTTTGACTTTCTGTAAAAAGTACTAGCCAATCAGTAACCTCGTCCAAAGAGGAGTTGGCCAATCCGGTGTCTTCCCGCCACCGGCCGCTACGTCAGATGTACGCTTGTAGAGCCGACATCTTGTTTCTTCATTGGCGTTTAGTTTCCCGCCGAGTACAGACGTGCTACCAAATACGCAGCACGCTTTTAAAGAAATATTCCAGAAAATATTTCAAAGTGCATACCAGGATTATTGCAAAGTGCACATAGTATTCTAAAGGTTTGGTGTAAAATTGCATTACTGCGTAAGTACATTTTTCTTTGTCTACACCACTACATACCCACATTTCTTCAATAAAATGGTAATTTGCGAAATAAGTTTCGTAATTTGTTTTTGGACTAATGAGTCCATTCTATTTATATTTTGTTGGAGACTCACGAGTCGCACACATGTCGCATGGTTAGTACGAAAGCATACGCCTTTTTACTACCTTGCACTAAGACCGTGACATTTTTCTTATTATTTGTGCTCGAAAGCACGTGGTTATATTTACATAATTTTTCTTCTATTACTCCTAAGTAAGATTTTAACGGTTTTTCCGTTCGATTCGTTCGAATTTATTTTGAGGTTATATGTTGCTATGTGCTAAAATACTTATTTTTTCTAGCAAGGATGTAAACACGATATAATATGCAAAATTCTGACCGATGTCGTGAAAACGAGACTTGAAAGACAACTGGAGAAGGAGGTCAATATTGGATGGTAATGGAAATAACATCGTGAGTACTTTAAAATATCGTTGTTTTGGTTATTCTGGGCCACGCAGCCACGTGGGCAACGCGTACGATGTACGATACGTTTGGTTGTCACCTGCCCGTAATTTATACGCGAATATACAAAATACGAAATGTTGAGGTATCTGCACACTTGTGCAAATACACACGTGGCCTACACCCAATGTCGTCGGGTGGATTAATCTAATAGGTTGTCTAATCTATTCACTGCCTAACCATTGCACAGAGCAGGTGGTTTTGCAAGGGCACTGAGTGTTAATCTAGATTGGCAAGAAAGTAACTTTTTTTTCAGGAGCGGGTAGATACATATTTCATTGCCTATTGTTTTTGTACCAAACAGAATTGTAGAAAATGCAAATATAAACATGTGACTCAAGTCCACGATTGACGAGATACATTTCAAGGATAAATACTGATATGTTCTATGTTCCTATTTTTCGATATGAGCTAAGTACCTTGATTTTTAAGCAAAATACCTTGTGCATACTTGTAAGAATAAAAACCCCCGCAGGGTTGTTTTAACGCCCTCGCAGGGCTACAATGGCTGGCGCATTGTCATCTCCTTGTAAGTATATATTAAAACCCTCGCAGGGTTCATAACGCACCCTCGCAGGGCTGCGATGACAAAAATAAAATTCGGGCGCACCGAATATTTTTCAGTTTTAGATTATCTTGGACAAAGAATAAAACCCTCGCAGGGTTGTTTTAACGCCCTCGCAGGGCTACAACGGCTGGCGCATTGTCATCTTGCAAATATATATTAAAACCTCCGCAGGGTTCATAACGCACCCTCGCAGGGCTGCGATGACATAAATAAAATTCGGGCGCACCGAATATTTTTCAGCTTCCGATTATCTTGGACAAGGAATAAAAACCCTCGCAGGGTTGTTTAAACGCCCTCGCAGGGCTACAATGGCTGGCGCATTGTCATCTCCTTGCAAGTAAATATATAATAAAACCCTCGCAGGGTTCATAACGCACCCTCGCAGGGCTGCGATGACATGAATAAAATTCGGGCGCACCGAATATTTTTCAGCTTTAGATTGTCTTGGACAAGGAATAAAAACCCTCGCCAGGTTATTTTAACGCCCTCGCAGGGCTACAATGGCTGGCGCATTGTCATCTCCTTTCAAGTATATAATAAAACCCTCGGAAGGTTCATAACGCACCCTCGCACGGCTGCGATGACATATAAAATTCGGGCGAACCGAATATTTTTCAGCTTTAAATTGTCTTGGACGTGATGAGCATTATTCTGGAATGAAGAGTCTTATTCAACATAAATATGTGTTTACATAAGCATCAGAAAGGGTTGCTTGTTTGGATAAAGGAATTCATCGTGGTGGTGTACCAGCGATGAATTCCAGGGTATCGCGTACCTACTCACAACAACTTCCAGGAAGGCTAACTATAAAAGCATCGTGGTGCACCTCCAACAGTGATGAAAATAAAAAGTCCAGGGTATCGCGTACCTGTTGACTAGAACTTCCAGGAAGGTTAACTATTATTAAATAGAAGCATCAAAATAAAAAGTGCTGGGTATCGCGTACCTATTGACACATGTCTTACCAATATCTATGTATGTAAATGATTCGTGTATTGCATACCTATCAACAAAAGATTTGGGAGGTTCGATACCTATATAGACGGAGTTTCTGTTCTTGTTAGACATTAACATTCAACAGGAGCTGTTTAGTTGAAGGAATAATAAAATCTTCTGATAAACCGTACTTGTGACAAAATTCATATAAGAATATCGTAAAAAACTCGGGCTGATAAGCGTGATGGGTTGATAAATTTATCGATGGGCTGATATTTTTATAGGCAAATTATAAATTGCGTATAGCAGCTGGTTGAGGTGTCATTGTGAATTAAGGGCAAGCCTAAGCCTTCGAGCTGAATTACATTCTACATAGCCTAACCCAGAGTTACTATTTTTCACACTGTATGATATGTGAACGGTAGCAGATATAAGAACCCTTTGCATTCGTGAGATCGCAGGAAAGACTCTAAGGTTAACATATAAGTTATTCAGTCTACCTACAAAACTTCTCATTAACGAGACAAGTTCTTTAAAATGATTAACAATAGTAGGGTGGGTACCACGAATAATTATGGAAATGAATTATAAGAAAAATGCTGCCCACCCGCATTAAAAATCTAGTGCCTATTATTAGAACCTTTCGTATTTCTCATTCCATCACGAATTTGAATGTTGCGTGCGTGAGATAGTTTTTAGTATAAATAAGGTAGCTTCTACCAAAAACACAATATCTTGCACAAAGTTGCCTTCAGTATCAAGATACTGTCTATCAGTGGATATGTCCACGCAAATGTATGGGTCTAGCTCACTCACTGGCCTGACCTTTTTAAGAGTACATTGTCTAAAAGACTTTACTTGTCAGACAAAAAGAAGGAGATTTTGCGGCACTAACTTAGAGATTTTACTATCTATAAGTGTCTAGCGTATGTCATATACCTAGCTACCTGTATAGGCTCTGAATTGTACTCAACCCACGTATGATTGTGGGAACGATAAGGGTGTGAACGATAAGAAACATTCCCGTGTTTATTTACGACTACCCTCTTCATACTTTTTAGAACCGGTGGCATTTCTTGGTTATCTGTATAAAGGTGTGTACGGTAATGAACGTTCACGAGTTTATTTACAACTACCCTCATCATACTTTTTATCATAAGTGGCATTTCTGTTATCTGCTTTGTATGATAAATTGTTGAATGTATTCTCAACTGTATTAGACATCGCAAATACTATTACATTTTTAGAATTAATATTTGAAACTGTCATCATCATCATCATTCTTAGAAATGACCGTGAGCAATTGAGGGTTTGCGCACTATAGCAATAAAAACCTTGGAAAGTCGTCAATGTCTTCTTTTTGAACGTCAGTAAAGGACAGCCATTGTCCTTGACGTAAAGAACTGTTTATATTTTATATAGTGTTACACTATTCTTTACAAGTAAGCGATCGTTGTCAGCTTCTAAACTCTAGCACTCTGTGATACGTAATAAGAATAAAAGTGCATCTATATTATCGCTTCTTAAGCGATGACGTCAGATTTTCAGTAATTTGTCGTGAGATGTTTCAACATAACTACTAGTTAAGCGGAAAATGGTTCTTGTTTATTGTTTTATAAACATTGTAGTACAACAGACACTACTGCATCTCAAATGAAGAGCTTGTTTTCGAGATACATTGACAATGGGGGAGGTATTCATGCACAAGTGTAATACCTACAGTGTTACAAATAACGTTGGTTCTCGAAGTGAACTTGGTTTCACTGTCACAGGCTGCTTAGTAATCTAGGGTTTGCTAGTTACCATTATTGGTCTTAATTTTATTGATGTCTCAATAGACCTCTCTATATTAAGTACCTATATGCTCTCGGGTGAGAATTTGTAAATGTATTCGGTATGATATTCGAATAACATTAGAAGCATACCCAGTGCGTATTTAAGAGCAAAACAAGTACCTTTAAGGGAAAAAGAAATAGTACTACGCTTCTACAGTGGAAATGTACACAAGTCTTATCAAAACTTGTAATCTAGTCCAAACATTGTGGGGGGGAAAAACCAGTTATTCAAATGTTTTATAAGAACTTCCCATAACTGGACATTTTAGATGAACATACAAAGCTTCAGTATAGTTATAAAGGTTCATAAAGTACCTACTCAGGTATTACAGCGCACTGCAATAAATTGAAATGTTAATGTAACTGTTTTCGCACATGCTTTAAATTGGTTAAAACGAGTACTATGTCCAGAAAACTAATGAGTTAAATACCAAGTAACTACCTACATAAATTTTGGAGCAGATATTTTAGTTTTCAGTTGTGCAATGATTTATTGTCACCGAAGGTCACACATTGCAAAAGTTGCAAAAACTGTTTCTAAAAGAAGTTAAGCTGCTGAAGTATTATTATACAGTTAGGTATACTGATACAATACGAACATATTTGGCAATTTATTGTTATAAGTTTATCAGTCATCAGTACCCAATCACTCACATATTCATGCTGAGCGGGGCGGCCCTATTGCATGATACTGTGTGAGTTTTTGTTCAGAATTATTTATTTATTATACTAGGATCGATGGAACATTCTATCATCATCATGATAGAGGGCGATAAATTTGTTTAAAAATGGTATCTCTATGATATTGATTTCAGAACCAGTCGAAACAAGACATAAATGTCTTTTAATTATTTAAGCCATCTGTTTATATAAGGCTATTTTAATTGTGTTTTGGACCATACGTATTGCAGTTTTTGAATGTCACAATAACTAATTTGCATTCATAGCGATGTGGCTTACGATTATAACATTATTTAAAAAATAGTAAGTTCACATTGGCGTTGAGTGTCTTCACCACCACCAGGCGATAACAAACACGTCTCAGTTATATAAACGTTTACCAAGGTACAGTCAAATTAATAGAAGCGTTTTACATAAAATAAAACGCATATTAATTTACTTACCTTGGTAAACGTTTACATTTTAAATTCTGCCTGGTGATATTCGACGCAATGAAGAAACAAGATGTCGGCTCTACAAGCGTACATCTGACGTAGCGGCCGGTGGCGGGAAGACACCGGATTGGCCAACTCCTCTTTGGACGAGGTTACTGATTGGCTAGTACTTTTTACAGAAAGTCAAAGCCAATACTTATTTATAAGGCGGGAAATGTAGGGCCTATCTCAGTTATATAAACGTTTACCAAGGTAAGTAAATTAATATGCGTTTTATTTTATGTAAAACGCTTCTATTATTATTAAATTAGTCATATATTATGGTACATATAATTCAAATTTCTAAATATTCATTTACAGTATAAAAACATTTTCCAAGTAGCCATTCTCTTAACTTTTTTCTAAATATATTTCCTTTCAGTTCTTTTAATTCTCACGAGTTGTTTCTAAGGAATTATTAGTATTATTAAATAAATAATAATAAATAAATAAATAATAAGAAGTATTAGTAAATTATTATTCGATTGTTAATCTGACTTTTCTAAGTGCATTACATATTAATATGCCTATTGCCTTCACTGAACACCAGCGCTGGGTGGACACACGTGTTCAACCAGCACAATGCTGAGGGAAGGCCATGTTTGCCCTGAACTCTGTTGCGCATAAAATATGCCTACTTTGATTAAATTAGTATTAAGTCATTATAGTGTTCGGTAGTTTTTAGAGTAAATAAAAATATTTCATTTCATTTTTCATTTCATTATTGAAATAAATAAATTGAATCATTTGAAGCCTATTTCTTCTTGGAGAACTGATTTGTTAGATGAAAAGAAGTCTGTTTTAATCCAAGGTTAGAACTATGTTTACTCATAAGTTCAGGTCGATCTTTCAGTATAGTAGTCTTTGCGCGAATTAGTAACAATCATCCAATCAAAATACTTTCGCGTATCATCACTACATAGTATAAAACAAAATCGCTTTCTCTGTCCCTACGTCCCTATTTCCCTATGTCCCTTTGTATGCTTAAATCTTTAAAACTACGCAACGGATTTTGATGTGGTTTTTTTAGATAGAGTGATTCAAGGTTTATACGTATAATAAATCCGTGCGAAGCCGGGGCGGGTCGATAATTTTGTGTATCATTGATCTTTTCCCGTCACTTTCTTGTCGTAATCACTACATAGTAAAACAAAGTCGCTTTTTCTGTCCCTATGTCCTTATGTCCCTTTGAATGCTTAAATCTTTAAAACTACACAACGGATTTTGATGCGGTTTTTTTTAATAGATAGAGAGATTCAAGAGGAAGGTTTATATACTTATAATACAGCCGTGTGAAGCCGGGGCGGGTCGCTAGTAGTATAATATAATTAGTATATCTGTGTGATTGTTACAGTTTCACGGCTACAGTCCGCTTGCTGGTGGGGGGTCAGCTCAACGTGTACATGACTCCGCCCAGAGTCAGCGTAAGTAACTACTCATACGATTGTACATACAACTGGACACGCGGTATTGGTACACTACACGCTGTACATATATCACCACGCGTGATTGAAATTAGTTACCCACATGCTATTGGTCCACCACGTGCAATTGATCCACCACGCGCAATTGATCCACCACGTGCAATTGATCCACCACGTGCAACTGTTCCACCTGTGACGATTACCTTTATAACTTCCAATTTGACATTCTAATTATGAAAGTCTCTTCAAGCGCAAAAAAAAGTAGAATACCAAATACACAAACCTCATTTTAATCATCTTGATTTGGGGGTCACTATAATGCACGACCATATAATGTACGGCCCTATAAAGCACAACACAATAATCCGTGTCAAAAAGGATTCTAATTATCAGGGTGTGCAATATCAAGCCGTGCAATATCAGTCTGTGAAAGATCTTCACGTGACAATAATGCACACCATGTATTGTACGGCCCGATATTGTACACCCCGATAATTGGAAGCCATGACACGGATTATCAGTACGTACATTAATTGGCCGTGCAATATCATGTTGTGCATTATTGACACGTGACGAGCTTTCAGAGCCTATTATTCGAAACGATCTAGCTTCCTATTGGCCGATAATCACTCTCCTCATTGGTCGACATGAAGACAGTCATGCTTCGTTTATCTGTAACAGCTATTTTTTTTTTAAATATTAGTCTATCTAGGACAGGCGAAAGCCATAAAGCCATACTACCTTTATCTGTAACAGCTGGATCACATCACTTCATATCGTATAATAGAAAAGTTGCCATCTTAAATATGTGTATATGGATGTAGAATTTCGAAAAATTTAAGAAATGGTTTTTGGTAGGTACTGTTAAATAATTTAAAAGAGCTGAATGTATTAATCATGGACAACGCTCCGTACCACTCAGTGCAAAAATACAAACCGCCGACGTCAAGCAACCGGAAAATAGAACTAATCGCATATCTGCAAAGCAAAGGCATAGACCAATATTTTTTCTGTCTATGAGAGTCTATGAGGAGGTTCCAGCTAGGCTGGGCAGTATTTGGGAAACTACGTCGGATCTTCTCGTCATCCATATCGCAATGTTTGAAAACGAAAGTTTTCAACCAGTGCGTTCTACCCGTTTTGACCTACGGAGCTGATACGTGGACACTCACGGTAGGGCTGGTCCACTAGTTCAAAGTGGCTGAGTGAGCTATGAAAAGAGCTATGCTCGGAGTCTCTCTGAAGGATAGAATTCGTAATGAATACATCCGACAGAGAACCAACGTTATCGACATAGATCAAAGAATTAGCAAGCTGAAGTGGCAGTGGACCGGCCATATCTCAATCGTTGGGTAAACGTGTTCTTGAGTGGAGACCGCGACTCGGCAAACGTAGTGTAGGACGCCCTCCGGCCAGGTGGGATGACGATCTGCGAATGACTAATGGCAGATGCTGGATGCGTCAAGCTGAAGACAGGGCGCTATGGCGCTCATTAGGGAAGGCCTATATCCAGCAGTGGACTAATATAGGTTGATGATGATGAAAGGCATAGAAGCCAACGAGACGATGCTGAAAAATCAATTACTGAAATTAGTTAATAAACACAAACCCCGTACGCCAAATTACATTTTAGATGAGATCGCTATGAAAAAAGCCCTACAGTCATCCGTTTGTCACCATATCACTGTCAATATACTTAAAGCGATTGAACTGATATGGGCCCACGTCAAAGGTCACGCAGCCAGAAATAATATTAGACCTCCTTTTCCGGCAAATAAAATGCTCACATTACCTACTGCTTAATGCCTGCGAAAATGTCACGCTGAGGACTAGAAAAAAGTGGTTGGTAAGTGCAAAAAAATCATAGATGAAGATTGGGAGCGCGATATTCGATTTGACAATTTGTCTGATCACGAGCTAATAATAAATCTACAAGATTGCTCAAGAGAGTCTAAATCTGAATACGATGATGACAGTGACATGGGTTGTGCACCACTTTATTTAATTTCGTGCAATAAAAAACATTGACACATATTTCTTGTTTTATTTTCGTATAATGACAACCATCAACATTTCATTTCAAAATCGTACGATAATCGATTTCCTCCACCACTATCCCAACTCTAGAAATGTCAATCTACTATGTAATGTAATGTCAAGCTATAGCCCATAGCTTGATACAGTGAGGACAATTTTATCTTGGCAGGTCCGAACTACGCGCGGAAGGGTGCGCAGCAACACTTTTTAGGAACCAAATGGTGGCATGAGTAGGGTGCGCGGGGCGGTGGTCTGGGCTGGAGACGCACCTTACATAAAACAATCAATCCTTTATACGATCGAATTTCGTAATCGATTAGTTTCATTTTGAACTCATTCATTTTCAAAATTTGTTTGGGGCCCTTAGAAAGAATAAAGATTTACTTATCACACAATATTTTTTTTTATAAAATTAAAAGAAATATTTTATTCATAGTAATTGTATCTAGGTATCTGTCACTTTTCCAAAATTATTATTAACAATTAATACCTACACTGTCCTTGCCTTTTTTTCGGCAAACCGATTTATTAAATCATTAATACAGATGACTTTTTTTCTTAAATTTCTGCCTCTAGCGACAATAGTGACAGCTCTGACAACCGTTCCAAAGAACGGAACACTATCTGAGATGTCTATACTACCTTACGGAACGTAAGGTACCTACTTGGTCTTAGGTCTATACTTTATTTAGCTGACAGTTTTCTGGAAGTTTATCTATTCGTTTGAAGAAGACAGGAGTTTCTCCGCTTGTAATATTTGTTACCTACCCTGCACTCTTTTGCTAAATCTTTGAACTCATTTAGCAAACTATTGAGTGAATTTTGATTTCTTAATTCGCAGTCTATTGAAAACATTACTTAACAAGCTACTTTACGCGGCTTCACACGCGTTGTTTCTATGGAAACGTCTCAAGGCTATTTCTATCTCATTTGCAGTGATTTATTGGATGAAAAGTAGCCTATGTGTTATTTCAGGTCTAGAACTACGCTTATTCTAAATTTAAAAAAATAATACATAATTAAATTTTTCGCCAGTTGGGGGCCCCGTATAATTGATATGGCTGATACGGCGGTAGCTACGCCCCGACATAAGAATAGACAAATTCTTATGGTAATGATACAATTTAAAGATAAAAAAAACAAACACTGAGTAATAATAATGGCTTGATGCCATTATTATTATTAATTAGTACCTTCTCCTGTATTAGATATTGTCTGATCGTATATTTGTTTAGCTGGCAATAACTGTTTTCTTCATATTATCAGTCACCTACCTATCACAAATGTTTTGAAAAAACTCATTAAATAACTTTTTTGTTTTTGTTTTGTTATGCATAAAATCGCTCGGCATAAAAACTATTGAATATAAGTACCTACTTACTTTTAATTTTTTATGTGTTAACTAAAGGCAGATAACATGGAAAAAATAATAAAACGGCTATAATTATGTACAGCTACACTGCTACAGTTTGATAAATACTATCTATTTTAAGTAGTATTTATCAAACTGTAGATGGGCATGTACAAATTTCTTCATCAGAAAGGTCAGACCTGAACACGGCACTTAAACACTGAGGCTGCTTAAAAATGAAAAGCCCCATTGAGGATGTTATTACATACTGAATCAGGAACCTGAAGGCAGGAGGAGCCCCCGTTATTACCTTAAGGGCTCAAACACAAAACTGCGAGCTCGCATCGCATCGCAAATATCTGCGAGCTCGCACGATAACGTCCGATCTCATTTGCATCGCGCATTCCTGTCATATTACGTCATACTTGGTGACCCCCCTTTTAGTCCGCTCTGAGACAACTTTAGCGAAAGATGCGAGGCGCCTGAGCCCCCTTCTTTGTGTTATAAAAAAAAACTGCTTCAGTTCTCAACTCATAGTAATTTCGAGTAAAATAGTTCCCTTCAGAGTTCATAATCGTATTAAATGGATGAATCCAGAATCTTCTTTTTCTTTTATATCTATTTAACAATAACAGCAGTACAATTGGACCGATTTATGCAAAAATGATCCAACCCACAACCTAGTCAATTTCGAGTTTTTTTAACCTATGTAATCAGTATAAAGTATATTTTAACATATCAAAGACTCACACCTCTATGTTCACAAATGTGGAAAATCCATATGATCCAACCCACAACTGTCATGTCGAAGACCATTTTTTAAAATGTATAAGTGTTTCATGCCACTTGAATCATTTTTGTGTTACAATTTATTCTTTATATTATTTATAGCAAAAAAGTTGCGTTTACATAGCATTAAATTAAATTAAAATAACAACATTTTGTATTACAAAGCTAGAGAAATACCGCCACAAACTTAAATATCGATTATCTCAAAATGAGGTTTGTGTGGGTTGGATCATTTTTGCTTAAATCGGTTCGCGAATCTTACGCTTCCTAAAAACACGTCCAATACGGCTGACTAAACTTGAAGGTATGGTTACCCTACAAAACGGTTCGCCGCACAAATTCGCATCGCAGAAATTCGCAAATCAAGTTCGTGTGACATCGCATCGCATCGCATCGCACCAAATCGCAGTTTTGTGTGAGAGCCCTAAAGGGGTTTTACACTACACGGTATTCAGGGACCCTAACCCTAACTAAGTGGTGTAATAAGATTTAGGGTCCCTAAGGGACGGACGGCAAGGCTTGCTCCCTAATCGCCCTAACTACCGGGCCCTGAATAACGTGTAGTGTAATACCGCTTTTACACGTTATTCAATGCCCGGTAGTTAGGGTGATTAGGGAGTAAGGCTTGCCGGATCCGTCCCTTAGGGACCCTAAATCTTAACACCACTCTTAGTTAGGGTTAGGGTCCCTGAATATCGTGTAGTGGAATAGGCCTTTAAGTAGGTAGGTTTCTTTAGGCGAATGACGGAGAGGACATATTAGGCTGTGGTAGTTGTTTTACGTAATCAATCATGAAATTTGTTCCGTTGGTCTGGGTGTTTTTGTTAAGCATTAAGTATAATAAAAATCTATGTAATATATGGTTTTGGCCCCTTTTTGAGTTTCGAGTGAATCGAACCTAAGAATATCCATTTTCCATAGAAACTTTACTACTCTTTTTAACTCCTTCTGAGGTTATATTTTCAAAATAAGATTAAGTTACCTCATATCGTGTTATTCAAGATTATTTATCGCTAGGTTCATGCTGTACTACATTTGAAATTAAAATTATTTGATATAAAATAATTATTTATTAATTGAAATTATCTTAAACATGGTACCTACCATGCATCAAGCATGCATCCATATAGTAGGTACTTATCATGTTAGGGCTCTTGCCACATTTTGCTTAGCAGGTAAGTACCTACCTATTGTTATAATATAGTCCTGTAAAGTGCAGAAGCTATTTTCAATCAGGTAGGTATGTTTTAAGAACCTTTTTGAATTTTATAAGGTTTTTTGTTTTGTCTGTTCTGTGGAATTTTATTGTTAGATTTTATATTACCTACCTACTTAGATCTTAGATTTTAACTGACATAGCGTAGGTATGTTCCGGGATGAAAAGATGAAGTTTTAAAAAGGGGACCGCTAGTTTTCTGAGACTGAGATTTTGAGGGCGAGAATTTTCTTACTTTGTTCTTTTTGACAAATTATTAAAACTTTTCTAAATTGTATACAAACAAGAATATTTTAACATACTATTTACATTTCATTTCAACAAACTATTCATTGTATCTAAGTTAGTTATTTAGATTATTCTTAAACATCTCTCTTGATGAGTAGGTAAGTATCTGAGGTACCTACTACTTCCCTATAAGATTATCCCATAGGTATTGGAGCCAGGCATGTGCCTTAGCAAAATAGGCACAGGTAGATGTTTTCACAGTTGTATTTTATTTTTTTAATTCGTAAAGAGAATAATGTGAATCTGGACAACTTTGTTGATATTTTGTTAATGTGTGTTTTTCAATTTTTTTATTCTGATTATGTTATTTTTATTCCTAGAAGTAACAACAAAAATTACAAGCAAGGAATAGAAAAGTTACAACTAGTTTTTACAATTGAAACCATTGCGCTAACTGCAAACGGTTGCAAACAGTCTAAATTCTTCATTTTCTTCCTAGAAGCGAATATGTTTGTACCTAGGTAGGTAAGTACTTATTGGAGTACTTTAGAATTAATATTTAAATAGGCAGGTATGTTATTCAAATATGTTTTTATAGGGGTTGAATTGTAGTTGTTATAGTTTTTTAAAGTTAAGTTGAAGATTATTTTGCTAACTCCACTATTTTATTCAGAGTCATATTTAGATTTTCTTGTAAATTTGAGCTGGTTCTGCTAGGAATATCAATTGATATGTCATCTGCGAAAAGGGTAGAGTGATCATTGATTATCTAGGGCAGTTCGTTTTTTATGAAATTACCAAACTGGGCACGGTATTAACGAACCAGTTCGATAATACCCATTTTTGAGTTTTTTTGAATATAACTTTCTCTGCATTTGATTTTGTTTGTATACATTATAGCTTATTAAATTTATTTTCATTACCTATTTAAAAACTATTTTATTTTAATCCTATCCTAAGCTAAGTTATAGGCATTCTCGCTTAGGGGCACGGTACTACCCGACTCTCCCCTAAAGTTCCCTTTTTCAGTAATTTTGCATTATACTTAAAGCTAAATAATCAAACTTTATAATGACATAGTTTAAAATTGTTAAAGTCATCATAGAGAATAAATAATTGACATTTAGTAAAAAATGGCTTTTGTATCAAACTGCCCCACGAGCGGGGTTACTTTGATACACCATGTGGGGCACTTTTAAACAAGGTGAAAAATCTATGAAAATGGTCAAATTAAAACACTTTTACAGTGATTCTACAGATCCTACTTGTTTATTGTGACGAGATCATAATCAGCCTTATAATAAAAGTTATTTAATGTAATTATTATAACAAAACTTAATCATAGTCCGTCTCAAACAATTAATCAATTAATTTAGATCTTTTTCTTCTATAATTGCACATTAAATGCTTTCAAATTAATTTAAAAAAGCATACTTAGATTATATTTTCGACAAATGATAAGCAAAAAGTGCCAGGTGTTGCATTTTTGTCTTTCCAGATGTCGAAGATAGAAAGCAAGTGTTGATTTTAGAGATGTTCTTTTAGCCCTGCCTACACCTAATTTTACGAAAGGCACAACTCGAACCTAATGGTAATTTAATTAATTTACACTAATACAATTAATGTTATAGGTACTCATTGAATTTGTATTTAGAAATGACTATGGCCACATTGGCCACATATAGGAGCTCCGATGTTTATTTTTCAAATTGAGTGAGAAGAAAATCACCATAATTTATATTTTCAGGGTTATTCATGTCAAACTCATGTCCACTTTCAACGTCTGATTCTTCATAATTAAAATAATTTTTTAATTAAATTAAATAAATTACTCAATTTTAATAATCAATCTCACTTAAATCAGATTCTGGCAAACGAGGGCAGACTTTCTTATTTCTAGCTAGCTCTTCAGTTTCAGTAAGTTCCAATAAATTCATAACAATTTCTATTTCTTTCGCTTTCTGGTTTTTCTTATCGATTTTTTTGCAAAGTGGCAGGCAGCTTTTGCTTTTGATAATTAAAAGTTAATTCAGATATGGTAGACTTGATATTCTCTTCATAGATTTTTCTTCTATCAATATTTGGATTCTACGTGCGCAACATTATAACTGAAGACAACAAATTAATAGTAACTTTATTACATGTTGACATTTAAAAAAATATGATTGAGACATCTTTGTATAGAAATGGGGCACCTTAATACAGAGACGGGGTACAATAATACACATCAATGTGCCCCGCGCTTTGCTGCATCAAACTGCCCCAAGGGTCATTTTCCAAAATTCAATTTATCATATTAAAACTAACTTTGATTTTAGGTAATATTTACTAAAATCAGTGCAGTTACAAAGGGTGCGTTTGTATGTTTTTCCCAACGTTTTAGAGTTGGCGTCACTCAAATCCATTCACTCAATTATTAGATAAGGGTAGGTAGTGTATCAATGTGCCCATTGAATCATTCTGCCCCACTTCCCCCTACCTACCTATAGTTTAATTTGACTTTTCTCAGTGCTTATTTTGTAAGCATAAAGAAATAGCGATATTGATTTACTGATTTACAAACTTAACATAGAAACAGTTTTCATTTCCATAATCAAAACACTGATATTTAGCAGTGGATATGAGTGCTTAGGTATATATTTTATGTAAGTAGGAGCAACAAGCAGCGTCTCGCGGTTTCACACGCGTAATTCCCATTCCCGTGGGAATTCCGGGATAAAATATAGCCTGTGTCATCCTGACTATAATCTATCTCAGTGCCAAATTTCATCCATATCCGTTCAGTAGTTTTTGCGTGAAAGAGTAACAAACATCCATCCATACTTACAAACTTTCGCGTTTATAATATTAGTAGGATATGATAGTAGTGGCAATTCACACTTCAGACATAACCTGTTTGCCTGTAATAATAAACCAGGAACCTTGCACAAAATAATTTTATGCAATTGGACACAGCATGAATGGTACATATAGACCTTTTTCAGTCCACATGCTGCAAGTATAAAGTGATGTTCAAAATTTTTTACTTGCTTATGGAACCTAAGTATATGAAAACAGACATTAAATAGGTATATATATTGTGCTGAGAGACACAAAGGAAACAAGATAAAACTATTATTCACCTACGTATTACAAATAAATATGTCATATAAGTATGCAAGATTTAGATATAGGTAACTTTTTTATTAACAATGAATAGAAACAATCAAATCTAGTATATACAGTTGAGCTCACTGCAGATGGTTGCAAATAGTCTAGAGGTAGCTCAACTAATCCATGTAAAATAATATTTATTAATAATATCCATTATGATAATTAACTACCTACTGAACATATTAGGCTCAAGTTTATCCAAAATATAGTTCCGGACCCAGTTTTACATAAAGCTACATTTCATTCCGGAACAATAAGTACATGCAAAGTTTTTCCTAGGTACCAAATATTTTTTTTTAACTTTGAACTACATTATAATTTGAATACCTAGTGTATGCAACATAAACTTTTTTAAATTAAATTATAAGTGTATTATATTATAGTTTATTCACTTTCTTTGATAGTTGTGTATTGTTTGTCCTCTGCTTGATAAACTGCTGCTTCCATGACTGTGGTGATGATGACCCTCTCGGCATAGTTTTGCCCGACTTTAGTTCAACATTTCATGTACTGAATTGCCATCTTAATTTTCATTTATTATAAAACAACTTTATTGAACCAGCACACAAGGAACTTAGACCATTTCTTTGCTCCTTGTTTTGTATGTCCCATCACCATATTCTTCTCATAAACTTTCTTTTACTGTCCTTGATTTTATCTGGTTTTCTTAAAACTAACAAACTCTTCAAAATCATTGGCTTCAATCTGACTTCAAACTTTATGTGTTCCATATAAAAGCTCAAGTTTAGCAGTATTATGTTAGCACTGGGAGCATAAATGAACCTCCCTATTGACAACAGTTTCCACTCTATGGATTTTTGTTAACTAGTTTTTCATTACATATGTTCTTTGAACTTTCCATATGAATTCTATTTATAGGTAGGTACAGCATGTTGTAACAATGACCGGGCTGAAACATTTTAAGATTCTTTTTTATTCAGTAGGTAGATCTTATTGAATTACTTTGGACAAATAAGATAATTAGTTACCTACAAAATTTATTTATTTGTTTTGGAAACCCAACAAAAGAATCATATAAAATAAGAACATCATAACATTTTGGACTTAAATCTGTGTTCCTTTACATAAAAGACTTCCAGCATGCACTAGTATCTAAAGTTAAAAACATTATGGTATCAATAAAGTAGAAATACAGGTAGGTATGGTAGTCTGAGGTAGGTACATGGAAAAAACAAAAATAGGAAGGGTGTAAATTGCAGAAGAAATGGTGTCACAACAATACTTTGTTAATATAATAGTAAATATAATACATACATACTTAGAAACGTGAATGACTGGCATCATATTATTACTTTACTGTTATTATGTGACATCTTTGTTACAGGCAAAATGTCCCAGATTTTCCTCTGAAATAGAAGAGAAACACTTTAATGTAATTTTACCAGTAGGTACCTACCAACTGTGCCTAAAGATGTCTGTGAAGTTCGAAATACTTCAAGTTGAGTTTTACAAATAGGTAGGTAGGTACACAATTAAGACTTAGAGAAACTCATAAAATTATAGTGTGTAAGTACCTAGCTAGTAAGATAAGATCTCAGAAAATGATAGGTTTCTTTCAAAGTTAATACCTACCTTCAAAACTCTCGTTTCAAATTACTTAGGTAACTAACTATTTATTTCACAAAAACTTAGTGGATCTAGTACTATATTTATTAATCTAGGGATTCTATGGCTCACTCTGGGACTGATACTTACTCAAGTTTGGAAAAAAAGAAAAGAGTATGAGACAAAGGCATTATCCTAGCCTTTTTGAGAATGAGTGCGGCTCAACAAAATAAACAAATAATATCTGTAAAATGCTCACATTTGTTTCATCTTAGTTTGTAGGTAATCGGTTTGATCAGTTGAAGTGTTGGTACAGTTCTTGACAAGCTGACCCAAGGAAGATAATAGGTACTCTCTAGAGCTAGTCTTCCATATTCTGTATCACTTCATTGAGGTAGGTAAACAAACAAAACAAACAATGCCACCGCCCCCGGTAAAACCTTCAATCCCTAGTACTATATATTAATCTGGGCTTCAATCATTCTATCTATCTACACACACTAGGAGGGTGTAAACGAAGCATCGGTTTGACAGCTTTTGACAGCTACTGTCTAGTTGTGGTTGTGGATTCGTTTTATCAGCCGTACATTATCAACACGTACTGATATTGCACGCCATAATATTGTACACTCTGTTATTCCGTGTCATGGCTTCGAATTATTTGAGTGTGCAATAAAAATTGGGTTTGGAGGCTCGTCACGTGTGTATAAAGCACGGCCTGATATTGTACGACCATATAATGTGCACCATGATAATCGGAAGCCGTGTACACGGATTATTGTGGTGTGCAAATTCATGTCTCCAATTATTGGGCCGTACAATATCATGCTGTACATTATCGTCTCCCTGATTTGGCACTATTAAGTCCTTTGTTTTGACATAAGTGGGATTCGGCCCCAGAGCTTAGACACTGTAAAACGATAACATAGTTACAAACATAAAGAAACAAATTAAGTTAAATATTGATAATATTAAATTTTAAAGTACAAAGAGCCTGAAGAAACAAATTAAGTTAAACATCGAGAATATTAAATTATAACTCACATTAAAGATAAAACTGCCAAAGTAATAATGCATTCCTTCATTGTATTCATACTTACATTAAATTTAATATCTGTTGTCAGGTGGCAATAATATCAGAGCAGCAAGCGCAGTTGTTGCTAAAAAGCGAGACCCAAGCCGGCAAGGGCAAGCAGCCGGTGGAGTGTGGAGAGATCCTCAATAACTCTGGCGCTATGGAGTACCAGCCGACCAGTCGCCAACTCTGTGTGAGCTTCAGGTGAGGGATTTAGACGAGTGTAGCTGTAGCAGAGACACAAGCCGGCAAGGGCAAGCAGCCGGTGGAGTGTGGAGAGATCCTCAATAACTCTGGCGCTATGGAGTACCAGCCGACCAGTCGCCAACTCTGTGTGAGCTTCAGGTGAGGGATTTAGACGAGTGTAGCTGTAGCAGAGACCCAAGCCGGCAAGGGCAAGCAGCCGGTGGAGTGTGGAGAGATCCTCAATAACTCTGGCGCTATGGAGTACCAGCCGACCAGTCGCCAACTCTGTGTGAGCTTCAGGTGAGGGATTTAGACGAGTGTAGCTGTAGCAGAGACACAAGCCGGCAAGGGCAAGCAGCCGGTGGAGTGTGGAGAGATCCCCAATAACTCTGGCGCTATGGAGTACCAGCCGACCAGTCGCCAACTCTGTGTGAGCTTCAGGTGAGGGATTTAGACGAGTGTAGCTGTAGCAGAGACACAAGCCGGCAAGGGCAAGCAGCCGGTGGAGTGTGGAGAGATCCTCAATAACTCTGGCGCTATGGAGTACCATCCGACCAGTCGCCAACTCTGTGTGAGCTTCAGGTGAGGGATTTAGACGAGTGTAGCTGTAGCAGAGACACAAGCCGGCAAGGGCAAGCAGCCGGTGGAGTGTGGAGAGATCCTCAATAACTCTGGCGCTATGGAGTACCAGCCGACCAGTCGCCAACTCTGTGTGAGCTTCAGGTGAGGGATTTAGACGAGTGTAGCTGTAGCAGAGACACAAGCCGGCAAGGGCAAGCAGCCGGTGGAGTGTGGAGAGATCCTCAATAACTCTGGCGCTATGGAGTACCAGCCCTCAGTCGCCAACTCTGTGTGAGCTTCAGGTGAGGGATTTAGACGAGTGTAGCTGTAGCAGAGGCACAAGCCGGCAAGGGCAAGCAGCCGGTGGAGTGTGGAGAGATCCTCAATAACTCTGGCGCTATGGAGTACCAGCCGACCAGTCGCCAACTCTGTGTGAGCTTCAGGTGAGGGATTTAGACGAGTGTAGCTGTAGCAGAGACACAAGCCGGCAAGGGCAAGCAGCCGGTGGAGTGTGGAGAGATCCTCAATAACTCTGGCGCTATGGAGTACCAGCCGACCAGTCGCCAACTCTGTGTGAGCTTCAGGTGAGGGATTTAGACGAGTGTAGCTGTAGCAGAGACACAAGCCGGCAAGGGCAAGCAGCCGGTGGAGTGTGGAGAGATCCTCAATAACTCTGGCGCTATGGAGTACCAGCCGACCAGTCGCCAACTCTGTGTGAGCTTCAGGTGAGGGATTTAGACGAGTGTAGCTGTAGCAGAGACACAAGCCGGCAAGGGCAAGCAGCCGGTGGAGTGTGGAGAGATCCTCAATAACTCTGGCGCTATGGAGTACCAGCCGACCAGTCGCCAACTCTGTGTGAGCTTCAGGTGAGGGATTTAGACGAGTGTAGCTGTAGCAGAGACACAAGCCGGCAAGGGCAAGCAGCCGGTGGAGTGTGGAGAGATCCTCAATAACTCTGGCGCTATGGAGTACCAGCCGACCAGTCGCCAACTCTGTGTGAGCTTCAGGTGAGGGATTTAGACGAGTGTAGCTGTAGCAGAGACACAAGCCGGCAAGGGCAAGCAGCCGGTGGAGTGTGGAGAGATCCTCAATAACTCTGGCGCTATGGAGTACCAGCCGACCAGTCGCCAACTCTGTATGAGCTTCAGGTGAGGGATTTAGACGAGTGTAGCTGTAGCAGAGACACAAGCCGGCAAGGGCAAGCAGCCGGTGGAGTGTGGAGAGATCCTCAATAACTCTGGCGCTATGGAGTACCAGCCGACCAGTCGCCAACTCTGTGTGAGCTTCAGGTGAGGGATTCAGACGAGTGTAGCTGTAGCAGGTTTGTTCTGTATAGCGACCTCTAGCTGACGTGAGCTGAACCACAAGGCTTACGTCAGAATGCGCTTAATGACCTCTGAAGATGTAGCTAGCTTCCCTACTTAAGTGCTTCAGAAATCCTCCGCTAGATGGCGCTCAGACAAATTCTAAGTGCAAAAAGATCATGTGATACAAAATCCTAGATTGCACTAACGTTGGTCTCAACAAAATCTGATCTATATATACCTTACTTATAAAACGCGTACCAAAAAACAGTTTTATTTAAACTTACTAATAGAACACGTACCATAAACAGTTTATTTTATTTAAACCTTACTCATAAGTGCGTACCAAAAACAGTTTTATTTAAACCTTGCTAATAGAACCAATACCAATATTAAGACTGTATAATTTCTAGGATTTTATTCACACTAGAAATATACTGTAAGCACTTTTTATTAATAAAGAACTTTTAAAATTGAAAATTGAATTGAACCAAAATACTTATTTTTCTTTTGTGTCAATAAATAATATCTATAAATATTTTATCCACAGAAACATGCAGCTTCGCAAGATAAAGCGAGCCGAGAAGAAAGGCACCGAGAGCGTAATGGATGAGAAATTGACTTTGCTTTTCCAATCGCAGTTCAATGTCGGCGGGGGCGAACTGGTGTTCCAGGTTAGATAGCTTCATTTTTAGGGTACCGTACCAAAAGGGTAAAAACGGGATTGTATTAGTAAGACTTCGCTGTATGTCCATCCGTATGTCTGTCACCAGGCGGTATCTCAAGAACTCAGTCCTGGATTTATAAATAGGCCGTATAGGCCGCGGCCTAGGGGCGGCAGATTTCAGAAGACGGTCACTCGATTGCAGACAATAAAAGTCAAATACGTTCACTGGTTTGAATTGGAGTGATTTTGCTATTTTTTGGGGGGTGGGGGGGGGTGTTAAGGTAATACTGAACAGCTGTGCTATTACGCTAAAACCGCCCATCCAAATTGATATTATTGAGCCATATCAATGGCCATCGCGCGCGTCCTTTCCATACAATTTCAAATGACGAAAGCCATTAAAAGGGATTTCATATGTCAGTTTTGTTTCATAAGTCAGTTTTTTTCAAAACTGACATAAGAAAGCCCTTTTAATGGCCTTCGTAATTTGAAATTGTATGGAAAGGATGCGCGCGATGGCCATTGAAATGGCGCAAGAATATCAATTTGGATGGGCGGTTTTAGCGTAATCGCACAGCAGCTATGTACATGGGGCAGCGGAAAAAAGTGGCCTACACTCATAAAAAATATAAATCCGGCACTGCAAGAACCGCGATAGCTAGACAATTGAAAATTACACAAATTATTTATTTCTGTTTGCAGCTATAACAACAAATACTAAAACCAAAATATAATAAATATTAAAGGGGGTTTTCATCGGACCAGTTGAGTTAGACTGTTTGCAATCTGTAGTTAGCTCAGTGGTTTCAATTGTATATACAACTTGTAATTTTTTCTATTCCTTGATTGTAATTTTCGTTGTACACTACATAGTATAAGTAAAGTCGCTTTCTCTGTCCCTATATCCCTGTCCCTTTGTATGCTTAAATCTTTTAAACTACGCAACAGATTTTGATGATTTTTTTTAATAGATAGAGTGATTCAAGGGGAAGGTTTATACATATAAAACCGTGCGCAGCCGGGGCGAATCGTTAGTAAAGATTATATTTTCTTCGCCAGGTGTGGACTCTTTCCCTGCCCGTGGTAGTGATAGTCCACGGCAACCAAGAGCCCCACGGCTGGGCAACCGTCACGTGGGACAACGCCTTCTCAGCGCCGGGACGAGTGCCTTTCCACGTGCCCGACAAGGTATACTGAACCTTATGTCTCAGCTATAACTTATTGTTGTGCTATTTAACTAAATAAAAAATATAAAGGCATATAATATCGATCTACCCATAAAAATTCGGGTAGATCGATATAATTGTAGTAGATAGACGTGGAAACAAATAAACTTTTTATCTATCTATCTATCATAGATATATAGATCTAGACAGATATATCAATTTTCCCATAAAAATTAGAGTAGATCGGTATACTTATAGTAGATGTAACGGATAATCTACCCATAAAAATGAGGATATATCGATATATTTGTCAGCTATACATATCTGCCAATAAAAACTCACTGTGACCTCATTTCTTTCGTGAAAATGGCGCTTGAAACGTTGCCGAAATATCGAAAAACTCAAAACAAATCAAATCATGGTAAATATTTTAAATTACTTTAGTCAATAACTTAAAAAAGTTTTAGTTGAGCTACCTAGACTGTTGGCAACCGCCTACAGTTAGCTCAATAGTTTCAGTTGTATATACTAATTTTAATTTGTATCTTTGATTGCAATTGTCGATGTTAATAAAGTTTTTGTTACTAATATTATCAGGTAACATGGGGCCTATTAGCTGAGACGCTCCGCATCAAATTCTGTTCAGCCACTGGCGGGGATCTATCAGAGGACAATCTACGCTTCCTAGCTGAGAAGATCTTCAGGTGTGAATGGTTAATGACCTTTATATACAGTACACGCTTAGCTTTATACACGCTTTATAGCTTAAACTAGCAGCGCCTTGCGGTTTCACCCGCTGTAATTCCCGTTCCCGTGGAAATTCCGGGATAAATGTGTTATTCCAGACTACAATCTATCTCTGTGCCAAATTTCATTTATTTCATCCATATCCGTTCCGTAGGTTTTGCGAAAGAGTAAGAAACATCCATCCATACTTACAAACTTTCGTGCTTATAATATTACTAGCGACCCTCCCTGGCTTCGCACGGTTTTATTATAAGTATATAAACCTTCCTCTTGAATCTCTCTATCTATTAAAAAAAAACCGCATCAGAATCCATTGCGTAGTTTTAAAGATTTAAGCATCCAAAGGGACATAAGGATATAGGGACATAGGAACAGAAAAGGCGACTTTGTTTTATACTATGTAGTGATAATGCTGGAAAATTAACACTGCATCATCTAGCACTAAGATGAGCAGAGCTTGTGTTATGGGTACTAGATGACTGATATACTTCATCATCAGCCTATATTAGTCCACTGCTGGACATAGGCCTCCCCTAATGAGCGCCATAGCGCCCTGTCTTCAGCTTGCCGCATCCAGCATCTGCCAGCAGTCTTTCGCAGATCGTCATCCCACCTGGCCGGAGGGCGTCCTACACTACGTTTGCCGATATACTTAATCACTACATAGTATAAAACAAAGTCGCTTTCTCTGTCCCTGTGTCCCTATATTCCTATGTCCCTTTGTATGCTTAAATCTTTAAAACTACGCAACGGATTTTGATGCAGTTTTTTTTAGATAGAGTGATTCAAGAGGAGGGTTTATACGTATAATAAAACCGTGCCCGCCCCGGCTTCGCACGGTTTTATCATACGTAAAAACCTTCCTCTTGAATCAATCTATCTATTAAATAAAACCGCATCAAAATCCGTTACGCAGTTTTAAAGATTTAAGCATTCAAAGTGACATAGGGTCAGAGAAAGCGACTTTGTTTTATACTATGTAGTGATATTTATTATTTGCTATTAACAGGACCAACCTCCCAATCAACACGCTAGAACTGAACGGCATGGCGGTGTCCTGGACCCAGTTCTGTAAGGACGCGCTGCCGGAGAGGAACTTCACCTTCTGGGAGTGGTTCTACATGGTTGTGAAGGTCACCAGAGACTATCTGCGGACGCTCTGGTGCGACCGGTGAGACAATATTTATTACATTTGTACATTTGATCGGTGAGACATTATTTATTTCATTAATACATTCGAAGTTAAAACATAATCTGAGTAAGGTAGATAATAGGCATGATGCCTAAAAAAATCTTTTTCATTACTCATACTCGGAAAGTAGGTCTGAACATGCCTGAAGAGCGCGTTGAAAGTGATACTTTTCAGCCCTAGGGAGAATCGTTTTCAACTGACAGCTATAACGTTACTATTGAACCATGATAGTGGCAGAATAAGTGCTGAAGCTAAAAAAAAATCGCTTTAGCGACAATTCACTGAATTCAAAAAATACGAAAGACAAGGCAGTATGGCTTTATGGCTTTCGCCTGTCCAAGATGGATTTAAATATAAAAAAAAAATTGCGGCAATTTGATTAATTTGTTTTCTCATGTTTTTTATTTTATATTTCCTTGTATTCGTAATGAAAAGCACAGTGTTTACCTCGGGTGAAAGTAACTTATGTAGTCCCTCGAACTATTGGCGCCCTCGTTACACTCGGTCGCCAAACCCCGTCTCGGGACTAAATAAGTTACTTTCAATCCTTGGGTAACAATGTACTATAATTGATCTCTCCTTTTCCCGCCAGCCTGATTCGCGGCTTCATCCAGAAGAAAGGCGCTGAGGACATGCTCTCCAAGTGTCCCCCGGGGACGTTCCTGCTGCGCTTCTCAGACTCTGAGCTAGGGGGCATCACCATAGCCTGGGTTGGTGGTAAGTGAACGAATGAATGAATGTGTTATTTCATTTTTTGTCTATCCTTATTCATTCATTCCATGTCGACGACCGATGTGGCGCGGTGGGCGAAGGTCCGCCGGCGACACAGGAGGTTGCGAGTTCGATTCCCGCCTCGGAACAAATTTGTGTACGATCTGAAGAATTTTTTTCCGTTGGTCTGGGTGTTTTCTATGTATAATAAAAAATATCTATCCATAACACAAGCTTTGAGTAGCTTACTTTGGGACTAGATAGTGTTGTGTGGATTGTTCAGCATTATTTATATCTTATATGATTCATTCCATGCTATTATTGTTATGTTTGTTAATTAATTTTTTCTAATTTATTTATTTTTATATATTCATTAATTCTTTGAAATGGATCGTACTTAAAAGTAACTTACAATTAAATTAGCTAGGGGCATCACTTTCGCTTGGGTTGGTGGTAAGTGAACGAATGAATGAACGGGCAAGTGTTCATTCATTCATTCTTTATCTTTGAACATTCACTCCCTTGTACTTGATCGTGCTTAAAAGTAACATACAATGCGATTCACGGAGGCCTACCGCTGATGTCTATATTTCTAACCTTTACAATTATCCTCCAGAGGGCAACGAGGTGTTCAGTCTCCAGCCGTTCACCTCCCGAGACCTGATGCTTCGCTCGCTCGCAGACCGCGTCCTGGACTTACCCCAGCTGCAGTTTCTGTACCCTAACATAGCCAAGGACGATGTCTTCTCCAAGTACTACACCAAACCGGGTGAGTCTTTGCATATGAGCGGTCTCTAGGCTAGGTGCTAGCTTCTAGAGAGTCTATATGGAGTCACGTCTCGAAAAATCGTATTAGATTAACTGACGGGCAGTTAGATTTGCGTAAAATATTGGACTGGTTTTTTTTGTTAATCAAACAGCAAATGACCAAAATAAAACGCAGTAAAGTTGATTAAAGTCACAGGGCGTGACGTGTCGAGCCCCTCTTATCAACTTTAATGCGTTTTATCTTGATAGTTTTTTGTTTGATTGACAAAAGAAAAATACGTGGCCAATATTTTTTGAAATTCTAACTCACGGACTAATTAGAATAATATTTTTCTTGCCCAGTCATCCACCCTATTATAAATGAGAAAGTCTGTTTGTCTGCCCTTCCTTCAAGCCCTAACTAAACAACCAATCACTTGATTTTGATCACACTCTACGTATAACCAGCGTAGCATTCTGCCTATCCAAATGCTACACAAACCTACGCTTATCTTTTTATTGTATTTCGTGTAAATTTTACACTTACTGTCAATATTGAAGCTTGAATGTGAAAAGAGTAAGGGGGCTCCCATACAAGTACATACAGAGATTATTTTGCCGTTTTTATAGATAATGGATACAGAATCCTTCGTGCGCGAATTTGACTTACTTCTCTGGTAGTTTAAGTCTCATGCCTTGATTGTGTATGAGTAAAATAAAGCAGAAAAATACTTTAATTCATTTTTTATTTAGTTTCTGACATTCAGCTTATATATTCATATTCATTCATATTAATTTATTTTGCGAAAACATGGGTTACAGGGATGTGATATAATTATGTAATGATCTCAACCATGATCAGCTTAATAGCATGCAAATTATAATTAAGTTTAAATTTAATTTCAATATTTTGATTAAGGTTGTTCGATTCGTTCGATCGTTCATACGTTTGTATTTTCCCAAATATGAGCGATGTGGACATAATTTAACAAATAAATAACTGTTTTTGGCTTTGTTATTCGTCATTATTTGCGGCAAATTGTGTTTGATTCATGAAAACACTCGGTATAATTAGAAATAACGTGAAAATTTTAGGCCACTTCTATCAATGCGTGAGTGAACACGGATAGTGTCGTACGCCCGCTTACTTGAACATGTGAGTGTGATGGCGGCGACGGAATCGCCATCTGTGTGCTATCTAAAGAATCATCTAATAATACCATAGTCTACCGTTCTCAAAGGGTTTTTCCATCGTCCAAGTATTTATTCCTATCTATTTTTGCTGCATGTCAAATAAGATCTAGGAAACCTACGTTTCCATGACAACAATAAATGACACTATGTAAACAGATAAAATGTTTGCTTATAGATACCAGTTTAGAGAGTTTTACGCTGGGGCCACACTACCTTACCGTCTACCGGGCTGTTACCGCAATAATTATGACATTAAATTACCGTTTAAATTACTGCATGACCTGGTGTGGTTACACTAGAGTTTACCTAGATATGTCAATAAATAAGGCGGTAAAAATATCACGTGCGTCGCCGGTGAGCTCATATTGCACACTGGACAAACGGTAGTGGCCACAAACGCATTAATTACTGCGGTAATCTTCTTTGATGTGCGAAAAAAGACCGCCGCCGGAGCTATTGTCTACCGCCATTTGCCATATTGATTGGCATTGTAAAATTATGGCCATAAATCGTGGTTACACCTAGGTGTTGTATAAGTTATAATTAAAATAATTATATAATAATTATATCACGGTAGTGTGGCCCCAGCATCAGACGTGTCAGATTGTATGCAAAGCATTTCGATCATTCATCAGCGACAACCGATGTGGCGCAGTGGGCGAAGGTCCGCCTGCGACCGGTTGTGGGTTCGATTCCCGAGTCGGAAAAAATTGTGTACGATCTACAGAAATTGAACATGAAATTGTTCCGTTGGTCTGGGTGTTTTCTATGTATTTATAAAAAAAATATCTATCTATGTAATGTATTGTATTAAGTTTATCAGTCAACTAGTACCCATAATACGAGCTTTGCTCACCTTGGGGCTAGATGATGCTGTGTGGACTGTCCGGAATTATATATATATTTTTTTTATTGGACTAATCGTAACTTTTTACAGAGAGCCAAAACAAAATTTTGAACATGATTTTTTTGAAAAGTTAAAGTTTTTCTTTTTTAATATTAAAACATCATTGTTTTCGTAATTTTTTGCTCTATTTTTTAAAATAATGGTCGCTGTTATAGCTATCACCCAACTTGATAAAAACTACAAAAGCCCATTTTGCATTAAAATTTTGAAGCAAAGTTAAGATAATTATCCCAATAAAAAGAAATAAATATTTAAATTAAACTAGCTTTATGAAATGTTCTCAAAAGAAAATATACTTTATCAGAAATAAAACCATTTTCTAAATTTTTGAAATGTGGCCGTTTTGCATTCAATGAGCGATTTGTAAAAATGCCTGAACTTAGCTGGCGTAAGAGCTAAAATAAAATAAAAATCAGTTGGTGTTGATAGTACATAATTGTTTCTTTTTATTTTTGTCATACCGTTAGAAACGAGGTCAGGACCCTTTGTGGGATGTACCTACGCAGAACAGTCTACCAAAGTTTTATATAACAATCAAATAGACTTAGGAAGGCTTACAATAAGTAATTTATGACAAATATGAATTTGTTTGTACTAGGTCTATGACATTGTTCAAAATATAAAGAATAAAAATGATAAAAATCTAAAATTTTGGTAGTGTTGAAGGGATTCGAGCCCGTACTAACGGGATGTATCAAAATTTTGTGGATATTTCATTTTCAAAAAGCAAAAAGTAAATTAAATTTTCGGTGGTTTCGAACCCAGGTACGACTATACATCGTCGCACCCACCCGACTGTTCAAACCGCTAGTCCAAAGTGAGTTATTGAAATACTGTGAAAATTTGTATTACTTTTAATCTTTGGTCGTAAAATCGGAGCTAAAATACCTAAGTACACAAAGAACAGAGTCAAAAAAAGTGGAGACTTCCTTACGCTAATAATTTTAATGTAATTTTATTATAAAATTGGAACAACTTTCACAGTGAGTATACATTTAAAATTAATGATTGTTATTGTGAACTTATTCAATTTATTTGTCAATTCCAATGATTTAACGAAATTAATAAATAGCATGAAAAGTATTTTTTTTTACCTATGATTTGTAAGATATTCTTTAGCTAATAAGCTAGTTTGTAAATAACATTACCCTCTGCGCCTTTTTACTTAAATTGTTCAAAAAGATAAAAGAAAATTACCTCCAATTTTTTTTTAAATGTAAATAGAGCCTGTTTTTATTCTTAAAAAAAACAAGAGTCGAAAATTAGTTCGTTAACTAGTGGTTTTATTCAATTAATTTTAGATGTAATTTAGTAATGTCCCGAAAACGGAAATATTGGTCCGAAAAATATTTAGTCCTAAGGCGTCTCCAATTATCTCTGTTATTTTTCGAACAGTAGTTATTTTAGTTCCACTGAATTTATAGGGTTTGCCTGTGTGAGTGACTCGTAGCGGCCGATCACTCACACAGGCAAGATCTTTTTTTGTGTGAGTGACTCGTAGCGGCCGATCACTCACACAGGCAAAATCTTTTTTGCTCTTCCCAAATACAAGCTCCATAGATGCTTTCAACACTTGAAAAATTGCTTGGTACATAAAAAACAACATCCCATTTGCGGCAAATATATTACAATTAAACAATTATGCACAATTTAATAAGAAAATAGTGAAAAACTTCAACATAGAAAATCAGCGCCATCTAATAGCGGAGCTATGCTTAGTCCTGGACCAGAAATCACCTTAATAAATAAGTGTCTATATTCCAATTCACAGATATTCATCAACACTGTAATAAGCCTTCTAAATTAACAATTGGCTGAATTTATGTTTAAAAATATTAATTGTATTGCTTTCTTTAATGATAGTAGGTAAGTGATTATAGATACGAGGTGCCATACCATACCATATATCATTGATTTATTTGTTACAGAGAACGAGATGCTCAAAAACGGCTACGTGAAGCCAGTTTTAGTGACCACCTTGCCTCCCTACATGTCCTCCGCTTCCCCTGCGTACGCACACTCGCCCGACTCCCATCGCAATACTCCTTCGGTCACCAGCAGGTCAGTCCTTCATTCACTCACTCATTCATTCATTCACTCATTCATGCGATCATCCATTCATAGGCCTCCCCTAATGAGCTGAATGAATGGAGTGAGTGAATAAGAAGTAGGGCCCTGTCTTCTCATTCACTCACTCCATTCATTCACTCACTCATCCATTTATAGGTCCCCCTAATGAGAGCCATAGGGCCCTGTCTTCTTATTCACTCACTCCATTCATTCACTCATTCATTCACATAGCCTCCCCTAATTAGCGAAATAGCACCCTGTTTCAGCTTGCCGCATCCAGCATCTGCCCGCAGTCTGTCGCAGATCGTTATTACACCTGGCCGGAGGGCGTCCTACACTACGTTTGGCAAGTGCGCTCTTCAATCAAGAACACGTTTACCTCAACGATTGTCGGTTCTTTGCGAGATATGGCCGGCCCACTGCCACTTGCTAATTCTTTGAGCTATGTCGATAACTTTGGTTCTCTGTCGGATGTATTCATTACGAATCCTATCCTTCAGCTCTCTGTTAGGAGTCTCTACTCCTAACATCTTCACCAGTTCAATGTCGCTGAGCGACTTTGAACTGGTGGACCAGCCCTACCTTATCATATTCGGACCTATTTTTCATTATACTATAAATACAGTGTAAACGTATTCTTGAGTAGAGACCGCCATTCAAATTTAGTTTAGGACGCCCTCCGGCCAGGTGGGATGTCGATCCGCGAAAGACTGCTGGCAGATGCTGGATGCGAGCTGAAGACAGGGCTTAGAGGAGGCCTATGTCCAGCTGTGGACTATTATAGGTTGAAGATGTTATACAGGGTGGATTTTTGGATGGAGCAGTAAGTTGGAGGTTCTGAAAAGTTCTTAGAAGTGTCTTTATTTTAGAGAATTTTTCATTCCCTTTCACGCCTTTCCAAAGACAGATATAAAAAGCGAGAATAAAAAGCATTAAGTATCTTTTTATATTGATCAAAAACTAACGAACGAAGTGAGGTTTGAGAATTCAAAAGTCAGAAATACTTTGCGTAAAAGACAATATTTTTATATACCATTGCTATTAATTAGGTTTGGGTCCCGGCCTCCCGGGACGTGTCGTGTCTCGAAATCCCGACTTTTCGAAATTTTAGTTGTCTCAAGTGAAAGGCTTTCGGGCCGAGACTCGAGTCGAGACAAGATTGTCGAAATTGTTATGTAATCGTCAAAAGTCTCGATGTCCTGGGAATTCCCGGGACTTTGATTGTAGGCTATGTCGTGTCCCGGGACTTTGAAATTGTCGGGAATAATTCACAGTTACCTACACATTCCCGTTTGTACTCTTTCTGCTCGCTCTTCGTACGGTTTTGTCTGAAAATCAGGGTTTTTTATTTCATTTTAAGTAAAAAAACTTTTCTTTACTGCCTTGTCAAAAAATCCACCCTGTTTAATAAATGATAAAAATTATTCATCTCTAATACAAACTTTATAATAACCCGTAGAATTTCGATATTCACCACTCTTTGTCGTTGCCTGTTTAGTAGTTGAAATAACTCACAGCATTCGAAAAACTTAACAAAATGTATATTAGACATTAGCTAGCGTCAATTCCATTTCAAATGTCGCCAAAATGAAACAAATTTAAAGCACTAATAATTTCCATTCTCTAAAATATAATTTAAAAATCCTTTTTTATCAACCAAATAAAAAATCATGTATTTTATACAAAATGAAAACAGATTTCGAAATATTGATACTGTTATTCTGTTTTACGGATAAAGTTATTTACCTGAATAATTTCTCTATAACAATACGCATTTATATAACCTAACTAAATTTTAAGATGTCAAAGTTTTTATAAGTATTCGTTTTGGCGATATTTGAACTGACACATTTCCCTTCTCAGATTTAGTAATTCACATTAAAACTATTTTAGCGATCTAATTTTAGTTCATTTTTCCTTTTCTTTCTTTCTATTTTATAAAAGCTGCTTTTATATTATTTGCTATTTAATGATAGTTTTGTACTTTGTCTTTATGTTTTACTTTTTTATATTTATAATTTGTTTTTCTTTTTCCTTAGGTACATGATTGACTTTTAATAAGAAGTACTGACATTTTATTTTAATCTAAGTTTTAAATAATTTGAATAGTCACATCCTTATTTTATATTATTTTAGTTTTATTTTAGCTTTTTCTGTTTTATATTATTATTTTTGCGACATGAAATTTAGTAATTTAAGTTGTGAATTTGGTTTGTGATTTTGTTCCTAATAACTCCTTATAAAAAAGGCTTTTTATAAATCATTTAATTAAATTATTCGTTATTATGGACTTATTTGAATGAAAAAAATATGAGTATTATTTGATTTCAAAAAATACTGAACAGAAAGACTTGCGTCTAATTTTATGAAAATTAGAAACCTAAAATGAATAATAAAAATAAATTGACATTACTATATCGTTTGATGTCACTTATTCGAAAGTAGCATGACTAAAGACGGTCATTTGTTTTTTTGCTTTTTGACACTTCGTAGAAAAGATAACATACTGGCTAAATATACCGATATTTTTTTTATTTTTGATTATTGTATTGAATACAATTATTTACTATTGACACAATTCTAAACATTTTGCTTAGATGACACTGATTTTTAAATAATTCATCATTAAAGAGTATTATTTTTTATTAAAACTATAATATGTATTATTTGTATCTATTATGGAGTTATTACGAATAATAATGTTTCTTTATAGCTGCAGTACCACCATACTACAACTGTGAACAAATGGACATCAAATTGATTTTTTTGTTTTAGTCTTGAAATTCTAGTGCAATATTATGTTATGGTTATGATCCTTAAATATTTTCGGAACAGAATTTTTATACAATATAGTAGAGCCAAAATTGAGTTTAAGGCCTAATTTCTCTAAACAAACGCACTTCGATACTTGCTTATACTATTTCCATTAGTAAAAGAGCATCCCTTCCAATCGCGCCGAGAGAAAAATAGATTTAAAGAAAGAAACTCTCCCGTATTCTCTAAAAAGTTCCTTCCGACTTAGAAAAGGAGGTTCTCTGCTCTATATGTAAGAAGTCTTAGAACTCAACCATCTAACTTTATTTAGGCTCACAATATAAGCATCAGACCAGAAATAGTTTTTATTGATTTTCTTATCACTTAATTATTTTTATAATTGTGGAAGTAAATTAGGTAAGGAGGTAACGAATTATTTCTATTCGATTCCATCGGTGCGTTTGGCTGGGATATATTTGTGTTTAACTTATTTTGAATTTACTTAGACTTCGTTCAAACTGAGATCTTAGAAATAAATCGTTGGCCTATCTGTTCATCCGATGTGCATTCTACAGTGAAATGGCTCTAAATAGTCTTATTTTCCACTGGCCCTTAACTTTATATGTTGGCTCTGGCTCTTAATTTTCTTAATTGGCTCTGGCCCTAAATTATCTTATATTGGCCTCGGACCGTGATAATTATGGGGATGTTATTTCATACTGTACTACTTAAATATGATGTTACACTTTGTTGAGCAACTTTTTTATCACATTTAGTAAAATATATATTATGTATATACTCTGGTCAAACTATATAATTTTTGCGAAAAAAAACACTTTCTTTTTGTATATTTTTACCTAATTTGCACTACAGGTATATTCTAAGTTTTTTCGTACAATGAATATTGATGACAATTACTTTAAGTCGATACCAATATTGTATTGAATTGTAGGTTTTTGTGCAGTAAATTGTATACAGTAACTTAACATTGAGTATGGCTCGAGTATAGATTATTATTGTCTTATTTAATGAGGGAGTTAGTAAAATTTTGCTCAACAAAAGCAACCTTGGTGTGAATTCAGTTTATTCGATGGCAGTACATCAGGCGAAAATGGCGAAATTCAATCAAATATATTTATAATATTTTTTTATTGGCTTTACAGGGATTGGCTGGATTAAAAGTTGTTATGATTTAGACAACATTTATCTTAGAATGTCCTCATATTGTTATTAATTTGTCTTCCTTCGTATTCTTTATAAAGAAAAATAGTTATGCAAACCATATTTTGAATAAAAATAAATTTTTAACTTAGTTCTGATGTGCTGCCATGATATTTCTCACTAGATATAAAAATTAAATTTTTTTTTTTTAATATTATGTATCTATTGGTGTCACGCACGTTTTAGCCACATAAGAATTTTAATATTATGTTTATGTATCTATTGGTGTCACGCACGTTGGAACAAAACTGTATTCGTTTAAACTCTGCATTTATTAGTAAAACTACCGGTATTAACTAAATATTAAGTTTGAGAAAAGCATACATGTTTTCACTTTAGTGTCTGTATGATAAAGATAATCATTTTGTTAAAGAATTGAAGAAGGATTTTTTTTATTTAAATAATAATTAAAATAACTATGTACTGTATTCAACTTTTAATAGTATTGATTTTCAAGACCAATTACAATTTTTTAAAATATTTACTCAACAAAACTATTCCTAAGACAAGTCTGAAATTATTTTACATATCAAAAAGTACTTGAAATTGTCAATTTTATTATTTTTAATAAAATAAATTGTAAATTGACAAAAAGTATTCTATGTACTTTATGCAATTTTAGACAAAAATATTCGTAAGTGTTGTCCTGACGTAAAAAATTGTTAAAAGTAGGTATTTGATTTTTATTGTTATAATGAAACAGTAACTCATTTTGGTGTTGACGATATTAAAACTATATTATATTATATTAATGCAACGCGTGACCCGAGAGCTGGTGAATATCTGGCTCAACGCATCAGCATTGCCATACAGCGTGGTAATGCAGCCAGTGTCTTGGGGACGCTTCCGACTGGTATTGACATGGATCAATTGAGCTACCTTTAGACTGTTTGCAACCGTCTGCAGTTAGCTCAATGGTTTCAATTGTAAATACTAGTTGTAATTTTTCTATTTCTGTGCTTGTAATTTTCGTTGTTAATAAAGTTACTGTTTTATATTAGCTAATATTAAAAATAAATCGAATTTCATTAAAACATTTGTATACGAAAGACGAATCATCAGGGTTAATAGATTTTTGATGTTTTGAGGTTTAGTCTCTTTTGTCATACAAAATTGTTTTTAAAGTGACAAAACTTTGCCTATTGTATGTCACAAAGCAGGGATTTTTCCAATCGTATCCGTTTTTTGTAGTTTGTATGATAGTTTTTATAGTTGGAAAGTTTAACCATACGTCCTAATGTTCATAATCATTAAAAAACGAAACTACAAATTTTTTAAATACTTTAAAAAGAGCTTTTTTTAAAATATTGAACGAATGTCGACATCTGAATGCGATTCAGAAAGTTGCGTGTTTGATTACCGATGCAGGACAAAAAAATTACTATGACATTCGGATTTACATGGCATTCGGATTTACATGACATTCGGATTTACATGAGATCTGGATTTAAATGACATTCGGATTTACATGACATTCTGAATACTCCTGGGGAATATTCAAAAATTCCATTACCGATTCTTCAACACTGAATGTGACACAGATTCGCACTAAATTCCAATATTTTAGAGGTTATTATTGTTTTCTGCGGTTTTCAAGTAATAAAAGTACATATCAGAAAAGTTTTCCACAAAACTTGGACTTTTCTATCGCCCCATGTTACAATTAAATATCATATATGGAATTTTAGGTAATATGTTCATTTTTAGTCAAAAAAAATATGAATAATAGTTTAAATTATTCCCACTAAATGGAAATTAGTTAAAATATAGTTTTATAGAAAATGTACTAGGGAAATTACTTTACTTTTTCGCTATTTATATTCCTTTGAGAATGCATAGAATATTAGAAACCGCTCATATATTTGAATTTCGCTGAATCTGTGTCAGATTCCGCGTCTAAAACGGAATTTTTGAATAACCCGCTGGTCGATTTCGAAGTACTATCCTTTACTTTTGTAACACTTTAGTACTTTCGCAGTCAATTGCCTATATTTTGATTACGAATGAAGAAAAATAAAAAACAAAAGATAATGAACAAATGAGTGGCGAAAATAGGGATCAACCATCTATATGGTGCGCAAAAAAAATGTCTAGATGATTTCTTAAATTAAAAAAATATCGATCATCTAAAAATATAGTTATTAATTATAATTAATCTAGATAATGCTGTGTGTTGTCCAGCATTTTTATATGTTTATTTTTATAATTATCTTTTAAGTTTACATTACCGTTCTGCTGTTTATCATTGCAGAAATCTCTATGACTAAATCGACTGATTTTAAACTATTTAATTTAAAATTATACATTAATACGGAATTTCTGGGTCCACGAAATGCATTTATAATTAGCTTTCAGAGTAAAATGTCGAAAACTATGGGCATTTCTTTATTTACAGAAAATTAGCTTCTTATAATGTTTGTAAGTTTATACTATATATTCTATTCTCTCTATTTATATAATTATATTACGTATAAGGTAGAATAAAGGTAGTTAAATATTGATGTTGTGAAACTGACAAAAATATTCCAAAAAAACAGTATTCGGTTATGATTGGGAGGAAAATGACCAAAAATTGTGTGTGGTGTGATGTATTCGTTAATGTTGAAATGGTCTCATATATTAGATTATACGTATTTTTGTCAGTATTTTTAATTAAGTGTTCGTTTTAGATTTCAGTATTCGACAGAACCTTTGCAAATATACATTTATGATTATTTTTTTATTTTGGTGCTACTTATAATGAAGTACATTACTTTTGTCATGACAGTTTTACTTTGCTCTTTAAGTTTTAGTTTAGTTATACAAAGTTTAGTATAAGTTTATAAAATGTTGTTTAAGATTTAAGATTACTATTAGTATAATCAAGCTTGGTCTATTTGAATCTAGGAATTGCAGAGCAAAAGAAGATTAATTAATTTAATAAAAAATGGCTTAGTGATATTTTTTATCTGAAAGCAAAAAAATATTGGGCTATTATAATTATTTAACTATAGTAAAATAATATTTCAGACAATGTTTCTTTATATATCATGTTCTCAATTGGCGTTTAATATATTGTTTATTAAAACGAATTTATGATTATATTATCAATAAGACATTTTTGAATTATGGATGTGACTATTATAGGTGTAATTTATTGTTAGAAATTATTTAAATCACACTATATTCTCTTTTAAATAAAATTATGAATTATTTAATAAACTTACATGCAAAACATAAAATTTCCATTTAGGTTTTTCTTAAAAAGTAAAAATCTGAAACGTAATTGCATGCAAATTAAGAAATAGTGTGATTTGTATAATTTATTAAGTAAGCTAAGTGTTTTTGGAAAGTTTTGAATGTTACATCGAACTAATTATCTAGCGATTGTGCAGAAAATAGTTAAGACCAAAACGCGAAGTAGCATAATAACACGATTTGTCTTGTATAAATTTAAACGAGCCAATTTTGACTCTCTTAAGGCATTCGAAGTTGTTGTTACAAGCCATACTTGTCTCGTCTAGGTTGGTGTTAAATAGGCATAGGAATTTAAAAAATTGCTATTTGCTAGCAGACTGTAGAGACGGACTATGATATTTAACTCTGCAATACACGTTAAATATCACAGATACTTGTATCTAAGATATTTCTTGTGCAAATTTAACACCGATTTTTACAAGCACAATGTTTATACGACATGTTATTGTTAAATGGATGTTTCTGTCTTTTTGTAATACAATTATATGTGAGACTTATATGTTTTATTTATTGTGATTAAATAATAAATTTGTCTTAGTAAAGTCTGCATCGGTAGCACATCGCGTGAAATTGTTTCCTGACTGTTCCAACGCATATAATTTGACTATGATTCTATCTCTTTCGAGTGGAAAAGAGATAGAATCAGAGTCAAATTTGATTACTATGATTGTAGGTACCACTTTCCCTCGCCTTTCGAGTAGGAAAGAGATAGATTCATGTCAAATTTATATGCGTTAGAACAGGCCACGGCAGTATCACTGAAAGTGTGTACTCATTATGTTGAAGTATAGTTTTTTTTTTGAGAAATACCTAAGACAATTTTGTTATTCCACCCCAACGCGAAAATGCAACACAGACGGTCGTTCCTTGCCCTTTTTATGTATTGTTATTTTTTGTTCTAATTTACCATAGACACTACAACTTCTTTTTTGTCTGTGCTGCCTTTTGGCGACGGTGTAAGTTGTAGGTTTTTGTTTTATTTATTTTACGACCGTCTTTTTCTAACGTGTTGCATTTTCTCTTTCTTTCCCGATCCCGATGGCGTGATGGCGATGAACCAAAATACACAATGAAATTAAATTACCATATTAAATAAAACAATACACAATAAAATTTAATTATTAAAAAATAACTTTTCTATAATACCGACTACAACATGACGAATGAAACAAAAACACAACACCGTAAATGTAAAATCCAACACTTTATTACAATATACAAACTTAACAATACAACATCTGAAATCCTAATAATTTATTAAAACATATAATAATCTTAAAAACCATTTAAAATACATTATAAATCAACGTGAAAACTGCTTAATTTAATTTAATTATACATCTGACAACACAAAAACCCTAACAACAAAAAATAATATAAAACCGTAACAAAATACAACATCTAAAAATACACATTTTCAACGCTTCGTAACAAAATACAACTTCTAAAAATACAAAAATCCAACGCTTTTTAACAAAATACAACTTCTTAAAATACAAAACTCCAACTCTTTGTAACAAAATACAACATCTAAAAATACAAAACTCCAACGCAATACACTTACAACAACGCAGCTACTTCAGCGCTCAGACGCCGGCTACAGTAGACACATTCATGGACAGCGAGCTTTTTGAACAGATACGTGCCTTTGAGCCGGAGGGACTCGACGATTTGGACTTTTACAACAATGTCGCTATGAAGTAAGGTGAGTACAGACATCTTGTATTTTTACTGCCCTATTGAATTCATATGAATCATAAATAATTCAGGACAATCCACACAGCATCATCTAGCAATCTAAGCTCACCACATCAAAATCCGTTGCGTAGTTTTAAAGATTTAAGCATTCAAAGGGACATAAAGACATAGGGACAGAAAAAGCGACTTTGTTTTATACTATGTAGTGATTTATATATTTCTGGCATAACCTTTTATAATTTAAAATTAAGAAAAAAGTAAATAAAATTGAAATAGTTGAGCTAACTGCAGACGGTAATATTTTTTTAATAATTATTCTAATCTTTAAACTCTCTACGTGTTCGCATTAAAATATATTTTGCTTGTTTTTTTTTATTTCAGGCAGCAGGAACAACGAAGATTTAAATTTATTATGAATTATGTTATAGGGTCATTATTATATGCAGGCTTCAGTCAATTCAAAATATGCACCTATTAGATGTGCCATAATGGTATATTGTACACAAATATAACACATATTTACTATAGAATAGGGTACTGTTTAATGTTGTTGATAGATGCACTAAATAAAATATATATCGAATATATTTTTTCATGAAATTATAAAAATTATAAATTGAGAATTATACGAAAACTAATAGACATGAGATTTTGTAAAATTATTATTATTATGATTTTTCTTAAGATGGAACTTTTTATTAAATAGGTACTAACTTTTACTTTAGATTTGTTTTAGTTTAATATTTTGAGCCGCTGATTTTGGTTTTTTGGGTTTAACATTTTGTAAACCAATAAATCGAATATTATACCAGTTTAGGTGCCATTTCAATTTTTAAGGAATTAAATTAGACTTCATTTATTAGTTGCAATTTAAATCGATATGAATTTAAGTTTATAAGTAGAATTATTTTATAATTTCTTGGATAGAAATACTTTACTTTAAGATTACTTTTTTGTTTAATTTTATTGTATTATTTTGAATAAATGAAACATTTTTAGTTTACACAACTTGACAAATATCACTTCTAATGATAATTATTTAAAAATATCCAGTTATAAATTGACAATATTATAAAAAAAACACTTTTAAATATGTTTAAGCACTTTGTTACTGTAGGTACTAATAATATATGTTTGTATTCACTGGATGACAATGTACGTAGTTTTTGTACCTACTAGTTGTAAGAAAATGCAATTTTTATATAGATTTCTGCCTTGAAGGTAGTCCGTAAAACTTTTCTTTATGTTTAATTAAACACAGTAAATAACTATGGATTATTTAAAAAATATAAATAAAATCCAGATAAGTAATGCTTACAGAAAAAATAAGGATTACGAATTTAATAAGACGCCTTGATGACATAAGCTTCCATATTTATAAGCAATTTATTTTCGCTTAGCATTTACTATAGTTACACTAAAGCTTACGAAAGCTGATTTTTTTGATTGTTCATATATTAATAGGATGTTAAGAGAAAATGCGTTTCGTCCACGATATTAAATTTGTAAATTACCTATTTCAAATTCATTAATTTTATTGCATCAACAAAACTTTATACTATTAAAACAAAACATATAGGTAACTACACTTTTAATTTATCAGATAAAAATATGAAATATATGGTAATATATGCACATAAAGTGAACCTTATGCGGTGCTAATTTAAATAGTTGCAAAATAGGATTGGGTACAAATAGAACCGTTGAAAAGTCTTGTGATTTGGGTAGGTACTTATAGTAAAATTTAATTCACTAGTATTTGTTCAATTTTGAACAATTCGTGATAGTAGAGGCCTTAAAATTTTAAATAACCATGGTTGTAAACATTTTTTTCGTTTTATTATACACTTAGATCAAAAATCTTGTAGTTTTTCATGAAAGATTTTAAGAATAGGTATACTCACTTTTATTTTAATGGAAATTAAATAAAATACTGGTTGTTTTAATAGCCTTGTAGATTGTAAAAAATTATTAACAATTATGAACTACATACCTACTTAAAATTGAATTTAACCCGACTGCAATGGAAAGTAATCATTGCAATTTTTTGTACAACTACAATTGTAGCCCAAATAACTTGACGGATTTCGATAAACGAGATATCATTGCATATGGATGACTGGGGTGAAAAAACCACGAAAAAACAAAAAAAAAATACTTGATTGTAATTTTTCAATACGCAAGATACATTCTACGCAGTCGGGTTACTATAGACTTCATTGGTTGTTCATGGCTATAAATTGCAGATAGGTACCTACATAGATGGTATCCAATACCTAGGCTGGAGTTGAGTAGCAAAATTGCAACCAGTGTGTTCATGTACTTTTGTTGTGGTTTAATGTAACGCTTTACCAAGTTGAATGTGTAGATGTTTTAATGGAAATAAATATTATGACTGTTCAAATGTGCTATTTATTTATAAATTACCTTGCAACGGCTTAGATTAATGGAAACTAGTACCCGCCTGCGGCTTCGCAGACTTTATTTTCTATCTCATGGGAGTTGATTTATGGAATGAAAAGTATGTTCTATGCCTATGTTTGGGCTTGAACTATACGTCTATTATAAATTTTATCCCGATTCGTTCAGTAGGAATTTGAGTGAAATTGTAATAAACATCGTTTTACGAACTTTCTCGTAGTCGAAGCACCGCGGCGGAATCCTAGTAGGATTAGGCCGCGGCGCTTCGACGCATGCGTTTTTTATGAAAACATTTCGATTCTATTTCTATCCAATGGGAACTGATAAGAATGACGAGTAGCCTGTTTTATTCCAGGGCTAGAACTACGTCTATTCAAAATTTCAGCCGTTCAGTTTTTGCGTGAGAAACATCAACATTACATCATACTTTCGCTTTTATGATATTAGTGAGGTATAATAATGTTGGACTATCCACACAGCACCATCTAGCCCCAAAGTAAGCTACTCAAAGCTTGTGTTATGGGTACTAGATAACTGATATATCAAATACATTATATATACATAGATAGATAGTTTTTATTAAACATACATCGTACACAAATTTGTTCCGAGACGGGAATCGAACCCGCAACCTCCACTCTCAACCTCAACCTCCTGCGTCGCAGGCGGACCACCGCGCCACATCGGTCGTCAATAGGTATACCTAGGTACCTCCAAGTTCGATATAAATACCTATAAATTAATATTACCTAATAGTGACTCTGATTCCCTGGACGATGATGGGTCGTTTAGTTTGGGATGCCACGTGTGTAGATTTAGGGGAGGCCTATGTCCAGCAGTGGACTAATATAGGCTGATGATGTGTGGGGCTGGCTCCGCAGAATCATCAGAGGAGTCTCTCAAACGGCGAAAATAATCTTGACCGAGGTTACCTATTTGAAACATTTGGGGTGGAAACTCTTGTTTCTTGGTGTGCTGGGGCACACTCAGTATATAAAGATCTTACCAAACTTCTCATAGAGTCCACAGGTGATCGGAATGCTGGCTTCTATTCGGTCAACGAATTAGCATTGCCGTTCAACGTGGCAACTGACAATGCTCGTCGGGGTGTTTTAATTAATTCGATTCTATTTCCGTAACGGAAACGTCAAATTTGAATCCATTTCCGTCAGCTTTTTAGAACGCTATTTGGATTTCATATCAGAATCTATAAACTAAATGAAAAATCTGACATGTAAATTATTTTACCAATAGGTAAATTGTTTTTCTGTAAAAGCGGTATTCCACTACACGATATTCAGGGCCCTGTAGTTAGGGCGATTAGGGAGCAAGGCTTGCCGGGTCCGTCCGGTGGCCGCTCTAAATCTTATTCCACTTCTCTTAGGGCTAGCGCTTACATACAACTGTTGCATCGACTAAACTGTTTCGTCGAGTTGTGTACTTTTCGTAATTCTCAACTAAACAGTTAAGTTGATGGAAGTGCGCATACATACAATCGATTTTATATCTTCTCAAATCGACCAGTCTTTATTCAGCAACGCTCGAGTCAAGGTATTCGCTTCAAATGCTTGTACGAGACTGGCAGTCGCGGTCAGTCGCGGATCGACTGTTTAGTCGATGGTCTGCGCACATCAATACAATGCAATACAAATTGAGCGCTTGATCGATAGTTGTCCAACTTTTAATCAAAAGCAAATCGATATAGCTTTTTGACTTTTTTGTCGAGCAACTATCGAGTTGACTGTATGTGCGCTTTAATATATATCTTTTAAACATATGATACACAACAAAATAGGGCTAGCGCTTACATACAACTAAAAGTTGTATGTAAGCGCTAGCCCTAAGGGTCCCTGAATATCGTGTAGTGGAATACCGCTTTAAGGAACAAAGATCCTAATTCAAACGGCAAGTTTTCGAATTCGCTTGTATAAATTAGCGTTCTGGGCATAGGCCTCATCTAACGAGCGCCATAGCTTCCTGACTACAGCTTGCCGCATCCAGCATCTCCATATCTTACTTACTATTATAATAAACTAGCAACCCGCCCCGGCTTCGCACGGTTTTATTATAAGTATAAACCTTTCTCTTGAATCACGCTATCTATTAAAAAAAACCGCATCAAAATCCGTTGCGTAGCTTTAAAGATTTAAGTAGAGATGGGCCGAATATTCGTTTTATATTCGTATTCGGCATATTCGGCAGCTTTACCGAATATTCATATTCGGCCGAATATTCGGCTAAATCACCGAATATTCGGCAAAGTGATACTAAAAGTTTTTACTATTATTATCATGATTTGAGTGTACAGTGTAATGAAGTAAGTATTTTAGAGTCACATCAAACATCTGTATTTTACCAGGTCTATTAAAGGTATATCAAGCTGGTACTTAATGTTACTGCATGACGCAATAATGAGAACTTGAGCGCTGCGGGGCCTGCGGGGGTAGCGGGCGGATGGGTCTGACGGCAATCCTCGCGCTTGGCGTTAACAAGTTTAGAACTTGTCCAAAGTTTAGAGCTTGTCCAGAAAGGGCGAATTCGCCGGGAATCGCGCGAAATCACTCGAGCGTAACCGAGATACTAGACGCCCATACATTGTGTCCACAAGCATCGCGCGAATTGAATACACGCGCGTAAATTGCGTGCAATTCGCCAGACTCTCGACTCGCGATTGATTCGCGCGTATTACGCGCGAGTCGAGATACTAGGGAGGCCTTGTTGCGTCCAGTTAACGCGCGAAGTCAGATCGAGTGGACGTATTGAGGGAAATGGAGCGCCAAAATTTTGTCACGGTATTGTTTAATATTATATGAATATAAAATGAAAGATTTAGGTAAGTAATTGGGTATCATCTTACTATTAAAATAAATGGGAAAGTCTGTGAATGTTTGTTATAAGTAAAAAAAAAATTAAATAGGTACATACAAAAACAAAAAAATGAACTTAAATACATTACTTTACTACCTAAATATACTCTTCCAGCGACGGTAAGCTAACCACAACGAGACCGCTTTGTTCAACTCCATGTTTCGTACTGAATACGTCCCCAAATGCTCGCGCGTTGGTACGCTCCTTGTGGACGCAACGGTCGCGCGTAATACGCGCGAGAGAATCGCGGCGAATTCGCTCTTTCTGGACAAGCTCTTACAGCCTGTCCAGATAGGGCGCTTTACGCGCGAGTGCCCTCGCGCGTTTCAATTTATATTGTGTCCAGATGCCGCGCTTTACGCGCGCTCCTACGCGCGATTTATTTGGGAGGGACCCAGGGACAGTTATGAACATGGAGCCAGACAAAGCAGTCGTGTTGTGGCTTGCATACCAAAATTGTCAAAATATGTCAAAATTATCAGTCTCCATTTTCGTTCCAAATACGTCTACTCGCGTTGGAATCGCGCGCACTGGACGCAGCAATGGCGCCCGAGTATCTCGACTCGCGCGCAACACGCGTGAGTCGAGAGTCCAGCGCGTTGCTCGCGTTTTACGCGCGAGCAAGGAATCGCATCGCATGTGGACGGAGACGGAATGTATAGCGCTCTAGTATCTGGAGAACGCGCGAGTGGTTACGCGCGAGGGCACTCGCGCGTAAACCGCCCGGTCTGGACAGGCTGTAAGACTTGCATTTTTGCGACGAAACGGAATCAAATGTACCGAATATTCGGTTCGGTAAAAGTTTTACCGAATATTCGGCCGAATGTTCGTATTCGGTGAAACCTATGTTCGGCCCATCTCTAGATTTAAGCAGTCAAAGGGACATAGGGATATAGGGACAGAAAAAGCGACTTTGTTTTATACTATGTAGTGATGGGAAAGTCTGTGTTAATGTTTGTTATAGGTAAGTAATCTTTGTAACTACTTAAGTTATTTCAATGAAATTTGTAATGTACATAGTTCATGACCTAGAATAGGACATAGGCTATTAAAATTTTGACATTTTAACCTCTGAGGGTGTTAAATAGGGTGGTAAAGTTTGTATGGAAAATAATTTTTACTTGGTTCGATTCACTAAAAACTCGGTATAAATAAACTATGGAGTGAATAATTAAACACGTATTTTTTTATTTTTACACAATAACTCCCAGGGGGTGTGCAATAAATTTTTGAAATTTGTACGAAAACAAACTCTGGTTCGCGGCTGTGCGATTACGCTAAAACCGCCCATCCAAGTTGACATTCTTGAGCCATTTCAATGGCCATAGCGCGCGTTTTTTCCATACAATTTCAAATTACGAAGGCCATTAAAAGGGCTTCATATGTCAATTTTGGATGGGTGGTTTTAGCGTACGAGTCACACTGTGACCGGATTTGGTGTGACTCGTTGGGAGTTCACCTAATTGGACAGCGGGTTGAGCCACCACGGACCTGTGCGGTGGTGTGACGCGTGCTGAGCGCGCGCGTGGCTGACCGCTAATAAACTAGAGTTCTATGGTATCTGAGGCCCCGCGGTGTCTATGTCTATGTTTTTAGCCAAGCGAACTCAAGCTGTTGTCGGAGATGGGGGTCGAGAGATGTCTTCGGAGCTGGAAAATTACACGCAGGGGTCGTGCTTATCGAACACCCTGTTTAGCTTGCTTCTCAACGATCTGCCCGCTGCAATCCAGGGCGCGGAAATCTACATGGACCCTAAATCTTATTACACCACTCTTAGCAAGGGTTAGGGTCCCTGAATATCGTGTAGTGTAAATCAGTGTAATACCCCTTTTAATGTTTTTATGCAGGTCACCTCACTGAAGATAAAACTGACAGACGTCAAATGTTACCTATTAAATATGCCTGACTGAAGTTCATAAGTTTCTCTCTACCATTTTTCTTTTTACTGTTACTGTACAAGTGGTGTGAAGCTGCCACACTAAAATAGTTGACTATACTACTGCTGTCCTAAAGCGAATTTGTCGTAACCAGAATCTGGCTTAAACCGAACAAGGTTTTTGCTCTTCATAAATGACTATGATATGACTATGCTAGGTCACATCATTATATAGCACCAAGCTAAGCAGAGCTTGTGTTACGACAAATATTAAATAGCTACATTTTGTATTAAACATAGAAAACCCGAAACAAATGTTTGCGGATCCTAAAATCATTTTTCCAAGGCGGGAAATCGAACCCGCATCCTGCGTCGCAGGCGGATCTTCACCCACCGCAACACATCGGTAGTCAATCAAAAAGTAAGGAACTAGAAAATAAAAATACAATTTGCAATTCCCGTCATTATTATATTTATTGAGAACCACTATGCGGCAACAAAACTTGAGCTATTAACGATTACCGGTGCATAAGGCAGTAATAGAATACAATTCTGAATAATTGAGCCAAGTTACTATTTCTTGAGTATTATGTACCAATTAGTTATTCAATAACGAAGGAACTGGACCATTTTTGGGCGTAGTCTCTTATATGTATCAATGTGTTTTTTTGTGATAAATATTATTGCCTTGTTTGATGGTGTTGTCTTACGTAAAATTAGGCATAAGGCTGAACTTGAAGTTCATATAAAATAGCCTAGATTATGTTGAAAAAACTTTGAAAAAGAAAATACCACCAAATTGAGACTACCCCTATGATATCATTTATGTAGGTTCACAAAATAAAGCTTTTTTTGCATAAGTAGGTCTTTTATCTAGTTAAATTGTGAAGAAAATGTACAAAAACTAGTTATTTTTATACAGATTTCATGTCAAACTGTTAGGCATAGATGAATTGACATTTTTCAAGGCTCAGAAAATTCATAACCAATAAATTGTGACTTAAAACTGATAAAATATACGTAAAATAATATTAATAGGACTTATAATTTTAATTAAAACAATCTTAAAATGAGCTTTTTCAACTTAATAACGGTACAATCGACAAAAAGTGTTTTTATGGTCACTAATTTGTCGAAGTTCAGTTTCAAACTGAATATAAATTTTAGTAAATTTCTGTCAACTATACCGTAAGAAGCAGTCCCTAACTTAAAGATTATACAAAAACACTTTATAACAATTACCTTATTTGAAAATAAATCTCAACTTAACATTCAGAGAATTTTATATTAATCAATAAGTTTTTTTTACATTTTTATGTATTTTCAACATATATTTGTCGGAATTAATTATTAGTGATTTTAAGTATTGATAAAATGCAGCTGTTTTTCAGTCATAAATTATTCTGCGTTAAGAATTTTAGACAAAAAATTTAAAATTTAATGTATCTATAGTAAAGTATTAGTAATGTTAATATTACTTATATAATAATCTTTATCGCAGTAATTTAATTTATAACAGAATTATGAGTTGTATTAGGGTTAAATTTCAAAGAATTCTTTGTAATTTCTGTCTGTCCAAAGTATCTGTTTCTACTAAAATATTATTATACATTTTGAGAATACTATTATATATTTTGAGTAAATTATTATTGAAAGAGCTACATAGCTTACCCTGTCAAGCATAAAAAGAAAAATTGGAAAAAGCAATACTCGGTTACATTTAAACCTAGATTTTTTTACTCCACTAATAATTTTCTCTTTATAGTAAATTTTAAACACTAACAAACATTATAAACTAATTTTGGAGGTTTGTTTTGAGAAATACGTCATATACTAGTTTTAAAAAACAAAAAAAAATTCCATCGTAGTGTTTTCAAATAAAATAAATAGATTGAGTAAATAATGTAATATGTATTCTCTATGTAGATGTCTTTTTATGATATCTAAGCATATTGGTACCGAATAGTATACAAGAAATATAGTACTTTTGAAGGCCACCAGAGTATACATAGAGTACATTACATATTTATAACATTTTTCTCAAAAAAACCCAAAGAATTATAATAAAACCAAAACAAACGGTGCATATCCATGTACATTTATATCACGTATGTTATGTACATTTTAAGATTAAGATAACTATTTTATGGACTGACCTAATATACATATCTAGGGTTAAATCCATTATTCTCAAGCGTTTAACAACCTTATGAAAGTAACAATTAGGATCAGAAATATATGTGCATCTTAGAGCACGAAAACAACTGATCAACACACTGACTTCTTTTTAATTTCATATTTAACAATTTTGTAAAAATTTTAAACGGTTAAGAATGAGGGTTTAGGGACGAATTTAAAAACAACAATGTAGTTTTGTTTTTAAAAACGTCTTGGGGATACCATATGTCAGGGTACACGGAGCGACAAAATTATTGTATAATTTTAACTTATTGTTATAACAAATTCAATCTTTCTCCTCCGTCACCCTAATACAAGAGCGAAAAATAAAATTTCGAGTTGGTAACCCCAGTTGACTTTAATATTCACATACTTATAATATTTATACATTATTTTTATTTTTTATATTTTTTTAAATCAATAAAATGCAAGATAGAATATATCACATGCTACAATTAAATTTATTGACCAAATAAATTGGTTTCGGGGCGAAAAAAAATTTAGGCCTATAATTTATTCATAATAATATAAGGATATTAAAAACTAACTCTAAAATTACATTAAAAATAACTATATATGTTATTTATTTATATTAATTCAACTTGAAAACCACCACAAGAAAAAACTTCTAAAATTTACTACGACTAATAATAATAAACTAAAGAAAACTGTTTTACCAGCTAAAATCTACCATTTAGTAATGAACTGGGAGCTTCGTTGCCAGTAATAATTATTTAATCGAATCGCAATGTAGTACAGCTAGATTATTTATTCTAGATAATAATAATTATTAACATTTGTATATGAAAAACATTTGAATTTTATACAAACTTTATACACTAAACAAGATGATTGCGCATTGTGAAAATGTTTACTTGTCCGATAAATGATCAAAAACATAACTAAAAAATGTGCCATAAATTCTTCTGGGTCCCATAATACAAGCTCGGCTTATTTATAGGTCAGAAAGGATGGTGTAAAATTTGTAGCAATAGAAATTTAAACGGTAATCAGAACAATGCTTACAAATGCGCAAACATCCCGTACACAAAATCTGAACCAAAATTTCATAACAAAAGAAAAAAACTACATGCTATATTTAGTGACGTCAAAAAGTGTTTCGAATGGACACGGACACTTTCGCAAGTCAATTAAGTTCTTAAACTGTAGAGGTTAGTAAATTGACTTGATTTATTTCATAAATGATTCTTTATCAAAAAACTTTTGGAGTATATTTTATATATAGTCGATGGGATTATAAATTTGGATCACGAAAAGTCATGCAGATCTGTCTTATAGAGACCAGGTTTATCCAATTTCGAAACACTTTGTAGACGTAAGAGTTTTAAATCAACCCTAAAATCTAACTCTTTTGTACATATTGCCGTAATAACATAATAATAATAAGGCATATTTAAGAAATTTACATAATATGGCAACATACCAATATAATAATATTGCCAGTACACACAATAAACACCAAAATTATATTATCCTCTGCTTATTCTTTTTATCCACCCTTAAACATACAAAGATACCCTTCCCCACCACTTTAAATAAATGTGATTGTTTTTTATCCAAATACTTAGGTTCTTTAGAAGCCTACCAAGTAATTCTAATTTTATTTGAGTAAATTTGTACTTGTCAGTCAAGGGTTAACAATTGACGACAAGCTATAATATAACACTGTATTGATTATGACAACACCCCCACCCTTCCTGAAGGTGCGTTTTAATTATTATTATGTGTACTGATGAAGTTCATCTAAGCTTATTTAGGGTGGATAAACCGAATAGGCGAACTAAAAGACTGAAAGGATATTTTTTTTTTTAAAAGAGAATACGTTATTACCCATTTTTTTTGTATTTACACGCCATTTTTTATACTACACCTAGTTTAAAAACAGGGGAAAAAAATTAAACACTGCTTCATACTGTGCGTACCCAGACGAGAAGAAGAGACGAGAGAGATAATCCATTAGGGATTATCTCAAACATTTACAGGTTTGAGTAAAACTACTGACTTAATATCCATAAAAACATTCACACTTTAAGAATGGGGATTCGAACTTTAGTACGTAGAAACCGCTTGCTTTTATATTCCCTTTTCCTTGAAATCTATTTATCTTGATACAGAACCAAAACGCACTGTAAGGTGGCAGATTACAAAACATGAAAATGTTGGGTATCGGCCGCACTGCAAGCGTCTAGCTTAGCCTGGAAATACGAGGCACTTTCAGTTTTGTCCGTTTCACCTACTTTGCAGTGCGGCCGTGATTTCTGACAAACATAAAGTTAGTAAAAAATGTTTTGTAGGCACTTGAGCTTTTCCAGGAAAACGAACCGGCATTGGTGCGTATTCAGATGTCACTGAACGAATTCAACGGCACAAAAAATTGTGCAATCCATTTTCGATGGTTATGAAAGGGACGGCAACATTATTTATGCTTTCAAATTAGTTTCGTTTTGGTGACTGAATTTACACATTTTTACAAAGATTCTTCAACAAATTCTTAACAATTAACAACTTTTTGATAAATGTCAGAAGTGTTGTTTTTTTCGGTATTGGTCAAATTCATTATAATATATCAGAAGTGGAATTTTTTGATTATATTCCGGATTGGTCAAACTCTATGTCAGAAGTGTCATGTTTTGATTATATTCGGAATGGCTTCAATAATGTTATATAAGGTGTTAAAAACATTTGTCAAAACCATGATCTGATTCTCTAACGATTGTTGTCACTATCTATGTAAACACTAAAAATCTATAGATGTCATCACACACTGGCAGTGTTGTTTTTAAAATTACTCGAGCTTTTATAATAACATTTATGATGTGCACATAAAACTAAATAATTGACGGTCTTGTCTGTTTATCTTTATTGATAACAGTTTGCTACATCTCTGCTAGCCACCATTTCAATTCATGTAAAAAGTATCAAGCTCTCTGAAATTGAATTGAATTCTCAACATGACTTTGTTGATGGCAACTTTTCTGGTTTACCACTTTTCTGCCAGTGTCTTGTTGCCATAGTTTTGAAATGGAGGTTACAGTAATAATTAGGTTTTCGAGAGACACCAATACTCAAACTTGAATATCTTCTTGTGTCAATTTCAGTTGTCACTGACAATCGCCACAATCGATAGCAATCGTTACAGAATACACTCACAGTTTAGTTATCCATGTAAACTGACCTTACCTATAACCCGTGCACTTAAAGAACGCCGTTCTTTATCTCTCTTGCTGTACCTCTCTGAACTTAGCCGGACAGCATCAGAAATGATATAATTGCCATTCTTTAATTACGCGGGTCATGTAGGCTTTTATAATGTGTTAAGGATAAAGTAACACAGTCCAGTTTAAAATTGATGCAAAATACCTGGATCGTCTTACTTAGCAGAGTTCTTCCTAACTTTCTCTTTAGAAAGCTTAGGTGCAGTTTTGACAGGTTTAACTTCCTTTTTCTCCACTGGCTTAACTTCTTTCTTCTCGATGGGTTTCTCGTTGGATGGTTTCGGTTTTGGTTTCATTGCTTTTGCGGCGGCTGCGTAGTTGATGGGTTTCAAACCGGGGGTTGTTTCTTCTGTTTGTGTCGGTGGTTCAGTCTGGAAATTAGAGGATTTTGGTGAGAATAATTATATAATTCCATCAATGATGGCAGGAGTATTTTGTAATTATCATCATCAGCCTATATTAGTCCACTGCTAGACGTAGGCCTCCCCTAATGAGCGCCATAGCGCCCTTCAGCTTGCCGCATCCAGCATCTGCCAGCAGTCTTACATAGATCATCATCCCACCTGGCCGGAGGGCTTCCTAAACTACCGTATCCTTGCTATGGCCCCGTTTATATACAGAGCAATACCTACTATAAAATGTTAAAATTGTGTGTAAAAAACATGAACAATATTTTATTTATGATTTTATTTTTCATTTGATATTCTAAAAATCTTGTAAAAATCGTGAAAAATATTGGACACGTCTTTCTATAAAATGTCGTGGCGTGACGTCACGAGCCCCCACTTCTCAACTGTAATGTGCTTTTTCTTGCCGCTGCTTCGTTTCCCAGAAGTAGGTAAAACAGGACTTGTTACTTCTACTCTTTTAAAGTTTCATAGTAACTACATCGACAACTAAATTATACCGATGATTTCACATTGATTTAAATAATAATAATATGCATGGCACACTATTTGTTCTGTTGGTGTTTCGTTTTTCTGGTCACCTTGGGTCATGCTGAATATCAGTGTTTGCTCTGCGAGCAAAGCTATGCGCTGAGTCATTGCCTTTTTGTTAGGCTGCAGCACACACATAATAAATTTAAGAATCTTTTTTTGTTCTATAGATCTTAAGTTAGTTTTGTTATGATTGTGATGTACTTACATATATATATATATATTTTATTTTCTTTGTGTTATTGTATTGTGTTGCAGAAACAAATAAAACCTTTATCTATCTATCTTGTTCAATTTCTGTTTGATTCACAAATTAAAAATTACGTGTCTAATATTTCGAATATTTTTCTTACCCAGTCACCCTAATTGTAAAATAAATAAAGCCGGACAGTCCACACAGCATCATCTAGCCCCAAGCTAAGAAGAACACGTGTTATGGGTACTAGATGACTGATGGTATCCTACTAATATTATAAACGCGAAAGTTTGTAAGTATGGATGTTACTCTTTCACGCAAAAACTACTGAACGGATATGGATAAAACTTGGCACAGAGATAGATTATAGTCTGGAATAACACATAGGCTACTTATCATCCCATAATTCAGTTCCCATGGGATAGAAAAAGTCTTGAAACGTTTCCATAGAAACGCGTGCGAAACCGCGGGCATTTTACTAGTAAATACAAAAAAGTGAAGCGAAGGGGAAATCAATTATCACTTTACTTCTTAGATTATTTTGATAATTACCTATAGTTTCAATTTGACTTGTCTAAGTGCTTATTTTGTAAGTCTAAAGAAATAAAGATATTGATTTAGTGAGTTACTTAACTGATTCAATAAATAAAAGTAAAATAAATAAATAATTCCGGACAGTCCACACAGCATCATCTAGCCCCAAGCTAAGCAGAGCTTGTGTTATGGGTGCTAGATGACTGATATACTTAATACAATACATTACATAGATAGATATTTGTTTTATTACATCACTACATAGTATAAAATAAAGTCGCTTTCTTTGTCCCTATGTCATTATGTCCCTTTGAACGCTTAAATCTTTAAAACTACACAACGGTTTCTGATGCGGTTTTTTTTTAATAGATAGAGTGATTCAAAAGGAAGGTTTATATACTTATAATACAACCGTGCGAAGCCGGGGCGGGTCGCTAGTTACCTATAGTTTAAATTTGACTTGTCTAAGTTCTTATTTTGTAAGCCTAAAGAAATAAAGATATTGATTTACAGATTTACTTTACTGATTTAATAGAAGCGTTTTACATAAAATAAAACGCATATTAATTTACTTACCTTGGTAAACGTTTATATAACTGAGATAGGCCTAACATTTCCCGCCATATAAATAAGTATTGGCTTTGACTTTCTGTAAAAAAGTACTAGCCAATCAGTAACCTCGTCCAAAGAGGAGTTGGCCAATCCGGTGTCTTCCCGCCACCGGCCGCTACGTCAGATGTACGCTTGAAGCGCCGACATCGTTTTTCTTCATTGCGTCGAATATCACCAGGCAGAATTTAAAATGTAAACGTTTACCAAGGTAAGTAAATTAATATGCGTTTTATTTTATGTAAAACGCTTCTATTAATTTGACTGTACCTTGGTAAACGTTTATATAACTGAGACGTGTTTGTTATCGCCTGGTGGTGGTGAAGACACTCAACGCCAATGTGAACTTACTATTTTTTAAATAATGTTATAATCGTAAGCCACGTCGCTTTGAATGCAAATTAGTCATTGTGACATTCAAAACTGCAATACGTATGGTCCAAAACACAATTAAAATAGCCTTATATAAACAGATGGCTTAAATAATTAAAAGACATTTATGTCTTGTTTCGACTGGTTCTGAAATCAATATCATAGAGATACCATTCTTGAACAAATTTATCGCACTCTATCATGATGATGATAGAATGTGCCATCGATCCTAGTATAATAAATAAATAATTCTGAACAAAACCCCACACAGTATCATACAATAGGGCCGCCCAGCTCAGCATGAATATGTTTTGAGTGATTGGGTACTGATGACTGATAAACTTATAACAATAAATTGCTAAATATGTTCGTATTGTATCAGTATACCTAACTGTTTAATAATACTTCAGCAGCTTAACTTCTTTTAGAAACAGTTTTTGCAACTTTTGCAATGTGTACGACCTTCGGTGACAATAAATCATTGCACAACTGAAAACTAAAATATCTGCTCCAAAATGTGAGTAGGTAGTTACTAGGTATTTAACTCATTAATTTTCTGGACATAGTACTCGTTTTAACCAATTGAAAGCATGTGGGAAAACAGTTACATTAACATTTCAATTTATTGCAGTGCACTGTAATACCTGAGTAGGTACTTTATGAACCTTTATAACTATAGTGAAGCTTTGTATGTTCATCTAAAATGTCCAGTTATGGGAAGTTCTTATAAAACATTTGAATAACTGGTTTTTCCTCCCCACAATGTTTGGACTAGATTACAAGTTTTGCGATCAGACTTGTGTACATTTCCACTGTAGAAGCGTAAGAAATCTTAGATCCGATACACATAGCTAAAAATACAGATATATCTATTTCTTTTTCTCTTATAGGTACTTGTTTTGCTCTTAAATACGCACTGGGTATCCTTCTAATGTTATTCGAATATCATACCGAATAGATTTACAAATTCTCACCCGAGAGCATATAGGTACTTAATATAGAGAGGTCTATTGAGACATCAATAAAATTAAGACCAATAATGGTAACTAGCAAACCCTAGATTACTAAGCAGCTTGTGACAGCGAAACCAAGTTTACTTCGAGAACCAACGTTATTGGTAACACTGTAGGTATTATACTTGTGCATGAATACCTCCCCCATTGTCAATGTACCTCGAAAACAAGCTCTTCATTTGAGATGCAGTAGTGTCTGTTGTACTACAATATTTATAAAATAACAAACAAGAACCATTTTCCGCTTAACTAGTAGTTATGTTGAAACATCTCACGACAAATTACTGAAAATCTGACGTCATCGCTTAAGAAGCGATAATATAGATGCACTTTTATTCTTATTAAGTATCACAGAGTGCTAGAGTTTAGAAGCTGACAATGATCGCTTACTTGTAAAGAATAGTGTAATGTAACACTATATAAAATATAAACAGTTCTTTACGTCAAGGACAGTGGCTGTCCTTTACTGACGTTCAAAAAGAAGACATTGACGACTTTCCAAGGTTTTTATTACTATAGTGCGCAAACCCTCAATTGTTCACGGTCATTTCTAAGAATGATGATGATGATGATGATGATGACAGTTTCAAATATTAATTCTAAAAATGTACTAGTATTTGCGATGTCTAATACATTTGAGAATACATTCAACAATTTATCATACAAAGCAGATAACAGAAATGCCACTTATGATAAAAAGTATGATGAGGGTAGTTGTAAATAAACGCGTGAACGTTCATTACCGTACACACCTTTATACAGATAACCAAGAAATGCCACCGGTTATAAAAAGTATGAAGAGGGTAGTTGTAAATAAACACGGGAATGTTTCTTATCGTTCACACCCTTATCGTTCCCACAATCATAAATCCGGACATGGCTTAAGTATAATTCAGAGCCTATACAGGTCAAAAATCTCCTCAAATCTCCTTCTTTTTGTCTGACAAGTAGTCTTTTAGACAATGTACTCATAAAACGGTCAGGCCAGTGAGTGAGCTAGACCGATACATTTGCGTGGACATATCCACTGATAGACAGTATCTTGATACTGAAGGCAACTTTGTGCAAGATATTGTGTTTTTGGTAGACGCTACCTTATTTATACAAACAACTATCTCACGCACGCAACATTCAAATTCGTTATGGAATGAGGGATTTCGTATCCCTATTCTAATAATAGGCACTAAATTTTTAATGCGGGTGGGCAGCATTTATCTTATAATTCATTTCCATAATTATTCGTGGTACCCACCCTACAATTGTTAATCATTTTAAAGAACTTGTCTCGTCAATGAGAAGTTTTGTAGGTAGACTGAATAACTTATATGTGTGTTAACCTTAGAGTCTTTCCTGCGATCTCATGAATCCAAAGGGTTCTTATATATGCTCGTTCACATATCATACAGTGTGAAAAATAGTAACTCTGGGTTAGACTATGTAGAATGTAATTCAGCTCGAGGGCTTCGGCTTGCCCTTAATTCACAATGACACCTCAACTAGCTGCTATACGCAATTTATAATTTGCCTATAAAAATATCAGCCAATCGATAAATTTATCAACCCATCACGCTTATCAGCCCGAGTTTCTTACGATATTCTTATATGACTTTTGTCACAAGTACGGTTTATCAGAAGATTTTATTATTCCTTCAGCTAAACAGCTCCTTCTGAATGTTAATGTCTAACAAGAACAGAAACTCCGTCTATATAGGTATCGAACCTCCCAAATCTTTTGTTGATAGGTATGCAATACACGAATCATATACATTACATAGATATTGGTAAGACATTTGTCAATAGGTACGCGATATCCTGCACTTTTTATTTTGATGCTTCTATTTAATAATAGTTAACCTTCCTGGAAGTTCTAGTCAATAGGTACGCGATACCCTGGACTTTTTATTTTCATCACTGTTGGAGGTGCACCACGATGCTTTCATAGTTAGCCTTCCTGGAAGTTGTTGTGAGTAGGTACGCGATACCCTGGAATTCATCGCTGGTGGAGGTACACCACCACGATGAATTCCTTTATCCAAACAAGCAACCCTTTCTGAAGCTTATGTAAACACATATTTATGTTGAATAAGACTCTTCATTCGAGAATAATGCTCATCACGTCCAAGACAATTTAAAGCTGAAAAATATTCGGTTCGCCCGAATTTTATATGTCATCGCAGCCGTGCGAGGGAGCGTAATAAACCCTGCGAGGGTTTTATTATATACTTGAAAGGAGATGACAATGCGCCAGCCATTGTAGCCTTGCGAGGGCGTTAAAACAACCCTGCGAGGGTTTTTATTCCTTGTCCAAGATAATCTAAAGCTGAAAAATATTCGGTGCGCCCGAATTTTATTTATGTCATCGCAGCCCTGCGAGGGTGCGTTATGAACCCTGCGAGGGTTTTATTATATATTTACTTGCAAGGAGATGACAATGCGCCAGCCATTGTAGCCCTGCGAGGGCGTTTAAACAACCCTGCGAGGGTTTTTATTCCTTGTCCAAGATAATCTAAAAATGAAAAATATTCGGTGCGCCCGAATTTTATTTATGTCATCGCAGCCCTGCGAGGGTGCGTTATGAACCCTGCGAGGGTTTTATTATATATTTGCAAGATGACAATGCGCCAGCCGTTGTAGTCCTGCGAGGGCGTTAAAACAACCCTGCGAGGGTTTTATTCCTTGTCCAAGATAATCTAAAACTGAAAAATATTCGGTGCGCCCGAATTTTATTTATGTCATCGCAGCCCTGCGAGGGTGCGTTATGAACCCTGCGAGGGTTTTATTATATACTTACAAGGAGATGACAATGCGCCAGCCATTGTAGCCCTGCGGGGGCGTTAAAACAACCCTGCGGGGGTTTTTATTCTTACAAGAATGCACGAGGTGTTTTGCTTAAAAATCAAGGTACTTAGCTCATATTGAAGAATAGGAACATAGAACATATCAGTATTTATCCTTGAAATGTATCTTGTCAATCGTGGACTTAAGAAACATGTTTATATTGCATTTTCTACACTTCTGTTTCGTACAAAAACAATAGGCAACGAAATATGTATCTACCCGCTCCTGAAAAAAAAAGTTACTTTCTTGCCAACCTAGATTAACACTCAGTGCCCTTGCAAAACCACCTGCTCTGTGCAATGGTTAGGCAGTGAATAGGTTAGACAACCTAGTAGATTAATCCACCCGACGACATTGGGTGTAGGCCACGTGTTATTTGCACAAGTGTGCAGATACACTCAACATATCATATTTTGTATATTCGCGTATAAATTACGGGCAGGTGACAACCAAACGTATCGTACATCGTACGCGTTGCCCACGTGGCTGCGTGGCCCAGAATAACCAAAACAACGATATTTTAAAGTACTCACGATGTTATTTCCATTACCATCCATTATTGACCTCCTTCTCCAGTTGTCTTTCAAGTCTCGTTTTCACGACATCGGTCAGAATTTTGCATATTATATCGTGTTTACATCCTTGCTAGAAAAATAAGTATTTTAGCACATAGCAACATATAACCTCAAAATAAATTCGAACGAATCGAACGGAAAAACCGTTAATATCTTACTTAGGAGTAATAGAAGCAAAATTATGTTACTGGCACATGGGATGCCAGGTAGTTGTAAAAAGCTTCGGCTTTTGTTATTAAAACAAATATAACCACGTGCTTTCGAGCACAAATAATAAGAAAAATGTCACGGTCTTAGTGCAAGGTAGTAAAAAGGCGTATGCTTTCGTACTAACCATGCGACATGTGTGCGACTCGTGAGTCTCCAACAAAATATAAATAGAATGGACTAATTAGTCCAAAAACAAATTACGAAACTTATTTCGCAAATTACCATTTTATTGAAAAAATGTGGGTATGTAGTGGTGTAGACAAAGAAAAATGTACTTACGCAGTAATGCAATTTTACACCAAACCTTTAGAATACTATGTGCACTTTGCAATAATCCTTGTATGCACTTTGAAATATTTTCTGGAATATTTCCTTAAAAGCGTGCTGCGTATTTGGTAGCACGTCTGTACTCGGCGGGAAACTAAACGCCAATGAAGAAAAACGATGTCGGCGCTTCAAGCGTACATCTGACGTAGCGGCCGGTGGCGGGAAGACACCGGATTGGCCAACTCCTCTTTGGACGAGGTTACTGATTGGCTAGTACTTTTTTACAGAAAGTCAAAGCCAATACTTATTTATATGGCGGGAAATGTTAGGCCTATCTCAGTTATATAAACGTTTACCAAGGTACAGTCAAATTAATAAAATGAATCTTACCTGTGGACCATCAACTGCGTCTTCCCCTGAGTTATTATACTCTTCTATGTTCCCTTCACTCTTGGCAACTTTCGCCTCTTTGACTTCCTTCTTCTTAGGCGTGACCTTGGTTTCAGACTTAACTACTACTGGTTTGACCTTTTTAACTTCTTGGACGATCTGTAACAAAGATTCAAAGATATTTATTGCGTCAAACATGGTGGTATAACTATAAAATAATAAATAAATATGTTGGACAATCCACACAGCACCATCTAGCCCAAACGTAAGCTGCTCTAAGCTTGTGTTATGGGCACTAGATAATTGATCTACTTAATACACTAAAGTCCAGTCGCGAAGGAGAAATAAATTCGTACATTGACCTGTTATACATGTCTCTGTCACTCCTCACACAAATATACTGCGTCATGCTCTCACATTCAATCTGTGCGAGCGGGATGCATTATATTTACGCGAGAGTGACAGAGACTGGTATAACAGGTCAATGTCCGAAATTCTTTCTGCTTCGCGACTGGACTTTATATACATAGATATATATTTTTTCTTATTAATAGAAAACACCTAGACAAACAGTACAAATTTCTACAGATCATGCACAAGTTTGTTCCGAGGCGGGAATCGAACCCGCAACCTCCTGCGTCGCATGCGGACCTTCGCCCACCGCGCCACATTGGTCGTCACGTCTAACTAATGCACTCATTTCTCACTATATGCTAGCATATAATAATAATTATAACAATTTGCTTTGACTTGGGGACGCTTCCGACTGGTATTGAAATGGATCACTTGAGCTACCTTTAGACTGTTTGCAACTGTCTGCAGTTAGCTCAATTTTAAATACTAGTTTGATTTTTTTCTATTCCTTGATCGTATGTAGGTGCTAGAAACATAATAGAAATCATTAAAAAAATATCTTCGGCTTAACTTAAAAATTATTTTCGGTCCATGGAGTTTTTTCAGTTTAAACTCAGGGGTGCCACCGCTTTCGTTTTCGGTGGTCGTTTTTTTACACCCTGTATAATATAGCATACTCAGTACTCACTTTAGCTGGTCGTTTAGACTGTTCTTTCGTCTTCTTTTGTATCGGCTGCACGTCAGCTGCGCTTACCTCGGGCGGGTCTTTCGGTGGTGTTAGGGATTCTGAAAAGAAGAGTTATTCGATTTAAATCACAATCGCCAATCCAGGAGGCGTTTTTAATTCATCGGGAAGCCCTTCGGATTCGATATCGGAAACTTTTGTCTATGATTGCTATTTTAAAAGAAAGTATTGGAAAACTTTTGAAATTTGAATTTGGATTCTCCAAACTAAGGAAAGTTTGGATATGAAATCAAAAATAGCGTTCTAAAGATCTGACGGAAATGGAATCGAATTCAAATGAAAACTTTTGCCATTTGAATTTGGTTCCTTAGTTTGGATATGAAATCGAAATAGCGTTCTAAAGATCTGACGGAAATGGAATCGAATTCGAATGAAAACTTTTGCCATTTGAATTTGGTTCCTTAGTTTGGATATGAAATCGAAATAGCTTTCTAAAGATCTGACGGAAATGGAATCGAATTCAAATGAAAACTTTTGCCATTTGAATTTGGATCCTTAGTTCCTTAGTTTGGATATGAAATCAAAAGAGCGTTCTAAAGATCTGCTAGAAAATGGAATACAAGAAAGTATACAAAGGTATAGCTTGGGGCTTGATGATGCTGTATGGATTGTCTAGCATTGTTTATTTAATTACTGAGACACTTTGAACACTATTTCAACTTGAATTGTCCAAGACGACCGATGTGCCACGGTGGGTGTTTAAGCTAGATGCACTAGATGGCGCTAGTAATGTTAAGTCTAGGACGTAAGCATTGTAGTACCTTTATTTCTAAGCGAGATGTCGCTAGTAAAAACAGCCCAGCGCTAAATCGCGCTGACGAGAACGCACGGGTTAAGATCGGGTCATTTCATTTCACTACATAGTATAAAACAAAGTCGCTTTTTCTGTCCCTATGTCCCTATATCATTATGTCCCTTTGACTGCTTAAATCTTTAAAACTACTCAACTGATTTTGATGCGCTTTTTTTAATAGATAGAGTGATTCAAGAGGAAGGTTTATATACTTATAATAAAACCGTCCGAAGTCGGGGCGGGTCGCTATTTTTTAATAAAATTCAGTCCACTCCGAGAGTTCAAGTTGTTTTATTACAAACACCTCACCAGTGCAGTGAAAGTAGGGGTCGGGCTCAACAGTGGGCGTAGGTCCGCCTGCGACGCAGGAGGTTGCGGGTTCGATTCCCGCCTCAGAACAAATTTGTGTGCATGCAGAAATTTGTTCGGTTGGTCTTGGTGGTTGGACTTGTAATGTATTGTATTAAGTATATCAGTCTTCAGTCTATCAGTACCCATAACACAAGCTCAGCTTAGCTTGGGGCTAGATGATACTGTGTGGACTGTCTGGAATTATTTATTTAAGTGATCCTCTTACAAAGTAATGTGTAAAGAAGTAGTACAACCAGGGTTTGAAATTATCAAGATAAATATCCTTCTTGATAATTATCAGACGTATGTAAACTTTTTAGTTCATATTTCTTGTATTTTGGCTATCCACCTATCAAAATTTACATTAGATGAATGAAATAAACACATGTAACAATCAAGGAAATCTCTTTAATTAATAATTTTGATTGAATTCGTGTTCTGATACACCAATACAATACGAAAAATGTAAGGGGCAATTTAAATATTTCCGATTATATTTATCAAAGATAATTATCAACATATATTTATCTTGATGGCGCTCATAAGGGGAGGCCTAGTCCAGCAGTGGACTAATATAGGATGATGATGATGATTTATCAAGATAATTATCGCTTTGAACCCTGATTACAACAAACCTTCTGTTTTAACTTCTTCCGTGGCCTCTGGTTTGGTTTCCGTGGCCTCGCTTTCTTCATCCGTTCTGCTTGCTTCCTGTTCTGTGCTCGGCGGATCTGAGCTTTCCTCGGCTTCGGCTTTTACTTCTGGAAATATAACATTATTTATTATTTTAACTTTATTAAACTTCCTTGGCATGTAACAAAAACTAGTACAAACGTTGGAAACTAATACAGATGCATTAAAAAAAGCTTATATTGGGTATAACAACCTGAACGTTTGAATTTTGGAAATTCCTTTGTTTAACGTAATTATATGATTTACAAAATATAAGCAACCGGCCCCGGCTTCGCACGGTTTTATTATAGGTATAAACCTTTCTTTTGAATCTATTCGCTCTACCTATAAAAAACTCGCATCAAAATCCGTTGCGAAGTTTAAAAAAAATTAAGCATACAAAGGAACATAGGGACAGAGAAAGAGACTTTGTTTTATACTATGTAGTGAAGTGGTGGGGCTAGTTTACCTCCTGTTTACGCCTTAATGTCTGAGACCGTCCTTTTAGAAGTGAGTTGATAAAGTAAACTTTATTAACAACGAAAATTACAATCAAGGAATAGAAAAAATTACAACTAGTATAAACAATTGAAACCATTGAGCTTTATGCAGACGGTTGCAAACAGTCTAAAGGTAGCTCAATTGATCCATGTCAATACCAGACGGAAGCGTTCCCAAGACACTGGCTGCATTACCACGCTGTTTGGCAATGTCAGTTGATAATGAGCATGGCTCTCACCTGTGGCGGGGGTGGTAGTGTTCGCAGCGTGGACTCTAGTGGGCACGAACTCTGCCGCGAGAGGGTTGAGCGTGGAGCGAGAGACTGCCTCCGAGAGGGAGAGACCTGGGTTTCCGTTACAGGTACTTGTGCTGTAACAAAAATATAAAATATCACTACAATAAATAATCTCTTTATTAACAACGAAAATTACAAGCAAGAAATAGAAAAATTACAACTATTATTTACAATTGAAACCATTGAGCTAACTGCAGACGGTTGCAAACGGTCTAAAGGTAGCTCAATTGATCTATGTCAATACCAGTCGGAAGCGTCCCCATCACTACATAGTATAAAACAAAGTCGCTTTCCACTGTCTGTCTACATGTTCCTATGCATGCTTAGATCTTTAAAAGTTTTTTATTTTAATTCCCGAAAGTCCAAACAGCGTCATCTAGCCCCAAGTTATTATAGTAAAAAGTAGTAGTTAAGTTGCTTAGATCTTTTAAAGTACCTAAGCAACTGATTTGGATGCGTCCTCTTGAAAACAGTAATTGTAAAAAAAAATATCTTCCCATCAGAATTCATAATCGTAATAAATGGATGGACCCAGAATCTTCTTTTTCTTTTATATCTATTTAACAATAACAGCAGTGCAATAATCTTGCGAGATTATTGCACTACTGTTATTGTCTTCTAACGCTTCCTAAAACACGTCCAATACGGCTGACTACACTTGAAAGTATGGTTGCCCTACCGAACAGTTTGCTGCACAAAATCGTATCGCAGAAATTCGAATCGCAAGTTCCTGCGATGCGGCATCGCATTGCAGTTTTGTGTGGGAGCCCTTATGGGTACTAGATGACTAATATACGTAATACTTACTATAACATAACATAAATCGATATTTTTAATTATACATAGTATACACCCAGAAAAAAATATTTGTCCCGGGGACAAATATTCGTTTGTCCCAAGGCGGGAATTGAGCCCGCAACCTCCTGCATCGCAGGAAGACCTTCACCCACCGCGCCACATCGGTCGTAACATTAGTAAAGGTCTCAACACACTGAAGCCGGAGGCGGAGCGGAGGCGAAGGCGTGCGAGTTGTATTCTATTGAATCATATGAAAGCCTACACACACACCGCAGGCGGTGGCGGCGCGGTGCCATAGGAAAAACCGGCACGCCTTCGCCTCCGCTCCGCCTCCGGCTTTAGGCTGTGTCCCCAGTAGGCAAACTGTGAGCAGCCGACTGAGTTTGCGGCGGCGTATCAGTTCAGTACGCCCTTCTATATATTTTAAATTGATTGTTCACAGTTTGCTAGTTTGCGCTAACTGTACGCAGTTTGCACGCAGTTTGCAGCGATACGTGCGCCGACTGTCTCAGTTAGCGGCCGACTCGCAGGTTCCAGTGCTTGCGATACGCACGCAAACTGATCTGAGTTTGTAGCTGTTCGCCACAAATTTGCAGCTCACTCAGTCGCCCGCTCACAGTTTGCCTACTGGGGACATAGCTTTACTGTGTGGAGACTTTAAGGAAGGATTAGTCAGTGTAATGTACTCACGTGGGAGCGTGCGGATCGCGGGGCGGTCGCGAGTGACGAACGCCGCGTCTCTCCCTCTGCTCGTCTTCAAGCATCGCTTCTATGCACTGCTCCATAAGAGCTTCCTCTTCAAGCTGCTGTATAACCTGGAAATATTCAAATAAAGTTCAGTTTCAGTTTATTTATTCTCATAACAAATTATTTTGTGTCTGAATATCACATATACATCTTTATTAACAACGAAAATTACAAGCAAGGAATAGAAAAATTACACCTAGTATTTACAATTGAAACCATTGAGCTAACTGCAGACGGTTGCAAACAGTCTAAAGGTAGCTCAATTGATCCATGTCAATACCAGTCGGAAGCGTCCCCAAGGCACTGGCTGCATTACCACGCTGTATGGCAATGCTGATGCGCTGAGCCAGATACTCACCAGCCCTCGGGTAACGCGTCGCATCGACCAGACGCTCAGATAATTTTTTAAAAACCCGGAGAGCCTCGGTACCCCACGAACCTAGGCTCTCGAATCCAAGGGGAGCAAACTAATTACATAATTAATAAAAAACATGTCAGGTACATAACTTAAAATAAGATGCCAAATAAAATTAGGTATAATTCACTTAACTAGTACAACACATAAATTGAAAAACACAGACATGACTAGCGTTAGATTTATGTAATTTACACCTTTACTGTCTCGGTTAGATGTGTTTGATCTCTGTCGGCATAATAATCGCAGGGCGCATCTAGTGAATATATATATGAGCGCCTAATCGTCTAATCAATGCGACGCATGACCCTCTAGCTGGGCCTCTACTCACTAAAACGAATGCGAAATATGCGGACCGAAACGCAACTTCTCCGAACATTCGGCACAAACCGTACTCTAGGACAACTTCGCATTTAACTTCGGCCATCGAATTTACTTTCGTTTCTTCGGAGTGAATGAAAACTGAGCACGCTAATTGGCTATGAGGCTTTTAGCCGAAATCCCTTTGCTTGACTGTGTAAAGCCATCTTTAAGGTTTAAGGTGATCCGAGTTCCATACGTTTGTATTTTCCCAAATATGAGCGATGTGGACATAATTTAACAAATAAATAACTGTTTTTGGCTTTGTTATTGGTCATTATTTGCGGCAAATTGTGTTTGATTCATGAAAACACTCGGTATAATTAGAAATAACGTGAAAATTTTAGGCCATTTTTATCAATGTGTGAGTGAACACGGATAATGTTGTACGCCCGCTTACTTGAACTTGTGAGTGTGACGGCGGCGACGGAATCGCCATCTCTGTGCTATCTAAAGAATCATCTAATAATACCATAGTCTACCGTTCTCAAAGGGTTTTTCCATCGTCCAAGTATTTATTCCCTTCTATTTTTGTTGCATGTCAAATAAGATCTAGGAAGCCTACGTGCCGTTCCCATGACAACAATAAATGACACTATGTAAACAGATAAAATGTTTGCTTATAGATACCAGTTTAGAGAGTTTTACGCTGGGGCCACACTACCTTACCGTCTACCGGGCTGTTACCGCAATAATTATGACATTAAATTACCGTTTAAATTACTGCATGAACTGGTGTGGTTACACTAGAGTTTACCTAGATATGTCAATAAATAAGGCGGTAAAAATATCACGTGCGTCGCCGCGCCGGTGAGCTCATATTGCACACTGGACAAACGGTAGTGGCCACAAACGCATTAATTACTGCGGTAATCTTCTTTGATGTGCGAAACAAGACCGCCGCCGGAGCTATTGCCTACCGCCATTTGCCATATTGATTGGCATTGTAAAATTATGGCCATAAATCGTGGTTACACCTAGGTGTTGTATAACTTATGGCAATAATTATCGGCATATCACGATAGTGTGGCCCCAGCATTAGACGTGTCAGAGTGTATGCAAAGCATTTCGCTCATTCATCAGCGACGACCGATGTGGCGCAGTGGGCGAAGGTCCGCCTGCGACCGGTTGCGGGTTCAATTCCCGTGTCGGAAAAAAATTGTGTACAATCTGCAGAAATTTGTTCCGTTGGTCTGGGTGTTTTCTATGTATTTAGAAAAAAAATATCTATCTATGTAATGTATTGTATTAAGTTTATCAGTCAACTAGTACCCATAATACAAGCTTTGCTCAACTTGGGGCTAGATGATGCTGTGTGGACTGTCCGGAATTATATATTTTTATTTATATTTTATTGACTAATCGTCACTTTTTACAGGAGCCAAAACAAAATTTTGAACATGATTTTTTTTGAAAAAATGTTTTTCTTTCATTCATCACATTCATCATTGTTTTCGTAATTTTTTGCTCTATTTTAAAATAATGGTCGCTGTTATATCTATCACCCAACTTGATAAAAACTACAAAAGCCCTTTTTGCATTCAAATTTTGAAGCAAAGTTAAGATAATAATCGCAATAAAAAGAAATAAATATTGAAATGAAATGTTTTCAAAAGAAGATATACTTTATGAGAAATAAAACATTTTCTAAATTTTTTGAAATGTGGCCGTTTTGCATTCAATGAGCGATTTGTAAAAATGCCTGAACATTAGCTGGCGTAAAGAGCTAAAATAAAATAAAAATCAGTTGGTGTTGATAGTACATAATTGTTTCATTTTATTTTTGTCATACCGTTAGAAACGAGGTCAGGACCCTTTGTGGGATGTACGCAGAACAGTCTACCAAAGTTTTATATTACAATAAAATAGACTTAGGAAGGCTTACAATAAGTAATTTATGACAAACATGAATTTGTTTGTACTAGGTCTATGACATTGTTCAAAACATAAAGAATAAAAATGTCAAAAATCAAAAATTTTGGTAGTGTTGAAGGGATTCGAGCCCGTACTAACGAGATGTATCAAAATTTTGTGGATATTTTATCATCAAAAAGCAAAAAGTAAATCAAATTTTCAGTGGTTTCGAACCCAGGTACGACTATACATCGTCGCACCCACCCGACTGTTCGAACCGCTAGTCCAACGTGACTTATTGAAATACGGTGAAAATTTGTATTACTTTTAATCTATTATAAGTGGTCGTAAAATCGGAGCTAAAATACCTAAGTACACAAAGAACAGAGTCAAAAAAAGTGGAGACTTCCTTACGCCAACAATTTTATTGTAATTTTATTATAATATTGGAACAACTTTCACAGTGAGTACATTTAAAATTAATGATTGTTATTGTGAACTCATTCAAATTATTTGTCAATTCCAATGATTTAACGAAATTAATAAATAGTGTGAAAAGTATTTTTTTTACCTATAATTTGTAAGATATTCCTTAGCTTATAAGCTAGTTTGTAAATAACATTACCCTCTGCGCCTTTTTACTTAAATTGTTCAAAACGATAAAAGAAAATTACCTCCAATTTTTTTTAAAATGTAAATAGAGCCTGTTTTTATTCTTAAAAAAAACAAGAGTCGAAAATTAGTTCGTTAACTAGTGGTTTTATTGAATTAATTTTAGATGTAATTTAGTTATGTCCCGAAAACGGAACTATTGGTCCGAAAAATATTTAGTCCTAAGGCGTCTCCAATTATCTCTGTTATTTTTCGAACAGTAGTTATTTTAGTTCCACTGAATTTATAGGGTTTGCCTGTGTGAGTGACTCGTAGCGGCCGATCACTCACACAGGCAAGATCTTTTTTTGTGTGAGTGACTCGTAGCGGCCGATCACTCACACAGGCAAAATCTTTTTTGCTCTTCCCAAATACAAGCTCCATAGATGCTTTCAACACTTGAAAAATTGCTTGGTACATAAAAAACAACATCCCATTTGCGGCAAATATATTACAATTAAACAATTATGCACAATTTAATAAGAAAATAGTGAAAAACTTCAACATAGAAAATCAGCGCCATCTTATAGCGGAGCTATGCTTAGTCCTGGACCAGAAACAACCTTAAAGTTGACATAACCTATGGAAAAAGTGGAATGACATTGTCAGAAATGACAGATCAACAGAAAAACGGAGTTGCTATGTACCTACCTATCTATCTACCTACCTGTTTGTTTTGTTTGTTATTTTTATGTTTTGTTGATCTATCTGCCATATTTCGGTCATAACTTGCCGACCGGTCCTTTGTGAATTTGTTCTTGCGTCAAAATATGACGTGCTGCACAGCATAACAACTGACAACAATCCGCGATTATTAGGATAGTCACAGAGACTTGACGAAGGGCTTTCTGCGGTCCACCGCCGATGGCCATCTACGAGGCCCTAATCACCACAGCTTGCACAGAGTAGCAGGTCGATTTGTTCCCTGTACCACGAGTTGAGCAAAGTATGTACCTTGCAGATATTATTATTTCGTTCTAGATGTTAATGTTGAATTTCATTTAAAATTTAATTACCTAATCATACTTTCAGGAAATACAAAAGCAGCAGGCGAACACGGCGGCGTTGTACTGTGCGTCTGTGCCCCAAAGCCTCACTGAGCTACTGCAGAAGCATGGTGAAGAAAAGATAGAGGTGCTGCGAGGGCTCAAAGAATGACTTACTTACCGCAGTTGTAAATTAACTTGTGGATTTAATCAATAGTACTTCTACCACATCCGTCAGACCCTATGAAGCATGGTGCTTTAGGTTAAAAACTAAAAATGGCCTGCTGGTTTGATTGGAAAATGCTTACCCTAACCGTAATACCGTATTAGTAAATATATAGTAGTAACCAATAGACAGTATTTAGCTATAATTTAATTTATGTACCAGAGTTCGATAGAAATCTTTATAAAACCTAAATTGTTTTAGTAAAGTATCTTATTATAAGTAAACTATATGTTGGTATGAGAATAATTTTTTTTAAATGTAAACCTACCTAACCTCTAAATGATTTTAAGGCCCGGAGCAGACCAGCAAGGTAGATTAAATGTATTGTTGGACATGAAAACCTAATCATATTGTGGGATGTGGATATTAATGAGGAAAGGAAGTTTTAGGTATAATGATTTATGATGATATGATAACAATGTGATAAATAGTTTGATTTTTTTAAAGTTGGTTTTGTTATAAATTGTTTTCATAATTTTAGCTTATATTTTACATAGTTAGAGTATCTTTATTAACAACAAAAATTACAAGCAAGGAAAAGAAAAATTAAAGAAAAGACTAGTATTTACAATTGAAACCATTTAGCTAACTGCAGACGGTTGCAAACAGTCTAAAGGTAGCTCAATTGTTCCATGTCAATACCAGCCGGAAGCATTACCACGCTGTATGACAATGCTGATGCGCTGAGCCAGATATAGATCATTGAATATGAATACAAGTTATAGAAAATGTTTAGCTAAATAATATTTGATAACTATCTATTGTTGATGTAATTTATTTACCTATGTGAATGTTATTATGTCACTATATGGTTACCCCTATATTCATAGTGGTCTGTTGTTTTGAAACAATTAGTAAGGAATTTCAGCAACATGTCAATGCAATTTCTCACTCTGAGTTATGTCAATAGAAGAAGATGGAGTGACTAATAGCGATAACATTGTTAATTATTGGGGTATTATGAATAAGGGTGTAAGTAAGTTTAAAGTTTGTTTATGTACTTACCTAATTTAATTATGACTATATATAAAGTGAGGAATAAGGACAGAACCATTATTAAAAAATAATGGTTTTCTTATGAACAGAGATAATTTATATTATTAATAGTTTTAGTTTATGTGATACAAATATTTATGTTTTGTGGATGGTTTTTCAATAAATGATTATTGAATAATAACTAATAATGGTTTTAATTTTATTTATCATATAATATAAGAATCAGGTAGTATAATGTAGCCAAGCACTTGTCTGGTTCATCAACTATGTAGGTAACTTATTTATTCTAAGCCGCTGTGCGACTAAGGTTGTCCTCATAGACCTTTGCAGAGCTGCCTGGGTGGATGACTGGTTTTCTGCAGCTCTTGGAGCAGGCCGCCTACTTTTCTCTTCTATATCTGCCTCCGAAAGTTCCATTTCAACCATATTTTCACTAAGGCACATAGGTATTGCCTATAATACAGCAGGCAATTGTCATTTTTCCTGCTGTTTCTGGTGAATGATGGAAGACTCGCACTTAATAGGCATCTAAAGTTCTAAAGCCCTTTCGTAGCCCGAGCTAGCTTTTTCTGTATTTTACAACTTTATTGTACTATATCAACATCAATGGTTTTTTTGTGCCTCGATACACCGCCGCGCCGCCGTGCCGTCTTCGGGAAATCTTTTGATCATGCATGAGAAATCTCCAGATCGAAAAGATACCTTGCCATTATAGTAGAACAAGGGCAAATTGAGAGTCCGAACTCGAACATATTGAATGTGGAAACTCTAAAAAATTGTCTAGGTCAATAAACTAAGAGAATGTAGAATGCAGAAATGAGATGAAGTACAAAACGAAAATTAAAACGATAGATAAGATGGTTTCGTTGCAATGTTCGTTTTATTTGGTTGAATTGACACATTTCTCGTTGTCAAGTTCATATTCACGTTTCGTTTTTAATGCTCCAAGAGTACCAAATACGACATCGATTGTCTAAATATGTTTCGTCCGTTCGTTCTTTCGTACGAAAGTAAAAACGAAGTCACCTAGAGTACCGATTTGCACGAAAACGAAAGCGAATCTTCGATTTTTGGCAGCCCGAGTAGACCCCCTGGTGAGTATCTGGCTCAGCGCATCAGCATTGTCACACAGCGTGATAATGCAGACAGTGTCTTGGGAACACACAGACTGGAATTGACATGGATCAATTGAGCTACCTGTAGACTGTTTGCAACCGTCTGCAGTTAGCTCAACTTTAACTAAGTGCAAAAACTAAACAATAGTGCTTTGCATCGTGCCATAAATGATTACATCAATGATGTTAGAGCTTGGCCAGATGTCGCTCAGTTCCACACCGACAATAGTATGTTATTATTTTTAAGGCAAACATGTATTAGACACATAAGTTATACACATGCTAGTGGTTTCTATTTCGCTTCTTCCACTAGTGGACAAAGAATTGAAGCGAATGGAAAATCAATTTTCACTTATTTCTTATATTATGTTGATAATTATGTAGGTACCTATAGTATTAAATTTGACTTGTCTCAGTGCTTATTTTGTAAGCCTAAAGAAATAAAGATATTGATTTACTGATTGCCTTTGTTAAAAAAAGCAAAAAATGTCTAAGTTATTGCAGGATTCGAACCCGGTATGCCTATTAGGGGGGTTAAGCGAACGATGTACGCCTCTGTACCTGTTTGTCAAATTCCTCTTCATTTTCCATCCACATGTAGTCTTCAAAGTCAGTCGGCTGGGGCGGCACCGCCGGCGCGAACTGAGGCGGGTAATACGCGCCTGCCATTACGTAGCCTAAAGACAACATTTTAATTAATTATTGTTTTTAATTGATGATGCTGTGTGGATTGTCCAGCATTGTTTAATTACTGAGGCACTGAACACTATTTCCACAACTTGAATTAGTGTCCAAGACGACCGATGTGGCACGGTGGGCGAAGGTCCGCCTACGACGCAGAGGGTTGCGGGTTCGATTGCCGCCTCGGAACAAATTTGTGTACGATCTGCAGAAATTTATTGTTATGTATAATAAAAATATCTATCTATGTAATGTATTGTATTAAGTATATCAGTCATCTAGTACCCATAACACAAGCTCTGCTTAGCTTGGGGCTATATGATGCTGTGTGGATTGTCCAGCTTTATAAGATTTTGAATAGTCAATGTAAATAATGCCAATTTTAACACCCTGAGAAGACCAAGCCCAATCAAATGATGATGTTAAAGACTTGCCTACCGCAATGTTTGAAAACGAAAGTTTTCAATCAGTGCGTCCCCGTAATGACCTACGGAGCTGAGACGTGGACACTCAGGGTAGGACTGGTTCACCAGTTCAAAGTCGCTCAGCGAGCTATGGAAAGAGCTATGTGAGGAGTTTCTCTGAAGGATAGGATACGTAATGAATACATCCGACAGAGAACCAAAGTTATCGACATAGCTCAAAGAATTAGCAAGCTGAAGAGGCAGTGGGCCGGCCATATCGCGAAAAGAACCGACAACCATTGGGGTAAACGTGTTCTTGAGTGGACACCGCTACTTGGCAAACAGTGTGTCCTACACTCCGGCCAGGAGGGATGACGATCTGCGAAAGACTGCAGGCAGATGCTGGATGCGTCAAGCTGAAGACAGGGCGCTATGGCGCTCATTAGGGGAGGCCTATGTCCAGCAGCGGACTAATTTGGGCTGATGGATGTAAAAGACTTACCACCAGGCATATGTCTTGGTATATGTACAGGGTAAACTGGACGTACGCCTGCGTCGCCGCTTCCCACCACGCCTCCGCCAACGCCGTTGTCTATGACCACTCCGTTAGGCTGCAAGTACATTGTCTATGGTTAACTTAGTTTGGCTGCGTCACGGAGCATTGTGGAGGTTGATGGAAAGAGGTCTAATGTTTTACGTTTTATTCCTTAGGTCTTCACTCTACTAATATTATAAACGCGAAAGTTTGTAAGTCTGGATGGATGGATGAATGTGAGTTACTCTTTCACGCAAAAACTACTGAACGAATATGGATAAATCCATACTTACAAACCTTCAGGTTTATAATATTAGTAGGATATTATTTTGACAATTATGTGCCTACACTTTAAAATTTGACTTGTCTGTACAGCGATTCAAAAACAAAAGAATTCCCAAAATTCCAACGTTCAGTTTTTTATACCAGTTTTTTATTAGTCCATTGAAAAGTTACATTTGGGGTTGCGTTTTTTAGAGGACGCAATTTTATTTTTTTGATGTGTAGGGGGGGTCAGTGTAAAGCTAAAACCAAGTTTGTGGGGTCGCCACCCTTGTCCCACGGCCGCCATCTTGAAAATAGGGGTTGAAATGGTTTTTGCGATATATCTCTTAAACTATTTATTTGATAAAAAAAAATCTTTAACATTTTTTGTTGCAAATTAAATTCTCTACAACTTTAGCCCAGTAACTTTTTGTCGTAGAACTAAAAATAAAAAAGATATAAGCGAAAATCAAAAAAAAGTCCCATCTCTCCTTATCTCTCGATATGATTTCTTCTCTTTTACTGTACAAGCTACTCCTCTATGATATGCTCTTCCCCTGGACATCAGACGTGCGCAAACACTTACTACTTTTAAAAAACTGCTTCACCAACATTATTTATCAATGTAACGTTAGATGTTTATGTAAGTTTATTATAATATTGGTAGGTTATATCTTATGTATTTAATTTCTTTTCTCTATGTAGATATATTGTAACTGCCACCGTCTATATTGTTCTTTTATATCCAGTCCATCCAAAGGTTGCCTGGAAGAGATCGCTTTTAGCGATAAGGCCGCCCTTTATACTTAGTCTTAGTTTGTAGTATTTTATGTATTATTCTCTTTATTTGTGTGGTAGGTTCAAGTATAATAAAGAGTTTTCATTCATTCATTCGTGTCTAAAATCATTCGAAATCGTCTTCACAATTAAAAACAGAATAAAATACATCCGCACGTGGAGAAATATATGTAGCACAACTAAAAGACATAGGTTAAACGACAACTTCAACACAATGTTATGAGCTATTCTTACAATAACAGAGGTTAGGAATAATATAACAATTTTCGCTTATAACTTTTTTATTTTTAGTTCTACGACAAAAAGTTACTGGATTAAATTTGTAGAAAATTTAATTTGCAACAAAAAATGTTAGTAATTTTTTTTTATCAAATAAATAGTTTAAGAGATATATCGTAAAAACCATTTCATCCCCTATTTTCAAGATGGCGGCCGTGGGACAAGGGTGGCGACCCCACAAACTTGGTTTTAGCTTTACACTGACCCCCCCTACACATCAAAAAAATAAAATTGCGTCCTCTAAAAAACGCAAGGTAAGGCCTAAAAAATGTAACATTTCAATGGACTATATAACATAAGCTTTTTTTAATGCATCTGTAGTAATTTTATTTTGTCTAGTTTAGAATCGATACCTACGATGCTCTTGGTGTCCACCAAACTCTGTTTTCGTATCTCTTCCTAAAATAGACGCTACCTGCTAAAGCTGCATGCGCCTTAGGCCCAGAACACACGGTGAAACGCAAATGCAACGAAACTGCAACTACTAGTTACTTTTGAGTTGCATTTAAGTTTCACGCGACCAGTTTGAAACCGGTTTGAAACGCGTTGCAAATCAGTCGCATTGAAACCGGCGAGCAGGAAACTCTCGTTGCGTTTCGTTTTTGACTTGGCGTCTTTTTTTTACAAAATGGCTGATGACGAACAAAACAACATTATACTTGTGTAAGAAGTGGAAAAATATCCTTGCTTGTATAATATGACACTATCAAGCTACTCTACACCACAAACATACGACAGTTGATATTATTTTCTATGTAGGGATGTATCAACATAGTTCTCATTTTGCGCCTTCTTTGTCGAAGATACATATACCTACATAACCACAATTTCTTCGTCACTTGAAGAACTCTTTATGCAAACGTCTTTTCTCAACGAAAACCGAAATGATTGTGTTTGCAGCGTGTGTGGAAAATGGTTGGAACTGATTTCAAATCAATAATTTCAAAAGAGTTTCGTTGCATTTGCGTTTCACCGTGTGTTCTGGGCCTTAGTAGGAACTCAGCCTTAGGGTTTCGAACCCGTACGATGCCCTAACAATGGCTTAACATTCATGCGTACAATACACAAGTGATAACAAATACTTGGAAAGCAGGCAAGGTGATGAGGAATTTGTCCTTATCATGTCAAGTACCAAGTACCTTTATAAATGCTTACTTTTTAAAGTGCTCGATTAATTAATTTAACCGAGTATTTTTTATTAACAACGAAAATTACAAGAAAGGAATAGAAAAATGACAACTAGTATTTACAATTGAAACCATTGAGCTAACTGCAGACGGTTGCAAACAGTCTAAAGGTAGCTCAATTGATCCATGTCAATACTAGTCGGAAGCGTCTCCAAGACACTGGCTGCATTACCACGCTGTATGGCAATGCTTATGCGCTGAGCCAGATATTCACCAGCTCTCGGGTCACGCGTCGCATCGACCAGACGCTCAGATATTTTTTTAAAAACCCGGAGAGCCTCGGTACCCCACGGACCTAGGGTCTCGACTTGGGGAGCAAATGCGTAGATTCTGTCGAGACCTGCATATTTGCGCCTCTTGAGATCCTCGGCCAGATCTGTAGTATTGTACTTTTGTTTTAAACTAGTACAATGCCCACGGCTTCGCACGCATTGTTTCTATGGAAATGTTTCAAGGCTTTTTTCTATGGGAACTGATTTATGTTACGATCGGTTTAGTAGTTGTTTTTGTCTGAAAAAGGAAGAAACATCCGAACAAACAAACTTTCGCGTTTATAATACATATTTGTAACCTTTGTATATAATGTAATAATGTATTCGACATAGAACTAGCTTGCACCCCTGGCTTGCCTCTCGTGGTATGAGTATATAATGCAGCTCTGGTATATAATAATTTCGCTATTCTATGCAATTGATGAGTCATTTAAGAAATAATTTTAAATCATCTCGCTGTGAAATGTTACTTAAAATTTAAACAAACAATCTTTATCTATTAACATGAGTTGGACTTTAGGATGTGTTATCTATCGGTAACTAAGAAAACTAAGAAAGTAACTAAACAGTTATTAAAACAGTACAGTAATCACTACATAGTATAAAACAAAGTCGCTTTCTCTGTCCCTATGTCCTTATGTCTTTATGTCCCTTTGAATGCTTAAATCTTTAAAACTAGGCACCGGATTTTGATGCGGTTTTTTTTAATAGATAGAGTGATTCAAGAGGAAGGTTTATATACTTACAATAAACCCGTGCGAAGCCGGGGCGGGTCGCTAGTTTCTTATAAGTCCATGTATTAAACGAAATCTGCGGTCACTCAGGCAGGAGGTTGCGAGTTCGATTCCTGCCTCGTGACAATGTTTGTTCAAGGGTAGTTATCTAATACCCATAAATAATAAATAATAAAAGTATTGGTATTCCCCAATACTTGAAGAACAAGTTATAAAAAAGTTTATCATGGTTTATTGCAAAATATTCACAATTCACCCGCCCCGGCTTCGCACGGTTTTATTATACATATGTATAAACCTTCCTCTATTAAAAAAAAACCGCATCAATATCCATTTGCATAGTTTTAAAGATTTAAGCATAGTTACATAAATAATTAATAAATAATTTAAAATTAATTTAATTATAAAACTCTATAGGGTCTTCTCGTCTTTTAAAAAAAAATTAACTTTTTAATTAAAAAATTAAAGGACAGAGAAAGCGACTTTCTTTTATACGATATAGTGATTGTTATTACAATAATATTTTTAACTGTATTTAATGACGTGTCCAAGAGTCGTGTCTAAAGGGAATAAAGCACTTTGAATTAGATTTTTTGATTTTATGTGTATTTATTTGTGTGCATTATTGAGTATTTGTATTGTATTTACCTGCCACTGGCCATTCTCCTCGTTCCCGTAGTACGCTCCAACGTTAGCCGAAGTCTCAGGTATCTTCATTGTTTCACAATTTACCAAAAACTTTAAACAACTATCCATAAACTAAAATTTTAAAAACAAAACATGTATTTATATATATTTTAAGCTGTCAACAACTGGCACAAAATATTTTTCTTTGAAGTTCTTTTCAGTGTTCAATTCAATTTAGTTTTTTTGAGTTCTAAAATTAAATATGTAAAGAGTTTTGTTTAGGCACTAGTAAGATAAGTTTCACTTTATCTATTTGTCTTGCTATAGTCATTGCTGATGTGCTGCACCACTGAAAACAAGAAAAAACTATATTAGTTATCATTTTCCATGCATGCTTACTATTATGCGACCCGCCCCAGCTTCGCATGGTTTTATTATATGTATAAACCTTAACTTGAATCACTCTATCTATTATAAAAAAAAGCATCAAAATCCGTAGCGTAGCTTTAAAGATTTAAGCAGTCAAAGGGAAATAGGGACAGAAAAAGTGACTTTGTATACTATGTAGTGATATCTACTGTATTGTTTTTCTATGTATGATAAAAATATCTAGCTATGTATTGTATTAAGTATATCAGTCATCTAGTACCCATAACACAGCGACGACGAAACAGCTGCCCACGTAGTCCTGGAATGCAAGGGAATAACAGCACAACAAACAGAAATCCTCAACTTGCCGAGGTCACTCCGCGAAGCCTGTGAAGATCCCAGGAAGATTCTGGGCTTCTGGACGGAGTTGGGCTGGCTATGCTAGCAAAACCCACGCATAATGGACCGATTAGAGTCTAAATGCGGATATAGGAGTACACCAACCATAACCATAACCATAACCATAACCCATAACACAAGCTCTGCTTAGCTTGGGGCTAGATGATGCTGTGTGGACTGTCCGGAATTATTTATTATTATTGTTTATACGTTTGACGAGTCGTGGTCTCCACTGAAGGACACCTTTACCCCAACAGTAGTCGGTGTTTCACGAAATATGGCCTCTATAAATCTAAGAATATCACAAAACTTTTTTTCGTGTGTTTCTTATATTCTCTCACCTCACCAAACTCAAAAATTTCCTACCTTGGCTTCCTATACTACACCTTAACATTCAGGGTTCCCTATCATTCCTTTTGTCACAGTTACTTACTTCTTTATACTTTTATTAGATAATGAACCATACAAGTGCATCACACAGGGTGTTGCAGGACAAAAATTTGCAGGTTTTCACTTGATTAATGGGACGGAAAATATTACAGCTCAGGACACAGAATCTAAAATATACCACTGGCCTATCATCATCATCAACCTATATTAGTCCACTGCTGAGTGCTGGACATAGGCCTCCCCCAATGAGCGCCATAGCCCCTGTCTTCAGCTTGACGCATCCAGCATCTGCCAGCAGTCTTTCGCAGATCGTCATCCCACCTGGCCGGAGGGCGTCCTACGCTACGTTTACAGAGTCGCGGTCTCCACTCAAGAACACGTTTACCCCAATGGTTGTCGGTTCTTCGCGAGATATGGCCGGCCCATTGCTACTTCAGCTTGCTAATTCTTTGAGCTATGTCGATAACTTTGGTTCTCTGTCGGATGTATTTGTTACGAATTCTATCCTTCAGAGAGACTCCGAGCACTGGCCTATACCAGTAATAGATTATATTAAAATTTATTTAGTTTATAGTGTGTAGTATATTTTTATGCATAAGTATTTCATTTATATTAAAATGTACATAACCACACAGATTGTCTTGTTTTGTAGTTCTCTGTGCACAATGTATTATACCTATTTTAACTAAGCATTTATTAGATAGGTATAAGATTTTAATCACTTAGTTTAATATTGCAATGAGCAAAAAGAATATTTTCTGATTGATTTCTGTGTGGTCTTGGGAGTTATTTGCATGTATGTTTTCGTTGCTAGACAACAGCTATCTATAATGATTATAATGTATGTTATTCTAAACACCCAACAAACTTTTAGTGGGAAATGATAGGAAATCACCTATGAATTCATTCTAATAGGAAACCTATAAGACATTTCATTAATTAAGAGCGCATACTTGGCCATGGAACAACTTTGGACGTAAACATTCTGTATTGCATCAAAATTTGTATGTCAACAAAAGAAAGGTGTCCTGATTTGCGTATAATTTATGCAACTTTCCATTTTACGCTAGAAAAAAGGGAAAAAAACTTACACGTATGCGCTTGTTTACGACTTTGGGCGGCAAAGAAGCATGAAACTTTTTTGAAATTAGAACTAGAAAATAGTGCATTCAGCCAAACCAAAAATAGATCAACCCAGAAACCAAAATACTTTTGTCACAATTGACTTCAATCTACCAACGACTCGTAGCGAATCAGAGTACAAAGTCGACGGCAAATTGCACAAAGTAGATATGCGTAAAATAAGAAAAAATCTAACTATTACAACACGTGTATCCATGCTACGTAGGAATATTATTGGGAATTATACTCACTGGGTATTTGCACTTTTAGTGCTCCTCACAGCATTTGGATACGACTTTGAGGAGTCTCAACCACTGTAGGTAATTTTAATGCACAACTATCTCGTGTTTTATCACTTTAACCTATAATTTCACCAATTTTCACACACAAGACCAACAACCAGCAATCGTGGCGCAAATGGCGACCGACGAGAACTTAGTCGCAATCGGTGATTGGATCGCAACGAAACGCAGAATAAACAACTTCGTGACAGTAATTTACCGGCTTTTTTGAGAATAAAGGAAATCACGAAATTCACAAGAAACAATAAAATTGACGAGAAAATATTACCTTTTTATGAGACAATCATACTCTTGTAAATTTAGTTCAGCCAAACAAAATGCCAAAGTGTGACATTTTAATTTATTTTTCGAATTGTTATTTCTTTGAAAGTAGCTTGGTCTTTTTGTCTTTGAATTTTGGATCTCTTTTTACCTGATTCAACTTTTTTGAAATATTCGAGTTTGCGAGTCGATTTTCCTTTTATTGATAGTTTTGAAATTTTTGTTGTCGCAAAAATAGAAGAAATAGGTAGGTAGGTACGTAAACAAAATGATCGTTTTTTTAGGTTGGCCGCCTTTGAGGGGGTTCGGTGAAGTAACTAACCAGTAGGGAAGGGACCACCGACCGAGCCCCACCCGCGCACGAAATAAATGTAGTTAACCTTTTAATTCCCAAAATATATAAAAAAATCTAACTTCTAAGCCCATTTTTGCGGCAATCGGAACCACTTCATTATAAAACTTTAATTATTCTACAATCATTTATATTTTCTCTTTATCCCTCTCTAACGATTCTCTAACGATGAGCATTATCAAAAGATTATAATAATGAAGGCGGGCGGCTAAATACTAATGAAGTGAAAAAACGAAATTTACTAACGCGTATCCTTATCGTAAGAAAAAACATGGGCTCTAATTCCTCCGTCCAGTCTACGCCATATTATTTAGCCAAATTCTGATTTCTGATTGTCGGAGGCTGAGGCTGAGGTCGTAAATAACGTTAATTCCTTGGATGGATTCTTGCCTAATCGCACCGCAATATACTCAGTGCGTGGAATAGCACCGACCAATTTCCGTGGAAATAGTCAGGTGTGAATTTCGTACTTTGGTACTTGTGCCGTTTTGTTTGTGGGTCTGTGATTGTTTGTTTTGTTGCAAACCCATAATTTGTTGTTGAAAAACTAACAAATACGAGACGACTTACAATATTTTTTAAGGTTTTGAACGATGTCGATATCTGTATGTCGAGTGTGCCTAGCTAGTGATGTTAAAAAGCTACGGATTGACGATAAGAAATCTTTGGAATTATTTGAGAAGCTAACAAATTCTAAGGTTAACGCACTGTCTATTAAGCACTACCAACAACTTATTTACCATAATCCCTGAACATAAACACCGCTGCGCTGTGCCAGTTTCGCATCAGTCTAAGGGGTCTTCCATTCATTTTGTTTTATTTATTTATTGTGGAAACCCAACAAAATAAAAACAAACATGAAAACAAATTGAACTTATAATCTATGTGTTTCCTTACTAAAAGGAATTCCAGCATGCTACTACAACAGCTAGCAACTAGCAAATTCAGGTAACTAAATAAATTAAAAACATTCATCCTGCGCGGAAAAAAACATGAAATTTCACTAGTGTAGTAATCTATTTTATTCTTGTTCATATTTTTATTGAACAAGAGTCAATTTTCAGATTTATATTGTATACCTACCTAAAGTTGCATCATGCATTTGATAAATTATTTTATTTAGAAATAATGTCAGAGAATATTAATCTAGCACGATTAAAAATAATTTATGATTAGTCATTAAATAACCCGCCCCTGACCATTCCCGGCGCAAAGGTGCCCATAATGCTTGCAGCATTACCTCGCTGAATAGCGATGGCAATCCTTTGCACCAAGAATGAACCGGAGCGGGAGTCACCTGTCACATCATTAAGTTGCATTGATTTGCATTTGATTAATTGATGACCCTTAATAGACTGATTTGAAACTGGCAGCTTTGCGTCACTAATAGTCCGGCAACCAATCATCAAGTGTTTCTTTACTACTAATACCAAAAGTTTTACCAAAAAATACTGCTGGTCACTGCCAATGGCTTCGCATTGTTTTTATAGAAATAGGGAATCTGTTCCATGGGAACTGATTTATGGGAAAAATAGCTTTTGTTTTATCCCAGGCCTGGAACTAACTGTATGTAATTTCAACAATCAGTTATTATGCTATTAAGCTGATCTTGGTTGAGATCATTATATTACATCCTTTTTCGCAAAATAAATGAATAATAATAAATAAATATATAAATGATTCCGGACAGTCCACACAGCATCATCTAGCCCCAAGCTAAGCAGAGCTTGTGTTATGGGTACCTACTAGATGAATATGAATTACTAGCAACCTTTCGCATTTGTAATATCAGTGTGTCTACGGGCTGGCGGGCTAAGCATCCCGATGGTGACAAATAATTATATCAGTTGTATTATATAGTATCTATAACACAAGTTCAAGTTCTGTTTATTTTGCAGCAAGATTATTCTGTGTGGATTGTCCAGCATTATTTCACTTCATTGTGTTCATTACAGATCTTAGATGAGGATGGGATTCCAACAAACCTGTGTTATATTTGCCACTGGCATTTTCAAAAGTGCCGCAGATTCTCAATCAAGGCTCGCAAATCAGAAGAGATTCTAAGAAACATGATCTCCAAAGAATCAAAGGTATTAGTTAATACATAGTAGGTAAAGTCAGCTTTTTTCTAGCTACAGCGGCTGGTGTTTAAACCAAAAACTAGCTTGTTCCTTTATAGGTAACTAACGACCTGCCCCGGCTTCGCACGGTTTTATTATATGTATAAACCTTCCTCTTGAATCACTCTATCTATTAAAAAAAACCGCATCAAAATCCGTTGCCTAGTTTTAAAGATTTAAACATACAGGGACATAGGGACAGAGAAAGTGACTTTGTTTTATACTATGTAGTGATGAGATAACAAATAAGCCCATTTAGTTTGTTAACATTCTAAATTAATCAAAGCGCAATTACCACACTCATTCTGTCCAATAATTCAATCATACCTATCAGACAGAATATTCCAAGTAAAGCATGGAGAATTAAATTCAACCTTCTACGATATCAGAGCAGGAGTACCACAAGGCTCAGTCCTGGGACCAGTACTCTATAATATCTACACAGCAGACCTACAAGAATCCTCAACCGCGGTCACCGCCACGTTTGCCGATGATACTGCAATATTGTCCTTCGACACCTCCCCGTCTAACGCTTCTAACACTCTCCAGGACTATCTGAGGCAAACTGAACGGTGGCTACACAAATGGCGAATCCGAACAAGCGTGGCTAAATCAACCCAAATCACCTTTACCTTAAGAAAGGGCAACTGTCCACCAGTTAAGCTTGGCGGTGAGGAGCCACATAGAAACACCGTCCGAAGTACCTTGGATTCACCCTAGATAGAAGACTGACTTGGAAAGACCATGTCAAGGTCAAAAGATCAGAGTTGGACACCAGGTTTAAGAGCCTTTACTGGCTACTTGGGCCCCAATCTCGTCTATCGATAGAGAACAAACGACTAGTGTACAACTCGATTCTGAAACCTGTATGGACCTACGGCGCGCAGATCTGGAGTACAACCAGCAAATCAAACCTCGCCATCATCCAGCGAGCACAAAACAAAATTCTACGTTCCCTAACCAACTCCACCTGGTTCACTACTAACAAGGAGATACATGACTACCTGGAGGTCCCTACGGTTGAAGAAGAAATAAAATCACTAAGCGGTCGATACTGCGACCGCCTGAAGCACCATTCCAATCCACTAGCAAGAGCTCTTGTAGACAACCCAATCAAAACGAAGCGGTTGAAAAGGAGCCATGTTCTCGGCAACGACGTTCTCGACCCACTACTAGAAGGAAGAAGGACTAATGAGTCCTAATCCTAAACGACAGAAGCGCACTCAACACATTCGCCTATAGTCTGAGGGACTGATTGCGGATGAAAAAAAAACATTCTAAATCCAAAGAAAGGGTTTGCATATTAATGCACTTGATAAGCTGACCTACCCATCTTGATTGTTTGAATTTATAGAACCTATCTATGGTACCCCTGTTTTTATGAGGTGTTGGTACTGTTTCAACATAATAAAAATATTTATTTTATAGTGCGTATTCTTAGCCATGTTGAAACAAATTCATTTAAGCCCACATAATGTTACAATGGATCAAAAATGTAGTTTTATACATTTCTTTATGGGTTTTAATCTTCAATTAAACTAAGGCTTGTTTTCTTTACAGATTGTACAAGAATCTTTAACTGCACTTCAGTTGGAGCTCAAGCCATATCTGTCTATGTCTCACATCCGTAACATTTCTATCCTTGACTCTGATGACTTATATGATGACGATTTTACTTCTACCCTTGTGGACAATCTGCAGGAATATAATGATAACTTTATACCAATAAAAGTTGAACAAGAAATCAAGGAAGAAGTTATCAAAGAAGAAATATTTTTCAAAACCGAGCCTGTTGAAGAGGGCTCTAAAATCAAAACTGATTATTACTGTAATAAGTGCAGCAAAAGCTTTAAAAGCCAGAAGTATCTAAAATCTCATATTTTAACACATGCTGGGAAGCCATATAAATGTGATTGGTGTAGGAAACAATTTAACCAGAAGTCATATTTCAAAACGCATATGAGAATTCATAAGGAAGGAAAATCCTACACTTGCGCATCATGCAATAAATCGTTTCACCGAAAATCAAACTTGTCAAAGCATATGCTAACACATTCAGAAAAGTCATACATCTGCGATAGATGCAGTAAAAAGTTTAAACAGAAAAGCCATTTAAAAGTTCACATGCGAATTCACACAGGCGAAAAGTCATATGCTTGCGAAATTTGCGGGAAATTTTTCAATCAAATAGCAAACCTGAACAAGCATATGGGTATCCACACAGGTGTAAAACCATTTTCCTGTGAGGTATGCGCCAAAACCTTCTTACAGAGAGCCCAACTCAAAGCGCATATGCGAACTCACACCGGGCAAAAGCCATATGCCTGTGACAAATGCAATATGGCATTCAGCCACGCTAACACGTTGCGAAAACACATTCGCCTTCATACAGAAGTTAAACCATTCCCTTGTAATAAATGTTTTGTATCTTTCTCTGAAGAGTTCAGCTTGGTCGAACATATGAGAATTCACACAATGGAAAGACCATTTGTCTGCAATAAATGTCCGAAGACATTTACTGATGCAAGGAATTTGAAGAGGCATGAGATGCAAGTGCATTGTACAGAAAGGCAGCATACTTGCAGTAAATGCGGAAAGAGTTTCAAAAGATCGCAACATTTGAAGAAGCATATGCTTTCCACATTTTGTAGAGGACCGGATTTTTTGAATGGAGGGTTGATTATTTGAAATAATATTGAGCAATTATAATTGGCTAGTTCATCCTTAAAAGGTATTAGTTTATTCGAAAAATGGTATCCAAATTGAAGACTACAAATAGGACATGGATGACAAGACAATGTTTTGCAGATATTTTCAGCGTTCCTCAAGAAATGAAACAAAAAAAAGCAAAAACCATTTTGTATGAATCTTAAACATGGGTTCATAGGAAATTGTTGGAAAACCTTACCGCTACAATTAATATCTGTAGACAGTAGAATATGTTGTCCAGGTAAAAATATTTGAATATCCAACAGGACGGGAATTGGACACAGGTTAGCGCGACCAGGAATTATTAACCTTTTTGTGATGAAGGACCATTTGACTTACTGGCTTGTTGCAGACCGTATGGCCAAATGCTTATCGAATTATTATTTAACATTTGCTGTCTTTTCTGTTGTTACTTGTTACTGCTATAAATGGATAAAATAAATAAATCAACTTTATACATTTTATTTTATTGATCAGTTTCAGATAAAATATAAATTTTATTTAAATCAATTTATAAACATTATTCAATTAATCAACTTTTGTATATTATTTAAATCAACTTATTAACACTTGCCATACAAATGGTTAGGCCATTTGCTATGAATATTGTTTCGCTGACATAACTGGCTACTTGTAGAAAGATAAAACTAAATTTCGCGCTGCCCTTCACCAAACACACTTACTCACCCCTGAAAAGGTTGATTTCCTCCGTCCACGTTCCACCCAAGGTCTCCACACACTGAAACCGGAGGCGAAGGCGTGCGAGTTGTATCCTATTGAATCGTATGAAAGACTACACATACACCGGAGGCGGTGGCGGCGGTGCGGTGCCCTAGGAAAAACCGGCACGCATTCGCCTCCGCTCCGCCTCCGGCTTCTATGTGTGGAGTCCTTAGTTGATTGACAAGTAGTTGTAGAGTGCATATTTTAATTATTAAAACAATATATCTAAGTTTCAAGTTTATGATTGTTTCAATTTTATATTATTTTCTACGGGTTTACGTTATATAAAATAACCTCAGAGATAATAATACGTCTCACGAATTTCATAGGATATGAAAACGTGGTAGTAGTACCGATGAATAGATATAGCCCTTTTTTCTGAAATTGCCAGAAACAGCGGTAAAATAGACGTAACCTTATCACATAAACACAAACAAGTCTACTCGATCAAGATTTGTTTTACTTACAAAAAGAATATTTTAATTGTGTTAATTTAATGTGAGATAACTGAATAACAGACTAAACTAACTTTCAGATCAAAACAAACAGATTTCGGGATTCGTCGAGTATCGATTGTAGCAAAGCAATCATAAAAACCAGTAAAAGAGCTGGTGAAATGGAAGAAACCGGTAAAGATATTCGTCTTCACATGTAATTTATAAGGAATAGAACTGCCGTAACTTAAGTATACCACATACCCGGAGTATGAGCCATGCTCTTTAAATAACGCAATAAGAGTAGAACTGCCCGTGACTTAAATATGCCACATACCCGGAGTATGCTCTTTCAACGACGCAATGTTGCGTATAGCGATACTGTATAATGGCAGAATGGGAAGAAATGGTTAACTCACTGTATTATCTCTTGCCTTATAAAGCCCCAACCACCTAGCTTAACATACCAACCAAGTGTCCTATATATTTATTTATAAGTTAAATAATTCATTTTGATTTAATATATTGTTTTATGGCGCTCATTGCGGGAGGCCTATGTCCAGCTGTGGACTAATATAGGTTGATGATGATGATTGTTTTAAGTATATCAGTCATCTCGTACCTATAGGGCGCTCCACATTCACACGAGACGTTCACACAAGAATCTCCGGAGAATCTTCGCGAGAACTGTAGCGCGAACTTCTTTGGGTACACATTCTCACAAACTTCTCAAATAGTTCTCGCTACAGTTCTCGCGCTCAATGACGATGACCCGCGCTACTAAGAAACATGCGAGTGTGGAGTCAATACACGTTCTCGCCTGTTCTCACGTTCTCGCGCTCCTTTGTCTCGCGCCAAAAAACCGACAAAAAGTGGAGAACAGCCCGAGAACAAGGCGAGAACGTGAGACGAATACGCGAATCGCTTCCACATTCACGCTTCTCGCCTGTTTCACGCGTTCTCGCGAAGTTCTTGTGTGAATGTGGAGCGCCTATTCAACACAAGCTCTGCTTAGCTTGGGGCTAGATGATGCTGTGTGGATTGTCTGGCCTTTTTCATTTATTTCCACAATTGAAACTTTTTACACATTAACTGCCACAAAATAAAAACCTTAATGAATAAATTTGATAAATGTTTACGAGAAACAATAAAATGTACCGCCATTACTAAATTCAACACTGTGTGCTTTAAACACTTCTGCCACAGGTTTCTACCACTACATAGTATAAAACAAAGTCGCTTTCACTGTCCCTATGGCCCTTTATATGCTTAAATCTTTAAAACTACACAATGGATTTGGATGCAGTTTTTTTAATAGATAGAGTGATTCAAGAGGAAGGTTTATACATATAATAAACCGTGCGAAGCTGGGGCGGGTCGCTAGTTATCAAATAAAGAAAACATTAAGTTGTTTGAGTAATTACTCAAACAACTTAATGTTCTCACTTACAACTTAAACAGATTTTTGCATACAATTTCAACTGATGCATATCAATACATTTAATTTGTTGTTTATAAATTATTAACTGTTTTTATGACATTAAAGAATACATGGACTATTGTGACAATAATAATAATAAAAAATAGATTTATTTAATAATTTTGACATTTTATATAATATTTTTCTTTTTCAATTTTAATTTTATGTTTTTAATGTTCAATTCAGTTATTATAATAGAGCAAAATTAAAAATAATTTATGATTTAATGATACAATAGAATACCTAGATATCTTTAAGTACCTACCTAACTATTCATACGCCCCTAGGGTAAGATTTTAGTGATACTACACATTATTTACTATAAGACCACAAATTGTACCTACCTAATATCTTATGAATAAATGATTATGATTATGATTATGATTAAATGAATTTCAGATGACACAGCAGATAAAATGGTGTTTATATCCATTGATACTTCAGCACCAGTAAAGCTGGAAGCACCAGAGTATGTATCTTGCTATATATTTTACAACTTATATTTCTAGCTTTTGATGGTCTAGAAACACATGCACGGTGTGCAGACGGGGACTAGTTGTGCTGTGTAGACGACACGCCATGTGTAGAGCATTGTAACCTGTAACAATTTAATGCCTGTATTTAAAAAAAGTGTAGGTTCTGGAAGTTTTCTAACATCATCATCATCATCATCAGACATAGGCCTCCCCTAACGAACTCGTGCCATAGCGCCCTGTCTTCAGCTTGACGCATCCAGCATCTGCCAGCAGTCTTTCGCAGATCGTCATCCTGGTTTTTGAACAATACAAAAATATCTATCTATAATCAATTACTATGCAATCACTATAAGAAATCTTTAAAACTACGCCAAAGATTTTGATGCGGTTTTTTTTAATAGATAGAGTGATACAAGAGGAAGGTTTATACGTACAATGAAACCGTGCAAAGCCAGGGCGGGTCGCTAGTTTATTATAATAGTAAGAAACAAACACTTGAACTCAAAAACAAATTATGCAAACATAATGTCCCAAGGTGGGAATAACTGTTACTGTTTTTATCTATTCTTATTTACAAGTCTGATTATTCTTTTCGTTTTCCAGTCGTCAATCTTCACCCGACATCGCTCTCTCTTCTGTCACAACTCGGAGTAAAGATCTTCAAACTGACATGTAAGTTAGTTATAATTAACCTAACTTAAGGGGCCGGCGGATCATGAACTCCTCATAAAAACGGAATACCAAAAGGATTTGTAAGTCGAGCATGTTTCCACAAAATTTTGGTGTTTTTTGTATTTGAATAGTAATTATCTATGTTCCAAAGTATTTTTTTTTGTCAAAAAAAATAAATTAAATCACAATAAAATTACTTTTTGACATAGCTTATATTGTCTAGTTGCAAATTAACAACACTTTGTCCGAAATTATAAAAGTTTTCAGCCATAATTTTTGGTATTACGGAACACCGGAACGCCTCGAATTACAGTTTTGTGCAGCCATCGTTTTTTTATGTTTAATTATCGATGACTTCATTGGCGCAGCGGGCGATAGTCCTCCTGGGACGCAAGTGGTTGCGGTTTTTATTCCTGTCTCGGAATAAATCTGATTTGTAGATATTTTTCCGTTGGTCTGCGTGTTTTCTATGTATAAAATAAAAAATATCTATCGTAGTCGTGTTAGTGAAGAGGTAACATCCATCCATCCATCCAAACTTTCGCATCACTACAGTACATAGTATAAAACAAAGTCGCTTTCTCTGTCCCTCTGTCCCTTTGACTGCTTAACTCTTTAAAACTACGCTACGGATTTTGATGCGGTTTTTTTAATAGATAAAGTGATTCAAGAGGAAGGTTTATACGTATAATAAAAACGTGCGTGGCTGCGACGGGTCGCTAGTATACAATGTGATTTGTCGAACCTTGATCAAACGAAATGTGCGGATACCCGACACATATTTATCGATAAAAATCGGGATAAAAAAATTAAATGTTATTTATTTAAAAAACAAAGCGGTTTTAAAATTTTTTTAAATTAAGACTACTTCATCTGGTTTTTTCTTCGTTTCTTTTTAAGTAAATGGTGTATTTTATTCAAATTAGTCTCCTTTGAAAGCCAGATAGTTTACCTAGCTAATAAAATAAATAAACAATACAAATTCGGTACATAAGCGTAGTAAAAATAACATTCTTTTAGAAATTAGACAAAAAAAGAACGATTTTTATTTTATTTTTTCTCTGTAACTTTAAAACTGGGTTATTGAGGTGTACTTTTTTGCATGTTGTATTAAACTTCATGATTTATTCTACAAATCCTCCAAAAACTGGGGGTCCAACTCTTTCCGTTGTCATGTTATTCGCCATTTAAATTAGGTACTTTCTGTGAAGTACAAAGATCAACAGGATTCTCAACTGATTTAATCTACATGTTTCTTTTTGAGTAAACGGTGTATTTTATTCAAATTGGTCTCATTTGAAAGCTAGATAATTTACCTAGCTAATAAAATAAGTAAAAAATACAAATTCGGTACATAAGCGAAGTAAAAATAATATTCTTTTAGAAATTAGATAAAAAAACGATTTTTATTTTATTTTTTCTCTGTAACTTTAAAACTGGGTTATTAAGGTGTACTTTTTTGCATGTTGTATTAAATTTCATAATTTATTCTACAAATCCTCCAAAAACTGGGGGTCTATCTCTTTTTGTTGCCATGTTATTCTCCATTTAAATTTGGTACTTTCCTTTTTACTTTTTTGCATGTTGTAATACAACATGCAAAAAAGTACACCTCAATAACCCAGTTTTAAAGTTACAGAGAAAAAATAAAATAAAAATCGTTTTTTTTGTCTAATTTCTTAAAGAATGTTATTTTTACTACGCTTATGTACCGAACTTGTATTGTTTATTTATTTTATTAGCTAGGTAAACTATCTGGCTTTCAAATGAGACTACTTTGAATAAAATACACCATTTACTTAAAAAGAAACGAAGAAAAAACCAGATGAAGTAGTCTTCATTTAAAAAAAAATTAAAACCGCTTAATTTTTTAAATAAATAACATTTAATTTTTTATATCCCGATTTTTATCGATAAATATGTGTCGTGTATTCGCACATTTCGTTTGATCAAGGTTCCAAAAATCACATTGTATATAGTAGAAACTACGAGTGGAAACTTTTAGCTTCATTACTTCTAGCCTATTAATCCATTGTAACTTAAACACATGATTTGTTTCCCAAATTAATAACTAAATTTAACTAATTTGATTGAAATTGTCTTCAGGAAAATCGCCAAGGAACCGCCTCCCAGTAAATACTATTGCAATAAATGCAACTACAATACATACCACCGCTCCGTATTCCAAGAACATGTAAATCGGCATAAAGGTAAGTATTTAGTACTAGTAGCGCCCCGCGGCTTCGCCCGCATGGAAATGTATTTGTCAAATTTCAGAAATTTGTTGCACGCCTCCTAGGGGTAGTTTCGTAAAAATAAAAAATACGTGTTTAATTATTTACTTACGTGTTTATTTATTTACTTTGTAGTTTATTTATAACGAGTTTTGAGTAAATTGAACCAAGGAAAAAACAGACTTTCCCATTTATAATAATAGTAAGACCTAACCTCCACCTCTGGGTGTTTGAAACATCACTACATAGTATAATGCCTTGATTAGACTTTGTTAAGTTGCATGATCGATCTACGGAGCTGAGACGTGGACACTCACGGTAGGGCTGGTCCACCAGTTCAAAGTCGCTCAGCGAGCGAAAGAGATATGTGTGGAGTATCTCTGAAGGATAGGATTCGTAATGAATACATCCGACAGAGAACCAAAGTTATCGACATAGCTCAAAGAATTTGCAAGCTGAAGTGGCAGTGGGCCGGCCATATCTCACGAAAAACCGGCAACCGTTGGGGTAAACATGTTCTTGAGAGGAGACTGCGACTTAGCAAGCGTAGTGTAGGACGCCCTCCGGCCAGGTGGGATGACGATCTGCGAAAGACTCCTAGCAGATGATGGATGCGTTAAGCTGAAGACAGGGCGCTATGGCGCTCATTAGGTAGGCCTATGTCCAGCCGAGGACTAATATTATATGCTGATGATGATGATGATGATCAGGGCCAAATAAATGAATTTTCTTTCTGTAATTCTTTAATGTACACAAAAATACAAAGCATGAACTTATTACAACAGCCACGTGTCGCCTGGTCGAAGTACTTATGTCACGTGTTTGTGAGCAAACGTTTAGTGTTTATAAAAATTTTCTTTAAAAAATGAGTAAAAAATAGAATCATTTTTTTTCATCCGTTTTGGATTCTACTCATGATGCTGAACCTCTGGTTTCAAGGACAACGGTGTTCACACTAACACCCTGTATAAGGAAGCTTAACACTTAAGACTTTTTTTCGAGCAAAACTAATTATTTCTTTTTTCTTTCTTTAAATTCCAGGTGTTAAACCCTACAAATGCAAACTCTGCCCTTATTCAAGCGTCTCAAAGACCTACACAAAGAAACACCAGGACAAACACAAAGTTTGCCCGTGCGGTTTCGTCAGCATTAAAAACAGGACAGAGTTCAAGCGACATTTGAAGAAATGTTCGCGGAATGTTGGAAATAAGAATAGGATCAGCTGTGGAAAGTGTAAAAAGGAGTTTGTAGATGATCGGGGATTGGGGATGCATATGTAAGTATACAGGACTGGGGAACGCTATGTATCTAAGTATGGAGGACTGGGGAACGCTATGTCAGTATGCATAAAATACACCGAAAAATAAAAAAAAAACTAATCATCAGGAAATTCCTCTGTCTGCAACCCTAGTCACCGGCTGCTTGAGCCTAGCTTCGCGGTTGGTGATCCACCGTTTTGATATATTTTTTACTGTAGAATAGTTTTGTATTTTCTATAGTAGAAAATGTATTTTTAACGATAATGTATTTAGATAAAGTTTCATAATAATACAATCAGTTAAAAAACCTCAAATAAAAATAGCACAAAAATACCCTTGGTCTTAGCTCGACCAAGCAAGAGTATAATATAATACTAGCAGCGCCTCGCGGTTTCACCCGCGTAATTCCCGTTCCCGTGGTAATTCCGGGATAAAATAAAGCCTATGTGTTATTCCAGGCTATAATCTATCTCTGTTCCAAATTTCATCCATATCCATTCAGCAGTTTTTGCGTGAAAGAGTAACAAACATCCATAATTACAAACTTTCGCGTTTATAATATTAGTAGGATCTATTAAGGGGCTTATTGTGTAAAAATAAAATAAAAGTGTTTAATTATTCACTCCATAGTTTATGTATACCGAGTTTTGAGTGAATCGAACCAAGGAAAACTTATTTTCCAAACTTAAACACCCTCAGAGGTTAAAATTTCCCATTTTTAATAGCCTATGTCCTATTATAGGTCGTAAACTATCTACATACCAAATTTCATTTAAATAACTCAAGTAGTTACAAAGATTACTTATAACAAACATTCACACAGACTTTCCCATTTATTATAATTTTATTACTTATGTAAATACTTGTGTTTCAGTGCACGTATGCAAGTATGCAGTTATTGTTCAGAAGAATGCTGTTCTCTGAAACAACATATGACTCAAGTACACGGGGATAAGAAAGTCGATCATAAGAAAGAAAGGTAAACTATAAGAATAGAATTAAATACAATAAAGATACAAATTTGACGACCGATGTGGCGCGGTGGGCGAAGGTCCGCCTGCGACGCAGGAGGTTGCGGGTTCGATTCCCGCCTCGGAACAAATTTGTGTACGATCTGCAGAAATTTGTTCCGTTGGTCTGGGTGTTTTCTATATATAAATAATAAAATATCTATCTATGTAATGTATTGTATTAAGTACATCAGTCATCTAGTATCCATAACACAAGCTCTGCTTAGCTTGGGGCTAGATGATGTTGTGTGGACTGTCCGGAATTATTTATACAAGGTATAACATATTACCCCTACTAAGCCGAAGGGGGGGGTTTCAGGAACCCATGGTGATCAGTTGTGGGGGGGAGATAATTAAAAATTCCTATTTTCAGTTTCCCATACAAAAAGTTTTCATTTCCTAGTGCCAAAATAAAGTGACAACCCTATTCGCGCAACCTGTACTTACCTACTAACTTTACAGGTATGTAGGTAGGTATTTATCTTCGTAGATTTCAGCTATGGCGGGAGATTACTAGACGACCTAATAAATTCGTGATAATAATAAGATGCTAGTATGTAAGTTCCTAGGTAGTGTTGAGAAAATCTTAAAATGCTGAGTTAGGAAAGTTGTAAGTGTAGGTACAAGTTACAAACCTCATATTTTCTCGCTTGTCAGCTGTCTAGATGGCTTCTTACGAAGGGATTTATGTATGTTTTGGTAGGTCACTTGTAGGTACACAGTCACAGACAATTCACACACTTCAGCACAAGGTAGGTTTCTTTTTAAGCATTAACATGTCTCACTCACTTTAGCACTAGTTAGGTTAGTTAGTTAGTAAGTTACACATGCATGACGTAGGTATCGATACCTATGCATGTAAGTAAGGTTCGATATGCCTCCCTTCTTCCAAACAACACACATTTTATGGAAGTAAGCACACGCTTCCAACACACGCCTCTTCATCTCTTCAGCTCTGTGACACTCCGATGCATACACCACACCCTTAAGGTATTCTTAAGTCCTAGTTACTTGTTTTTTAGGCACGAAAGATAAAAATTGTAATTATAGCACTACACGGCACCGCGACGAAGGTCACACTAAAATAGTTCATCATTCATTCTTTTGATTTCGTTCGCCGAAAAGATGGATAATTTTTAGGGTTCATTTTCAATTTTAATAAATCCCTAGTTGGCAACATGAGTAAGAGGTATTAGGATCACAGTCGTGAAATAATAGGTATGTGGTAGAAAATTGTATGAATACGTAGGTAGGTACTGGTCTTATTTTACATAGGTATTTCACAATGTAGGTACCTACCTGCTACACACACATACACTTTGCGTGAATTCTGATAGTTGGTATACCTAATACAAAATCCCGTAGAAAACGGATTTAAGCTTTTTTTTTTTGATTTTATGATTTTAAACAAACGAACTTCTTTAAATTTTGGTATTAAAAAAATTACGGAACCCGTATTAAAAAATATTTCGGCCCGCTTGGCAAATACAGCACCGCCATGTGGTGTATCCAGTGTTGCCAGATGGAATTTGAAAAAAACAGTAGAAAGTTCAGTAAAAAATCAGTAGATTGGAATAAAAATCAGTAGGTAGAAATTAACGACTGAAAATTCTAGAGGTACCATATGTATTTGTGTTTCGCGAGTATTTTGACTCGCATTTTGGCTGGCGACCTTTTTTTTTTTTAGGTGCATTCGTAAAAAGGAAGCGATTGTCTGCAAAAATGCAAAGAGCATTTTTGCAGACAATTGCAGCTAAAAAAAAAAAAAAGGTCGCCAAGTGGTTATTTAGTCACGGAGCTATAGGCGCGGGAAAATCTGGTAGATTTCACGAAATTTTAGAAGGCGCTCGGGACATCAGGTAGATTTCACTAAATTTTAGAAGGCGCTCGGGAAAATCAGGTAGATTTCACTAAATTTTAGAAGGCGCTCGGGAAAATCAGGTAGGTTTCACTAAATTTTTGAAATAAATCAGTAGATCGGTAGACGCCTAAAAAAGCAGGTAGATCTACTGCTAAATCGGTAGATCTGGCATCACTGGGTGTATCGCATGTTGATAGATGCCGACAGTCAATGAATGAATGAATGGTTCTCTAACTTGTCTATGATTGGCGGTTGGCTGGTTGCCATGGTTTTGCATAGTGCTACAGCCAATAAAATTTAGTCGCGTTCCTTTGTGGAAATACAAGTGTCAAAGATTAATGTAGGTACAGAACGGACAGATAAACTACATAATGACGGAAAGAGTCATTTGGTAAAGTTTTTAATTAAGTTAACCGACCCATGCGACTCAGCTCGTCGTATGTCGGATGTCGTAAAAGTCGACCAAGGGTCTTCGCCAAATGAAAGGCAGCATTTTTATTGTGTGAATTACTTATACCGTTTCTTTGATCAGCAATCCCCAGCCAAGTGATTATGGCAATACCCGCCAGATTCACAGCTCATTTCAGTAGTGGACATCAATGTGTATTCAGTCAGTAGGTTATTATGATTAGATCAACACACAAGAAAGAACAAACAGTTAGAAAAAGACATAACTGTGTTAGCGTAGTTTAGTTCGTATGTTTAACTACACGTAACTCAACCTTCAAATTGAAATGTGATTTTAGCCATGACTTACGACAATTTGCCTCAATGATGCTGTAGGCGTTTTTCTATTTCAAGAATATGAATCTGTCACTCTTTTCTACATCTATTCTGTGACCATACTGAGGTCATCGTCGCAAGTATAAGAAACAGCAGATTTTAGGGTTGTCACTTTGTAAAAAATCAGCTGGCCAAGTGAAAACTTTGTTTTAGTTTTTTCAGAGATACCAATCGAAATTAGAAAAGTCGTTGAACAAAAGTTGTTCCCCGGGGGGGTAGAAATACCCAGCTTTTCGCTTAGTACATGTATATTGTTACACCATGTATTTATTTAAATAAAGTTAATGGGAAAGTTTGAATAGATGTTTGTTTATTATTCAAGTGGAGTTTATTGATTTGTTTGGCGCAGTGGGCGAAGGTCTGCCTACGACGCAGGAGGTTGCGGGTTCGATTCCCGTCAGTATAATAAAGAATATCTATTCTTGAAATATATTGTACTAGCGACCCGCCCCGGCTTCGCACGGTTTTATTAAACGACAAACCTTCCTCTTGAATCACTCTATCTATTAAAAAAACCGCATCAAAATCCGTTGCGTAGTTTTAAAGATTTAAGCATACATACGGACATAGGGACAGAGAAAGCGACTTTGTTTTATACTATGTAGTGATAAGTAAATCAGTCATTTAGAACACACATGCTGTGATTAGCTTGGGGCTAGATGATGCCAAGCAGCTAAGCAGAGCTTGTGTTATGGCATAAGAATAAATAATAACTACGTAGAAAGGACTCTTCTTCGATCTAGTCCCAAACGCCGCCATTTATATACCTACTTCCCCCTTCACCTCGTTACGCCCCTCTGTCGTCCAGGCGTTTTGCCAGGGTTGCTACTGCACTGTACCGCCGCGCCCCGCCGCCGCCGCGCCGTCGTCGCGAGGCGAGGCGAGTGAGAAAAGGTCAACGAACGATGTTCACGTTCCTTTGATTAGGTACCTACCTAATTAGTTAGATAGGAACCTACTAAAACACAATAATATTTAGAAAATATTACTTACATAGGGTATGTATTATCATATAATATGTATTATCTTTTATTGTTACAACCGATCACACCATAATAACTTGACCATGACGTCATATTATAGAGGTAGGTACCTAACCTACACAAATATTAAAATCCGCGTGCGGCGTCGCCGGCTGTGACAGCCCTACACGTTTAACGTGCAGAATCGCGTAGGGTAATATGACTTTGAGCGCGTTCGGAGCGAAGTTTCCCTTCTACTCTGTTCTTATTCTTATGGTTATGGGTACTAGATGGCTGATATATTTCATACAATATATTACATAGATAGATATTTTTTATTATACATAGAAAACACCCAGACCAACGAAACAAATTTCTGGAGATCGTACACAAATTTTTTCCGAGGCGAGAATCGAACCCGCAACCTCCAGCGTCGCAGGCGGACCTTCGCCCACTGCGCCAAATCGGTCGCCGTTTATAAGATGAAATGTAAATTAATAGATAGAGTGATTCAAGATGAACGTATTTAATTAGTAAAAATCCGTGCTAAAAGCTGGGCCTAGGTATGTGTTATTCTAGAGCTAGAATAACATCTATTTAAAATTTCAGACCAATCCGTTCTGTAGTTTTGCTTGAAAGAGGAACGAACGTCCATACAGTCATACAAACTTTTCGTTTATAATATTAGATAGATAGATAATAACTTTATTGCACCATCAAAGTTATAAACATCAGAGCATCTTAATACTAAAGCGCTATCCACACATTTCCGAGTCAGGGCTATCCGCGTTCCGAGTTGTCCGTTTCAGTGTTCCCGTCAGGGACGTGCCATTAGTCACCCGTGTTCACACATATCAGAGAACTCGGTATCAGTGTAATCGGTATATTATTCCATAAATGATATTTTTCTTCTTAGAATTCAAATAATGTGGATAAGAAAGATCGTAAAGTACCTATAGCATTCTGCCTGACAAGTTCTATCAACCTTTCTGTGTTCTGGATTCATTTGCACTTGCAGATAGCACTGTCAGAGCGTCCGTGCGCCCGAGCGTGGTCCGGGACACTGACGCCTGACACGGAGCTGTGTGAACAAGTTCATACAATTTGTACGTAACCAATTTTTTCCCCGTCCCTGACGGAACACGGCCGGGATGAGTTCCCGGAAATGTGTGGATAGCGCACAATCGGCGGCCTATATTAGTAAGTTATTCCCGTTTCTTGTAGGTTCCAATGCACCATATGCGGCTGGGGATGCAGCCTGAATCAGAAGATCCTCCTCCACTTGATACACCACCCACAGACCGTCGACGAGACGGTGCTGGACGTCACTGTGCTCAGGCGATGCGGGATACTACCGCCTAAATGATACATCTTATATATGTAATGATACACCTAATTATATATGTAATGATACATTTAATGATATGATACAGCAAATGATGTAAGTAATTATACGTTTAATGATATAGCAGTGGACTGATATAGGCTGATGATGATACAGTAAATGATAAGTATATATTATGATAACATGATGATACAGTACATGATAAGTAATCAGAATAATCAATTTATTGTATTTATTGTGTATATGTAATGATACACTTAATTTTATGATGATACAGCATCGGACTGATATAGGCTGATGATGATAGAGTAAATTATATATGTAATGAATGATACACCACATCACACTACATTATATAGACGACCGATGTGGCGCGGTGGGCGAAGGTCCGCCTGCGACGCAGGAGGTTGCGGGTTCGATTCCCGCCTCGGAACAAATTTGTGCACGATCTGCAGAAATTTGTTTCGTTGGTCTGGGTGTTTAATATGTATAATAAAAAATATCTATCTATGTATATAATGTATTAAATATATCAGTTATCTAGTACCCATAACACAAGCTTTGAGTAGCTTACTTTGGGGCTAGATGGTGCTGTGTGGATTGTCCAGCATTATTTATTTATTTATTTATTTTATATAAAACAAAGTCGCTTCCCGCTGTCTGTCTGCCTGTATGTATGCTAAGATCTTTAAAACTACGCAACGGATTTGATGTGGGTGTTTTAAATAGAGTGATTCAAGAGGAAGGTTTATACGCAGTATGATACATGATCATGTCAGTATGACACATGATGACATAGTAAATGATATATTTAATGAATGATACATTCAAACAATGATGATACATTCGACATACGAGTTAAAGAAGTTCTCATAATTAAATCTAAATCATTTCTTATATCTGTTCAGTAGTTATTGCGTGAAAGAGGAACAAACATTCATCCATCCATACAAACTTTTGGTTTTATAATGTACTAGCGACCCGCCCCGGCTTCGCACGGTTTTATTATAACCTTCCTCTTGAATCACTCTATCTATTAAAAAAAACCGCATCAAAATCCGTTGCGTAGTTTTAAAGATTTAAGCATTCAAAGGGACATAAGGACATAGGGACAGAAAAAGCGACTTTGTTTTATACTATGTAGTGATGTAATTATAAGTTTATTCCTTAGGTCTTAAAAGGTCCAATATTTCCTAATATCTTTCTTTATGTTACAAAATGGCTTCTTTTGTTCAGTTATTCCATAAATTGCTGAACACTATTTTAACTATACATCCCATTATGAACGTACATATTTCTAGTCTAAGAACTAGTTTTCATCGATCTATAGCATTCAATCCAATAATGTAACAATATTGATTAACTTCAACTTCGAAATTAATTAACTAGACTTTTATTACTGCATGAAATCAAAATGGGAAAACTCAATTTATTTTTTATTATCGCATATTTTGAATATACAAACGCTAAATTTTTATATATGAAACTGCCAAAAGTTAATATAACTGGTGCGAATATAACAACGCATTTGCAATATGCGCATATAAAACATATATGTAATACCAGAGATACGTTTTGCAAGTCTAATGATACTCAATTGTGTACAGTGAAGAAAGTTGGTGAAAATTATGAATATAAGGATTTTGAGAATTCCTGTTTTTTGTTTATGAGTAACATGTGTGATAACCCGGGGCAAGGTAAGGAGAAATTATAATTACTAACTTAATGGCTTAGACGACCGATATGGCGCGGTGGGCGAAGGTCCGCCTGCGACGCAGGAGGTTGCGGGTTCGATTCCCGCCTCGGAACAAATTAGTGTGCGAACTGCAGATATTTGTTCCGTTGGTCTGGGTGTTTTCTATGTATAATAAAACATCTATCTATGTATATATTGTATTAAATATATCAGTTATCTAGTACCCATAACACAAGCTTTGAGTAGCTTACTTTGGGGCTAGATGGTGCTGTGTGGATTGTCCGGCATTATTTATTTTTATTAGTTGTATAGGCAGCGACATAAATCATTAACTTGATAGCGACCTAAACAGCTGAACAAACACGTTTATAATCCGTATTGGTATGGTACATTACCTATATGGTTTAAGATATTTATTTACTTCTCAAAAAGATTTACAACCTTTTAAAAGAAATGAGGGTAGAAAGAAAAAATACTGCCCAGAGCAAAGTAAAAGGGGTATTACACTACACGGTGGAGAGAGAGGAGACACTAGAGGAGTGAGACAGGGGGATGTCATATCCCCGAAACTGTTCACGAGCGCATTGGAAGATATGTTTAAAGCCTCCTCTACACGTCTGCAGATGCGTCTGCAGACGTAATCGGCGGATGCGTCCGCCAACGTGTAGAGGGGGTAATTTGTACGTCTGTTGTAGGTATTTAACGTCCGCAGATGCGTCTGCCACTTATCTGCTTGTTGTCGGTCTTTGTGGCACGGATCAAAGGGTGAACGCGCGTCGTCGTCCTGTCCACACGTCTGCAGACGCATCAGTTTGATCGGAGTTGCGATCGAGAGTGCACGCGTGCCTGCGGTTTAATTTACTTTGCGAAGCACTCGTGAAAACGCTTAAAATTGCTAACAATATGAGCGCTGACGAAACTTTTAAGTTTCTTGACCTATATCAAGCTGAAATTTTTTTTCAATCAAATCAACGTAAATTTGATTTGATTTGAGCCTGAATAAAAATTCGTTTAAAAATTCTTTTTCTATGTATAGCCAGCATCCACCATCTTCTTCTGTTCCATTTCTTTTTAATAACTCTATTGCGATGCACATTCACGTAGTAGTTAAAAGTACTACATAAATAAATAGCTGCTGCAGCTACGGTCTCAATATCCATATTTAAATTTTAACGTTGCGTCTGTCGAGAATAAACATAGACTGATCGACCTGCAGACGTGTGGACAACTCGAGGTGATCCATCTGCGGATGCATCTGTCAGCGTCTGCAGACGCATCTGCAGACGTGTAGAGGAGGCATAAGACGCTGGACTGGAAAGGTATTAACATAAACGGCGATTACATCTCACACCTGCGATTCGCTGATGACATAGTCGTAATGGCGGAGTCGCTAGAGGAGGTCGCTGACCCACATGCTGGACGGCCTAGCTTCAGCCTCGCGAAGTATCGGTCTTGGCATGAATTTGGATAAAACCATTGTCATGATCAATGGCCACATTGTTCCGGGACCGATCGTCGTAGATGGTCACCTTCTTGAAATTGTTTCCGAGTATACTTACCTTGGGCAGATTGTACAGCTAGGTAAAAACAATTTTGAGAAGGCGGCCAAGAGGAGGATCCAGCTAGGCTGGGCAGCATTTGGGAAACTACGTCAAGTCTTCTCTTCATCCATACCGCAATGTTTGAAAACGAAAGTTTTCAATCAGTGCGTCCTACCCGTAATGACCTACGGAGCTGAGACGTGGACACTCACGGTAGGGCTGGTCCACCAGTTCAAAGTCGCCCAGCGAGCTATGGAGAGAGCTATGCTAGGAGTCTCTCTGAAGGATAGAATTCGTAACGAATACATCCGACAGAGAACCAAAGTTATCGACATAATTCAAAGAATTAGCAAGCTGAAGTGGCAATGGGCCGGCCATATCTTGCGAAGAACCGACAACCGTTGGGGTAAACGCGTTCTTGAGTGGAGACCGCGACTCGGTAAACGTAGCGTAGGACGCCCTCCGGCCAGGTGGGATGACGATCTGCGAAAGACTGCTGGCTGATGCTGGATGCGTCAAGCTGAAGACAGGGCGCTATGGCGCTCATTGGGGGAGGCCTATGTCCAGCTGTGGACTAATATAGGTTGATGATGATGATGATGATGATGACACTACACGGTATTCAGGGACCGTTACCCTAACTAAGAGTGGTGTAATAAGATTTAGGGTCCCTAAGGGACGGACCCGGACCCGGACGATATTCAGGGCCCTGAATAACGTGTAGTGTAATACCGCTTTAAAGTGTACACACACATAGACAAATTCTTAAGAAAAAATGTCAAAAATGTGGCATTTAGGCTATTTTTAAATTAAGATAAGTAGAGTTTTTAGGTCTTTGATACTTTTAGGTAGGCTATTATATATTCGCACTCCTTCATCAAACATTATATTTTTCTTGCCATAGTTAGGCCTAGCTTTCTGTAGACATACCTACCTACATATATTATTTACAATAAGGAAGTTTCCAATTTCACAAAAATAAAAACTAATTATGTAAGTTTTAGGGCATATATATTACAATAAATATGGTGAAAGAATTATTTTGATAACTTGAAAAATGACAAAGTTATTCCACTTTTACTGAATCAAAAACGAATTAGAAAATAAGCGCTAGGCATTTGGCCTGTGACGTCATAAGTTCCCGCGGGTCAACGGCACAGGTGGGGGGAAAGCGCTTTTCGACTGTTTCGAGTGTTTCATCGTTATTTTGCTCATAGTGAGTACATGGAACGTGGTGTGGGCGAGTGTCGATGTAAAATATATTAATTTATTTCGTATAGATACGATATATTTATTTATTATAAGATTTATTATTGATTTTTCTGAACATAATTTAAGTAATAAGTTAAATTATGTATATTATAAGTTATTATAATATTGATTGATAATATTATTATATTCTGTTTAAATAATGTTTTATTTTCCATTTCTATATTTAAGTACCTAGCGATAAGACCGCCCTTTATATGTAGTCTTAGTATGTAGTATTTTATGTTCTCTTTTCTTTCTTTGTGTGGTAGTTTTAAGTATAATAAAGTATTGTTATATTCTATTCTAATTTATATAGATTACTAGCATCTGCCCGCGGATTCGCACGCGTTTTTGCTATGGAAACGTCTAAAGGCTATTTATATTCCATGGGAACTGATTTATAGGATGAAAAGTAGCTTACGTGTTATTCCAGGGCTAAAACTACTTAAGTCTATTACGAATTTCAGCTCGATCAATTTAGTAGTTTTAGTGTGAAAGAGGAACAAACATCCATTTATTCACATATTCATACATTTATAATATTAAGAAATAGGTACATAATCATATACTGTATTAGAAAAGTTAAACACCTGTACAAGTTTCAACGCTAAAATCCGGCCGTATACTTTTGCCTAATATTCGGCTATTCGGTCAGGGGGCTCGCCGAATATTCGGTATACTGCCAAATAGATTTTTCGTTGCAATCCTAGAAATAACTCTATCCCTTACATTTAAACTACGCCGTCCTTGTCTTTTATTTCCACTGTTTTCCGGAAGCTATATCTATCTTTGTCATTCCCACTTGACTCTGTTCTTCCTTTCGATTCGTTCGAGAACCTTGGCATACCTACCTATGCTTGAAAGTCTAGAACGTTCATAAGATACTGGATTATTCTTTGGATTTCTGCTCATTCCCAAAAGCTCTTCAATGTTCGACTATCAAGGCGAAGAAAATAACCCTTATTTACACAAAGGAAGGTAGGTACATAAATTGATCTAGGTAGGTATAACAAACAGATCGTTGTAGAGATATCGCGTAGGTAGGTATAGGTACTTCTCATTCCCAAAAGCTCTTCAATGTTCGACTATCAAGGCGAAGAAAATAACCCTTATTTACACAAAGGAAGGTAGGTACATAAATTGATCTAGGTAGGTATAACAAACAGATCGTTGTAGAGATATCGCGTAGGTAGGTATAGGTACTACCTACTCTATTCTGGGTATGATGATAACATTGTTAACTGAAAATGATGTAGGTAAGATTTTGAACTCTAGGTATAGGCATAAGAATAAATAATAACTATACCTACTTATTCTTATGGTATAGGTAACCAAATCTTAAGAAAAATACAAGCTAGGTATATTAAAAGTATGTAAACGTTGTCCTGCACAGATTCTACAATGGTAATAAATATCCGTTCCGTCTTGATTTAGTATTTTAGATTTGTTTGAGGTTACCCCGCATAGAAACTACTAGACTCGAGCGGAGTTATGACGTCATGACGTTGTTGAGCGGCCGCGCGCCGAGAAGTTTTAAAGCGGACGGGAAAAGTATCATAACTTCGTCATTTATAAAGATAATTGAAAAAAAAATTCAGTGGGCTTTATTGCAAGTATAGTATTATTTTTTTACATATAAATAAAAAAATCGGAAACTTCCTTATTCTTAGGTTCCGTTTGTGAATGCATAATACAGTTTTCGTAACCCTTTCTTGACCAGTTCTCAAAGCAGATTAGAATTAGAATCAAAGTAGATAAAGTACATACTCCTAGCAATTTTATTTTCTTATTTTTTCTTATTTAAAATCGAAACCTACCAATAGATAAGGCTTGACGCCGTGTGATAAAACCTAAATACCTAAATATAATATAATTAAATAATAATATATATAGACGACCGATGTGGCGCGGTGGGCGAAGGTCCGCCTGCGACGCAGGAGGTTGCGGGTTCGATTCCCGCCTCGGAACAAATTTGTGCACGATCTGCAGAAATTTGTTTCGTTGGTCTGGGTGTTTAATATGTATAATAAAAAATATCTAAACTATGTAGTATATTGTATTAAGTATATCAGTCATCTAGTACCCATAACACAAGCTCTGCTTAGCTTGGGGCTAGATGATGCTGTGTGGACTGTCCAGAATTATTTATTTATTTATTTAATATATTTAATATATATAATTTTTCACCGCAATCTTTTAACCCTTCGGTGACCATCCACCCGAGAGGGGTAAATTTAAAAACAGCGCTGCATGCATATATGAACACTGCATGCAGCAAAGGCTGAATTTACTCCTTGTCTTGGTCTTAGTTTTTATTTTTAGTTAAGTTAGTATGGTAAGTTTCTTTGGTTGTTATATGTAATTCTAAGTCAATAAATACTTTTTCTTTCTTTCTTTCTTTCAAATAATAAAAAAGCATTTACCTTTAATATCAAAAGATTATCTTGACGCCGTGTAGCTAGAAAATGTACGTAAAAAATACGTATGTTTATTATTGTGATTATTATTATTTTAGAGTATTCAATAGCAGAAAGCGGGCCCTGCAATGAAGAAGTGAAAACCAGGAGAATGTATGTGTATTCGGGAGTGGGAATCACCACCACCAGGGAACCACCGGTGAATACCACCAAGGCTGATGGTAAGTAATTAAATCCTAATCACCACATAGTATAAAACAAAGTCGCTTTTTCTGTCCCTATGTCCCTTTGAATGCTTAAATCTTTAAAACTACGCAACGGATTTTGATGCGGTTTTTTTAATTCATAGAGTGATTCAAGAGGAAGGTTTATACGTATAATAAAACCGTGCGAAGCCGGGCAGGTCGCTAGTAATATTATAAACGCAAAGTTTGTAAGTATGGATGGTTGTTACTCTTTCACGCAAAAACTACTGGACGGATCTGAATGAAATTTGACACAGAGATAAGATTATAGTCTGGAATAACACATAGGTTATATTTCATCCTGGAATACCCACGGGAAAGGGAATGGACGGACGGGAAGGGGAATTACGCAGGTGAAACCGCGAGGCGCTGCTAGTTAATAAATAATGCTGGAAAAAAATAATCCAAATCGGTTAGTTAGCGTCTTCAAGTAATCGGTGAATATTCTGAACACAAAAAAAAGATTCCGATGAATGTAGAACCTCTTTTTAAATTCGGTTAAAAATTTAAAAATAATAGCAACTTAACAAAGTCGCTTTTTCTGTCCCTATTTCCCTATGTCCCTTTGACTTTTTTGTTGATGCGGTTTTTTTAATTGATAGAGTGATTCAAGAGGAAGGTTTATACGTATAATAAAACCGTGCGAAGCCGGGGCGGGTTGCTAGTAATAAACTAAATGTCAATAATTTATAGTGCAGGTATAGGTTGACGAAATAAAACTATGCAACGAATAACATGACGAAATTATGTGCACGGGAGAAACTCGCGATAGATCAATGATAATAGTTTCACTTTCTGATCATTAATAATTTTATTTATGAAATCACACGTTTAAAAAGTGCATTTAATGACCAAAAGGTGCTGGGTCTTCAAAAAGGTGTTTGAAGATTGTATACCTCGCGAAAAAAACTATTTCGCTGGTAAATAGGTAGTTACACAATAAATTAAAGCTAGCTAGCTAATTTACAATTGAAACAATTCAGCTAACTGAAGACTGTTGCAAACAATCTACAAGTAGCTCAACTGATCCATGTCAATACCAGTCTGTGTGTCCCCAAGACACTGGCTGCATTACCACGCTGTATGACAATGCTCTGGCCAGGTGGGATGACGATCTGCGAAAGACTGCTGGCAGATGCTGGATGCGTCAAGCTGAAGACAGGGCGCTATGGCGCTCATTAGGGGAGGCCTATGTCCAGCAGTGGACTAATATGGGCTGATGATGATGGTAATGCTGATGCGCTGCGCCAGATACTCATCAGGTCGTAAGTTCCAGATCCTTATGATGCGATTTTACTTGTAGCTAGGGGTTTCAATAAAACATTTTGTAGCGAAAATCGATTTATTATTTAGGTACAAAAACTTTTGACACAAATTAATCAGTCTATAATATGTAGTTAGTTCAAATCTATTTTTATAACTATGTCACTGCTATCGCATATCTACATACTCTTCACTAACCTGTCAGCCACTTCTTATAAGAATAATAATTATAAACCAGTTAATATTTTGAGATTTTTTTAATGTAAGTCTAAAACATATGCATCACTTATTTTTAATTATAGGAGGAAGGAATAAGCGGCCTTATCGCTTGCAGCGATTTGATTTATGTCGAGACTCACATAAATATTAATAAGCTTAATCATACATTTAACCGACTTCCAAAGAGAAGGAGGTTCTCATTACACAATATTTTTTTGTTAAATCGTAAAAAAAGATCCAGAACTTTTTTTGACTGTTTTTTCATGTGGTCTCTTAAATATAAATTTGGTCAAGATCTGCTCAGTAGTGTTTTTAAAACACTCCAAATTATATTTAAAAAAAATGCTGGACAATTCACGTTAGCCTCAAGTTAAGCAGAGCTTGTGTTAGTTAGGTAGAAAACTGATATGATATCGGTAATTAGGTACATAATACATACAATGAATTTGACAAAACTGATTAAGATTTCTTCGTTCCTACTATTCCCCTTGTTTTGAAGTCGATTAAAAATAAACTTAAAATATATAGGACACGTTACAAAATATTCAACTGGTTTGATATAGTAGGTATGCCTATCCACCTACTATTTTGGACATTTCTATGGACTTTAATAAATTTTATACATATCGTAACTGCCCGCGGCTTCGCCCGTATGAAAATTTCACAAATTTATTGCACAGTTCCCAGAGGTTACATTGTTTACTTCTAAGTTTATTTATACTGAGTTTTAAGTAAATCGAAACACGGATTAATAATTTTACATAGAAATTTTAACTCCTCACAGGTAAATTTGACAAGAATTTGATTAACTTATGTGTTATTATAAGTCAAGTAGGCGTGGAAAATTCATACAGACTTTCACATTTATTACACACTAGATGCGCCTCGCGGCTTCGCCCGTGAACCAGAGTTTTTTTCGTATAATTTTCAGAAATTTATTGCACACCCCTGGGTGATAAATTTCTACTAACTATTTAACTATTCACTCCATAGTTTATCTATACTGAGTTTCGAGTGAAAAAATATTTTCTATAAGTACAAACTTTACCACCCTATTTAACCCCCTCAGAGGTTAAAGTTCCAAATTTTAATATTACTTATAACAAACATTCACACAGACTTTCTCATTTATTATAATACTAAGAAAAGATATTAGGTATAAGTATTGTTTATAAAATTGACTACATTTCACTGCATTCAGTGTCGGTACATTATACACTCGAGAGCAATGAATTCGGGTCACTCAAAGAATCCAAAAAATCTCGGAAAGTAAGAATGCTAGGTTAATGCAATAAATTGTATTTAATAGACAATTTAATACTCCTTAAATGAAAGTATTAAAACTTCTTAGTTATTGTAAAGTTATATCATAAAAAAATCAAATTTGAAAAGGGAACACTGTCGAAGATGGAACTACGAAATTACAGGATTTGTTTTTGCTTTTGTTTGTAATCTGTAATTTATGCTGGTACATAAACCAGGTTGATAGTGCTCAATATTCATTATTCAAGCTGAAATCATGTCGCTTACACTTGAAGAATGCACCAGAATACTTACATTGGTGGAAACCGGCCGGAGTCAGCGCGATACAGCCAGGACTGTCGGTGTGTCGCTGTCAACAGTACAAAGAGTTCTCCGACGTTACGAAGAAACTGGTTCTAACCTACGCAGACCAGGAACGGGCAGAACTAGGCGTACCACAGCACGAGAAGACCGATACTTGGTGAACACCATGCTTCGAAATCGCTTTCTCACAGGAACTGAACTCACAAATCAGTTTCGACGCCTCGGAGGAAGTAACCCAAGTGCATGGACAGTAGGACGTCGGCTTGCTGAATCTAACTTAAAACCCCTTAGACCTGCAAACGGCCCTAAACTGGAGCGTGGCCATCGTATTTCAAGACTAAGATATGCCCAGAACCACGTAAATTGGAGTATTGAAGATTGGTCGAAAGTTATGTTCTCCGACGAATCAAAATTTATGCTCTACAAGCACGATGGAAGACACAGAGTGTATAGAAGACCAGGGGAAAGATTCAAGCAAGCATGCATCGAAGAAAAAGTAGCCTACGGTGGTGGGTCTGTACTTGTGTGGGCCGGAATTTCCTCTGAAAGTCGCACAGAGCTGGTGATCATAGAAAACGGCTCTTTAACTGGCGTAAGATATGTGGAAGAAATCCTCAACGAACACGTTGGTCCATTTATGGTCAATTTGGGTGAGGATGCTATATTTATGCATGACAATGCCCGACCTCATACAGGTAGGATTGTGAATGACTACCTTCAAGAGATGAACATTACTTGTATGGAGTGGCCAGCGCGCAGCCCGGATATCAACCCGATCGAGCATGCTTGGGACGAGCTAGGGAGATGCGTAAAACAACGAAACCCTCCCCCAATCACGCTTCCTGAGCTCAAAATTGCTCTCACAGAGGAATGGGAGAATATTCCCCAAAATCGTATAAGGAACTTGGTGTACAGCATGCCAAACCGCGTAAACGCAGTAATGGAAGCACGAGGAGGTAATACGAAGTTTTGAAATTCAAGAAAATCGTCATAAAGTTCAAAAATTTCATGTTTCCTATTTTTGTTTTAAGGAGAGATCAGCAGTTTTTTTTCTTTATGTAATTTTGTATAAATTAAATGTATGGTGACTCATATTTTTTTAACTTTCATTTAAGGAGTATTAAATTGTCTATTAAATACAATTTATTGCATTAACCTAGCATTCTTACTTTCCGAGATTTTTTGGATTCTTTGAGTGACCCGGATTCATTGCTCTCGAGTGTATAATTATTCTGTGATTCATTCAATTTTGTCAACATATTTAATGTTATTATTAAACTGACTACGTTCAATTTAGTTCCATATCTTTATCAGTAGACAATGGTTATTACACATACAGGATAAAATAAAAACAAAAAATAAAACAATTCAGATCAGTCTTAATCTAAATTTAAGTTGATAAAGAAACTTAACATATTTTTAACCGACAACGACGTGTCTTAAAAAAAGTCGTAACTTCTTTCATGGTGAACAGATTTCGACGATTCTTTTTTTCATTTGAAAGCGAATCTTTATAGTGTAAGTATAGGTACTTAGTTTCATATGAATTTGATCACGAATCACGATCTTACCAATCGTTTTTAAGTTATCACTACATAGTATAAAACAAAGTACCTTTCTCTGTCCTTATGTCCCTATGTATGCTTAAATCTTTAAAACAACGCAACGGATATTGAAGCGGTTTTTTTTAATAGATAGAGTGATTCAAGAGGAAGGTTTATACGTATAATAAAACCGTGCGAAGCCGGGGCGGGTCGCTAGTTTTGTATAAAACATCAAATTATTTTACCTCACGTGGTGAAGGGATATTTTGCATTAGTATGAGTTTAATCCAAGTAGGTAGGACACGAGCAAAGCCGTTTAAAGAAACTAGTACACGAGTACACAGATTTATTTACAATACAGATACAATTTTTACACACGCGATGACTCTCTAAATACCTTTTGTTAATCTACATGTATTTCAAGCATCATTAATTGTTTCTATCCACATCGTTAAATGTAAATATTTTGTCGAAATTGATAGTGTTTTGGTTATACATAGTGTGGTCATTATCCCCCCAACTAACCGGCGAGCTGCATTCCCTTGTGTTTGTATCAGCTGACTGATTCGATGGTTCTGTAGCGCATTTATTGAGAAAATTCATAATTCTTTCCCTGTAACATTCTGAAGTATCACCTATTTGATCATCTTTGAGACATATGGCTTGTAACTTGCTTGTATGTTTGTCATTTCCTTTAATTTTTGTCACGATTGAAACTTGCTTTCCTGTTTCTTTGTCCTTGTAATCATTCCTCATGCCTTTGTAAGATATCTTGATACTTAATAACGACCATAGTAGCTCTAAAATTGCCGCTATTAAGATATTGATTGCCATAACGCGTTCGGTAAATCCTGATGGTGTTTGAACGTTATCCAATGATATTACGAAGTGAGATTCATTCTTTGTCACAACATCAGCATGTTTTACAGTCACAAGGTTTTGATTTGGTAAAGTTGCTAATGAATAGCAGGCGCATAAGCAAGCGGCAAATGCTGCGACAGTGGACAAAATCGACGTTACCAAAAATCTTGTTATATGATGTGATTCGTACCATCTAGCAGACGCCAAAGCCCCGGCCAATCCCGCCGTTGATCCAAATACTGTAACCAAACTTGATGCAGCTACCAAAACGTATTTGCTGTCCGTTGATTTTATTTCTTTTTCTTGAGGGCCGACGATGGTTAGACAAGCTAGGAGTAAAGTCGTAGCGGCTAATACGACGTGTATCCATGCTAACCCCGACACTGTGGATGCAGAATATCTTCTTTCAGAGGGATACAAATTCCTGGAATCAGGTTTCGTTTTCACTTTTATCGTATACACATCTTCCATTATTTTAGTTTCAACGACCTTGGAATTTATGTTGATGCACTCGCGAACACTTCAAGACTTTGTTTCACAAAAGTTTTTGTCGTTATTGTAGGAGTATTTTTTTCGAAAATAACGGTGTTTTTTTGTCGTATTTTGAAATAGCGTCTTAGACGTGCGCTTGCGCAGGGCGTGACAACTACCAGCTGGCGATCTGAAGTGAAGTTAGCTGCGGTTTGATTTGACAGTTCGTAAGTTTGACGTGCATGAAGTGTCATGTCATGAATTGTCATTGACAGTAGACTAGACACAGCTTGTGGTTTATAAATTAGGTTTAGAGAACTTTATAATACAAACATAGTTTACTTATAATGAGATACTTAACTAAAAAATAATCTAGGTTTTTTAATGATTTCTATCTAAATTAACTTTAGAACCTGTCACCAAGGCTATTTAGAATGTCTTCGACTCTGAATCTGACGCAATTTCGCGCGAAATTCAAATATTTAAGCAGTTTATAATATTTTACGCGTTCTAAGACAAAATAAATAGCAAAAAAGGAATTTCGCGTAATAAATATAATATTTTCTATGAACCCATGTTTTAACTTATTTCGATTTCGAAAAAAATAATAATCTAAGAGACTTCACTACATAGTATAAAACAAAGTCGCTTTTTCTGTCCCTATATCCCTATGTACCTTTGAAAGCTTAAATCTTTAAAACTACGCAACGGATTTTGTTGCGGTTTTTTTTAATAGATGGAGTGATTCAAGAGGAACGTTTACCTATACGTATAATAAAAACGTAGCTAGTATAACATAAAACAACATATTACCAAGAGGTTCCATTATATGATATTTTTATGTAACATCGGGTGAGGAAATGATCTACGTTTTATGAATAATGATCTACGTTTTATGAATAACTACTTTTTCGTTACAATAAACATGTTTGGTACTTTACAACCAATTAATATGTTAAAGTCCATGTTATAAATTAAACATACTTAACATAATTACTTAATTAAATTAGCTACACTACAAATAGGTATAATTATGTTAGAAACGAAATAATAATACTCGGTTCATTGAATGGATGCCTAATTAATGTTCAGATCGTTAATTGATGAAGCATTGATTAAAATTAATGTAAGCCATATTAACTAATCCAAATAAGTTTAAGTATTGAGGTTTATTGTTTTTAAAATGCTTATCCACACTCATTTGAAAGGCATGTAGGTAGGTAGTTACTGAAATTGAACAGAATAGGGATCATTTGAGCTACATGTAGATTGTCTATGACCTGAGAGATCTGTAGATTGTTCTGGGTGTTTAATTATTTCTACTGTCAATACTAATTATAATTTGTTTCTATTCTGGGTGTTTTCTATGTACTTATGTAATTTTATTATGTACATATATCAGTCATCAAGTACCCGTAACACAAGCTCTGCTTAGCTTGGGGCTAGATGATGCTGTGTGGTCTGTCCGGAATTATTTATTTATATTATTATTTATTTTATCCACAGGCACCCACTTAGTAAGATCTGCAAATATTTGTTTCAAGGTTCTGGGTGTTTTCTATGTATTTTAAAAAGATCTACCTATGAAATGTATTGTATTGTCCTATTAATTATATCAGTCATTCATCACCCATAACACAAGCTCTGCTTAGCTTGGGGCTAGATGATGCTGTGTGGACTGTCCGGCATTATTCATTTATTATATTACTAGCTGGTGCCCGCGACTTCGTCTGCGCATGATTAGTATTTGGAGTACTCGCGATTTTACTTGCGTAATTCCCTTTCCCGTGGGATTTTCGGGATAAAATAAAGCCTATTTCTTATTCCAGCTTATAATAATCTATATCTGTGCCAAATTTCATCCAGATCCGTTCAGCAGTTTTTGCGTATCAATCTATCCATCCATCTATCCATTCATACTTACAAACTTTCACGTTTATCAGTTCAATTCAGTTTGGTTCCCCTGGTCTATACGGGTTTTCAAAAATTTCTCACAGCATCTGAACGACGCGTGTGTACGCGTCGTTCAGATGCTGTGAGAAATTTTTGAAAACCCGTATAGCCCAGGGGAATGTACGCGTCGTTCAGATGCTGTGAGAAATTTTTGAAAACCCGTATAGCCCAGGGGAACCAAACTGAATTCCGGGATAAAATGTATCCATGTCCAATCGTCCCGAGTTCCATTCGAATTCATTCATGATTAATTCCGTCGTGATACATGGTTAAAGAATTTTTCTTTCATCCTCTCTCCCAGGGGAACCTTACCGAATTCCGGGATAAAAAGTATCCCATGTCCTTCCTTGTACTATGAACTCAAATCGTCCCGAGTTTAATTCCAACTCAGTCAGCAGTTTCGGCGTGATGCGCGGTAAAGGAATTTTACTTTCATACCCTCTCCCATGAGAACCTTACTGAATTCCGGGATAAAAAGTATCCTATGTCCTTCCTCGTAATATGACCTATAATCATGCCGAGTTTCATTTAAATCCATCAAGTAGTTTCGGCGTGATGCGCGTTTACGATACAGACAGACAGACAGACAGACAGACAGACATGAATGAAAAAAATTACAGTTTTGGCTTGAGTATCGATAATAGAGTGCCCTCCAAAAAAAAATTTCCAAATATCTTCAATGTACAGAATTGGACCTGTTACAGTTTTATTATAAGTACTAGCTGGTACCCGCGACTTCGTCTGCGCATGATTAGTATTTGGAGTACTCGCGATTTTATTTGCGTAATTCCCTTTCCCTTGGGATTTTCGAGATAAAATAAAGCCTATTTCTTATTCCAGCTTATAATCTATCTCTGTGCCATTTCATCCAAATCCGTTCAGCAGTTTTTGCGTGAAAGAGTAACAAACATCCATCCATCTATCCATTCATACTTACAAACTTTCGCGTTTATCAGTTCAATTCAGTTTGGTTCCCCTGGGCTATACGGGTTTTCAAAAATTTCTCACTGCATCTGAACGACGCGTGTGTACGCGTCGTTCAGATGCAGTGAGAAATTTTTGAAAACCCGTATAGCCCAGGGGAACCAAACTGAATTCCGGGATAAAATGTATCCCATGTCCACTCGTCCCGAGTTCCATTCGAATTCATTCAATTCCGTCGTGATGTGTGGTTAAAGAATTTTTGTTCCACCCTCTCTCCCAGGGGAACCTTACTGAATTTCGGGATAAAAAGTATCCCATGTCCTTCCTTGTACTATGAACTCAAATCGTCCTGAGTTTCATTCCAATTCATTCAGCAGTTTCGGCGTGATGCGCGGTAAAGGAATTTTACTTTCATACCCTCTCCCATGAGAACCTTACTGAATTCCGGGATAAAAAGTATCCTATGTCCTTCCTCGTAGTATGACCTATAATCATGCCGAGTTTCATTTCAATCCATCAAGTAGTTTCGGCGTGATGCGCGTTTACGATACAGACAGACAGACAGACAGACAGACAGACAGACAGACAGACAGACAGACAGACAGACATGAATGAAAAAAATTACAGTTTTGGCTTGAGTATCGATAATAGAGTGCCCTCCAAAAAAAAATTTCAAAATATCTTCAATGTACAGAATTGGACCTGTTACAGTTTTATTATAAGTATAGATAGATGTCGGCCAACGAATTAGCATTGCCATTCATGTGTTTAGAATCCAACCATCTGATGTTGAACTCAGGTCATAGTCAGAATTCAAATGATGTCTAAGTTAAGAAATATATAGATACGCCTAGGTACTACTTTTAGTTTAATTATAATAGCCAAAACATTTCTTTTTATTTGTTAAGTACCTAACCACGTAGTTAAATAGATAGCCTGGGTAATTAATTACCTATTATGTAGGTATTAGATTTAGACAACCTTTTTAACAATAAAGTTTTATTATTATTTCACTTTATTTATTTTAATACTCGTTATAAAATACATTTTTTACAATAGAAAATACAAAAATATTATAAAACTAATCTACAGTAAAAAATATATCAAAACGGTGGATCACCGGCCGCGAAGCTAGGCTCAAGCAGCCGGTGACTAGGGTTGCAGACAGAGGAACTTCCTGACGATACGCGCTGAATCCAGGAGAACCGCTTTTTATTATTATTATTATTCAACGTGACAATGCTGCCAGCATTCTTGGCACTCTGCCTTCTGGTGTCGGCTTAGATAAGCAAAGAGAGACTTTTTTTCAGGTACTCAACTGAGAACAGGTGCGGACGGTGAATTCGTCCCGCTTTACGATGTGGAGTCAGCATTCGACTATCACGTCTGTCCTCTGCGCTGTCCTAACGCCTACCAACCGGTTTGTGTAAGCGCTAACCGGGGACTCGGAAAGTACTTCAAGTTCTGGACGTTTCTGAACCATTGTATGGGGGATCTTTACTACTGCAAGCATTGGCAAGGTATTCTACTTATTATTATTTGTATTTACTGTTATTCTTCTTATTATTTTTCTTACTGCTGTATTATTATCATCATCAGCCCATATTAGTCCACTGCTGGACATAGGCCTCCCCTAATGAGCGTCATAGCGCCCTGTCTTCAGCTTGCTACCAGCATCTGCCAGCAGTCTTTCGCAGGTCGTCATCCCACCTGGCCGGAGGGCGTCCTACACTACGCTTACCAAGTCGTGGTCTCCACTCAAGAACACGTTTACCCCAACGCTGTGTGCTGTATTATATGTGTAACTAAAAGGACAAATAAATAATTTTTCTTTCTTTCTACTTGACTTATGCTACCTAATCAGTTTCCATGCGACAACAATAGTCTTAAAATGTCTCCAAAGAAACAATACGTGCGAAGCTGTGGGTGCATACTAGTAAGTTAGTAGTGGTAAGTAGTTCACACCACATCTAGGTGATGTGGTGTGAACTACTTACCACTGCTCCAAGCTAAGTGTAGATTGTCTCTAAAGACATTAATAGATAAATATTGCTGGACGATTCTCAGAGCATTATGGATTGTCGGGCATCATTTATTTAGTTAATTTACTGTACATAGAAACCCCCCAGAATAAATATCAGATCGTTAAAACATTTATCCCAAAGCGGGAAACGTAACCGCAACTTCCTATATCGCTTTATACCTACGCCCCGTGTGCCACTGAGGATTTGTTACCCCGTTTCGACTTCTCGCTGTATCGACATTTCAAAAATGAAATTCCCTCGCTTTTATTCCCCCGTTTCGACTTACTAAATTGGTACAGTACAGTACAGTAAGCAACAAAACGATTTACTTTATTTTAAATGCTTTTGTTATTTAATAATAGTTTATTTATTATGATCAACAGTTTACCTACAGAATATTGAATCCGTAGAATTCTAAACTAGCCTTAGCTGTATTTTAGGAACCAGGGCTTCTCCTTTTATAGATTTACATGTCTTACTTAAGTTACATAAATATAAAAAAACATTAAATATCGATTTCAGAATTTGAGCCGCCTGAAGGTGAAGATGAAAATGTCAACAGTTCCCCATTGGCCTGGTCTTTTTGCGGCGCTCACAGGTAACTGAACAACTTTCCTGTTACCTAACATTGTTTGACAAAATCAAAAGTGGGATATCTTTTGACAATGTCAGAAGTGGAATGTCTTTTGACAATATCGGAAGTGGATTATCTTTTGATAATGTCAGAAGTGGAATGTCTTATGGCAATGTCGGAGGTGGATTATCTTTTAACAATGTCAAAAGTGGATGAATATACAGGGCGTTAGTGTAAACAGTCTTGTACTTTTTAAAAATGCACAATCTAATTGAATTGTAAATAAAATTTGATTTATAATGAACATGACTGGACACCTGTCCATGAAATCATATGATTTCATGGAAAAAAATAATGAAAGCCACGGAAACAAATCATTCATCTTTTTTCATTGGTTTTGGACTCCATCAGGTTATGATACAAAGGTTATAATTAGACCGTGCGAAGCCGGGGCGGGTCGCTAATCATAAATAAATCAGCATTCAATTATAAAAAAAAACATGAAGGACTTTCCACATCCCCAAACTTACCACAGGTTTTTCTTCCAGATACCTCCAATTCGCTCGTTTCGCCGAGACAACCTCAGCTATGGGTCACTACGGTTGGCTCTCGGGTGATTATCGCTTCTCGCATATCATGGAGCCCCATCAAATAAAGCCGGGTTTTGGATAAAACTACAATTTAATTATTTATATAATAAAGAATAATAGTTTTTGCTTTTAGCTATTTAACTATTGATTTGTATTGTATTGTTAATGATTGAATAGCGTATCTTCTAATCAGTCATTCAGCCGTGAGGGCCATTTGCTTCTTTATTTCTATATTAGTTCTACCTATTTTGTAAATATATATAAGCTGTAGGCCTTCCGTAAATAAATAAATTTCATTTTAACTTTAATATGTAATTTTATTCTATGAACTTATTTTGTAAGAGTTAATAAAGTTACTATAACTATAACTAGTTGTATAATGCTGGACAATCCACACAGCATGATCTAGCCCCAAGCTAAGCAGAGCTTGTGTTATAGGTAGGTACTAGATGACTGATATATCTACTTAATACAATAAATCACTACATAGTTTGAAACAAAGTCGCTTTCTCTGTCCCTATGTCCCTTTGTATGCTTAAATCTTTAAAACTACGCAACGGATTTTGACGCGGTTTTTTTTAAATAGATAGAGTGATTCAAGAGGAAGGTTTATACGTATTATAAAATGTGCGAAGCCGGAACGGGTCGCTAGTTACTTATATTTCTTTCAAGTATTTTTATATAAAAACCCAGAAACCCGGCACAAATATAATATAACTAGCGACCCGCCCCAGCTTCGCACGGTTTTATTATACGTAAAAACCTTCCTCTTGAATCACTCTATCTATTAAAAAAAACCGCATCAAAATCCGTTCCGTAGTTTTAAAGATTTAAGCGTTCAAAGGGACATAATGACATAGGGACAAAGAAAACTACCTTATTTTATAATATGTAGTGATATTTGAAGATCGAAGGCGGTAATCGAACCCGTAACCTCCTCCAATGCAGGCGAAACTTCGCCTGCAAAGTTGCTCTTAGTGGCTAACCAAACTCTGTTTTCTTATCTCTTCCTATAATAGACGAAATAAAATTACTATAGATGCATTAAAAAAAGCTTATGATAGGTGTAACAAACTGAACGTGTAAGGGCGGATTCAGGGGGGCGGTCGTCATCAGTAACCCGGTCATCACAGGGAACCTGGTCATCATTAGGAACCCGGTCATCAATCACCAGGGACCTGGTCATCATCAGCCTTACTATTATAATACTAAATGTGAAAGTCTGTGTTAATATATTTAATTATTATTCCCTGATTCGATTCACTCAAAACTACAATACAGTACAAATAACCTATGTTAGTTATTATATTAGACACGTATTTTTCATTTTTACAAAACCACCCCTAAGGAGCGTGAAATAAATTTCTGTAATGTGTATGAAGAAAAAAAAATCTGTTTCGCACATTCACTCAAAACAAATAAATTTCGACGCGAGCTAAGCTGCGGGACGCAATAGTATTCAATAATATTACAATATCCTAAAACAGCCACGAGAATGTAATTTAAGACAGCCTTCCCATATTATTCTCCGTAAATTTCTTTGACGTCTGTTCCATTACTAATTTTTATAGCCGTGTATACATAAATCAGCAATAATAAATTCATGTCATCTATAATTAGTAATGTTAACGGTATATAACGCCACTGCACTGATAAAATAAATTGAAATAATGTAAACTTCAAAACAAATTTTGTTTTTTGTAATAGTTTTTTATTTTACCTAGGCTTTATTTTATTTGGCTTTGTGCGAGCAGTCGAAGACATGGGTCAGAAATGGCTCCTTTTATTATTTCGTAAGTTAATTTTTATACCTAATATTAATTTTATCTATCTACCTTATTTATCAGTAGGTACAATAAATCCTTTCTAATCACCACATAGTATAAAACAAAGTTGCTTTCTTTGTCCCTATGTCCCTATGTATGCTTAAATCTTTAAAACTACGCAACGGATTTTGATGCGGTTTTTTTAATAGATACAGTAATTCAAGAGTAAGGTGTATACGTATAATAAAACCGTGCGAAGCCGGGGCGGGTCGCTAGTGTTCTCTATAAAACCGAAACTTTGTATGAATGTTTGTTTCCCTTTCACGCAAAAAATAATGAACGGATCGGGATGAAGTTTTGAATAGACGTAGTTCAAGCACTGGAATAACACAGATAGCACTGGAATAACATAGATACTTTTCATCCCACATATCAGTTACCATGGGATAGATAACCTTGAAACGTTTTCACAGAAATATCGCGAGCGTAGCCGTGGGCATAAACTAGTAAATAATGAATGCTGGACAACCCACAAAGCATCATCCAGCCCCAAAATAAAATAAACTCGTGTAATAGTAGATAAAAACAGTATGAATATAGGAACTGTTTTTATTTATTATCTAGCCAAGATCTAGCCTCATTAGGGGAGGCCTATGTCCAGCAGTGGACTAATATAGGCTGATGATTATCTAGCCTGCATACCTACAAATGATCTCCATTGTTATGTATTGTATTAAGTACATCAGTCATCTACTATCCATAACACAAGCTCTGCTTAGCTTGGGGCTAGATGATGCTGTGTGGATTGTCCGGAATTATTATTATTTAAAAAAATGCTCATTTATAACTATTTTTGCAGCCCTTTTCATCCCTGCAAGTTCTTTAACACTCGACGAAGAAACTTCAGTTACCCCAGCCTCTAAAATGGAAGATATAGTCACAGAGAACCAGGATTTTAATAACACCCATCAGCTTTTTAAGCGTCGGTTCACCGGCTACAAAGACTTTAATAAATACAAGTTTGCTAAATCTAAAAGCAGAACCCAAAGGGTATATCTGCGGAAACCATTCGCTTCGGTAATGAGATCGAAAAGATCTAGTCCTGAGATGCTGTCGATGCTAAGGACGGTGTTCTCTAAAGATTCTGAGGAAATGGCAGAGTCTGACCAGATTCATTATAAAGAAAATGCTTCCGTTTCATTTTACGATAAATTATTGAACAAAATAGATACAACACTTAATAAATTGAACGATAAACTCGAAGAAATGGAGAAAGAAAAGGGAAATGCTTATATAATGATGAAAGTACCTGGTCATATTGATGATTATATAAGAAAAGTCAGGGAAAAACGGGATATAAACGAATATAATGAAGACAGACTCGATGACGATAGCAATATAACAGTAATTGCTTTAAGGACACTAAGCGATCAAGAAACAACTACTAATCCAAATCCAGTCAGTGAAGTTGAAGAAAAAAAAGTAGAATTAACCAATACTTCCGTTTCAGTTACTACTGACAGTGAAAAAGATTCAACAGTTTTAGTAGAACCACCGTTAGATACAAACAAAACTGAAACAATAAACAATGAAGAAATAAAAAACAACACATTCGATTTAGGCGAATTGAGAAATGACACCAGGAAATTCTACGTTCCCGATGACGACAATTACATTCTCAAAATGGAAGAAATTCTAGGCGAAATTCATTTTAAATTATCATCCCTTAAACCTATAAAAGAAACGTATTCAAAACTTGACCAGTACAAAGTGGGATATATTATAGCACATTTAGAATCAGCTGAAGAAACTATACAAAAGTTATTAAATAAATTAAAGACGAGAGAGAAATTATCTAGGGAACAGGCCCAAAATATACTAGATAAAGTCACAATGTCGAGTATGGTGGTGACAAATTTAATGAATTTCTTAGGGAGATACTCGAATCCGCCTGTAATACCTGGAATTATCATGCAATAAATATTTTAACTAACGTTTCTTTTCTTCTATTCCGTATTCGTCGCGACACTTTGCATACGATTGATGCTGCATCTTTCCTCAAATCTTATAATATCAATTGAACGCACAGACATAGTACCTATAAAGGTGGGTTTAGACTAGACCAAGCGAACGAGAGCGATCGAAGGTTAACAAATGAACGCGAACGAACTATAATGATTGTTATGGCAAAAGCAAGTGAAAACACGCTTGCTTTCGTTGGGGTTCACATGCGTTCGTTTAGTGTGGTGTGGACACAACAGAGAAAGCGGGTGAACGTGATACCGATCGTAGAATCCCACTTATTCGCTTTCGCTCGAATTCGTTCACTTGGTTTGGACACATCATTATAAGGAAGCGCTTAGTTAGACGCAATGACTAATGTCTGTGGTTGAACTTTACTAGTGAGGTTCGTTTGATCTCATTTAATTTTTTACTAAACCGTCGAAATTACTGAATTTAAATTATAATCATCATTTACCTATATTATTCCACTTCTGGACATAGACCTCCCCTAATGAGCGTCATAGCGCCCTGTCTTCAGCTTGCCGCATCCAGAATCTGAATTTAAATATAAGAAGACATTTTAGAAATATAATAAGAATAAAATTTTGATAAGCACAACATTTTAATACTGTTTTCATTATATTTCATAATATTTGATTTCTTATTAGGTAATTACCTACATACCTACATCCTTTAGTATTACTCGTCACTTGAATCTAGTTATTCCACCGAGTATCATACTAGTACTATTTAAACTAGCAGAAATTAAAGCAATTTATGTGTCAAATGCCGGCGGGGAAGAAAATTATATGTAAAAATATATATCTTAGATTTTAAAAATTATGGAATATATATTGTTATAGGAATAATAAAGGCTTGCATGATTTTTGAATTTTTTATTGAAACCATTGTTATTTCATTAAAATATTTACTTAAATATAAATGTATATTATATAATCAATTTATTATACCTTGTATTAATTGCTTATTTATTGTATACACTAATAAGAATAACATCCAATATTTTTAATTCATCACAATGCTCAAAAAAAGCATCTTTTATAGCCAAGTTTTTGGCTGTTTTTAAATAATAACACAGCGAAATAGCTTTACAGTAAAAAGTTCAAAAGAAGCATATTTCATATATACAGCACAGCGAAATAGCTATCTGTACGACAGATAGCTATTTCAAAAATTAGAAAGTTAATAAAAACTTGAGTCAAATAGTATTTTTAACTACAATAAACTCAAACTCAAAATGCTTTCTTTCCTTTTTACCTTACAGGATTCCTGGACTTTTCAGAAAGTTCATAAGTATATAAACATTATATTAAAACTAGGAAATAAACTAGTAACTAGATACACTCAAAGTATATGAGTTAGTCCATAAATAACTTGAGACGTTTTTCAGGATTTTTTGAACCCTCTCTGGTGAGATTTCGTAAGAATTTCCTCAACTCTCTCCCGCTCCCCAACTCTCACGAGATCTTTTAAAACATTTTGTTTTGGCTGGGAACGCGTTGGATTATAAAAAATATAAGCAAGCCTACCCAAAAATCTCTCTCAAAACATGCTTCGGAACTTTCTTAGGTTTTATATCTTCGTTATCCACAATTTTACTAGGCGTCTTATGCTTAACCGTAGTTATAGACTCTAGTTCTCTAGTAGCATTATAAGGGTCCCGAAAACCAACTACTTTAATAGGATTAAGATATTCCACAAAATGAACTAATTCGCTTCGACTGCAATGCGTTGCGAAACAGATAGATCTTTTATTTTCAGTATCATAGACTAAAGATTTGTCTTCTGGATTATGGTTTTTCCATTTCATAGCAGAAAATAAAAGGTATAAGTACTTGTGTTTAGTATCACCGTAGCAAAGGGAACAGTGTTTCTTGAACTTAGTGCACAAGTGTATCTTGGTTGTAGATTCGTCATTTGTGACTCCTGGTAGCTTGTTTAAGAATTTGCTAGAAAAAAGCATTAAAGTATAATGAATCACAACATAGTATAAAAAGAAGTCACTTTCTCTGTCCCTATGTCCTTTTGTATGCTTAAATCTTTAAAACTACGCAACGCAACGGATTTTGATGCGGTTTTTTTAATAGATAGAGTGATTCAAGAGGAATGTTTATACGTATAATAAAACCGTGCGAAGCTGTGGCGGATCGCTAGTATTTTATAATTAAGAAACAAAACAACCAGTCAAGTGCGAGTCAACTTGAGCAAGAAGCAGTCCTGGATTTGTAAATATTGTATTAATTATATCAGTCATCTAGTACCCATAACACAAGCTCTGCTTAGCTTGGGACTAGATGATGCTGTGTGGACTGTCTGGAATTATTTATTTATTTTAATTAACATGAATTGTATATACTAGTTGTAATTTTTTCTATTCCTAGATTGTAATTTCCGTTGTCAATAAATAAAATATCTATATAAATTAAAATAATATATAATATATTTCTTTTAACATAATAATTACCTGTACAAATCCCAATTGCTATCCACATATACTTTCATCTTCATATGCTCGTATATTTTATTGAAAACAAATTCATAACCATATCTCGCTGAAGGTTCTAAGCCCACCTTGTATTTATCACCTGGAAATAAAATCATAAATACAGACTTTATTCTTTACCCCTAGTAACATCTCAATGGTAAATAATCACTACATAGTATAAAATAAAGTCGCTTTTTCTGTCCCTATGTCATTATGTCCCTTTGAACGCTTAAATCTTTAAAACTACGCAACGGATTTTGATGCATTTTTTTTTAATAGATAGAGTGATGCAAGAGGAAGGTTTATACGTATAATAAAACCGTGCGAAGCCGGGGCGGGTCGCTAGTTAATTATAATTTGTAATAATAATTTATATAAAATACTAGATGCACTCCGCGGATTCGCCAGCGAACCAGAGTTTTTTTTTCCTTCAAATTTCAGAAATTTATTACACAAACCCTAGGGGTTATTAAATAAACAATATGTGTTTAATTATTCAGTCCATAGTTTATTTATATCGTTTTGAGTGTATCGAACCAAAAAAGTTTTTTATTAATTAAAGTTTGTATGGAAAAATTATTTTCCATACAAACTTTACCACCCTATTTAAACCCCTCAGAGGTTAAAATTTCCAAATTTTAATAGCTTATGTCCTATTCTAGGTTCTAAACTATCTACATACCAAATTTCATTTAAATAACTTAAGTAAAATTGCGGAGATTACTTATAAGAAATATTCATACTTTCCCATCACTACATAGTATAATATAAAACAAAGTCGCTTTCTCTGTCCCTATGTCCCACCAATGTATGCTTAAATCTTTAAACCGACGCAACAGATTTTGATGCACATTTTTAATAGATAAAATGATTGAAGAGGAAGGTTTATACGTATAATAAAACCGTGCGAAGCCGGGGCGAGTCGCTAGTTTATTATAATAGTAAGATTCCTAGCCTTTTACCCACCTAAAGCAATCCATTCCTTAATCTCCCTCACTATATATCCAATAGTTTCAGATCGTTTAGGAAACGTATCGTGGCAGGCATCTTGAAACGTAGTGTCCACATATAGAGCATCTAGTTTGATTGGTTTATTATGCTCGTCGTGTAGCTGGCTTAATTTACTGATACTGGGAAATAATATATGAAATTATATATTTATTGGCCCCTTAAACTATCACACAGTAAAAAGATCTGAAGATATTTTTTTTATCCTTCCTACTAATATCATAAACGCGAAAGTTTGTATATTGAATAAATATGACATATTAGTTAAGTTTCTTCGAATATATTTTTTGTTGTGTACTTAGTCTTAAGGTAAATAAAAATATATTCTTTCTTTCTTTCTAAATAAATAAATAAAAAATTCCGGACTGTCCACACAAAATCAAGTAAGTATTTTTGTTTGTTACTATTTCATGCATGGTAATATATGTTTGACTAGCAGCACCTAACTACCCGTGGTAATTCCCGTTCCTGTAGGAATTCCGGGATAAAATATAGCCTATGTGTTAATCCAGACTATAATCTATCTCTGTGCCGAATTTCATTCATATCTATTCAGTAGTTTTTGTGTGAAAGAGTAACAAACATCCATACTTACAAACTTATGCGTTTATAATATTAGTAGGATTAGGATAGTTAATACTAAAAGTGAGAATACCAGCCTGTTTTCAGTGATTCGAAAGTCGCCAGTGTAAAGAACTTTCTTCAGCGTATTATCAAACAGAAACATGACAGACCCAAAGCAATGCCCGGCGGGAATCAGTGTCACTTCTAGAAACATCTTCTCATGTCCATTTCTTTCATCGGCCGGCAATTCTATTGTCGTTTTACCTGTAATTTTTAAAAATACATTAGCACCCCACCCCGGCTTCGCACGGTTTTATTATACGTATAAACCTTCCTCCTGAATCACTCTATCTATCAATCTATTTAAACTGCATCAAAATCCGTTGTATAGTTTTAAAGATTTAAGCATTCAAAGGGCTATAGGGACATAGGGACAGAAAAAGCGACTTTATATTATACTATGTAGTGATGTAAGTTGTAAGGGTTTTAAAATAATCATTGGGAATATCTGGTTCAGAAATATCTCCCAAGGTAGCCTGGAAGAGATCGCTTGAAGAGATACATATGAAGCAGACATAGAATAAAGGGTAAAATTTGGTTTCAAGCCAGTCTTGGGGACACATGCGACTTGTATTGATATGGATCAGTTGAGCTACCTCTAACCTGTTTGCAATCATCTGCAGCTAGCTCAATTCCATCAATTGTAGGTATTTTTAATTTGTTTAATTGCTTGAACTTTCTTTGTTAAAAAGTTAGAACGTAAAAATACCTGTTAATGGTTTTATGTATTTCTTAAGATTATTATCAATATGCGTCTCCACTATAGCAGCGGATATTTCGGACATGTAGATAGATACTGAGTTCGACATAAGACATGAATGCAGTACTTTCAGTCCAGTGGTATGGTCTGAATGGCAATGGCTAAGAAAGTAAGCCCTTTTGGTTGTGTCTTCGAAGTTGTCTACAGCGATGCCAGGTATTTCAGGGATGTGGCCGTTAAATGAAGCCATAATTTTTGAAGATTCTTCTCCGGAAATTGGTGTATAAAGCAAGTAAACTGTTTATTTCATTTATTTTCTTTTGAAAGTATTCAAAAGTTATTTTCGTTTGTTCGCTAATTCATGGTAAAAAAATCTGTCTGTCTGTGCTGTGGTAGAAATGAATGAACGAAAAGTTGCTATTTCACCGGATTGAAAGATTAAAAAAAAACATTTTTAAAGTCTCCACACACTGAAGCCGGAGGCGGAGCCGAGGCGAAGGCGGCGGCGCGGCGTGCCGTTTTTCCTATGGCACCGCACCGCCGCCACCGCCTGCGGTGCGCGTGTAGGCTTTCATATGATACAATAGAATACAACACACGCCTTCGTCTCCAGCTTCAGTGTGTGGACAGTTTTAGTGTTGTGAATTTTATGCCACCATCACGTACACACGAGTAAAAAATAAAAAACAACACACAAAAAATGGGTATTTAGCCGGCTAATAACTAAGTGGAGATCTATGGCTTTTATTACATTTTGTTGAAAGTATTTTATTCTTCGCAGTTTTTTTTCCATTAGTTATCTCATAATTGGGGACTTTACCGGAATCAATGACAGATAAATGGGGCTACCAACATGTGAACTTTAACCGAAAACTTTAGGGATTCTTAAAAATATTTGCTACTTGCTAGGTTCTGGCGCGATAGCGCGAATTGGATTTTATATTTATTTTTATCATCCTAGGACAAGCTAATGACTTTTTTATGTTCTTGATTATTATTACTAAAACCTAATCTGTTTTAGTACATAATATAAAATTCATATATTTCAAATTTATTTTACATTTCGTTGCTGAACATTGGGTGAGAAATCTATTTTCAAACAAGTTAAGGTACCTTTTCTAAATTAACCTATCAAGCAAACATTTAACAGGGAGTTTAAATCCCAGCGAAGTGTCTGGTGGTAGGAAAAATTATAATGTGGATAATGTAGAAAGTCAAGACTTATTTATTTACTAATTTATTTTGGAAACCCAACAAAAGAATCACACAATAAAACAAACATCAAAACAAATTGGATTAGACTATCTATGTGTCCCTCAATTAAGAAGATACCTACGGCGTGTTGAAAGAGCGAGGTGCAATTATCTAATAAATATATTTGGAAATCTTAGCGCAGTGCAATAATTCATAATAATAAGTACATTTCATGGTTATTTTTGTTTAATTAATTCTGTAAATTGAAAGAGTTTGCAGTAGTACTTAACTCCCGAAAAAGCTGTATAAAACAAAAAATCAATAAACAAATCCTTACGTCTGGTAATCCTTTATCGGACCAATTATGGTAAGACGAGTAAAATAAAACTCAACAATCGCAACAAGAAATCATCCTACGAGTTTAAGATTGTTTATTTTCATAAAACTTGGTATATTATAAATTTTATTTTAATAACGATGCTGACTCCGCTACAGTTTTCAAACTTTTGTGGCAGTCAGCCCTCAACCAAAAATCCACCTACAGGGTGTAAAAGCCGCCAAATAAAACGAAATAGGGTGGTGGAGCACCCCTTAATCAGCTGAGATCATTCACTTTGCCATTCAAATAATGTAATCGCTTCTTTAATTTTAGTTATTATTGATAATAAAAGGATTTTTTTGTAAGTAGATATGTTTTCCATTGATGTATACATATACATGTGTAGCTAAACAAAAAATATATATGAAAAATTTTTGAGTTTTCTTTTTTCAATTCTTGTAATTCTTGTAATTCTTTATTGTACACATATACATACAAAACATGAACTTATAAAATAGGATATGTACATAGGCGAGCTTAACCCTTCCAGAGTTTTCTTCCAGCAAACCTTAGAGTTATAGGAGAGGCGATGTAAAAGGTAGAGGAAGTGTACAATAGCATTATAAACAATACATAATTATTAGAATAAACATACATAATTATATAAAATAATATTGACTAAATAAACATAATAAATACCTATCCTTCTAAATATTTATGATACATATAATACATATTTAAATAATATATACTTATATTATAATAAGTTTTATCCTATGATAGCTAAAATTTATGATAGTAGGAAGTGCTCTTTTAACTTCGTTTTAAAAATATTAAGCGATGGACTGGCTTGAATACCATGGGGGATAGAGTTCCACAATCTAGCCGCTTGGGCGGCGAAAGAACCTCCCGGCCTACTGGAGAGACGGAGAGATATTGCCGTTCTGCACGGCACACCGCGAGGAACTAGAAATTCGAAACGTTCGCGGAGGTAGGTATATTGGAGAAACGGGGCTATAAAGAATAAAATATAGGTAAGATAGAATGTGGAGATCGCGCCGCTGCCGTATGGGAAGCCATTTAAGTTTGGACCGAAATTGGGACACATGGTCGAATTTACGCAAACCGTATATGAATCGGATACCCAAATTCTGAAGGCGTTCGAGCTTATTCCATAGTTCCTCTGTCGCGTCCAGGAAACAAACATCCGCATAATCGAGAAGGGGAAGTAGAAGACTTTGCGCAAGGATGATTTTAGTCTCAAATGGTAAAAGGTTTTGAAGACGTCTAAGCGAATGGTATGTGTAATTGACCTTTTTACTAATGTTGTTTACGTGACTAGTCCAAGATAAATTATTTTCGAATATAACGCCCAAGTTCTTAGCCTTCACAGAGAGTGGAATAATGTTATCGGCCAAGGTAATAGATGGAATGGGTGAAAGAGATAAGGACTTCAGCATAAACGGACTACCACAGATCATAGCTTGCGATTTTGAGGGATTGATCAAAAGACCATAGGAATTCGCCCATAGGTTAATGCTGTTAAGATCTGAGTTAATCCGGTTAATGCCCTCAGAGATGTCACCCACCTTAAAATGATGGTAAATTTGCAGGTCGTCCGCGTAGAGGTGATAGCTAGAAGAGATGACTTTGGTGATGGAGTTAATAAAGATTGAGAAAAGGAGAGGAGAAAGGACACCGCCTTGAGGTACACCCGCTGACATGTTACACCAATCCGAGTATGAGTCATCAAGGCGAACACGCTGCGAGCGACCTGAAAGATAGGAACGAAACCAATTGATGGTAGAGGAAGAGATATTAAGAGAAGATAGAATAGCAACGAGAATATCATGGTCGACAGAGTTGAAAGCACTGCTGAAATCCAATAACACAAGTGCAGTAACCTGCTTATTGGTAATGGCTAAGCGAATGTCATCAGAAATTTTAGTCAGAGCTCCCACAGTGCTGTGACCAGGACGAAAGCCAGATTGATAGGGACTCAAAAGATTATTACTATTTAGGCACAGCGAGAGTTGCTTATGGACTACATTCTCGAGGATTTTAGACAGAACAGGGAGTATTGAAATTGGTCTTAGTTGAGAAATAGAAGAGGGATTAGAGACTTTAGGTAAAGGGATTACGTTGGCAGATTTCCACACAGTAGGAAAGCAGCCAGACTCAAGTGAATGATTGATGATGTGTGATATTGCAGGCAGGCGCGGATCCAGGGGGGGGGTCATGGGGGTCATGACCCCCCCCTGGGCTGGGACCAGGACCTAGGTAGACCACTAATTAAAATAGTTAAACATGTTTTTTTATCACAATACTTATAGATTTTATGTACTTATGTACCTTAAATATTTAATTAATTTAATATTCATAATTCGGGAACGTCAGAAAAGAAATTTTGAATTTTACCGCGCCACCGCCACCTCACCTTTCATTAGATGTTACATTTCGTGTGACACTGACGCGCTTTGTTTCGACAAGCCTAAACTAGAATCATGTTTTTTAAACTTACGCGATCAGAACACATTATTATAAATATTTACGTACGGGTATTTATCGCATTTATTTAGCTATGTTTTATATTTCGGTATGTAACAAAATTATTCTTTCATTACGCCTTCTCCCGAAACGCGTTACCTATCACAAGAAGATTCGATCCCGGTCTTTATTTTCAATTCCGGGATTTCGGGATTGATAAAACACGATCCCGGGATAATTCCTGGATTGGACAATTTAATAAAATCTAAGGATCATATTAAAATCGCTTTTATTTACTTTCAAAACAAAAAGTAAAAAACGAACACACCTAATTTTTAAAACATCTATTATTTTTTTAAATTCTACTCTTTTACAGTATACAGATAAAGAACCTTGATAAACCTAATAAAAACAAAATTTACCGTGAGTTAAACGTATTGTTACAACCAAAAGACAAGTCGTTGACGAAGATTATCGAGATTAAATAAATTTTACAAACATTTTGACTACGACGCGACCGAAGAGGCGGTTTAAGGAATGCTTTTATTTTGTGTATCTACAGTTACATAAAAGATATTGTTTGATAGAGATAAAGAGCTAATTCTAGTATAATGTAAGTTAGTTTAGATAAAAAAAATCCTGTTAAGTTTATAATTTGTGTTTACATTAGGTACGTAACGCGCTTCGCTTTTTTATTATTTTTAACTATTTAAAGAATTTTACTCAATCCTTGAAATCCCGGGATTGGAAAAATATAATCCCGAAATTTTCAGATTGGACCCGGATTGAAAATACCGGTCTTTTTTCAACATTGATCGAATCCCCTAGTTATCACTTCATTTTTTTCAATGGGTACGTTTTTATGGACGTTGAGAAGTGCCAGTCCGGTTAGGGGTAGTTATCGCCTTTCATTCAGATTTAATGATTATGGATTTTTTCCCTTTTTAGGTATTTTATTACATTCATTGATCTAGATACGTAACCAGAATGAACGTGTAGGTAGAGAGAGGGTAATGAGAATCGCCTGGAAGGTAATCGTACGTGTAGAGGGCGATGAATTTATAAAATGTCTGCTAAATACCCATATGGTAGACAATTTTTATAACTTATAAATGTGGTTTACTAGTTAAAAATAACATGTCAAACACATGTTCAGTCTTCTGCAAGGTTTTCCCCTATCTAATTAGGTTTTCTGTGATCTTTTTAACTTTAAATTCTAAACCGACGTGCATGTATGAAGAAAGTACCTAATAAAAGTGATGAGACAAAAGAGGTGTGCAAGGAAAGTTGTAAGTGGAAATCCGTTATCTCTGCCTACCTTCTGGGAAACGGGCGAGTCTATGTAGGTTAGGTATGTAGTTCTATATCAATTTTATCGGAGAATAAAAGTCGGATTCCGTTTATTCTGTATGTACTGATAACTCTCATTTATGAATTGTCGTGGAGTGGCTTGGAGTGAAGGCGGTTTGGGTCAGGTTTTTAAACTTTTTGGATGTGGTTTGAAGGTATTTTATTCTCTACATCGTTTCACTTTTGGGGAGTGGATTTTCAACTAAAATCTTTGCTATTTTTCTTCAATTAGTAATGGTGAGTATTTTCTTACATCTTTTTCTCTGTCAACTTCAGCTTCAAATAGTTGCCTTCTCCTTGTTCATCCTTCATCTTTTTCTAGTTAGTCTTTATGAAGATTGTTTTATAATTTAGTTTACACTCTGTCGTGTCTGTCACGATTTTGTGGCCTATGAGAAAGCTTTTGATTCCGTCGAAACTTGGGCTGTTCTGGAATCCTTACAGCGGTAGGTACCAAGTAGACTCTTTATATCGAGGTGCTGAGATGTCTGTACCTGCGATTTGCTGATGACATAGTCATAATGGCGGAGTCGCTAGAGGAGTTAAATTGTTAAAAGTAATAAAAAACCAAGCGCTTTACGTACCTAATATAAACACATTATAAACTTAACTCGAATTATTTTTCTTATTTTATTTATTTAAACTAACTTAAATTATATTAGATTTCTTTTTTATATCGAACAATACCATTTGTGTAACTGTAGGTACACAAAATAAAAGCATTCCTGAAACAGGTAGTGGACCGCATCTTGAGTCGCGTGGTGGTCAAAATTGTTGTAAAATGTATTTAATCTCGATAATCTTATGAATGTGATTTTAACTTTTTGTTTTAAAGTAAATAAAAGCTATTTTCATATAATTCATACGTCGATTTTTACTAAATTGTCTACGATCCCGGGATTATCCCGGGATGGCGCGTCAATACCGAAATCCCGGGATTGAAAATAAAGACCGGGATCGAATCCTCTTGTGATAGGTAAGGCGTTTCGGGAGAAGCCATAAAGAAAAAAAAATGTTATATACCTACCTAAATAAAGACATTTTAGTACTTACAGAAAGTACTTACATACATTAATTAAATACCTACCTACGTTTTACTTCTATCTATGATTATAAAAATTAAATTATAACTTCTTGTGACTTGACCACGACTTTGTGACCCCCCCCTGGCACCGAAGCTGGATCCGCCCTTGATTGCAGGACTAAGTTCAAGGGAGAGAAGCTGGAGCATCTGAATGTTAATACCATCAGTGCCCAGGGCTTTTGTTGATATGGAGCTAAGAATCTTTATAATGTCATCCTCAGAAATCGCTTCGAAAGTAAAGGGAGAGCATGAAGGGAGAGATTGCCGGGCAATTGCGTTAATAGTAGAGATGCGGACACTATTATCTAGATTGAGGGGGGATTTAGAAAAGTTTTGGTTAATAACGTTCAAGTCAAAAGGGATGTGAGAATTATATGAGCTCCCACCAAGTCCAATGGATTTTAAAAATTTCCACATTTGTGAAGGAGTACAGTTTTGAACAGAGCTATGAATGTGACGTTTCCTAGCATCTCTACACAACTTGCTGCAACGGTTACGAAGCTTTTTGTAGGCATTATGATTTTCTTCGGTCGGATGTTTCTTGTAGCACCGTTTAGCCCGATCCCGCTTCGACATCAGCTTCTTGATAACCTGAGTCAGCCACGGAGCCGGAAGATGCTTCACCTTAACTATTTTAATCGGAGCATGGATATCAAATAACTCTAAAATCAGTCTATTAAAGGACGCAACTTTATCATCGACACTGACAGCATCAGTTACGGTTGACCAGTCTATGTTTGAGGCATCGGCCTTCAGACTCTCCAGATTTATGTCTTTAAAGCTACGTAGATGAAGGAATTTAACTTTTTGCCTGGGGGAACGCAATTTATATGATAGAAAAAGGAGGTCATGGTAAGAGAAAGGAGCAGTAGTTTGACCATGTGTGGCCACACGGTCAGCGTCAGAGACAATAATCAGATCCAAGAGAGACGGAGAGCAGTGAGGAGCAAAATGTGTGGCAGAAAGAGGGAGAATGTGCAGGTTCACAGAAGAAAGAAGAGATTGTAGTTTGGCAGCTCGTGTATCATTTTTTAACAGACAAGTATTAAAATCGCCGAGTAAGATTGTATGATCGTAATTAGTAGATAATGACTCAAGTTTAAGTTCAAGAGAGGAGAAATAGTCTATACTACTTTTCAATTAAGTATTTATTTTACAATTCATATTATATGGGGTATTTTCATATAAATTTTTGTAGATAATCTGCCACATTCATTGATTGAGTTTGCATTTTCTTTCCCGGTTCCCGGCAGTTATAGGGAAAATAATTCTATCAAGTTGGCAATGCGGTCAAAGCGTCAGTTGAGTCAGCTCATGCACTATTCTACTTGTATTCCATCTGTGGCAACTGTGGAAACTGCGCAGTGTGACCAGATTCAGTATTTTAATACTTTTTCAGTATATTTTGTCCATTATTTTGAGTATGAGTATTTTTGTAGGTATATTACCGGAAGTCGGTATATTTGGGTATATTTTGGTAATGAAGTTGGTGGCACCGTAAGCAATGGTCCTCGCGAACGTTGGTCTTCGTTAATCAATGTTCGGGGAATCCCGTGAACATCAACTATCTAAACAAACCCCGGATGCAGTCTACTTTAGAGATGATCGACATTCATCAATGGTGAATAAACATCGATGTGTTAGCAGTTAGAAAAAATCGATGTTTTGACATTAATATCATCGGATTCGATATTAACTACACAAATAAATAAATAATGTTGGACAATTCACACAGCATTATCAAGCCCCAAGCTAAACAGAGCTTGTGTGATAACTGATATACTTAATATTAAACACTACATAGATAGATATTTCTTATTATACATAAACAACATCCAGAACAACCTGAACAAATATCTGCATATCGTGGGCACATTAAGTCCCGAGGCGGGAATCGAACCCTCAACCTCCTGCTTCGCATGTTAAAACTGAAAACAATTATAATATTGAAAGGTTTTTTTTTTGAACTAGGTACATATTTTCCGATAGTTCTATAGTCTGAGTTTTCCACTAGATGTCACTGATCACAGTAGTTGGAGTAAGATTTTTTTATTATTTTGGACAGACTAAAGAAAAAACACCTGTGAAAGAATTTTTTTTTTCAGTATAAGAAAAAAATACTGGGAATTTTGTAATTTATTTTCGCTAACTTAGGTCATATCAACTTACTTTATATTTTTTCAATCTCATGAAATTATTAGACAAATTTATTTGCTACTGAAAATATTTATCAATTTTAATTCTTCGAAATGAATGCGATATAACTCTAACATTTATAGCGATGATTGATGATGATTATTACAATAAATATGTTAAGAAAATCAGTATTTTTATAGGTATATTTGCCCTGCATAGGTCGGTATATTTCCGTATTTTCTGGAGGTGCCTCGGTATTTTCCCAAAAAATAATCTGGTCACACTGAAACTGCGGTCAATACAGCCAAATGCACAGCTGATTATCTTTTGTTATCTTTTTTGTACACAATAGAGTAAATGTTAGCAATTATCATTTACGTCTTCAGTTTACTTTGGCCGTACATTATTATTGTTTCCATCGGAAATTTCATTACCAGACAGATTTTGGAGAACTCGAACATGCAGTAAGTTTTTTATTTACCAATAATCCCCGTATTTGTTTTATGTATGTAGCTAACTAGAATTTAATAGAAATAAACTTCTTCTAGGATCAATCAGGAATCACCTTTTTTAGAAAAAATAGAGCAGTTTTTCTTTTACTGTATTTTAAATGCTTAATAATATTGTTTGGTAGTGGTCGTGTACATACGTGATAGATAAGATAAAACTTTGTAGGTAAATACATACTTTACTACCGGCATTTCCTACCGGAAATAACCAGTCAGAAAGCTACCGGAAATGAGAAAGAGAGTGAAACTTCTCAAAAGCTCTTCATTCATTAATTCACTGCAATATTGCAATTTTCTTTCCATTCACTTCTTCCTTCACTCAGTTCGAGCGATCCGACGAAGATTTTTGTCTGAAATACGTTACTGAATTATCTGAATTTGCATAACAAATGCGACGATTGTGACGTGAAAAAGATCCGCCGCAACTGAATTCAAATTCGTCACTTTGCATGTTGCTAATCATAACCCGTCGAGTTTGGGTAAGATATTTTTGTAAGCCGAATCAATAATTTGTAAGCCGTGTATTTTGCATGAAAAACTACCTTCATTTTAAATCAAGCAAATAGTTAGGCACGCAGATGGGGTATCCAAAGATGGAGCTTTTACTTCTCTATGTGCTAAGCGGTGCGGTTTAGGTAGCTGTGCTTAATAGTCTGATGTAGCTGTAATCTAATAATATTTGTCTTTTCGGGTAGTTAGCGTTTTTGTTGTTCGCGTTATTTTTCGTAATTTTACTAGTATTTAACTACTCTTTTTGAGAAAGCTTACACCGTCTATATTTCTGTTCGTCTTTACCGACGCCGGCATCGCGGATCCATAAATAGTCCACAATTTTGTTGGCGATTTGATCGTTGAAACTACGAAGGTAGGTGCGGCAGGTTTCTTACAAAGATTTTTATGATTTTACCAACCTCATCTTGCGTGCATGTGGAACTCGTATAAATCGTATCCAAAAATTTAGCTAAAGATGAAAATAGACGGATCAACCAAATTGAATCAATTTGGTTGAACGGTTCAACCAAACGGTTCAACCAAATTGAATCAATTTGGTTCAACCCTGATTGAACGCTAAAAGTGAAAATATTGTATAAGTGAATCATTCAATGACATTGCAATGATTCACTTATAAGTTTACATGGATCAATTTGGTTGCTTCATCCAAATTGAAAGACAAAAGTGAACCGTGTATTTTCACCTTAACGTAAAAGGGGGTAGTGACTCCGGGGTAAATAGAAATGTATGAAATACTGGAGCTAGACATTACTTAGCTGGTAGCAGTGCAAGAATCATTAGTCCTGACTGTTCATCTTCTGTGTGGTTCAGACCTCAGCAAAAAGGATGTTTTGCTTCAGTATTTCAACCTTGGGTATCTATTCACCCTGTTTTACAGTAACTGTTACTGAAGGAATTATAAAATCAGACTACTGAACTACATTAGGTACTACTTTTTTCATCTATTGTTTTATTAGTGTACTAGCGACCCGCCCCGTCTTCGCACGGTTATTATACGTATAAACCTTCCTCTTGAATCACTCTTATCTATTAAAAAAACCGCATCAAAATCCGTTGCGTACCTAGTTTTAAAGATTCAAAGGAATATAGGGACAGAAAAAGCGACTTTGTTTTATACTATGTAGTGATTAGTGTATCAGGGGACAGCCCTCATTGTTTGCCTGAATACTTTGTATCAATTATTAAGAGTTTCGGATCGGCTTAGGATCTCAATTATTTTAAGAGTTTATGATCGGCTTAGGATCGGAACTACATATTTTTTTATTCTAGCTAATAAAGTACAATAGAAAACCAATTAATTAATAGTATAGATAATTGTTTTACTTATCATGTAAACTTATTACTTTTAGATCCAACGAGGAAGAAGACAAACAATTTGAAAACACAACAGAAAAAACAAAACTCAAAAAGCCTCAAAGAAGTAAAAAGTCCAAATCAAATAAAACCTCTGAAGACTTACCCGACATTTCCATAGATGCTATAGAAGATTTCCTGAGCTCACTCCATGAAAAACCTTCCAAATATCATCCTTTTTATGCTGAAGAAGATCTAAGTAAAGATGTCACAAAGATCTTCAATGTAAAGGGGAATATGTCTAAGTTCTTTGTCGTCAATGAAGATGTATTCTTTGATACCGACCCAGCTATAATTCGAGATGAGCAGTATCATGGTTATCAGGTATACAAGGTTATGAGGTCCCCTGAGATGGAAGGGATGGATGAAGACTTAACGGAAGGTATGTAATCTTGATTCTATTTAAACCAACATCCAAAATATGATAAAAATAAAGGCTTTATGATAAATCAATAATCAAATAATAATCAAATAATATTTGATTATTGATTTCTTTGTAAATTGTAGATCAATTTCTATGACTGTTTTGCTTATGAAAATGACCTGGGGTGGTACCATATGAAAGTATGGATGTTTGTTCCTCTTTCACGCAGTAACTACTCAAAGGATTGGTCTACAATTTTGAGTATACGTCGTCCTAGCCCTGGAATAACACATTACAACTGAAAAGTCGCCTATTCCAATTATAAGTTATGAGATAGAAATAGCCTTGAAATGTTTCCATAGAAATAACGTGTGGGAAGCCGCGTGCATATACTACTTTTAAGCTATTTGTGAGAATATAATGAAATATGAAGTCTTTTATAACATGTCAAATTACTTTCTATTTTTGTGTGGTACAATAGTATAATCTATCACAGTCACAGATGTTTGTTTCTGTTCTTTTTTTTCTGAGGTTCATATTTAGTATAAAAATTCATTTTTAACTTCTAACGCAGCAAATTTGAATAGTAGGTATCTTTATAATAATTTTTCATGTCGACTACTTTTTCATTAAATGTTTTTTTTATCATTTAAGTAAATTAAGTAAGACTTTTTTTCATGTCGATTAGTTTTAATTTAAATTTTTTATTTTTTTAAATTTGTTTCTCAAATAAGACACAAATGTGTAAAAATATAAAAGGAGAAGCCCTGGATCCTAAAACACAGCCTAGGCTAGTTTAGGACCCTAAGGATTCAATATGTAACTGTATAACTGTGTGTCAAAATAAATGATTTATTTATTTTATCTATTTAATTTAGTTATTTGTGTATGGGTGCTTCAAAATTTTGCTAAATATTTTTCAGAGGATCTGACTGAGGACTTGTTGACTACTGAGGAGACAACCAAACATGGAGTCATCATAAATTCCAACGTTTATCTCACCACTAAGCAGTGGCACACAATCCGGGAACTAGACAAGGTAGATATAATATTAATTATACATAAATAATGCTGAACAATAATTATCGACATAGCTCAAAGAATTAGCAAGTTGAAGTGGCAGTGGGCCGGCCATATCGCGCGAAGAACCGACAACCGTTGGGGTAAACGTGTTCTTGAGTGGAGACCGCGACTCGGCAAACGTAGTGTAGGACGCCCTCCGGCCAGGTGGGATGACGATCTGCGAAGGACTGCTGGCAGATGATGGATGCGGCAAGATGAAGACAGGGCGCTATGGCGCTCATTATGGGAGGCCTATGTCCAGCAGTGGACTAATATAGACTGATGATGCATGCTGGACAATCCACACAGCATCATCTAGCCTCAGTAGCGACTAGCTAAGCAAAGCTTAGCTTTCTCGTTTTTATTTCCCCTTTTAATTTTTTACAAGGGTACTTTGAAAGTACTTAACTTAAATTAGAATTAAGCTTTAAGAAAATATGACGAAACTTTCATAATAACTTTTAAAACTTTTTTTTCATGCAAAAGTAGCTTATGTCTGTTCTCAGTCTTTAGACTATGTCTGAACCAAATTTCATTAAAATCGATTCATTAGTTTAAAGCAAAATTAAGAACGTTAAAAAAGCGTAATAGACAGAGTTACTTTCGCATTATAATAAAAGTAGAGATTATCAAATTATAATAAACTAGCGACCTGCCCCGGCTTCGCACGGTTTTATTAAAGTATATAAACCTTCCTCTTGAATCACTTTATCTATTAAAAAAAACCGCTTCAAAATCAAATAAAGATTCAAGCATTCAAAGGGACAAAGACAGGGACAGAAAAAGCTACTTTGTTTTATACTATGTAGTGATGGGAAAGAAAAGAGGTTTATTAGTTCAGTACATGGTTGAAACTATTAAAAACATAAGGTTATTGATTTCTGGTATATTTCCAGGCAGGGTTCAAAGCGATAATTATCAAGATAAATATATGTTGATAATTATCCTTGATAAATATAATTGGAAATATTTAAATTACCCCTTAAATTTTTCGTATTGTATTGTTGTATCAGAACACGAATTCAATCAAAATTCAAAATTAAAGCTTGATAAGACACTAGCGACCCGCCCCGGCTTCGCACGGTTTTATTATACGTAAAAACCATCCTCTTGAATCACTCTATCTATTAAAAAAAACCGCATCAAAATCCGTTGCGTAGTTTTAAAGATTTAAGCGTTCAAAGGGACATAATGACATAGGGACAGAGAAAGCGACTTTTTTTTATACTATGTAGTGATTTCCTTGATTGTTACATGTGTTTATTTTATTATTCTGATGTAAATGGTGATAGTTAGATAGCCAAAATACCAGAAATATGAACTGAAAAGTTTACTTACATTTGATAATTATCAAGAAGGATATTTATCTTGATAATTTCAAACCCTGTTTCCAGGATATATTCTCGTGCACAGTATGTCAGTTCCAATGCGACGCTGCCACGGTGTCCGCTCACGTCCGCTCCGTGTCGCATTTCCGCAAGCTGGACGCACACAGGCCGCTCAAGAGATTCGACCTCAGTATTACTAGAAAGGTACATTTTACTTAAAAATAAAATACAGAATGAAACAGTTCTAAAATCTTATTCTACGAGAACGAAGTCGCAAGTCCATAATAATGCTTATTTTATTTTATTAACAACGAAAATTACAAGCAAAGGAATAGAAAAATTACAACTTGTATTTACAATTGAAACCATTGAGCTAACTGCAGACGGTTGCAAACAGTCTAAAGGTAGCTCAATTGATCCATGTCAATACCAGTCGGAAGCGTCCCCAAGACACTGGCTGCATTACCACGCTGTATGGCAATGCTGATGCGCTGAGCCAGATATTCTTATTTTATTGTCTTCGGCAATATTAATGATCTCATTTTCGCTTTTAAGAAATCGAATTCAGTTTACAGTTAATTAAAACACCCAAAATTATGAAATAGCAGTTCTAAATAGTTACTTCTATGAAACAACCTATCATGAAAATAATAAAGATTTACCTTATTTTCAGATCAACGAAAACTTACACTGCGCAGTTTGCAATGTAATTTATCCTATCGAATACTACCATGAGCATGAAAACTCAAAATCTCATGAAGAAATATTACTAACAGCAATCAACAAAGTAACAGATATTCTCTACGATGACGGACATAACAAGAAAACTACTTTATCTTTCAACAATAATAATATTCAAGCTCCGAATAATGCACCTAACCAATGGCTTAACTTCTCTGATTTATCTAGCCCTAGAAATGAAGTCTATAGAACAAGAAATGAAGCATATAGCCCTAGAAATGAAAATTTAAGCTCTAGAAATGAGGTCCATAGCCCTAGAAGTGAAGTTTATAGCCCTAGAAGTGAGGTTTATAGCCCTAGAAGTGAGGTTTATAGCCCTAGAAATGAGAACTATAGCCCTAGAAATGAATCTTTTATACCTAGTTATGAAGATAGACCTAGAAAGGATTCAAACTCGGAGAATAGGGTTGAAACTAAAGAGTTTGAAGCTAAAAACTTTCATTATAAAAATATGTTTGGAGAAATAAAAATATATGAAGAGGATGATATTGAAGAGTATACACCGCCGATAGAGGGAATTTCTTATGCATCTATGGCCAGTAAACCAAGAGTTAATGTGCCCAAGTTCCTCATAATTGATCTCGGTAAGATTTTTTTTCTCTTCGGCCAGGTGGGATGTCGATCTGCGAAAGACTGCTGGCAGATGCTGGATGCGGCAAGCTGAAGACAGGGAGCTATGGCGTGAGTTAGGGGAGATCTTTGTCCAGCAGTGGACTAATATGATGAAGAATTTTTTTTGATAACTTTTAGATAACTACATGTTTTTATTCAGATACTAGCAACGCCTCGCGGTTACACCAGGGGTAATTCCCGTTCCCGTGGGAGTTCCAGGATAAAATATAGCCTATGTGTTATTCCAGAGTACATTCTATCTCTGTGCCGAATTTCATCCATATCCGTTTAGTAGTTTTTGCGTGAAATAGTAACAAACATCCATCCATCCATCCATACTTACAAACTTTCGCGTTCATAATATTAGTAGGATTTTAATCTTACTTCTTATTATTATAATAAATGGGAAAGTCTGTGTGAATGTTTGTTATAAGTAATCTTTGTAACTACTTAAGTTATTTAAATGAAATTTGGTATGTAGATAGTTTATAAACTAGAATAGCACATAAGCTATTAAAATTTGGAAATTTTGACCTTTGAGGGGGTTAAACAGGGTGGTAAAGTTTGTAAGGAATATTTTTTTCTTGGTTCGATTCACTCAAAACTCGGTATATTATAAACAATGGAGTGAATAATTAAACACGTATTTTTTTATTTTTACCCAATAACCCCGAGGGGGAGAGCAATAAATTTCTGGAAACTGAGCGAAAAAAAACTGGTTCGCGGGCGAAGCCGCAGGGCGCATCTATACATCAGCCAAACTCGATGTAGAATGTTTGTAAACAAACCGCCCATACTTAACCTAAAATACATTCTGTTCCGCGCCTTTTTATACGCAATTTACATTACATGTCGATTTAAGATCCTTCACTAAATATTTCGTACACTCATATCTAAAATTCGACGCCAAGCAAGTGAATTTTACTTTTTTGTGTCGTGGTTTGTTTACAAACATTCTACATCGAGTTTGGCTAGTGTATAGTTATTTATACTTTCTTCCAGGTGCAAAAGAAGTCCGAGTGAAATACGAATCCTGGAATATGATAACACAGATTGATAGCAGCCAGGTTTACTGCATGGTCTGCAAATGTTGCGTATTACTGCGGAATAGGATTCAACATTGCATGGCAGATGAGCATAAAACTTTCCTTGCGAATTGCCTCGTGGTGGGGGCGTTTGAGGACTATTTGATAAGAGATGTGAGTCAATTATATATTTATTTAATAGCGGCGCGTCCCGGCTTCGCACGATTTTATTATACAAATACAAAAGGCATTTATTTGCTAAAAAACTTAAGTAGTTATTGTTACTTGTGGTCCCCGCACTAGGTTCAGAACCTGTATCGCGGGAGGCCGGTTTACATTGAATATTAAATTTAAATAAAGTGAGCAAAGAATGAACAAAACTATAAATTAACTTATATTTAAAGCACATTCATACATAAAAAAGAAACTCTAAGCTTTATATATAGTGGGAATGAAGCTATAAAACAATAAAAGAAACTAACAATACTATAAAACGATAACACAAATTCATATTACTTAAATTATATAAACTTACATGGTTTTAAAACTCATATCTAGTACCGACACACATCACGAGCGGGAAGGGTAACAGGAACTGGATAGGATGGTAGGGATGGGAGGAATGAGTGAAAGAAATGTAGTTATGAAAAGCAGTAGGTATTTCTAGTCAACTTTGAATCGAGAAAAGTCTTTCAGTAGCGTCATAATCTAACGTAAGAAGCCACCTTCGGACCTTCTCCTTGACTCCGAACAGGGAACAAGAAAGTAGCTGACAGTGCATTGAAATTCGGCGATATATGAACGGAAAGGAGAAAGAGCGAAAGCGCCTCGCGAACGTAGACTTGATTGATTATTCGTATAAAATATTCCTCTTGAATCACTCTAAAAACGCATCACAATCCGTTGCGTGGTTTTAAAGATTTAAGCATGTAAAGGGACATAGGGACAGAGAAAGCGACTTTGTTTTATCAGGGTTCAAAGCGATAATTATCAATGATAATAATTATCTTTGATAATTATCTTGATAATTATCAAGACAAATATATATTGATCTTTGAAAAATATAATCAGAAATATTTAAATTGCCCCTTACATTTTTCGTATTGTATTGGTATATCAGAACACGAACTCAATCAAAATTATAAATTATAAATTAAAGCTTAGTAAGAGTTTTCCTTGATAGTAACATGTGCTTATTTTAGTCTTCTGATGTAAATGGTGATAGGTAGATAGCCAAAATATCAGAAATATGAACTGAAAAGTTTACTTACATTTGATAATTATCGGATAATTATCTGGATAATTATCGTGATAATTGTCAAGAGCGATATTTATCTTGATAATTTCAAACCCTGTGTTTTATACTACGTAGTGATAATACTAATATAATATAAAAGTATAGATAAGTATGGAAAGGAACCCTTTTTGGGACAGGCCGACTCACTTATTTATTAATTTATTTTTACAATTAGGTTAGCCTATGGCGAGTACACTAAAACTTATGAAGTACCTTATTACATTATTTAATAAAATTAAGTGTACTAACCTATAACAGGCCGACACAGCATGCACTTATCTGGTTTTAGCGTTAAAATTTCATTCTTTCCTGTTTAATTTTCAGGTAAACGACAAACTGTACCACTGCGGCCATTGCAATAACCTTCAAGTCAAAAACGATATTCTACTTCACATACAAAAGTATCATCCGATGAAAAACGGAAGCATCAAAGATATAAATCCACTGCAAATTTTTCCTGAACCGGATCCTGTGGAAACTATTTCAAAATCTGTTCCAAAACAAGAAAATATCAATTTACCACTAGAGCAAGCGAATAAAGAAGTAGACATATTTGCAGATTATAAATTCTCACCGTTTGGTACAGAAATGATGGTTTCAAATTTAGGTTGTCACACGCTTATGTATGTCACTGATAGATATGTTTGTGCCCTATGCAATGTGGTGATACAGGATGATTTGTTAAAGCATGTGTATGAACCAGCGCATGTGCATTACATTGACATGACACCCTTTATAAGGCCGTTTGAGAATAATTTGATAAGAGCTGTAAGTATTTTGTTATTAGTACAAAAGTTTAATATGTATAATAAAAAATATCTATCTATGTAGTATATTGTATTAAGTATATCAGTCATCTAGTACCCATAACACAAGCTCTGCTTAGCTTGGGGCTAGATGATGCTGTGTAGACTGTCCGGAATTATTTATTTATTTATTTAAGTCTTATCGTCTATGTAAGCCTCAAGCTAAGTATAGATCTATTTCGCTTCCGACTGGTATTGACATGGATCAATTGAGCTACCTTTAGACTGTTTCCAACCGTCTGCATTTAGCTCAATGGTTTCAATTGTAAATACTAGTTGTAATTTTTCTATTCCTTGCTTGTAATTTAAGTTACTGTATATTTAATAGGGGAGTTTCCTGGGTAAAGAAATGTTTTCCTATTTACTCCGTCAGTTATATTTTAAAGAAATATTAAGACAGTACGCGACGATTATACTTAATACATTATTTATGTAAGGTGTCGTCCATTAATCACGTGTTATTAATTTCAGAGTAAAATTATACCTTACCTCTGTATTTAAATACAACACTAAACATTTCTCTAAAAGATTCTTTGTAGGTACAAAAATACACGTGATTTTGGATGGGGGTTAAGTCTTAAACCTAGTGAGGTTTAAGACATTTCATGTTTTTTTCAACCCCTTGGTGATATGTCTGACATATCACCAAGGGGTTGACAAAAAAACATGACGTGATGAATGGCTGGCCACAAAGGCCGATTTTCATGCTGCATGTATACTCATTAATGTAAATTACTGTGAAATTACTTCATAAGTTTTAGTGTACTCGCCATAGGCAACTGTAAGAATAAATAAATATTTTCAGATCCGCGGCTCTCTGCACTGTCTCCTCTGCAATGAGCTAGTGTCAGTCCGCGGCATCACCTCACATAACATGAGCGCGCCGCATACTAACAGCCTTGCGCGCGCGCTCGGTATGCGTCGCAGCGAGCGGCCGACGCACGAGGTAATAATATGCTAGCTTAACTCCAGACCCGTGACTCTACACTGTCTCCTCTGCAATGAGCTAGTGTCAGTCCGCGGCATCACCTCACATAACATGAGCGCGCCGCATACTAACAGCCTTGCGCGCGCGCTCGGTATGCGTCGCAGCGAGCGGCCGACGCACGAGGTAATAATATGCTAGCTTAACTCCAGACCCGTGACTCTACACTGTCTCCTCTGCAATGAGCTAGTGTCAGTCCGCGGCATCACCTCACATAACATGAGCGCGCCGCATACTAACAGCCTTGCGCGCGCGCTCGGTATGCGTCGCAGCGAGCGGCCGACGCACGAGGTAATAATATGCTAGCTTAACTCCAGACCCGTGACTCTACACTGTCTCCTCTGCAATGAGCTAGTGTCAGTCCGCGGCATCACCTCACATAACATGAGCGCGCCGCATACTAACAGCCTTGCGCGCGCGCTCGGTATGCGTCGCAGCGAGCGGCCGACGCACGAGGTAATAATATGCTAGCTTAACTACTCTCTTAAGGAAAATCAAGGTTAAGGGCTCCCACACAAAACTGCGATGCGATGCGATGTGATGCGATGTCACAGGAACTTGAGATGCGAATTTCTGCGATGCCATTTTGTGCGGCAAACCGTTTGGTAGGGTAACCATACCTTCAAGTTTAGTCAGCCGTATTGGACGAGTTTTTAGGAAGCGTAAGATGGATCGCAAAAAGATCATTGCAATGCTGTTATTTTTAAATAGATATAAAAGAAAAAGAAGATTCTGGGTTCATCCATTTATTACGGTTATGAACTCTGATGGGAACTATTTTACTCGAAAGTACTATGGGTTGAGAACTACCACGTACCGTACCACTGGTGGTACGCGTACCATAGTTAGGGAATCGCTGTTTTATACTATTTATGATAACCGTGCAAAGCCGGGTCGCTAGTAACATTATATTTGTGACAGGTGAAGTACCAACGCGAAAACCCAAGCGCATACAAATCTGAGCTGGATCGATTTCTGTCTACACTGCCGCCCGAATCCAGGGCCAAGCTTAGTCAACTCACTATCACTAATCACAAGGTAATGATTTGAATGCGAAAGAATCATTAAGTTTGGAAAAATGGTTTCCTTAGATATTTTTTATTAGAAAACACCGACCAACGGAACAAATTTCTGCAGATCATTAACAAATTTGTTCCGAGGCGGGAATCGAACCCGCAACCTCCTGCGTCGCAGGCGGACTTTAGGTCGTCCTTTTACTGTGTAACATGTGAATGACGACCGATGTGACGCTATTGTATTAAGTATATCAGTCATCTAGTACCCATAACACAAGCTCTGCTTAGCTTGGGGCTAGATGATGCTGTGTGGACTGTCCGGAATTATTTATTTATGTGTCGTCATCATAATCAACCTATACTAGTCCACTGGACATAGGCCTCCTATGAACGCCATATGTTTTTTTGGAAATAAAATATTCATCATCATCATCATCATCAGCCCATATAAGTCCACTGCTGGACATAGGCCTCCCCTAATGAGCGCCATAGCGCCCTGTCTTCAGCTTGCCGCATCCAGCATCTGCCAGCAGTCTTTCGCAGATCGTCCTCCCACCTGGCCGGAGGGCGTCCTACACTATGTTTGCCAATAAAAAAACTTAATTCTTTAAATATTGTTACAGGGTGAACTAATTAAACAAAGTGGTTCAAACAGTTCATCGACATCATTGTCTGTGAGCAACTCTCCAACTCCCAGCGAAGTCTCAAACTACCCTCAAGAGAAACCGGGGAAACAATCTCCCTCCGTCCCTCCTGCACCTACGGCGAATAACTATGCAGGTAATACACTATTCTGTTTGGATATTTCTACTTAAATTTAGCTTAGATGTAGACATAGCGTTTGAATATCCCCAGCTTCGCACGGGTTTTTATACCTATACACCTTTCTCTTGAATTATTCACTCTATCTATAATAAAAAAAGAAGGAAGCAAAGCAGTCCGTGGCCTCTTTAAGAAACCCCACTCTAACAAGCCTTCATTTAACCCCACAGTCGCCAACTCGGGTAGCTTCCCACCGTTGCCTAGCCCGCTACTGCCCGGTAGAATGCTGACAGTCAGCATGGTTGAATCAGGGCTCCCGGGCGTACGGACCGGATCGCCCGTCGCTGCCTTCAGGCCGCCGCTGCAACTACAAGTAACTGGTAAATACTCTTCCAATAATAGTCTTCCATTAATTAGTCTTCCAATACTAGTCTTCTAATAATAGTCTTCTAATAATAGTCTTCGAATAATAGTCTTCCAATAATAGTCTTCCAATAATAGTCTTCAATTAATAGTCTTCCAATAACAGTCTTCCAATAATAGTTTTCCAATAATAGTCTTCTAATAATAGTCTTCGAATAATAGTCTTCCAATAATAGTCTTCCAATAATAGTCTTCTATTAATAGTCTTCGAATAATAGTCTTCCAATAATAGTCTTTCAATAATAGTCTTCCAATAATAGTCTTCCATTAATAGTCTTCCAATAATAGTCTTCCAATAATAGTCTTCCATTAATAGTCTTCCAATAATAGTCTTCCATTAATAGTCTTCCAATAATAGTCTTCTAATAATAGCCTTCCAATAATAATCTTCCAATACTAGTCGTCCAATAATATTCTTCCAATAATAGTCTTCCAATAATAGTCTTCCAATAATAGTCTTCCATTAATAGTCTTCCAATAATAGTCTTCCAATAATTGACTTCCAATCAGGGTTTGAAATTATCAAGTTAAATATCCTTCTTAATAATTATCAAATGTAAGTAAACTTTTCTGTTCATATTTCTGGTATTTTGGCATCTATTTGATCTATTAAATTCGTTCTATTATTTATCATCATTTACATTAGAAGAATAAAATAAACACATGTTATAATCAAGGAAATCTCTTAACCTTTGATATGCCGGACCTGGGAGATAATTGCATAAGATTTAATTTTGAATTTTGATTGAATTCGTGTTCTAATACACCAATACAATACGAAAAATGTAAGGGGCAATTTAAATATTTCCGATTATATTTATCAAAGATAATTATCAACATATATTTATTTTGATAATTATCAATGATAATTATCATTTTGAACCCTGCTTCCAATAATAGTCTTCCAATAATAGTCTTCCAATAATAGTCTTCTAATAATAGTCTTCCAATAATAGTCTTCTAATAATAGTCTTCCAATAATAGTTTTGAGTGAATCAAACCAAGGAATAATATTTTTCCATACAAACTTTACCACCCTATTTAACCCCCTCAGAGGTTAAAATTTGTTACGGAGATTACTTCCAACAAACATTCACACAGACTTTCCCATTTATTATAATAGATTACTTAATTTACCAGGACCCATGGACGTAAAACTGAATCCGGGCTTCGGAAGTATCCCAGTCTCACCAATCACAAGAAAGGAGGATAAAGAAGTAGCCAATGACCTTCTTTCTCTCTACAAACAATCACCAGTAAAGCATAAGGCACCTATGGCGACTCTTAAAGAAGCGACAGAAGATAATCTTACAATTAATATCGAAGATAAGAAAATAGTGAGGAATGCTTCGGTTAATGTTGGAGAAAAAACTGAAATTCAGACCAAAACTCAGGATAAAACTGCTAGTCATGTGAAGAAGAAAAAGATAGGAAAAGGAAAAGGTAAGTCATTTGATTTTGTAATTCTTGAATACTCAAATGCAACATAGATTTAGCATGTTTTTTTATATAGATAAATTCTACTTCTAAACTTTAAATAAATAATTCCGGACAGTCCACACAGCATCATCTAGCCCGAAGCTAAGCAGAGCTTGTGTTATGGGTACTAGATGACTGATATACTTAATACAATATATTACATAAAAAGTATTGTAAGTGGTCGATTTTTTTGGTTAGTTCAATCAAATGCGAGTGACAAGTGAAAATGACATTTATTTATTAATATTTATTCATTTACGCCCCGCCCCGGCTTCGCACGTTTTTAATATAAGTATATAAACCTTCCTCTTGTTATAAGTATATAAACCTTCCTCTTGAATCACTCTATCTATTAAAAATAACCGCATTAAAATCCGTTGCCTAGTTTTAAAGATTCAAATGGACATAAGGACATAGGGACATAAGGACAGAGAAAGCGACTTTGTTTTATACTATGTAGTGATTAGAACGGTCATTGAGAGCCACTTACATTAAGTAAGTACTCAATTATTTATTTAATTTATTTATTTAATAGGACATCCAACAAGAGATCACATGGCGTGGTAAAAAACAAGTTATATAGATGGTTCTTATGTCTATGTGTCTCTATAATATAGGATGTCTTAGCGTGCACTATATCAAGGTTATTGGCAAATAACAAAAAAAATATAGTGAATAAAAGTAGCACGGTAATTCAGCCAGTGTCTTGGGGACGCTTCCGACTGGTATTGACATGGATCAATTGAGCTACCTTTAGACTGTTTGCAACCGTCTGCAGTTAGCTCAATGCTTTCAATTGTCAATACTAGTTGTAATTTTTCTATTCCTTGCTTGTGATTTTCGTTGTTAATAAAGATATTTTCTCATTAAAATAGTATACAAATTTCACATACAAATAAAAATAATTAATTCAATCTGCATAAGTACAATAATGATGATATAATGAATAAATGATGACGTAATGATTTCCGATAATTGTTCACGGATTATTTTGAACTAAGACGCATGCCATCTTTCACACAGCTGCGTCTTGAGTTTTGCGATATTAAGGCGCCGCGTCTCAATAGTCAATAGTCAAAGTGCTTTATTTCCTTAAGACCTTACAGAACACTTGGACACGTCATAAAATTCATTTTATAAATAAAACTAGTCTAGAAATCTCTCTTGCAAGACACAGGAGTCACTTACACTTGCTACTCGTTCTTGATACGTAACAAAAAAATATCACTACATAGTATAAAACAAAGCCGCTTTTTCTGTACCTATGTCCCTATATCCTTATGTCCCTTTGAATGCTTAAATCTTTAAAACTACGCAACGGATTTTGATGCGGTTTTTTTAATAGTTAGAGTGATTCAAGAGGAAGGTTTATACGTATAATACAACCGTGCGAAGCCGGGGCAGGTTGCTAGTGTACCTATATAGCCTATGTGTTATTTCACTATAATCTATCTCTGTGCCAAATTTCATCCATATCCGATTAGTAGTTTTTGCGTGAAAGAGTAACAAAAATCAATCCATCTATCCATCCATACTTACAAACTTTCGCGTTTATAATCACTACATAGTATAAAACAAAGTCACTTTTTCTGTCCCTATGTCCCTATATTCCTTTGAATGCTTAAATCTTTAAAACTACGCAACGGATTTTGATGCGGTTTTTTTAATAGTTAGAGTGATTCAATAGGAAGGTTTATACGTAAAATACAACCGTGCGAAGCCGGGGCAGGTTGCTAGTGTACCTATATATCCTGTGTTATTTCACTATAATCTATCTCTGTGCCAAATTTCATCCATATCCGATTAGTAGTTTTTGCGTGAAAGAGTAACAAAAATCAATCCATCTATCCATCCATACTTACAAACTTTCGCGTTTATAATCACTACATAGTATAAAACAAAGTCACTTTTTCTGTCCCTATGTCCCTATATCCCTTTGAATGCTGTAAAACTACGCAACGGATTTTGATGCGGTTTTAATAGATCGAGTGATTCAAGAGGAAGGTTTATACGTATAACTAGCGACCCGCCCCGGCTTCGCACGGTTTTATTATACTTATAAACCTTCCTCTTGAATCACTATCTATTAAAAAAAACCGCATCAAAATCCGTCGCGTAGTTTTTAAGATTTAAGCGTTCAAAGGGACACCATGACATAGGGACAGAAAAAGCGACTTTATTTTATACTATGTAGTGATATAACCGTGCGAAGCTGGGGCGGGTCGCTAGTATTAGTATATATAACAACGTAATGATAATCAGTTCCAGATGAGAAACAGCCGCTATCCTCAGTCAGTGACGACGAGGATATACCTTTCAAGCTGGATGAGCCAGTGCTTCTGAAACTGAAGACTTCTTACTTCAAGGTCACCAACACTGCTTACCAGACTTTGGTACACCTTAGCAATGGCAGAAGGTAAGACATGTACACCTTAGCAATGGTAGAAGGTAAGACATTGGTACACCTTAGCAATGGTAGAAGGTAAGACATTGGTACACCTTAGCAATGGCAGAAGGTAAGACATGTACACCTTAGCAATGGTAGAAGGTAAGACATTGGTACACCTTAGCAATGGTAGAAGGTAAGACATTGGTACACCTTAGCAATGGTAGAAGGTAAGACATTGGTACACCTTAGCAATGGTAGAAGGTAAGACATTGGTACACCTTAGCAATGGTAGAAGGTAAGACATTAGTCGTCATTGGTTCGTCAAGTCTTCTCGTCATCCATACCGCAATGTTTGATAACGAAAGTTTTCAATCAGTGCGTCCTACCCGTAATGACCTACGGAGCTGAGACGTGGACACTAGGGTGGAGCGTCAATGTATGGAAAAAAAATAAAGTTACATAATCGATTTCGAATACCTGCTAAAAGTTGCAAAATAGCAAGACAATAATAAGTATTATTTTATTTTTTAAATATATTTTTTGGCCCTCTACCGTCGTTTGAAATTTGTAATTTTTTTCATTTACGTAACTTTTTAAAACCTGTCTTCTACAGAAACTAACAATAAATAACTATTTATTTAGTGGCATAGTGTAAATAAGACATCAATTTTATAATAACAAAAGTTTAATTTAGAAATACTCTGCTTCAAACAATCAAAAAATTAATCAAAAATTATAAAATTGTGAGTATTTAGGTTGACGTTTTAGATTTGATTTTTTTTCAGTATCGAACGATACCACGCGATTGTATTTTACCGCGAATGCATCCATCTCTGGCTTTCTTACCAGAAACAGTCATCAGTGCCTCAGTTACCATTTTCACACATTTTCAACAGCTTCATTGTGACAAGGAAAATCCGAAATCCTCAAACCCAGTTCTCTGATATTATATTGAATTATTGATTACTGAAAAAAACAACTAAAATAAATTTATAAGACGAAGGTTATTTAAAAAATAGGTAACTCGAATGATTCTAACGTCAACAGTTCAATTTGCAAAGCTACGTACCGACTGATACCAATCATTGAATTTTGTTTAAAATCGGCGTCTCTGTTATGTATAATTTGACTTCATGACAAGCTTCTAGTAATATAGTAATTATTATTTACCACTCATTTTATATTTAGACATGCAAAAATATGATATTCAACATAAAAAAAACAGTTAAATGTTTAGTTACGATTTTTGTTAATCAGTCCCATTTTTTCATAATTTTGAAATATTCAAAGGGCAGTAGAGGGCTGAAGAAGGGTTGCAATATTTTTATTTTATTTTTTTTATATGCCTGTGCAACAAGATGCAACTTTTGAGAGGTATTCAGAAGTGCAAATGTAAAAATAAAAATCTCGCTCCACCCTAGTGGACACCCACGAACGATACGCACACAAAAAATACGTGTCCAATATTTATTTTAAATCAAACTCACGGAATAAGTAGAATAATTTTTAATATTTTTTCTTTAACCTAGGAAAATAACCTATTAGACGATCTTAGAGGCGTTGTAAGTGAAGACCCGCTACTTTTTTTATTATGCTACTTTTTGACCCATAAATAAGTTCCCACTGGATAGAAAAAGCTGTAAAACGTTCCATAGAAATAACGCGTGCGAAGCGGTGGGCAGATGCTACTATTGTATTACTTTTATATATTTATCTACTAGATGCACCCCGCGGCTTCGCCTGCATGGAACTCAAACTCAAGTTTATTCTCAGTTTATTCATATCGAGTTTTGAGTGCATCAAACCAAGGTAAAATAATTTTCCATACGAGATTTAACCCCCTCAGAGGTTAAAACTTCCAAAATTTTATATCCTATGTCTTATTCTAGGTTCTAAGCTATCTACGTACAGTAAGGACAAAGTTTCTTGGCAGTTCTGAACATAGGCTCTGCGAACTTTTGCGCAAGCACAGTTGCAAAGAAAACTGTTATTGCCATATAAACAAATATACGATCAGAAAATATGAAATAAAGGGAGAAAATACTGATTAATAATAATAATGGCATTAAGCCATTATTATTATTCAGTGTTTGTTTTTTTTAATCTTTAAATTGTATCATATCTCTATATTTATCCTATAACTTTGTTTTATTATTTGAAAAAATGAACAAAAACATAACAAACACTTTTGTACGCAACTGTGGTCAAGATAGAGATAGCGTCACAAACACCAAACCAATGCTGACGTGTGACAGAGACAAAAACCTCGTACCGAGTATTGCCGATAAAGATCGAAGATAACAAAAGTCAAGATAAAAGAGATGTGCAATGTGCGTACTCGTGGGTGTTGTTTAATCGATTATTATTTAAATCGATTGAAATTAAGTGATAAATAATGTTTATATTCGATTTTATAATGAGGTTTTAAATGTTCTTAAACAGTCGTTACTCAAATAATATTTAATAGATTTCTAAAATTTAAGTAAATCATGTCTTTTAAAATAGAAAACATAGTTTTACCAAACATTTTTTTAATCCTTTATAAATAATAATTAATTAATTAATTAATGAGTAAATTCACTTTATTAGTAAATTTAGCTACTTAAATAATCTTCTATACCCTAAAATGAATGAGTTCAAAATGAAACTAATCGATTATGAAATTCGATCGATTATAGGATTGATTTTTTTTCTGTAAGGTGCGTCTCTAGCCTAGACCACCGCCCCGCGCACCCTACTCATGCCACCTTTTGGTTCCTAAAAAGTGTTGCTGCGCAGTCTTCCGCGCGTAGTTCAGAACTGCCAAGAAACTTTGTCCTCACTGTACCAAACTCACGACTAAGTGAAATAATTTTTAATAATTTTTCTTTAAACCTAGGAAAATAACCTATTAGATGGCCTTAGAGGCGTTGTGGGTGAAGATCCTCTACTTTTTATTATGCTACTTTTATCCCATAAATAAGTTTCAATGTGATATAAATAGTCTTAAAACGTTTTCATACAAACAACGCGTGCGAACCCGCGGATAGATGCTTGTATTGTATTACTTATGTATATACAGGGTTACAGGTTAAGTCGACCTAGATCCTGGAGGGGGTTGTAGCTCCCATAATTCTTGACTGATTTGACTATGAAACACCCTACCCCAAACTCAACCGTTTTCAAGATATTGGACTTTGAAGTTTTTTTTCTTAAATACCGATTTTTTGTCTATTGGCCTATTTTATTTGAGATTTTAGCTTCTATTTTTTTTGTAATTGCAATTTTTGTGTAGTAAATGAGTTGTTTTCTTATTCTTAACACTAAAATTGTAGTTAACTTAACCAGCTGGATCGCAGTAGACCATTGATAGTTGCAAATTGAAATAAATTCGTAAAAAATATTTTGTTCTTTGTGAAATATTTAAAAAAATGTCTATGACAGTCATGCTGCAGATATGTTTAAAAATATCTGCATTTCAATAGCTATCCAGCGAGGTATAACAAGCTAGGGTATTATTAGAATTATTAGATAAAAACTTTGACGAAAGGGTCCTAGGTAGTATGTGTGAAACAATGGTACCTACGTCAGAAAACAATAAAACAATCCAAATAGGTACAAAATGACGTTTATTACTATTTAACATAAAAGTCTTCTATTATGAGACAATTCATGTTCCACGTGTCCGCCTCTGTTTCGCACACAAACTCTCATTCTGTGTCTTAATCCACTTTTTACTATACCATTTGTTAAACCCCTTTTTATTTCAATCGCCGCATCGATTATTCTCTGTCTCAAAACATGAACAGATGTGATTGGATTAGGTTCTTTGTAAACTAAGCTCTTCATGTGTCCCCACACATAAAAATCCATCGGGGTCAGGTCTGGACTTCTAGCTGGCCACGGTATGGGTCCACCTCTTCCGATCCAGTTATTAGGATAATTAGTGTCTAGCCATTCTCTGACACTTCTTCTGTAGTGTGCAGGGCAACCGTCGTGCTGAAACCTCATGTCACGAATGAGATTGAGTGGTAAATCTTCTAGCAAGTCGGGTAAATCTTCTCTTAAAAAGTTTTCATAACGTTCTCCATTTAAGATGTCAGGAAGAAAGTAAGGCTCAATCAAATGGTTCGATATGATTCCCATCCATACATTCAAACTGAGTCTTTGTGATCCCTTTGTCCGCTTCTTATTGGGATTTCCTTGTACTTTCGAGGCCCAATAATGAGCGTTGTGGTAATTGGTTATGCCATCTTTATCAAATTTCGACTCATTGACTACCTACCTGGGACCCTTTCATCAAAGTTTTTATCTAATAATTCTGATAATACCCTAGCTTGTTATACCTCGCTGGATAGCTATTGAAATGCAGATATTTTAAAACACATCTGCAGCATGACTGTCGTAGACATTTTTTTAAATATTTCACAAAGAACAAAATATTTTTTACGAATTTATTTCAATTTGCAACTATCAATGGTCTACTGCGATCCAGCTGGTTAAGTTAACTACAATTTTAGTGTTAAGAATAAGAAAACAACTCATCTACTACACAAAAATTGCAATTACAAAAAAATAGAGGCTAAAATCTCAAATAAAATAGGCCAATAGACAAAAAATCGGTATTTAAGAGAAAAAACTTCAAAGTCCAATATCTTGAAAACGGTTGAGTTTGGGGTAGGGTGTTTCATAGTCAAATCAGTCAAGAATTATGGGAGCTACAACCCCCTCCAGGATCTAGGTCGACTTAACCTGTAACCCTGTATATTAATATATTATATCAAACTCATGTTTCTAAATAAAATTACCCTACCAATTTTTAATATTTCTTATTTATCTTTCAGATTCTGTTTCGTTTGCTCGCTAAACGTAGACTACATAGATCTACAAAAACACGTGGACGGTCGCGAGCACATTGAGAACATGGCCAAGAACAAATTCCTGTGTAACTTTTACGGACAATTGCTCAGACAGGCAAGTCTATACCTACTTCTTTACTAATATTATAAACGTAGACTACATAGATCTACAGAAACACGTGGACGGTCGCGAGCACATTGAGAACATGGCCAAGAACAAGTTCCTGTGTAACTTTTACGGACAATTGCTGAGACAGGCAAGTCTATACCTACTTCCTTACTAATATTATAAACGTAGACTACATAGATCTACAGAAACACGTGGACGGTCGCGAGCACATTGAGAACATGGCCAAGAACAAGTTCCTGTGTAACTTTTACGGACAATTGCTGAGACAGGCAAGTCTATACCTACTTCCTTACTAATATTATAAATGCAGACTACATAGATCTACAGAAGCACGTGGACGGTCGCGAGCACATTGAGAACATGGCCAAGAATAAATTCCTGTGTAACTTTTACGGACAATTGCTGAGACAGGCAAGTCTATCCTTACTTCCTAACTAATATTATAAACGTAGACTACATAGATCTACAGAAACACGTGGACGGTCGCGAGCACATTGAGAACATGGCCAAGAACAAATTCCTGTGTAACTTTTACGGACAATTGCTGAGACAGGCAAGTCTATCCTTACTTCCTAACTAATATTATAAACGTAGACTACATAGATCTACAGAAGCACGTGGACGGTCGCGAGCACATTGAGAACATGGCCAAGAATAAATTCCTGTGTAACTTTTACGGACAATTGCTGAGACAGGCAAGTCTATCCTTACTTCCTAACTAATATTATAAACGTAGACTACATAGATCTACAGAAACACGTGGACGGTCGCGAGCACATTGAGAACATGGCCAAGAACAAATTCCTGTGTAACTTTTACGGACAATTGCTGAGACAGGCAAGTCTATCCTTACTTCCTAACTAATATTATAAACGTAGACTACATAGATCTACAGAAGCACGTGGACGGTCGCGAGCACATTGAGAACATGTCCAAGAACAAGTTCCTGTGTAACTTTTACGGACAATTGCTGAGACAGGCAAGTCTATACTTACTTCCTTACTAATATTATAAACGTAGACTACATAGATCTACAGAAGCACGTGGACGGTCGCGAGCACATTGAGAACATGGCCAAGAACAAATTCCTGTGTAACTTTTACGGACAATTGCTGAGACAGGCAAGTCTATACTTACTTCCTTACTAATATTATAAACGTAGACTACATAGATCTACAGAAGCACGTGGACGGTCGCGAGCACATTGAGAACATGGCCAAGAACAAGTTCCTGTGTAACTTTTACGGGCAATTGCTGAGACAGGCAAGTCTATACTTACTTCCTTACTAATATTATAAACGTAGACTACATAGATCTACAAAAACACGTGGACGGTCGCGAGCACATTGAGAACATGGCCAAGAACAAATTCCTGTGTAACTTTTACGGACAATTGCTCAGACAGGCAAGTCTATACCTACTTCTTTACTAATATTATAAACGTAGACTACATAGATCTACAGAAACACGTGGACGGTCGCGAGCACATTGAGAACATGGCCAAGAACAAGTTCCTGTGTAACTTTTACGGACAATTGCTGAGACAGGCAAGTCTATACCTACTTCCTTACTAATATTATAAACGTAGACTACATAGATCTACAGAAACACGTGGACGGTCGCGAGCACATTGAGAACATGGCCAAGAACAAATTCCTGTGTAACTTTTACGGACAATTGCTGAGACAGGCAAGTCTATCCTTACTTCCTAACTAATATTATAAACGTAGACTACATAGATCTACAGAAACACGTGGACGGTCGCGAGCACATTGAGAACATGGCCAAGAACAAATTCCTGTGTAACTTTTACGGACAATTGCTGAGACAGGCAAGTCTATCCTTACTTCCTAACTAATATTATAAATGTAGACTACATAGATCTACAGAAGCACGTGGACGGTCGCGAGCACATTGAGAACATGGCCAAGAACAAATTCCTGTGTAACTTTTACGGACAATTGCTGAGACAGGCAAGTCTATCCTTACTTCCCTACTAATATTATAAAATTAAAAGGATGTATGTATGTTTGTTACTCTCTCACTCAAAAACTATTGTATGGATCAGCCCGAAATTTGGAATATACCTAGTTCTAGCCCTGGAATAAAACATAGGAATAAGAATAAGAATATATATTTAAGAAAACTTATAAAAAATGGATTAAGAAGCTATTTAGTGTTAAATACAATACTTACAAATTCTTAGTCAGCATATCTTCAAATCTGGTCAAGAAAAATTTCGTAACAACTTACCTAGGTGACCAATATAACTAATACATTCGGTAGAATGAACAGAATGACAGTACACTCTTAATGTAGACAGTAAAACTTTACTTTCCGTGGTAGTTATGAACTATGACGAAGTAATGATTCTCCCATCCCATAAATCAGATCCCATGTTATAATAAACTAGCGACCCGCTCCGGCTTCGCACGGTTTTATTATACGTATAAACCTTCCCCTTGAATCACTCTATCTATTAAAAAAAAACCGCATCAAAATCCGTTGCGTAGTTTTAAAGATTTAAGCAGTCAAAGGGACATAGGGACAGAAAAAGCGACTTTGTTTTATACTATGTAGTGATATTTTCTAATGTTGTTAATGGAAAGGTATGTGTGGATGTTTGTTGTACTTTCACGCAAAAACTACTGAACAGATGGGGTTGGAATTTTGAATAGACGTAGATGGCTAAGACTACACAATATAGTCTTATAATTTTTTGAATAATTAAACTCTGAGGGGGTTAAATAGGGTGGTAAAGTTTGTATGGAAAATTATTATTCTTTGGTTCGATTTTTTCAAAACTTTGTAGAATTAAACTACAAAGTAGATAATGTAATATCTTTATTAACAACGAAAATTACAAGCAAAGGAATAGGAAAATTACAACTAGTATTTACAATTGAAACCATTGAGCTAACTGCAGACGGTTGCAAACAGTCTAAAGGTAGCTCAATTGATCCATGTCAATACCAGTCGGAAGCGTCCCCAAGACACTGGCTGCATTACCACGCTGTATGGCAATGCTGATGCGCTGAGCCAGTAGATAATTAAACACATATTTTTTATTTTCACGAAACTACCCCCTAGGAGGCGTGTAATAAATTTCTGAAGTTTTACAAATAAATCCATGCGGGCGAAGCCGTGTGGTGCCGGCTTAGAATAGCACTACCCCAACTCTTCCCGTGGGTGTCGTAAGAGGCGACTAAGGGATATACCGGGGGGTGGGCAGCAGCACCCCTCTAGAACAACCCCACCATCAAACTGCGATCCCTAACCCGCATGCCCAGCGTGGGGATTATGGGCATTACCCCTTAATGATAAGCAAAGCCAAAAAACGGCCCCTAGTTCCCGGCCGCCTCGCTATTCCTGGCCATGGTAGCGGTCATGGTAACGGCGGGGCAGGGGGTGCTAAGAATCACCGGTATTCAGGCTACCACACGCTTACTAAAATGACCCTGGCTACGTTTAACGGACGCACTCTGAGGCTTGACCATCATCTAGCGCAGTTGGAAGTGGAGTTAGAGAACATTAAATGGCATGTTCTCGGGTTATGTGAAGTCCGTAGAGAGGGGGAGGACACCGTAACCCTAGACTCGGGCCATCTTCTCTACTTTCGTGAGGGTGATAAAACATCCCAGGGTGGAGTAGGTTTCCTCGTCAATAAGGCCCTCTCTAGCAACGTTCAAGAAATCTCCAGTGTGTCGACCAGGGTAGCGTACCTGATCCTTCGGCTTTCCAAGCGGTATAGCATGAAGGTAATTCAGGTCTACGCACCGACCTCGGCACACTCGGATGATGAAGTGGAGGATATGTACGAAGACATATCCAAAGCCTTACACAACACCACTAAGGCTCACTTCAACGTTGTTATGGGGGACTTTAACGGCAAGGTGGGAATCCAGACTGGCAATGAATCCCGAATAGGCCCGCATGGTTATGGAATCAGGAATCACAGGGGGCAAATGCTTGTCAACTTCCTTGAGAAAGAGGGACTGTTCTTAATGAACTCCTTCTTTAAGAAACAGCCTCAAAGGAAGTGGACGTGGCAAAGCCCCGACACTGTGACTAAAAATGAGATCGACTTCATCATGACGGATAGCAAGCACATATTCAGAGATGTCTCAGTGATCAACAGGTTCAATACCGGATCTGATCACCGAATGCTCCGAGGAACTCTGAATATCAACTTGAAGCTTGAAAGACACCGTCTGATGAAGTCCACGCTCCGACCAAATCCAATCCAAATCATGGCGGGCACCGAGAAGTTCGAGCAGCTACTCGGAAACAGATTTGTTGCCTTGGAACCCACTGATGACGCTGACGAGAGCCTACACAATCTGGTCGAAACGTTGAGGGATGAGGGCATCAAGTTCTGCAAAAAACAGCGAACTGGCAAGAAGTCCAAACTCTCGGATGAGACTCTGGATCTGATGACAAGAAGACGGGAAACCACCCAAGTTTCTTCGGCAGAGAGGTTAGACCTGAACAAGCGAATTGCGAAGATGGTACGGCGCGACCTTCGGAGCTCCAACACACGCCTCATTGAAGAGGCGATAGAGCGAAACCGAGGGTCCAAAGTATTCACTCAGCAGCTTGGCAGGAGCCACCTGACGAAGCTTAAAACGCACGATGGGAGGACCGTACTGTCGAAACCGGAGATTTCAGCCGAGATAGAGGATTTTTATGGCCGTCTGTACACTGCACATGCCCCTCGTTCCCGACGAGACGACCTTGATTCTAGAGCCACCCTGACACGCCACTACACCGACGAACTGCCAGACATCAGTCAAGACGAAATCGTGTTAGCTTTGAGGCAGCTTAAAAATGGAAAAGCCCCCGGTGAGGACGGTATAACTTCAGAGCTTCTGAAGGCAGGAGGAGCCTCCGTTATACAGGAGCTACAACACCTCTTCAATACCGTCCTCCACAGTGGGAGAACTCCTAAGATGTGGAGCAGGAGTTTGGTGGTGCTCTTTTTTAAGAAGGGTGATAAAACTCTCCTTAAAAATTACAGACCCATCACACTCCTGAGCCACATCTATAAGCTGTTCTCACGAGTGATCACGAATCGTCTCGCCAGGAGACTTGACGAGTTCCAGCCACCGGAACAGGCCGGGTTCCGCGGAGGATATGGCACCATAGACCACATACACACAGTGAGGCAGATTATACAGAAGTCCGAAGAGTATAATCAGCCCCTGTGTCTCGCTTTTGTGGACTATGAGAAAGCCTTTGACTCCGTTGAAACCTGGGCTGTTCTGGAATCCTTACAGCGATGCCAAGTAGACTATCGTTACATCGAAGTGCTGAGGTGTCTCTATGAAGCTGCCACTATGAGTGTCCAAGTACAGGACCAGCAGTCTAAACCTATCCAATTGCGCAGAGGTGTGAGACAGGGGGATGTCATATCCCCGAAACTGTTCACGAGCGCATTGGAAGATATGTTTAAGACGCTGGACTGGAAAGGTAAGGGCATTAACATAAACGGCGATTACATCTCACACCTTCGATTCGCTGATGACATAGTCGTAATGGCGGAGTCGCTAGAGGAGCTGACCCACATGCTGGACGGCCTAGCTTCAGCCTCGCGATGTATCGGTCTTGGCATGAATTTGGATAAAACCAAAGTCATGATCAATGGCCACATTGTTCCGGGACCGATAGTCGTTGATGGCCACCTTCTTGAAATTGTTTCCGAATATACTTACCTTGGGCAGATTGTACAGCTAGGTAAAAACAATTTTGAGAAGGAGGCCAAGAGGAGGATCCAGCTAGGCTGGGCAGCATTTGGGAAACTACGTCAAGTCTTCTCTTCATCCATACCGCAATGTTTGAAAACGAAAGTTTTCAATCAGTGCGTCCTACCCGTAATGACCTACGGAGCAGAGACGTGGACACTCACGGTAGGGCTGGTCCACCAGTTCAAAGTCGCCCAGCGAGCTATGGAAAGAGCTATGCTCGGAGTCTCTCTGAAGGATAGAATTCGTAACGAATACATCCGACAGAGAACCAAAGTTATCGACATAGCTCAAAGAATTAGCAAGCTGAAGTGGCAATGGGCCGGCCATATCTCGCGAAGAACCGACAACCGTTGGGGTAAACGTGTTCTTGAGTGGAGACCGCGACTCGGTAAACGTAGCGTAGGACGCCCTCCGGCCAGGTGGGATGACGATCTGCGAAAGACTGCTGGCAGATGCTGGATGCGTCAAGCTGAAGACAGGGCGCAATGGCGCTCATTGGGGGAGGCCTATGTCCAGCAGTGGACTAATATAGGTTGATGATGATGATGATGGGCGAAGCCGCGGGGCGCAGGTAGTATCTAATATATAAACAATTTATTATAAACTTACAGATGTATCTGATATACCACTGCGCGATCTGTAACGTCACAATGTCGCGGCGGGAGATCAAAGCACATCTACTGTGGCCGACGCACTTGGAGAAGCACGATGTCGCCTGCAAGAAGTTAAACAAGAAGGTATAGTAGCCTGCTGTTGTACCACACAAATATACACACACACAAACACATACACACATATCTATATACACACACACAAACACATACACACACACAAACACATACACACATATCTACATATACACACACTTACACACATATCTACATACACACACACGCACACACACACGTGTACACACAAATAATATGTACATAGAAACAGATACACATACACACGCTGCTATATATCCTGGTAACTAGAAGTTTAAGGTAGCCTAGTGCAGCGCCACACTTGTATTCACACAAACATACACAGAAACACACTCACACACACGCACACAAATACATACACACGTAGCTATATACCCTGGTAACTTCTGTCCGTACTCTTAAAAGACTTATATCAGTTGGTTAACCGGTTTTTCGAATAATCGGTTAACCGGTTTACATGCCCTAGCATACACACATAGACATACATACACGTATACACACACATACATACACAAAAAACACATGTATACAAACACAAACTCACACACACACACAAATACATACACACACGTAGCAATATACCCTGGTCCAGACTTTCGTGATCATGGCGCTTGAAACTGTGCCGAAATATCGATAAAACAAATCAAATCATGGTAAATATCCCGTGATAAATGACACTTTAGAATAAACTAGCGACCCGCCCCGGCTTTGCACGGTTTTATTACACGTATAAAACTTCCTCTTGAATCAGTCTATCTTAGAACTATGGCTTTTCGAGGATCTTTCAGATTTGCTGCGTCCCGGTGTTGGAATGATATCCCTCCGCCAACGCGTACCCTGAAAACAGTTGGTACTTTTAGAATTAATGTTAAAAAAGAGCTTTTAGCATCGCAAAAGCTAGGCATTTTTGAGTAGGTCCCCTATATCAGGAGAAATACTCCACTTACCGATGTTATCCTGCACTGTAGGTACATAAGCTGCGAGAGCACAGAGGTTTCTAGTATTTACGTAGGTAGTCTTGTATTGTTCCATAAACACTAATCTGCAGCAAGGACTCTAGAGGAGTCGAGTCAAAAATACCACTTCAACTGATTATTTATTAAACTTCATATCTTCCTTCGTTTTTTAGTTTCTTCATTGTAATTTAATTTTTAGAGAGATATAAGAAGAATTTTCATGGCTTTTGTTTGTGGCAATGAATGTGGCGTGACAGTGATATTATGTGCCAAACCGCTATCTGTCAAAGCGAGTTGTCAATGTGACCTCAAAGACAGCAGATTGGACGAGCGAAATCGCCCTCTCTGATTGAGCGCCATAGAGAGCGTACTGTGTTCCACTTCCACTCAACAATAGTAACAGGTTTTAGTTGTGATCCCGTACTGAACAGTATGCGAAGAATTTGTGTCTACTATGATTAAGTACATTTACTATTATATTGTATTTAGTTTTATAAGTAGGTAAGGTCTATTATTATCTGTCTGTTGCCCGTGCTAACACGCGCCAAAGGCCCTGTCAGAAAACCAGCGTTGCTCAACTTTAAGTGGAGCAACATTATGCTGAGACAGGACCTATTGGTTTGCTAGCATCACATGTTTATACCTTAGTTGTATTTAGTATTTACTTAAAAATGTTTGATGTTGGTAAACTAATAAAAATATTTTCTTTCTTTCTTTCTTTCTATCTATTAAAAAAACCCGCATCAAATTCCGTTGCGTAGTTAAAGATTTAAGCATACAAAGGGACATAGGGACAGAGAAAGCGACTTTGTTTTATACTATGTACTGAATGAATGAATGAATGAACACTTTATTGTACTCAAGAAATACATTTAAAGATCATATCTAATATAAACATAGTACAAAAGGCGGCCTTATCGCTGAGAGCAGTTTCTCCCAGGCAACCTTAATACAAGAATATTATTATAATAGGTATACTTCATGTATAAATTGAAAACTGTATTACCAAACCTAAAAATATTCATTAATTCTTTGACAATTCAATTAAACCGAGTTAAATTCAGAGCATATTTTTTTGCAAAACCCCTTACAGACTGCGAAGCATGACGATGATCTTTATCTTTATTTTACAGATATTGAAAGAGGCCTTAAGACAAGGTGTAAAAGAACTACTCGCCGAGACGCAGAAAGAGTTTGTTTACGTGAATATACCAGAGCCAAGCGTGAATATAGTTACCTACGTGCAATCGGCTAAGGAGGACTTTGTGGACATCGTGGAAGGAAGCGGGGAACGCAAGCTTGTTAAGAATAGTCAGATGATTATATTTAAAGGTATGTGGTGTTAATTTTTTTTTATATATTTGTTTAATTGATGGTTGTTGTGGCGCGGTGGGTGAAGATCCGCCTCGGTATTAATAAATTAATTTTATTGGGTAATATTTCAAAAAAAAACATTTAAACTAAACTATTCGGGGTTCTGGGTGTTTTGTATTTATATTAAAAAATATCTCTGTAAGTATATAAAAAAATATATTCATTTTTTAATTTCATTTCAAAATCAACCACAACCATCTACAATTAGCTCAATTTTATATACTTCTTATTTGTTTGAGTTGTTTGTTGTTATTTAGTTCTTATTTGTTTCTATTCCTTGATAGTATTTTTATTCCTCTTTCATGTAAAAACTACTGAACGGACCGGTCTGAAATTTAGATTAGACGTAGTTCTAGCCCTGGAATAAAATATACTTAGGCTAGTTTTCATCCCATAAATCAATTCCCATGGGATACATACTTTTCTAAGTGCATTACCCGTGCCTATTGAATAAATTGAATAGAATAAATAATAAATAAATAATTCCGGACAGTCCACACAGCATCATCTAGCCCCAAGCTAAGCAGAGCTTGTGTTATGGGTACTAGATGACTGATATACTTAATACAATACATTACATAGATAGATATTTTTTATTATATATAGTAAACACCCAGACCAACGGAACAAATTTCTGCAGATCGTGCACAAATTTGTTCCGAGACGGGAATCGAACCCGCAACCTCCTGCGTCGCAGGCGGACCTTCGCCCACCGCGCCACATCGGTCGTCATACTTCGTCCATTTTGTTTCCATAGAAACAAGGCGGTCGAAGCCGCGGGCATATACTAATTTATTTCTTATTTCAGGAACAATGCTTAAAATCAGCTTCGAATCCTGGCATGGCATCGCTACAACTAAAGCCGGCACCAAGTGTATACTCTGCCAAGCTGAGCTGACCCAAGACGAATTGCCCAAGCATGTGGAGTCCAAGTACCATAACGTAGCTCTCGGCATGCCGTTCCACAAGCAGTACTATCCTGCACTCTTGCGCAAGGTAAATAATTATTAGTGATCGGAATTACATGAGCATATTTACCACCAAGTGTATACTCTGCCAAGCTGAATTGAGCCAAGACGAACTGCCCAAGCATGTGGAATCCAAGTACCATAACGTAGCTCTCGGCATGCCGTTCCACAAGCAGTACTATCCTGCAGTCTTGCGCAAGGTTAATGTAACTTTAAGCAGTGATCGGAATTACATGAGCATATTTGCTTTAAAGTTCGAGTGTGGAAGTAACATAGAGTTGATAATACCTCCTCTATAATCCCAAGATGATGATGTTTAAATAAATTTAAATAAAGAGGGTTCCGAACCTAAATAAATGGATTAGAATACCTCAAATAAAAGTCTCACAGTTTTCAATCTCGGGGTTTAAACAATATCATCTCGGGATTATATAGGAGGTATTATCAACTCTGTGTTACTTCCACACTAGAACTTAAGGTAAATATGCTCTTGATGATGTAATTCCGATCACTGCTTATAAGAATATATAATAACTATTCTAGGAAACTTTGTGTGTCGTTCGTAGTAATCTGCGTGGATTGTCCAGCATTATTTATTTTATTTATTCTTTACTAGTGACCCGCCCCGGCTTCGCACTGTTTTATTTTACCTATAAACCTTCCTCTTGAATCACTCTATCTATTAAAAAAACCGCATCAAAATCCGTTGCGTAGTTTTAAAGATTTAAGCATTCAAAGGGATATGGGGACATAGGAACAGAAAAAACGACTTTGTTTTATACTATGTAGTGATATTGTTTTCCTATCGTGTATTTTTTTGTGTAATTAATTCATTCATCGTATTTATTCTCACTTCTGTTTCAGATAAACGAAAACACAATCAACTGTGTCATCTGCAACCTAGAAATAGCCGCTGACGACTCGCTGGTAGCGGAACACATCAGCGGACGAAAGCACGAAAAGAACTATTCCTCTATAGTGGAGCGGACGTCGCAAGCGGACTGTTATAGCGATTGCTACAAATATCCTCTTACCCTGTAGATAAAAAGACTAGAACAGAAAATGTCATAGAAAAGTTTCCTTTTGAATAGGTACGTACGTACGTACAGTTAAGTGATTTTTTTTCTGTTTTACTAATCATAGATTTATTTTGAGTACAATAATGCTCCTGAACATATCAGCGGACGAAAGCATGAGAAGAACTATTCCTCTGTAGTGGAGCGGACGTCGCAAGCGGATTGTTATAGCGATTGCTACATTATAGCGATTGATCCTCTTACCTTGCAGAAAAACAGACATGTATAGAAAATATCATAGAAAAGTTTCGTTTTTGGCTAGGTACGTACAGTAATCTGTTTTTTTTCTATTTAACTAATCAAAAACTTATTTTGAGTACAATAATGCTCTGTATGTATCCTAAATGATTACTTGAATGTTGAAAACCTGTCGAATTTTTTTCAATTTTTTTTACTAATCCGAATTGAGTTTAAAAGCTGCATTTATTTACTTAGTTATTAAGTTCTTAACTCTATTGCTTTAAATATATAATATTGAAAATAAATATAAGAATAAAACGACTGAGTTGACTGAATAAGAAGCCCTAAGGAGCTTGGATAGAAATTCGAAATTATTTTACTAAATTTAGGTTTCTCTAAATTGCAGTTAGGTATTTTAGTTTAGGGTTATATATCCAAAAATATATATAACATGACTGGATAGACTAGCGTATGTCTGTCTTAATTTAGTTAAGATTTCTCATTACAGTATAATGAAAAAAAAACATATTTTATGAAAGTTTATATTATTATTAATTTAGGATATTTTATATGAACTTTGAAATTTTGAAATTCAGGTTGAAATTTATAGTGTGTGCTAGGCAAAACTTTTGAAGAAAGAAATTATTTATTTGGCCTTTTAAAAGTTATAAACATATCTTAACACATTTAATACATTATATTATTATTAATTTAGGATAATTTTTGGAAATTTTGAAATTCAGGTTGAAATTTATAGTGCTAAGCAAAACTTTAGAAGAAAGAAAAATTATTTATTTGGCCTTTTAAAAGTTATAAACATATCTAACACATTTAATACAGAAATTTAGGCGATTGTTTAAAATGTTTGTCAAACGAATGCCTGTAAGCATTTTTTATGTTATAAATGTTCTTTCATAGGTTATAGTTTGTAGGATATGTACAAAGTTATCAAGTACAAAGATTTGACAATATTAATGTTTCATTTGTTCATAGTTTTTTTTAAAGTTGTTTTTAGTATTTAATGTAATATGAATTGTCTATTTTGTGTATTCTGTATTATGATGCAACAGAATAAATTTATAAAGCTTTATTAAAAAACTGTGGAACTGAAAAATTATTTTAGTTTGTTATTATAAGTAAATTATAAATAATTCTTGAGATTTAAAGAGAAAAATGATTTTCTGACTCGATAGGTATTTTTTATATCATTTTTGTTATAGCTTCAAGAATAAGAAAAACATTTAAGATAAGTCTCGGATGTTAAAAGATCTTTAAGGGTTCATAGAATAAGAGTGTGTTCCAAATTCGATAATAATATTCGTAGTAAGTTCGATTATATTATTTATGTCATGTATGTAACCGCATATGTAATGTATTTTTATGTAATAGTATATATAATTTATGTAGGTATTTATTTAATAACTAAAATGCACACGGATCCCCATGTCCAATCCAACACTCTTATCCATCCACGGTTGTCTGGTAGAGATCGCTCTTGAGCGATAAGACCGCCATTGTTCACATTATTGTAATTTGTTTATGTTTTGCCTAATACTTGTAAGTGTGCAATAAAGAATTTTCTATCTATCTATCTATCATCATCATCAGCCTATATTAGTCCACTGCTGGACACAGGCCTCCCCTAATGAGCGCCATAGCGCCCTATGTATATCTATCTATCTATATAAAAATATATTCATAATATGTAATAGTAAATTATTATGTGGTTACATACAGACAAAAATAATGATGGCGGTATATGCAAGCAATTTAAATTATAAATAAATGGCCTGTTCAGTCAATTAAAATGTTAAATATGTTATTATAACTTGTAGTAAAGTTATTATTGTTTATTTTAGTTGTAGTTTCAAGTCTAATTCCACTTACGTGTTAGTTTATAAGTTTAGTTTTGTGTTTAATTGTATAAGTTTGTGTTTTTAAAGTCCATTTTAGTGGTTAAGATAGTTTTATTCGTGTCTGTTTTGTAACCAGATAATAAATAGTTATTTTATGGTTACATACAGACACAAATAAATAATTATGACTGCGTATGCAAGAAATGTACATTATAAACAATTAGCTGGTTGGCATTAATCTTTCTTTTTTTAAATTATCTTTTTTAATTTTAAAATGTGTTAGATACTTGTAGTGAAATTTGTGTTAGTTATAGTTGTTGTATGTTTGTGTTAGTTATAGTTCCAAGTATTAGTCCATTCCGGGTGTTTTCTATTTTTAGTAAAAATATCATATCAGTCATCTAGTACCCATAAGGCGTTGTCCTAATTGGGAGCGATCGTACGATGACACGATGCGTTCTCGTCGTGCGATGAGTTCAAACATACAGATTTCATCAGAGTGTCCTGTTTGAACCTCGCAAGTAATTGTGCGATCACATAAAATTCTTAATAATGATCGTACGATGCCTTTGATCGTGCGATCATGCAATCAAAGTAACAGATCTCTTTTGAGTGTCCTAATTGGCTACCTACGCGATGCGTTGACGCGCGAGGGGCGTCATCGTCGTTGACGGCATCACACGATGGACATCGCGCGATCTATTAGGACACCTGTTAGGTCATCGCACGACCACTTTGATCGTGAGATGACAAACGCATCTCGCCATCGTACGATCGCTCCCAATTAGGACACCGCCTAACACAAGCTCTGCTTAGCTTGGGGCTAATTGATGCTGTGGATTATTTTTAGCATTATTCATTTATATTTTATAACTGTTATAATAAGTTTGTTTTTGAAAGGTAATGTTAGTATTTGCAATTATTTTATTTTGTCTAGTTTGTAACCTCAAAATAATCTTAGTTTATGGAGATATTATCAAGTGTTCGTTATAACAGTAAATTTTTACTTCCTAGAGAAGAAATGATCTGATGTTATTTTAAGATAATTTGAATTAAGATTTTACTGTAAGTTGTTTTGTGATACAGATTTTTAACTTGAAAGCAATGTTATTGTTTATTTAGGTTATAGTTTTAATAATAATAACATAAGTACATTTTTAGTTATATTTTAAGTTTTAATTTTAATAAGATATAATTAGGTGGTCATAATTTTCATTATTATCAAAGCTTTGTAATAATGATATTGATAACTTATGTACATTTTCGTTTAGTTTGTGTTATCTTTTTTTATGTATTCGTTGTAATAAGTTTGCATTTCAAAGTTAATTTTAGTACCTATTTATGTCTGATATATAACATCAGAATATTGTTAAATGATAACTTAAGTACATTTTCGTTTAGTTTGTGTTATCTTTTTTTATGTATTCGTTATTATAAGTTTGCATTTCAATGTTAATTTTAGTACCTATTTATGTCTGATATATAACATCAGAATATTGTTAGATGAAAACTTAAGTACATTTTCGTTTAGTTTGTGTTATCTTTTTTTATGTATTCGTTATTATAAGTTTGCATTTCAAAGTTAATTTTAGTACCTATTTATGTCTGATGTATAACAGAATATTCTTAGATTTAAGATAGCTACGTAACAACTGTACATTATAAATACTTGAGGGGGCATAAATCAATTATTACTTATAAGATTTGTTGATAAAATTTAATAATGTTAGGTAAGTTTTTGCGTGATATTAAAAAGTATTTATTGTTAGGTGAAAAGTTAAATATCTTATTAGTCCGTCGTCAGTTAGATTTTTCAAAAAATTTGGTTACGTGTTTTCCCTTTTCTCAATCATACAAAAAATTATGCAGATCCGTTCATATTATACTAACCGTCCGTTCACCTAACTTCGTTGTGTTTTGTTTTCTCATAAAGGTTCTGGTTCTCCAATCACTAACACAGATCACGGTATCCATTGGTTTTTCTATTTATTTCTTAAAATTATTTTATACACTATATTTTACTCCCAAAGGTTTACGACACTTAGCATTACGGACATTGGCAGAATTGTGTCGCGAAGACGCAGAGCCATTACACCAAGAATTGAATTGATCCGCGAAACGTCACGCCTTGTGACATTTTATAGCGTAGCGTGACTTCATGAGCCCCTAACATCTTAAACCACTGACCTGTATCTTTGTATATATAGAGGTCAGTGTCTTAAACGCTTTATCTTTGTCATTTTCTGTTTGATTCAGAAAAGAAAAAAATATGTGTCAAATGTTTCTTTAAAATCGAATTGACGTACTCAATAGAATAATATTTTTTTTACCCAGGAAACTACCCTATCCTTTTATGTTTGTATAAAACTTATTTCTCTATTTATCTTCGTACATTATTTTGCTTAAAGCAGTTTATTTGAGAAACATCATTTGACTGATCACTGCATTTATTTTCAAGTTTAATGTTCTTATTTTTATATTTACTCAAACTCTGAGGAAATTAATCTTTAGATTCTTGGTTATTTTATCGTTATTGTGTTAATCTTTAAGTTCTTTTCATAGTTTAATATAAACTTAAGTTCGTATCTTCGTACTTCGTAAGATGCGATAAACAAAGGTATTTTCAAAGTATCAAACGTTCAGTTTGTTATATCTATCACTAGCGACCCGCCCCGGCTTCTCACGGTTTTATTAGACGTATCAACCTTACTCTTGAATCACTCTACTAAAAAAACCGCATCAAAATCCGTGGCGTAGTTTTAAAGATTGAAGCATACATAGGGGGGACATAGGGACAGAGAAAGCGATTTGTTTTATACTATGTAGTGATAAGCTTTTTTAATGCATCTGTAATAGTTTTATATTGTTTATGCAAGAGATACGAAGTTCTCTTGGTGGCCGCCAAACTCTGTTTTCGTATCTCTTCATATAATGGACAAAATAATACTACTACAGATGTATTAAAAAAACTTATGATAGGTATTACAAACTGACCGTGTTATTTTGAAAATTCCTTTGTACGGAATTATTATATGATTTTGATGATTTCGATTTTTGACGCTTCAGACTGGTTTTCATATGTACCGGTAGCCATGATGTTTTCAAGTCATTGCAGAATGGTATTTTTTTTAAATTTGTATTTTAGTCGTAAGTTCTTATTACTTTTTATTTCTTTTATTACTAGCTTGTAAGTTTTATTAATACTCTATTTTTTAATCTTAACTGATACTTAATAAAACCATAGTATACGTAAGGAATATTACATACATTAGTACCTAGTTATTTCCTCTTAATTGATTTTTGGATGTCGCGTCGGATGTATTTGTAAATAAACATCAAATTATTTTTGTTGTCTGTTTCTTCATGTTAATTATAGTTAAACATATAAGTACATTTGAGTTAAGTTACCAAGTACAACGATTTGTACTATTTTTCTCATTATATTATTTGTGTTTCAATGTTATTAGAATATGTTCATATCTGGTATGTAACTTTTTGGCCTAAAATGTCTTTAATAAATGTGATTAAGTATATATTTTAGTTTTATTTCATTTAGAATTAGTCTTCTTTATTTAATTTCTTTACTAGATGCGCCCCGTGGCTTCGCCCGCGAACCAGAGTTTTTTTAATACAAACTTAAGAAATTTATTGCACACCCCCTGAGGGTTATTGTACTAGATTAAAAAAGACGTGTTTAATTATTCAATGCATAGTTTATTTATACCGTTAGTTTTGAGTGAATAAAAATAAGGAATAATAATTTTCCATATAACTTTACTACCCTATTTAACCCTAAAATTTCCAAATTAAACTAAGGAATTTCCTATCATATCAACATAAGCTTTTTTTTAATGCATCTGTAGTAGTTTTACTTTTGTCTAGTTTAGGAAGAGATGAAATTGCTCTTGGTGGCCACCAAACACTGTTTTCGTATCTCTTCATATAATAGACAAAATGTAACTATGTAGGTACAGATGCATTACAAAAAGCTTATGATAGGTATAACACAGAGAACGTGTGAATTTTAGAAATTCCATTGTATAACGTAATCACTAGGTACATTACATAGTATAAAACAAAGTCGCTTTCTCTGTCCCTATGTCACTTTGTATGCTTAAATCTTTATAACTACGCAACGGATTTTGATGCGGTTTTTTTAAAAGATAGTGATTCAAAAGGAAGGTTTATCCGTATTATAAAACCGTGCGAAGCCGGGGCGGGTCGCTAGTTATATGATTAAATAAGTAGTGGCGCTAGTTTAGCTTCTGTTTGCGCCTTAACTGGCATGTTTACAACCACTAAATTCCATGGCGGGGCTGATAACTTGACGAACACAAGAAATCTAATCATCGCGGACGAAGTCACAGTGTATTGGTAACTTACAGGCTTGTAAATCTACGCCAACGTAACTCATTTGAGATTAATTCAAATAGCCCATTACAGCCGTTTTTTCATGGACCTACTATTTTCTCCTATTAGTAGGACCACGAGGGAGACCTATTTCTGTCTTTCCTATTCTAGGGTGAATCAAAAATCTACCTCCTGTATAAGTTTCTCGTTACTCCTATGATAATAATAAAGAACATTTAGTAATGTATTATTGTTTACCTATTTTTTATTTGAGTCTCATAACCCACTGCATTCGAAATAGTGATACGGACGGATTAATGGATTCGGATGAACATAATACATAATATATACACCATGACTCGGACTAGAACATATGGCTAATTTTTACCTCCAGGATAATCATATCTATTCAATTTGTTTCTCTGCAGGGAAGACAAGTTATTAAAGGAAAAGATCATTCCTGTCAAGTCAGTTATGCCAAAAACCAAATCGACGAAGCGATAAATAAAATGAAGAAACAAGCTTCTTCTACTGATACTCCAATTACGCAAATATATGGAAAAGAAAAGAAGAAATTGGAAGATAAAGGTATACATTTCGTACTTCCGGTGCCACCCCTTAAAAATATACAAACTGCTTTGTATACAAGTCGCAAAAGAACAAATTTCAAGAATGTAGAGTCTGTGGAAATACCAGAACAGTTGTCGAGTTATCTTTTAGCAGAATACCTAAATGGAAGTTGTCGCATTTCTGTTTTTTGCTCGAATGAAGGCAGAAAGCTTTTAGGAGAAGCTGAGGAGTTCTTCGTCGATGGAACTTTTCAGAGTTGTCCTCAACCGTTTGAGCAACTATTTACAATTCACGGAGACCTTGGTGCTTCGTCATCAGAAACGAAAGTAGTACCACTTGTTTATGCCCTCATGTCTGATAAAAAGCAAGAGTCGTATGCTGCTCTTTTCGCTATGATAAAATCACAAATACCTGATTGGACTCCAAAAAAAATCCATTTGGACTTCGAAATCGCTATTGCCAATGCTTTGATGGACATTTTCCCGGAAGTGATATTAAAAAAATGTTTTGCTCATTTGGAAAAATTCCAAAGTCAAACTTAAAATTAAGGAAAAAATAGAAAAATGAATTGTCGGATTATGTAAGGGTTTAGCTCTACTACCTGAAAATCTCATAGAAAATGGTATTGATTATATCAAGAATGAAAGCACCAGTTCCCTAAAAATCCAGTCAGATAATCGATAATCCAGGAGGTGTCCAGGATGATGGAGAGCATCCAGGAGGTGTCCAGGATGATGGAGAGCATCCAGGAGGTGTCCAGGATGAAGGAGAGCATCCAGGAGGTGTCCAGGATGATGGAGAGGTGTCCGGGAGGTGTCCGGGAGGTGTCCGGGATGTGTCCGGGAGGTGTCCGGGATGTGTCCGGGAGGTGTCCGGGATGTGTCCGGGAGGTGTCCGGGATGTGTCCGGGAGGTGTCCGGGATGTGTCCGGGAGTTGTCCGGGATGTGTCCGGGATGTGTCCGGGAAGTGTCCGGGATGTGTCCGGGAGGTGTCCGGGAGGTGTCCGGGAGGTGTCCGGGAGGTGTCCGTGAGGTGTCCGGGATGTGTCCGGGAGGTGTCCGGGAGGTGTCCGGGATGTGTCCGGGATGTGTCCGGAAGGAGTCCGGGAGGTGTCCGGGTGGTGTCCGGGAGGTGTCCGGGAGGTGTCCGGGATGTGTCCGGGAGGTGTCCGGGATGTGTCCGGGAGGTGTCCGGGATGTGTCCGGGAGGTGTCTGGGAGGTGTCCGGGATGTGTCCGGGAGGAGTCCGGGTGGTGTCCGGGATGATGGAGAGCATCCAGGAGGTGTCCAGGATGATGGAGAGCATCCAGGAGGTGTCCAGGATGATGGAGAGCATCCAGGATGATGGATAGCATCCAGGGTGATGGAGAGCATCCAGGATGATGGAGAGCATCCAGGATGATGGAGAGCATCCAGGATGATGGAGAGCATCCAGGATGATGAAGAGCATCCAGGATGATGGAGAGCATCCAGGAGGTGTCCAGGATGGTGGAGAGCATCAAGGAGGTGTCCAGGATGATGGAGAGCATCCAGGAGGTGTCCAGGAGGTGTCCCGGATGATGGAGAGCTTCCAGGAGGTGTCCAGGATGATGGAGAGATACTATGTAGTGATAAGCTTTTTTAATGCATCTGTAATAGTTTTATATTGTTTATGGAAGAGATACGAAGATCTCTTGGTGGCCGCCAAACTCTTTTTTCGTATCTCTTCATTGAGCTCTTCATATAATGGACAAAATAATACTACTACAGATGCATTAAAAAAGCTTATGATAGGTATTACAAACTGGCCGTGTTATTTAGAAAATTCCTTTGTTAACGGAATTATTATAGGATTTTGATGATTTCGATTTTTGACGCTTCAGACTGGTTTTCATATGAATCAGTAGCCATAATGTTTTCAAGTTATTGCAGAATGGTATATCTTTTTAAATTTGTATTTTAGTCTTAAGTTCTTAGGTATTACTTTTTATTTCTTTTATTACTAGCTTGTAAGTTTTATTAATACTCTATTTCTTAATCTTAACTGATACTTAATAAAACCATAGTATACGTAAGGAATATATTACATACATTAGTAGTTATTTCCTCTTAATTGATTTTTGGATGTCGCGTCGGATGTATTTGTAAATAAACATCAAATTATTTTTGTTGTCTGTTTCTTCATGTTAATTATAGTTAAACATTTAAGTACATTTGAGTTAAGTTACCAAGTACAACGATTTGTACTATTTTTCTCATATTATTTGTGTTTCAATGTTATTAGAATTTAAGATATGTTCATAATTATCTGGTATGTAACTTTTTGGCCTAAAATGTCTTTTTAATAAATGTGATTAAGTTTATATTTTGGTTTTATTTCATTTAGAATTAGTCTTCTTTATTTAATATCTTTACTAGATGCGCCCCGTGGCTTCGCCCGCGAACCAGAGTTTTTTTTATACAAACTTAAGAAATTTATTGCACACCCCCTGAGGGTTATTGTACTAGATTAAAAAAGACGTGTTTAATTATTCCATGCATAGTTTATTTATACCGTTAGTTTTGAGTGCATAAAAATAAGGAATAATAATTTTCCATATAACTTTACAGCCGTTTTTTCATGGACCTACTATTTTCTCCTATTAGTAGGACCACGAGGGAGACCTATTTCTGTCTTTCCTATTCTAGGGTGAATCAAAAATCTACCTCCTGTATAAGTTTCTCGTTACTCCTATGATAATAATATAGAACATTTAGTAATGTATTATTGTTTACCTATTTTTTATTTGATTCTCATAACCCACTGCATTCGAAATAGTGAGACGGACGGATTAATGGATTCGGATGAACATAATACATAATATATACACCATGACTCGGACTAGAACATATGGCTAATTTTTACCCCCAGGATAATCATATCTATTCAATTTGTTTCTCTGCAGGGAAGACAAGTTATTAAAGGAAAAGATCATTCCTGTCAAGTCAGTTATGCCAAAAACCAAATCGACGAAGCGATAAATAAAATGAAGAAACAAGCTTCTTCTACTGATACTCCAATTACGCAAATATATGGAAAAGAAAAGAAGAAATTGGAAGATAAAGGTATACATTTCGTACTTCCGGTGCCACCCCTTAAAAATATACAAACTGCTTTGTACACAAGTCGCAAAAAAACAAATTTCAAGAATGTAGAGTCTGTGGAAATACCAGAACAGTTGTCGAGTTATCTTTTAGCAGAATACCTAAATGGAAGTTGTCGCATTTCTGTTTTTTGCGCGAATGAAGGCAGAAAGCTTTTAGGAGAAGCTGAGGAGTTCTTCGTCGATGGAACTTTTCAGAGTTGTCCTCAACCGTTTGAGCAACTATTTACAATTCACGGAGACCTTGGTGCTTCGTCATCAGAAACGAAAGTAGTACCACTTGTTTATGCCCTCATGTCTGATAAAAAGCAAGAGTCGTATGCTGCTCTTTTCGCTATGATAAATTCACAAATACCTGATTGGACTCCAAAAAAAATCCATTTGGACTTCGAAATCGCTATTGCCAATGCTTTGATGGACATTTTCCCGGAAGTGATATTAAAAAATGTTTTGCTCATTTATCGAAAGCCATTTGGAAAAATTCCAAAGTCAAACTTAAAATTAAGGAAAAAATAGAAAAAAGAATTGTCGGATTATGTAAGGGTTTAGCTCTACTACCTGAAAAACTCATAGAAAATGGTATTGATTATATCAAGAATGAAAGCACCAGTTCCCTAAAAATCCAGTCAGATAATCGATAATCCAGGAGGTGTCCAGGATGATGGAGAGCATCCAGGAGGTGTCCAGGATGATGGAGAGCATCCAGCAGGTGTCCAGGATGAAGGAGAGCATCCAGGAGGTGTCCAGGATGATGGAGAGGTGTCCGGGAGATGTCCGGGAGATGTCCGGGAGGTGTCCGGGATGTGTCCGGGAGGTGTCCGGGATGTGTCCGGGATGTGTTAGGGATATGTCCGGGATGTGTCCGGGATGTGTCCGGGATGTGTCCGGGAGGTGTCCGGGATGTGTCCGGGATGTGTCCGGGATGTGTCCGGGATGTGTCCGGGAGGAGTCCGGGAGGTGTCCGGGAGGTGTCCGGGATGATGGAGAGCATCCAGGAGGTGTCCAGGAAAATGGAGAGCATCCAGGAGGTGTCCGGGAGGTGTCCGGGATGTGTCCGGGATGTGTCCGGGAGGTGTCCGGGATGTGTCCGGGATGTGTCCGGGATGTGTCCGGGATGTGTCCGGGAGGAGTCCGGGAGGTGTCCGGGAGGTGTCCGGGATGATGGAGAGCATCCAGGAGGTGTCCAGGATGATGGAGAGCATCCAGGAGGTGTCCGGGATGATGGAGAGCATCCAGGAGGTGTCCAGGATGATGGAGAGCATCCAGGAGGTGTCCAGGATGATGGACAGCATCCAGGATGATGGAGAGCATCCAGGATGATGGAGAGCATCCAGGGTGATGGAGAGCATCCAGGATGATGGAGAGCATCCAGGAGGTGTCCAGGATGGTGGAGAGCATCCAGGAGGTGTCCGGGATGATGGAGAGCATCCAGGGTGATGGAGAGCATCCAGGGTGATGGAGAGCATCCAGGATGATGGAGAGCATCCAGGATGATGGAGAGCATCCAGGATGATGGAGAGAGGTGTCCGGGATGTGTCCGGGAGGTGTCCGGGATGTGTCCGGGAGGTGTCCGGGATGTGTCCGGGAGATGTCCGGGATGTGTCCGGGATGTGTCCGGGAGGAGTCCGGGAGGTGTCCGGGATGTGTCCGGGAGGAGTCCGGGAGGGGTCCGGGTGGTGTCCGGGAGGTGTCCGGGAGGTGTCCGGGAGGTGTCCGGGAGGTGTCCGGGATGTGTCCGGGAGGTGTCCGGGATGTGTCCGGGAGGTGTCCGGGAGGTGTCCGGGATGTGTCCGGGATGTGTCCGGGATGTGTCCGGGAGGTGTCCGGGAGGTGTCCGGGATGTGTCCGGGAGGTGTCCGGGATGAGTCCGGGTGGTGTCCGGGATGATGGAGAGCATCCAGGAGGTGTCCAGGATGATGGAGAGCATCCAGGAGTTGTCCAGGATGATGGAGAGCATCCAGGATGGTGGAGAGCATCCAGGGTGATGGAGAGCATCCAGGGTGATGGAGAGCATCCAGGATGATGGAGAGCATCCAGGATGATGGAGAGCATCCAGGATGATGGAGAGCATCCAGGATGATGGAGAGCATCCAGGATGATGGAGAGCATCCAGGATGATGGAGAGCATCCAGGAGGTGTCCAGGATGGTGGAGAGCATCAAGGAGGTGTCCAGGAAAATGGAGAGCATCCAGGAGGTGTCCGGGAGGTGTCCGGGAGGTGTCTGGGAGGTGTCCGAGAGGTGTCCGGGAGGTGTCCGGGATGATAGAGAGCATCCAAGAGGTGTCCGGGATGATGGAGAGCATCCAGGAGGTGTCCAGGAGGTGTCCAGTATGATGGAGAGCATCCAGGAGGTGTCCAGGAGGTGTCCAGGATGATGGAGAGCATCCAGGAGGTGTCCAGGATGATGGAGAGCATCCAGGAGGTGTCCAGGAGGTGTCCAGCAGGTGTCCAGGAGTAGTCCAGGAGGTGTCCAGGAGTAGTCCAGGAGTAGTCCAGGAGTAGTCCAGGAGTAGTCCAGGAGTAGTCCAGGAGTAGTCCAGGAGGTGTCCAGGAGGTGTCCAGGAGGTGTCCAGGAGGTGTCCAGGATGATGGAGAGCATCCAGGATGATGGAGAGCATCCAGGATGATGGAGAGCATCCAGGATGATGGAGAGCATCCAGGATGATGGAGAGCATCCAGGATGATGGAGAGCATCCAGGATGATGGAGAGCATCCAGGATGATGGAGAGCATCCAGGTGTCCAGGATGATGGAGAGCATCCAGGAGGTGTCCAGGATGATGGAGAGCATCCAGGAGGTGTCCAGGAGGTGTCCAGGATGATGGAGAGCATCCAGGAGGTGTCCAGGAGGTGTCCAGGATGATGGAGAGCATCCAGGAGGTGTCCAGGAGGTGTCCAGGAGGTGTCCAGGATGATGGAGAGCATCCAGGAGGTGTCCAGGATGATGAAGAGCATCCAGGAGGTGTCCAGGATGATGGAGAGCATCCAGGAGGTGTCCAGGATGATGGAGAGCATCCAGTAGGTGTCCAGGATGATGGAGCATCCAGGAGGTGTCCAGGATGATGGAGAGCATCCAGGATGTGTCCAGGATGATGGAGAGCATCCAGGAGGTGTCCAGGATGATGGAGAGCTATTAGGAGAAGCTGAGGAGTTCTTCGTCGATGGAACTTTTCAGAGTTGTCCTCAACCGTTTGAGCAACTATTTACAATTCACGGAGACCTTGGTGCTTCGTCATCAGAAACGAAAGTAGTACCACTTGTTTATGCCCTCATGTCTGATAAAAAGCAAGAGTCGTATGCTGCTCTTTTCGCTATGATAAATTCACAAATACCTGATTGGACTCCAAAAAAAATCCATTTGGACTTCGAAATCGCTATTGCCAATGCTTTGATGGACATTTTCCCGGAAGTGATATTAAAAAAATGTTTTGCTCATATATCGAAAGCCATTTGGAAAAATTCCAAAGTCAAACTTAAAATTAAGGAAAAAATAGAAAAAAGAATTGTCGGATTATGTAAGGGCTCTACTACCTGAAAATCTCATAGAAAATGGTATTGATTATATCAAGAATGAAAGCACCAGTTCCCTAAATATTACAAAATTTTTGAAATATATGGAAAGAACATGGTGGAAGAACCAAGATTACAAATCTTCATGGTGCGTATATGGTGAACGTCACCGTACAAATAATGTCGTTGAAAGCTGGCACTCTCAACTAAACAAGAATGTTAAAAAGCGTTCACCAGTTTCGATCCTGCGGTTGATAAATGCAATAATGGATATGGAAAGCGAAAGAACAAGTGATGCATCACGACGTCGAAAAGAAGAATTAGATCGCGATGATTTCATATTAAAATGCCAGTTACAATTAATTCACGGTGATATAACAGTAGGCCATTTTTTAGAAAAACTAAGATAGGACTGGCCACCTTTTTTTTTAATATACAGGGTGTATAAATTATTGGTTGTTTCTATTTATAGTATATAATAGGAAAGACAGAAATAGGTCTCCCTCGTGGTCCTACTAATAGGAGAAAATAGTAGGTCCATGAAAAAACGGCTTACTTTACTACCCTATTTAACCCTCTCAGAGTTAAAAATTTCCAAATTAAACTAAGGAATTTCCTATCATACCATCCTATCATATCAACATAAGCTTTTTTTTAATGCATCTGTACTTTTGTCTAGTTTAGGAAGAGATGAAATTGCTCTTGGTAGCCATTAAACACTGTTTTCGTATCTCTTCATATAATAGACAAAATGTAACTATGTAGGTACAGATGCATTACAAAAAGCTTATGATAGGTATAACACAGAGAACGTGTGAATTTTAGAAATTCCATTGTATAACGTAATCACTAGGTACATTACATAAGTATAAAACAAAGTCGCTTTCTCTGTCCCTATGTCACTTTGTATGCTTAAATCTTTATAACTACGCAACGGATTTTGATGCGGTTTTTTTTAAAAGATAGTGATTCAAAAGGAAGGTTTATACGCATAATAAAATCGTGCGAAGCCGGGGCGGGTCGCTAGTTATATGATTAAATTAGTAGTGGCGCTAGTTTAGCTTCTGTTTGCGCCTTAACTGGCATATTTACAACCACTAAATTCCATGGCGGGGCTGATAACTTGACGAACACAAGAAATCTAATCTTCGCGGACGAAGTCGCAGTGTATTGGTAACTTACAGGCTTGTAAATCTACGCCAACGTAACTCATTTGAGATTACTTCAAATAGCCCATTTTATAGCTAATCTCACATGAACGATGATTAGTTTTACTGATAATTGACGATTGGATTATCAAATGGAGTGAAACAGTTTGGTGTTTAAATTTAAAACTATGCGAAGTTTGGCTATTTTTTTGCAGTTGTTGCTTGTTTTTTATTGTAAGTTTATACCTAGTTTATATTTTGACTGGACTAGCGTCCCGTTCCCTTTTCGGTATAGTTGCGTTCAGTATTTGCTATAGGTATCTAATACCTAGGTACCTAAAATAGTAGGTTGCTAAAATATATGCCAACCATGATGTTGAAGAACTTCAAGCAATCTTTAACTAGGTGCAAAAACATAATCATTTGCCTTCTGGTGACGGCTTAGATTTTTAAGAGTTTGTTATAATTGTATATACTAGTGAGCTATGTGATCTAATTATGTTATAATAGTACAATAAATCTACCAACAAATCATATTGTTTTACATCGTTCTTTTATAAAAAAAGCAAATAATGTCTAAGTTATTACAGGATTCGAACCCGGTATGCCTATTAAGCCCCCCTAATTTTGCATGGTTTGTTAAGTAAAAGATGAACGCCCCTGTACAATCACCAATAAAAAGTGACCTATAAAGTGAAGATAGCTACCTAAAAGTCTCCACACACTGAAGCCGGAGGCGAAGGCGTTCTGTTTTTTCCTATGGCACCGCTCCGCCACCGCTTGCGGTGTGTGTAGGCTTTCATATGATTCAATAGAATACTACTCGCAAGCCTTCGCCTCCGCTCCGCCTCCGGCTTCAGTGTGTGGAGACCTTTAGTGCTTCATAAATCCTCTGCTAGGCTAGATTACGTGATACTTCTGAGCGCACTAAGATCATGTGACACAAATTCCTAGATAGCGCAAACGCTGGTCTCAACAACATATCACTACATCGTATAAAACAAAGTCGCTTTCTCTGTCTCTATGTAGGTAGATATGCTTAAATCTTTAAAACTACGCAACGGACTTTGATGCGGTTTTTTTAATAGGTAGAGTGATTCAAGAGGTAGGTTTATACGTATAATAAAACGGGGCGTTTAGTAACCTATATACAACTATCTATCTGACATCAAATGTCGGTCGTAAGACCCCGGGTGTGTGGGCAAGTTAAGGTGCCTCGGTACAAGGAAGATCTTCCTCTGTGACCAGGGGATACTTCCTTTAACTCTTCCTTTAATTTCAGATACGCCAGGGAAAACTGATGCAGCGGAATATGTTGAGAGATTGTAAGTAACCTAAACTTACCTAACTATAAAAGTCGCCATACACTGAAGTCGGGCCGGAGGCGAAGGCGTGCCGGTTTTTCTTATGGCACCGCGTCGCCACCGCCTGCGGTGTGTGTGTAGTCTTTCATATGATTCAATAGGATGCAATTCACTCGCCTTCGCGCCTCCGCTCCGCCTCCGGCTTCTGTGTGTGGAGACCTTAAGGGGGAGAAAAGAGGAATTGATTTATTTTTGATGCTTTTCGTAACTCTTTAACCAGAAGCCCGACTTGCTTGAATAAATTTACAGATCACACTTAAACTATAAAATTAATGAACGTGTTTCAGGATTTTTCCAAATCTACTAAAAATTGAGGTATTAAAGTTTGAGATTCGTATTTTGGCTCCGTATTGAAATGTCTGTAACGAATTTTTTAATTAAGGATGCTTATGACCTCAAATTTTATACCCAAAACATAAAACACGTGTCAGGAATTTAAAAAGCCATCATCATCATCATCATCAGCCTATATTAGTCCACTGCTGGACATAGGCCTCCCCTAATGAGCGCCATAGCGCCCTGTCTTCAGCTTGACGCATCCAGCATCTGCCAGCAGTCCTTCGCAGATCGTCATCCCACCTGGCCGGAGGGCGTCCTACACTACGTTTGCCGAGTCGCGGTCTTCACTCAAGAACACGTTTACCCCAACGGTTGTCGGTTCTTCGCGCGATATGGCCGGCCCACTGCCACTTCAACTTGCTAATTCTATGAGCTATGTCGATAACTTTGGTTCTCTGTCGGATGTATTCATTACGAATCCTATCCTTCAGAGAAACTCCGAGCATTAAAAAGCCATAAAAAGAGTAAAATGGGTAATTGAAGAGCAGGTTACCTAAATCCTATAGGTAGTCTACGTGAGCGAAGCCGCGAGCGGAAGCTTGTACCTCCATATACAATTGTGGACAACTAATTAGGGACATTTAAGGCCTACCTAGAGGTACAATAGCGCCCTTTATTTTATCATATTACTAGCGACCAGGCCGGCTTCGCACGGTTTTATTATACGTTTATACCTTTTTGGTATCACTCTATCTATTAAAAAACCGCATCAAAATCCGTTGCGTAGTTTTAAAGATTTAAGCAAACAAAGGGACATAAGGACAGAGAAAGCAACTTTGTTTTATACTATGTAGTGATGAACTGGCTGATTCTTAACCCAAATCAGAATTATATTTTGACGTACTCCTTCGTAGCAATTCGTGCTAGAGGGTACGATGGCGCCGCGTAGCATACAAAAGATTTCAACGCGACCTCACTTTTCTTACTACACGCTTCGTTCGTAGTTTCGGTATGACAAAAAAAAATGTAGTCAAATGTAAAAATCAGACAAATTGGTCAGAAGTGCGATTCTGCTTCTGATATGCCGCTTTTTTTACGTAGCCACCTGGAATACTCCTTCCAGGTATCATAGATAGACTTTATTGGAAACACAACAAACAGCACAGGAAAATTAACAAAAGAGAACAAGCAAAATTAAATGGAAAGTCGGTACAGTAGAAGAGATAACAGAACAGAAAACAGGTAGGTAGCTAATTATAAAATAAAAAAATAAAAAAAAATCACACAGTACACATTAACAATTTAAAGACTTAATTGGGGCTAATTAATAACAATTTAAAGTTTCACTTTCTAGAGGTACTTACAGACACAGAGAAGTGGCTGATTTTTCTTAAATTTTAACTTAACGTTAACTTAATTAAGTTTTAATTCAGGTAAGGAAAACCTGTTGTTTATCATACTGAAAACGCAAATCGTTAGGTTTACTAATTTTATGTGAAGTACCTACCTTTTAGAAAATACGCGTTACTTCACAGCGTTATCAATAATTATATTATTTCTCAAAACAACGTAGGTCTACGAGAACAACGTAGGTATACGAGTATTTATTAATCTATTGGGAAGAAAGGGTGAGGGGTAAGAAAAAGCTAGTAAATTAAAAATAAAGGCCAAGAGCGCATATTTATATCAACGCGAAAAGCGTAACTGTTCAAGTTTTAGTAGTGTCGAAGCTACGAGGAACTATAAAGTGTAGTAAGAAAACTGGGGTCGCGTAGATGTCTGTTATTTGCTACGCGGCGCCATCGTAGCACCGTAGCATCAAATGCTACGAAGATCTGAGTCAAAATATAATTCTCATTAGGGGGTAAGAATCAGCCAGTTCATTTAAAATAAAGGACAAACGCTTCATTAATAATGATAATGAAAAGATTAACTAGATTATTATTTTGAATTAATTGTTGTATGTAAAGTTTAATTTTGTATTTAATTTGTCTCAGAGAAAGTTGATTGATATTTATAATTTTATTTTGACATTATGTATTTTGATTTAGATATATTATATTAATTTTGGACAATGTATGTAATTTAGTAAGTAGTTGTATGTAACGAAGCAAATAAGCTGATTTTGGTTTTATGAATTGGGTGGGTGCTCTATTGCATTGGGTGTGCCTGTCAAGATAGAGTACTATGTTTTGTAAAAAAAAAAAAAAAAAAAACTCTTCAGGTTTTGGTAGTTTCAAAGCCACGAGGAATTATAGTATGTAGTAAGAAATGTGGGGACTCGTTGAAGTCTTTTGTATGCTACATGGTGCCATCGTAGTACCGTAGCTCTTGCTACGAAGGTCTACGTTAAAATATGTTTCTCGTTATGGGGTAAAAAGAGGGGTTAGGGTACATCTCGTCCGAATGAAAACTTGTCCGAGGACGAGATGTCCTCTTCAGTTTTAGATTGGGGTACAACTCGTCCGAGTCCCAAAACTGCTGATTTTAGATTCGGATCAGTTGTACCCTAAACCAAAAGTGAAGTGGACAACTCGTCCGAGAGAAGATCCTCGTTGCTCTTCAGGGTTCCTTAAGGAAGGGTTATGTGAAAGTAATATATGTCAGACAAAGATAGAAAAATTATCTACATAATGGTGAAATTAGCAACTCTCTACGACCTCTTTTTCCAGAGATATTAAGAGATTTTTGATTTTTCGCGCAAGTATATACTCGCGCAAGTGGCAACTCGCGCAAATGGTCGCTCGCGCAAGTGTCCTGATACTATTATACACCTATCATAAGCTTTTTTAATGCAGCTGTAGTAGGTAGTTTTATTTTGTCTATGTTTGGAAGATCTACGAACTCTGTTTTCGTATCTCTTCCTTAAATAGACAAAATGAATCTACTACAGATGCATAAAAAAATCTTACGATAGGTATAACTGAACTTTTTGGTTGGTTTCTGGTTTTCGTAAAAATATGATAATAAGTTACGGCGCTGGTGTAGCTACATCTCTTGTTAGCGCCTTAAGGAAGTGAAAGGGTTAGAGTACATCTCGTCCGAATGAAAACTTGCCCAAGGACGAGTTGTCCTCTTCAGTTTTGGATCAGGGTACAACTGGTTCGAATCTAAAATCAGCAGATTTGGGACTCGGACGTGTTGTACCCCAATCTAAAACTGAAGAGGACAACTCGTCCTCCGACAAGTTTTCATTCGGACGAGTTGTACCCTAACCCAAGTGAAAAACCTGGCTATGTTATCACTATTACTACATAGTATAAAACAAAGTCGCTTTCTCTGTCCCTACGTCCCTAACCCTATGTATGCTTAAATCTTTAAAACTACGCAACTGATTTTGATGCGGTTTTTTTTAATAGAGTGATTCAAGAGTAAGAATAATACTTATAATAAAACCGTGCGAAGCCGGGGCGGGTCACTAGTGTACACTATAAATTTAAAATCTTAAATTTTGTTCTCAGAATGGCAGCGAAGTACGATAATCCCAACTACGTCAGAGATCGCCACAAAAGTAACGTTAAATCTTTATCCTTACTTAATATTATAAACGTGAAAAAAAAATTGAGTTTTCCGATATTTCCTCAGTTTTTTCGTGATCATGGCGCTTGAATCGGTGCCGAAATATCGGAAAATCAATAGAATATCACGTTTTCAATGACTTTAGTGTTAAAAACCGTGATAGTTTTAAAAGTTATAACATTTTGTTGATACAGAGGAGATGTACAAGCCACAGTTCGACTATGGTGCATTTTCATCTCGCTTCAAGAAGCCATACCATCCAGCTTGGCAAGATTACTGCGATCCGTACCATTGCAATGATTACTACAAGATAGCTTGCGGACTTAACAGGAAAACTATGAGGTATGGTAAAGGCTTACCATAAAATATCAGATTGAGGATTATTGTTAGACTAGCAGCGCCTCGCGGTTTTACCCGCGGTAATTCCCATCCCCGTTGGAATTCCGCGATAAATTATAGCCTATGTATTATTCTAGACTACAATCTATCTCTGTGCCAAATTTCATCCATATCCGTTCAGTAGTTTTTGCGTGAAAGAGTAAAAAACATCCATCAATCCATAATTACAAACTTTCGCGTTTATCATATTAGTAGGATAGTGCGTAGGAGTACTCGGGCGGGGAACATCTAAAAATGAAATAGCATTGCAAAAATTACGATGGGGGGACTTAAACCCGTGAAACTTGAAACTTGATTTCGTGGCACAGTTGGTTAGCGCGTCCCGTAAATCAGTAAATCAATATCTTTCTTTATTTCTTTAGGCTTTCAAAATAAGCACAATTTAAACTATAGTTAATTATCAAAATAATCTAAGAAATAAAGTGATAATTGATTTCTCCTTCGCTTCACTTTTTTGTCTTCGTACTGAGGGTCACGGTTCAAGTCCAGCCGAAATCAAAAATTTTGCGATGTTATTTAATTTCTTATATACCAGATTAGCTATATAATGATAAAAATGTTTGGAACGAGTTTTACTCCAACTCTAAAACTAAAACTAAAACTAATAACCTAACAAGGTCAAGGTTTCTTGTTCGCTTCTTTACTTTAAAATTATTGAAGTAAACAAAAATCAAAGTGAGCACTTTATTTCCTAGTTTTAATTATTTATAATATGCTTTTTATGACGTGTCCAAGTGTCCTGTAAGGTCTTAAGGAAATAAAGCACTTTGATTTTGATTTTTGATTATATCAGACTTAAAAAAAAATGTTTTGTACGATCTGCATAAATGTGTTCCGTTGGTCTGGGTGTTTTCAGTGGCGTGCCTAGTGCTTGAGAACAGGGCCCAAATTCCAGTAAATAAATCGCTTCACCATACCAAGAGTATCGTGTCAAAATGTCAGTGTTAAACTCTTTTTGGTATTCTACTACCACAAACTTTTAGAGATTCATTCATAGCTGTGACGATTACGTTTGTGACTACCAATTTGAAATTCTAATTATGAAAGTCTCTTCAAACACAAAAAATAGTAGAATACTAAATGCACAAACGTCATTTTAATCATCTTGATTGAATGACACTATTGAGACATTTGTTTTGAATTTAATGGAATTCGGCCCCTGGGCAAGCCCGACATACGTTTCTTGTTTATGATTAGATTTTTTTGTACTTTTCATATCATCATCATCATCATCAACCTATATTAGTCCACTGCTGGACATAGGCCTCCCCCAATGAGCGCCATTGCGCCCTGTCTTCAGCTTGACGCATCCAGCATCTGCCAGCAGTCTTTCGCAGATCGTCATCCCACCTGGCCGGAGGGCGTCCTACGCTACGTTTACCGAGTCGCGGTCTCCACTCAAGAACACGTTTACCCCAACGGTTATCGGTTCTTCGCGAGATATGGCCGGCCCATTGCCACTTCAGCTTGCTAATTCTTTGAGCTATGTCGATAACTTTGGTTCTCTGTCGGATGTATTCGTTACGAATTCTATCCTTCAGAGAGACTCCGAGCATAGCTCTTTCCATAGCTCGCTGGGCGACTTTGAACTGGTGGACCAGCCCTACCGTGAGTGTCCACGTCTCTGCTCCGTAGGTCATTACGGGTAGGACGCACTGATTGAAAACTTTCGTTTTCAAACATTGCGGTATGGATGAAGAGAAGACTTGACGTAGTTTCCCAAATGCTGCCCAGCCTAGCTGGATCCTCCTCTTGGCCTCCTTCTCAAAATTGTTTTTACCTAGCTGTACAATCTGCCCAAGGTAAGTATACTCGGAAACAATTTCAAGAAGGTGACCATCAACGACTATCGTCCCGGAACAATGTGGCCATTGATCATGACTTTGGTTTTATCCAAATTCATGCCAAGACCGATACATCGCGAGGCTGAAGCTAGGCCGCCCAGCATGTGGGTCAGCTCCTCTAGCGACTCCGCCATTACGACTATGTCATCAGCGAATCGAAGGTGTGAGATGTAATCGCCGTTTATGTTAATGCCCTTACCTTTCCAGTCCAGCGTCTTAAACATATCTTCCAATGCGCTCGTGAACAGTTTCGGGGATATGACATCCCCCTGTCTCACTCCTCTGCGCAATTGGATAGGTTTAGACTGCTGGTCCTGTACTTGGACACTCATAGTGGCAGCTTCATAGAGACACCTCAGCACTTCGATGTAACGATAGTCTACTTGGCATCGCTGTAAGGATTCCAGAACAGCCCAGGTTTCAACGGAGTCAAAGGCTTTCTCATAGTCCACAAAAGCGAGACACAGGGGCTGATTATACTCTTCGGACTTCTGTATAACCTGCCTCACTGTGTGTATGTGGTCTATGGTGCCATATCCTCCGCGGAACCCAGCCTGTTCCGGTGGCTGGAACTCGTCAAGTCTCCTGGCGAGACGATTCGTGATCACTCGTGAGAACAGCTTATAGATGTGGCTCAGGAGTGTGATGGGTCTGTAATTTTTAAGGAGAGTTTTATCACCCTTCTTAAAAAAGAGCACCACCAAACTCCTGCTCCACATCTTAGGAGTTCTCCCACTGTGGAGGACGGTATTGAAGAGGTGTTGTAGCTCCTGTATAACGGAGGCTCCTCCTGCCTTCAGAAGCTCTGAAGTTATACCGTCCTCACCGGGGGCTTTTCCATTTTTAAGCTGCCTCAAAGCTAACACGATTTCGTCTTGACTGATGTCTGGCAGTTCGTCGGTGTAGTGGCGTGTCAGGGTGGCTCTAGAATCAAGGTCGTCTCGTCGGGAACGAGGGGCATGTGCAGTGTACAGACGGCCATAAAAATCCTCTATCTCGGCTGAAATCTCCGGTTTCGACAGTACGGTCCTCCCATCGTGCGTTTTAAGCTTCGTCAGGTGGCTCCTGCCAAGCTGCTGAGTGAATACTTTGGACCCTCGGTTTCGCTCTATCGCCTCTTCAATGAGGCGTGTGTTGGAGCTCCGAAGGTCGCGCCGTACCATCTTCGCAATTCGCTTGTTCAGGTCTGACCTCTCTGCCGAAGACACTTGGGTGGTTTCCCGTCTTCTTGTCATCAGATCCAGAGTCTCATCCGAGAGTTTGGACTTCTTGCCAGTTCGCTGTTTTTTGCAGAACTTGATGCCCTCATCCCTCAACGTTTCGACCAGATTGTGTAGGCTCTCGTCAGCGTCATCAGTAGGTTCCAAGGCAACAAATCTGTTTCCGAGTAGCTGCTGGAACTTCACGGTGCCCGCCATGATTTGGATTGGATTTGGTCGGAGCGTGGACTTCATCAGACGGTGTCTTTCAAGCTTCAAGTTGATATTCAGAGTGCCTCGGAGCATTCGGTGATCAGATCCGGTTTTGAACCTGTTGATCACTGAGACATCTCTGAATATGTGCTTGCTATCCGTCATGATGAAGTCGATCTCATTTTTAGTCACAGTGTCGGGGCTTTGCCACGTCCACTTCCTTCCTTTGAGGCTGTTTCTTAAAGAAGGAGTTCATTAAGAACAGTCCTTCTTTCTCAAGGAAGTTGACAAGCATTTGCCCCCTGTGATTCCTGATTCCATAACCATGCGGGCCTATTCGGGATTCATTGCCAGTCTGGATTCCCACCTTGCCGTTAAAGTCCCCCATAACAACGTTGAAGTGAGCCTTAGTGGTGTTGTGTAAGGCTTTGGATATGTCTTCGTACATATCCTCCACTTCATCATCCGAGTGTGCCGAGGTCGGTGCGTAGACCTGAATTACCTTCATGCTATACCGCTTGGAAAGCCGAAGGATCAGGTACGCTACCCTGGTCGACACACTGGAGATTTCTTGAACGTTGCTAGAGAGGGCCTTATTGACGAGGAAACCTACTCCACCCTGGGATGTTTTATCACCCTCACGAAAGTAGAGAAGATGGCCTGAGTCTAGGGTTACGGTGTCCTCCCCCTCTCTACGGACTTCACATAACCCGAGAACATGCCATTTAATGTTCTCTAACTCCACTTCCAACTGCGCTAGATGATGGTCAAGCCTCAGAGTGCGTCCGTTAAACGTAGCCAGGGTCATTTTAGTAAGCGTGTGGTAGCCTGAATACCGGTGATTCTTAGCACCCCCTGCCCCGCCGTTACCATGACCGCTACCATGGCCAGGAATAGCGAGGCGGCCGGGAACTAGGGGCCGTTTTTTGGCTTTGCTTATCATTAAGGGGTAATGCCCATAATCCCCACGCTGGGCATGCGGGTTGGGGATCGCAGTTTGATGGTGGGGTTGTTCTAGAGGGGTGCTGCTGCCCACCCCCCCGTATATCCCTTAGTCGCCTCTTACGACACCCACGGGAAGAGTTGGGGTAGTGCTATTCTAAGCCGGCACCACACGGCTCGGTACTTTTCATAAAAACTAATAAATTCAATAAAATGTTGCAACTCTTCGCTCTTCAGTCCTCATTTTCATTGCCGTCGGCGAGTTTTGACAAAACACACTGAAGGCATATTTACCTAGGTAGGCTTTACCTTCTACTAGACAGAAAATCACAATCATGTCAGTTCGGGAGAGAAATACAAATTGGTTTTTTATTGTTTATCGAAATGATTTGTGTAGGTACCTAAATACAGTAACGAATCTAAAGCTTGATGTTAAATCTAAACGATATTTATCAAAGAGTCTGTTGTTAGACAACTGGAAAAATTGCAGAAAAGAAAGTTTCAGATTATAATAGAAAAGAAAGAATAGAAAATCATTTATCAGAATAGGTACACCCGTGCGAAGCCGGGACGGCTCACTATTATACAGGGTGTTAGTGTGAACACCGTCGTCCTTGAAACCAGAGGTTCAGCATCATGAGTAGAATCCAAAACGGATGAAAAAAAATGATTCTATTTTTTACTCATTTTTTAAAGAAAATTTTTATAAACACTAAACGTTTGCTCACAAACACGTGACACAAGTATTTCGACCAGGCGACACGTGGCATGTGCACCTCAGTGTCGGATCACCTTCTGTGCGAATATCCCGTCTTTTGAAGGGCACAAGTAATGAAGTTACGATCCAAGTAAGGCGCGGGTATAAGTACTTACGTAGGTAGGTACTTAAAGTATGTAGAGTGACTATGGCATCGTGTACGATAGCGAAGACATGAAATATCAAAATCTTGCAAAACTAATATAGGTGTTAAGCTTTTCTCATCGGTTTTGGATTCTACTCATGATGCTGAACCTCTGGTTTCAAGGACAACGGTGTTCACACTAACACCCTGTATGTATCTGTATTTATTACAGATTCCAATGGTTCCAGAGTAACTGCCACATTATACTAAACAACCAGTGTGCAAATTTTCGTGGAGCTTTGAGTAAGTGTAAACTTTACATCATCATTATCACTACATTGTATAAAACAAAGTCGCTTTCTCTGTCCCTATGTATGCTAAATCTTTAAAACTACGCAACGGATTTTGATGCAGTTTTTTTAAATAGATATAGAGTGATTCAAGAGGAAGGTTTATACGTATAATAAAACCGTGCGAAGCCGGGGCGGGTCGCTAGTATAAAATAAAAGCAGCGCCTCGCGGTTTCACCCTCGGTAATTCCCGTTCCCGTGGTGGAGTGAGGAGGATCCAGCTAGGCTGGGCAGCATTTGGGAAACTACGTCAAGTCTTCTCTTCATCCATACCGCAATGTTTGAAAACGAAAGTTTTCAATCAGTGCGTCCTACCCGTAATGACCTACGGAGCAGAGACGTGGACACTCACGGTAGGGCTGGTCCACCAGTTCAAAGTCGCCCAGCGAGCTATGGAAAGAGCTATGCTCGGAGTCTCTCTGAAGGATAGAATTCGTAACGAATACATCCGACAGAGAACCAAAGTTATCGACATAGCTCAAAGAATTAGCAAGCTGAAGTGGCAATGGGCCGGCCATATCTCGCGAAGAACCGACAACCGTTGGGGTAAACGTGTTCTTGAGTGGAGACCGCGACTCGGTAAACGTAGTGTAGGACGCCCTCCGGCCAGGTGGGATGACGATCTGCGAAAGACTGCTGGCAGATGCTGGATGCGTCAAGCTGAAGACAGGGCGCTATGGCGCTCATTGGGGGAGGCCTATGTCCAGCAGTGGACTGATATAGGTTGATGATGATGATGATGATGAATTCCCGTTCCCGTGGGAATTCCGGGATAAAATATAGCCTATGTGTTATTCCAAACTATAGTCAATCTCTGAGCCAAATTTTATCAGTTTTTGCGTGAAAAAGTAACAAACATCCATCCACCCAAACTTAAAACTTTCGCGTTAATAATATTAGTGGGATTGTAGTAAGTGTAACGGCTGTGTCCCCAGTAGGCAAACGGTGAGCTGAAGGTGACTGAGTTTGCGGCGTATCATTTCAGTACGCCCTTCCATATATTTTAAATTGATTGTCCACAGTTTGCTAGTTTGCGCTCACTGTACGCAGTTTGCACGCTGTTTGTCGCCGACTGTCTCAGTTAGCGGCCGACTCGCAGGTTCCAATGCTTGCTATTCGCACGCAAACTGATCTGAGTTGGCCGCTCACAGTTTGCCTACTGGGGACACAGCCTAAGATATTCATTAAATTGTTTCAGAATACGATAGAGTAGACAATAAATATTGCACCGTATACGTGATGCACTTACGCAGTGGATGTCCTGAGTGCAATGATGATGTAGTGGCTCCGGTCTGTGCAGTCAGTACTGTGACCAGCCGCGTCATGATCTTCAAGAATCGATGCGCCATGGATAAGGCGAACTGTGAGGAGGAGAAACCTGGTACGGTGTTAAGTTTTATATTTTTCATTACTCATACTCGGAAAGTAGGTCTGAAGTTGCCTGAAGAGCGGGTTGAAAGTGATAGGTACTTTTCCGCCCTAGGGAGAATCGTTTTCAACTGACAGATATAACGTTACTATTGAACCATGATAATGGCAGAATGAGAAAAATAACTGAGGTAAGTAGCTAAAAAAAATTCGGGTTAGCAATTCACTGAAGTCAAAAAATACGAAAGACAAGGCAGTATGGCTTTATGGCTTTCGCCTGTCCTAGATGGACTAATACCTTTTTATAAAAAATTTGCGGCAATTCGATTCATTTGTTTAATTTTGTTTTCTCATGTTTTTATTTATTTTCCCCAAAGATTATATTATAGTAACTAGATGTAACATTATAAAAACGAACATTTGACACTGTTTTGACTTCTTGCTCTTTGGGAGTATGCCATATGAAAAAAAAAGATAGATATAATTTTTCAGTTCAGTTTCAGTTACATTCAAATACGTATGTGGTCAATCTGATTCTTGTCTGACATTCTACTGAAATGTGAGAATAGTGATGTGAAATTCTGTACTTATCGATTAAATTATGATTTCAGTAAGCAGGTTTGTTGTAACCGCTGCATTGTATGTTGATCTGATCATGACGACCGATGTAGCGCGGTGGGCAAAGGTGCGCCTGCAACGCAGGAGGTTACGGGTTCGGGAATCAAACCCCTCAGAACAAATTTGTGAACGATCTGCAGATATACCTATGTTCCGTTGGTCTGGGTATAAATGTACTATAAAAAATGTATATCTATGCGTAATAATGTATTTAATAAATCAGTTATCTAGTACCCATACCACGAGCTTTGAGTAGCTTACTTTTTATTTTATTTTATTTTATTTTTATTTTTATTTCTTAGGGATAACAAACAATTACACTTAAATATTAACTATAAGAGATCTTAAATAAACTTAATTCTAAAAGTGTAACCAGCCCCGTTATCCGCAAGTTAACACAATGAAAAGGGGTGGTGTTAGTGAAAATATGTATGAAAGATTTAATATTATTAGCTATATGCATGTAAGTAGGTGCTAGAGTGGTAAATTACATGGATAAAAGAACTATGATGGCGCTATTACAGAATAATTGATATTTAGTTAATTGAGGTTTATTATTATTGGTTTATTTAAGTTTAATTGAAGTTAAGTACTTAGTTTAGTTTACAAAAGTTTAAATTATTTATTTTATCAATTTCAAATGTATTTAATTTGTTATTCAAAAGTAATATCAGATGACAAGATAAGGTTAATAATGGATTTCTTATACAGAGCAGGTGAAGTAGCAAATGGATCAATTTCAGAAAAGAACTTATTGTATGCTTTTGTCATTCTATGCAGTGGAGCGCGTACACCTGCATTAGTTTTACAAGGAGTAGGAGCGAATAAAGCCTTTTTACGGGTCTCTCTAATTGGACGTGAACAATAAGGTACATGTATATAAACTTGGTTAACTAACCTATTACAATCAAAGTTATTATGGCAAATTTTATATAAAGTAAGTTGATCAAGGAGCAGTCTTCTCAGCTTCAGTGTAGGAAGAGAATATTTATCAAGTAGGTGATCATAGGTGGACTTCGAACGGAAGCATCGGTAGTTGGTTGAGCTTAAGAATTTACGTTGAACATTTTCAATTTGATTGTTATATTTATCATATAAAGGGTTCCAGACAGAAGTGGCGTATTCTAATTGTGATCTGACTAAAGATGTGTAAAGAAGAAGGTAAGACTCAGGCCTTTTGAAAGGGATGCATGGGATGATCATACTTTGGGGCTAGATGGTGCTTTGTGGATTGTCCAGCATTATTATATATTATTATAAAAGAGTATAATAAATTCAATTATGTTTAAAATCCGCAAGCTGTAATTTTACTTGAAAAGATATACCAATATTCATTAATCACCTATATTTTTTTGGTGTTTGTGGGGTTTTATATTAAGTTTGGAGTATGTGAGTCAATAATGATTAAATCAATCAGCTGGTAATGATTGAAACTACAACCCCCTCAAGGATCTAGATCGACTTAACCGGTACCTGACCCTGTAGGTATATAAATAAAGACCTACTAAGGTTATTTTGTTAAAACTTACATAAACTTGATAAATCTTCTTGATAATAATTATGTTTTTATTTAAAATGGGGTTAAGCGGTGATGGTTGTTTGCCGTCGTTATTTAGGATATGAGCAGTGAGAAAACTTAGGTAGGTACTTAGTTACATTAACATAAACGAAATTATTTTTAAAGTATTTTCACGTCGTATACTACTATACTTAACTGAAATATTTTGTGCTTAGATACCACTTGGATGCTATCATTTAACCTTTTTTTTCAAAGTTTTTTTGTAAGTCCTTTGATATCCAATTCTGTGGCACGAAACATGGAAATGTAAAAAACACCAACGAGAATTCTATGATGGCTCCCAGACATGTCTTCTCAAGTTTTGTTTCCATTTTTCTTTTGTTATTGGATATTTTGTATATCTAGAAGTGAAAGATAAGAATAAGTTGTGAACTTCTAGCTACATTGCAATCTTTAGTCTCCTAGATCTTACTAGCGACACCATAATCAAGTTTTGATTTCTAACTCCAACTTAGTCGGTTCATGTAGGTACCGTAGCACTATCTCGGTAGGTAGGTATAATTCTCAAACTACGACAATTTACTTTTGAATCATCATTTTGTCAACCAGTATTAGACATTCATCGACAATAAATTATCGACAACTACCAGTACTTCACTAGGTGGCATCAAAATGGTACATCAGATGTCAGTTTTTCGTATTGTACTTTAATATTAGTGAATTATAGAATTATACTGCTAATGAGCTGTAAATAACGTAGTAAAACAGTTATTATATTCTATGTACAAAAAACTATTCAACATATTGCAAAGAAAATACATGTAATATCCGCGTCTATCACGATTATAGACTTACCGATGAAAAGATATATTGCGTTTATCTTCACATAAAGATCCCAAACGGCTTTTACAACCCACAGCTACACAAGTCATTATATACTAAGTTCTCGATTAAATATTATATATAAAACACAAAATTACAAATAAAACATAAACACAAATTTTCATTTTCTCAATCTGACATTCACGTGTCACCGTACGGTATCAAACAAAACCAAAACAATATCAAATCGGCTACATCGCCTTATAGGATGACAGTGACCATATGCTCCGTCTACCTTACGGAACGTAAGGTACCTACTTGGTCTTAGATTTTCCCTGTAATGTAATGAAAAGCACAGTGTTTACCTCGGGTGAATGTATCTTATTTAGTCCCTCGAACTATTGGCGCCCTCGCGTATCTCGGGACTAAATAAGTTACTTTTAACCCTTTGGTAAAAATTTACTATTATAGTCAACTCAATATGTCAAACATAATGAACTTATATCTGGTGAATATCTGGCTCAGCGCATCAGCATTGCCATACAGCGTGGTAATGCAGCCAGTGTCTTGGGGACGCTTCCGACTGGTATTGACATGGATCAATTGAGCTACCTTTAGAATGTTTGCAACCGTCTGCATTTAGCTCAATGGTTTCAATTGTAAATACTAGTTGTAATTTTTCTATTCCTTGCTTGTAATTTTCGTTGTTAATTAATAAAATATAATAACTTATATCTAGATTAGAAACTTTTCTCTGTATATATGTTCTTGCAAATAAATACCTGTATGAATATGAATACGGTCGCAGCCCTTCAGGGCTATAAAGACACGGACACGGAATCTGACACAGATTCGGGTGAAATATATAAGAGGTTTTTATATTTTGCATTCAATAAGGCATAAAAGTACAAGCAAGGTAGACTATTTTCTATCACCCCAAGTTAATAAAAATATCGTATGATGGACCTTTTGGTAGTTAATATGTTGATTTTTAATTTTAAATTAGATATTCATTTCTCCGAAAGTAGCACTAAATCGAAATTAGAGGGTTCAGAATAATCCTTCAAAATTAGGTAAAAAGAAGTTAGTCAGACATCGTCTAAGAAAACCACATCTATCGGTCAAATGATTCTTCACCTAACCTTGCTTCGCGTTACCAATCATTCCATATACAAATAAATTCATTGTGAATCAACATTTCTAGGTCTTAATATCAAATGTATAAAAATGTTTAAAAGACACAATGTTAATATGTTACCCCAGCACGGCGTTGCCATAGCAGCCCGCTAGGTACTTTCACCGTGAAACAATTGAGCTAACTGCAGACAGTTGCAAACAGTCTAGAGGTATTTCCGGTATTGCGTCTCCAAGACACTGGCTGCATTACCACGCTGTATGACAATGCTGATGCGCTGAGCCAGATACTCACCAGCTAGAGGGTCACGCGTCGCATCGACCAGACGCTTAGTTACTTAATTTACTTAGTTACTTAAAATAACAATGAAATTATTTTTTTCAGAATATGAAGAAGTTCGAATGTTCCTGTGTGATTTTTATTTGAAATACTTGGTGAAGTAAACCCTAATAAAGAGAGCGTATTACGTATACAAAATTGTGCGTTTTATTTCAATAATACTATTTATTACGTTTTAGGTTACTACTGAAGAAGTTCGAATGTTCCTGTGTGATTTTTATTTGAAATACTTGGTGAAGTAAACCTTAATAAAGAGAGCGTATTACCCACGTAAATAAGATTGTGCGTTTTATTTCAAAAACACTATTTATTACGTTTTAGGTTACTACTGTTATTAGTTCCTTTGTTATGTAGAACTACTCTCTTTTTGATAGCATTATATTGAATAATGCTACATCAAAAAGAGTGTATATATAATACCTACAAAAAGAATTTATTGTACATCAGAAAAAGAACATTACAAAAAAGAACATAACATAAAGACAAGTACAATGGGCGGCCTTGTCGCAATATTTTTCGTAAGTTAATTTTAGTACGTGTATTGCCCTATATTGTTCAAATTTTTGTTTTTTCTCATGTTAAACTTATTCTCAGTGAGAAATAAAACATTCTTAAACCTGAGTTCCCATTGGAAATTATTTTATTGGCAAATCAGTAAAAAGAATTATTTTAGATTTAAACTTTAGACATTTATAAAAAATTCAACCAATCCGTTCTGTAGTATTTTTAAGGAGACAAAAAAAATCTACGGACAGATGAGGCTGAAATTTTGATTAGTCGTAGTTCTAGCCCTGGAATACCTCATAGGCTACTTTTCATCCCTTTAATCAAATCCCATGGGATTTAAATAGCCTTGAAACGTTTCTAAAAAGAAAGCGTTCGAAGCCGCGGGCAGATCCTAGTATGATTAATTTCAACATATTACCAACACATATTACATATATGACAAAGACATATTAAGTATATTTTCTTCCATTAGATTAATTTTTTTATAAAAATTGCATACGTAGGTAGGTAATATGAACAAAATCAGCGAAAAAAACACAGTGAAGATCCGTTCGGTGTATATTCTAACTCTACATAGTATATAATTTTTATTATGTATAGATAACACCTAATAAACCGGGTACCGAGGCTCTCCGGGTTTGTAAAAAATTATCTGAGCGTCTGGTCGATGCGACGCGTGACCAGAGAGCTGGTGAGTATCTAGCTCAGCGCATCAGCATTGTCAGCGTGGTAATGCAGCCAGTGTCTTGGGGACGCTTCCGACTGGTATTGACATGGATCAATTGAGCTACCTTTAGACTGTTTGCAACCTTCGCCCCCCGCACCACATCAGCCGTGAATAATATACAAGAAGAATTCGTCGATTAATTTAAAAGTATTGAAAATTAAATGAAATTTGATTTTTTCTCTGAAAAATCACACACCTTTAATCTTTATTGGGTGCCGGTCGAATTATTTTAATTAAAAATGTCGTAAACATTGCTTTTTTACATTGTGTTGAACTGTGCAACGGAATAATGTCGAGGATAATAGTAATTTTTATCTTAATTTTTATGGGTAAGTCTTTTTAAAAGCCTCTTAAATATCAAATACATCTACCTTTAGACTGTTTGCAACCGTCTGCAGTTAGCTCACTGGTTTCAATTGTAAATAATAGTTGTAATTTTTCTATTCCTTGCTTGTAATTTTCGTTGTTAATAAAGATTTATGAGGTTAAATACATCTAAATACCTGAAATAACATAAATTAATCATACTAGGATCTGCCCGCGGCTTCGAACGCGTTTTTTTATAGAAACGTTTCAAGGCTATTTCTATCCCATGGGATTTAATTTATTGGATGAAAAGTAGCCTATGTGTTATTCCAGGGCTAGAACTACGTCTAATCAAAATTTCAGCCTAATGCGTCCGTAGATTTTTTTGCCTGAAAGAGTAACAAACGTCCTTCCAAACTTTCGCGTTTATTACATTACTAGCAATTCAATTCAATTCAATTCAATAAGTTTATTTCAGACAACATTAGAAATAGATCTACAAGTACCTTAAATAAAGTGTCCATATTTACAAAAAAAAAAAGAGCAAAATTAAAATAAAATCAAAATTAAATTATAGGTAAATCACAGGTAATAACTAAAATCAAATTACAATTAAATTAAAAATACTATATAAATTTAAAACCACTAAAAGTAAAAAGTATTTATGGAACACTGGTCAAGAGAGCACTATGTATGCTCTTGTCCAGTGTTCCATAAAGAGACAGTCAGTGTCCAGCCTCTCAGCAATGAGCTGCAGGTAGCTGTTGGAGCTGTCGCGCAGCCGGCGCATCAGGGACGCAGATCTTTTGCGCATTATGGCTGCGAAGCCGTCTACTCTTGCGGCAGCAAACATCCCTGATGCGCTGCAGAAGCGAGGCAGCCCCATCAGCACCCTGAAGGAATTATTGTATTGGATCCGCAGGGCATTCCAAGACTTCTTGGTATGTTTGACCCATAGGCTGCACGTATAGAACGCCTGACAGTAAGCTCTGAACAGAGTCGTTTTCACCTGTCTGGTGCAGCGTGCAAACCTACGGGCCAGCATGTTCGCTCTAATGGATAATGCCCTGCGTTCCCTGTCCATATCCATGTCATCCGAAAGAGACTCCGTGACCCAGTGGCCCAAATACTTGAAACAAGCTACTCGCTTCAGCTCGCTGCCATTCAGGACTACCGGCGGAATGACGTTGTATGATTTTGTACCTGATTTGAAAACCATTAGTTCACTTTTGCTTGCATTGTATTTGAGCCCGTGGGCCTCCGCATATCTTTCACAGATCCCAATAAGTTTTCTGAGAGCACTGATTGATGGGCTCAACAGCACCATATCGTCGGCATAGCTAATGTTATTAACCCATACACCATCAATAGAGCAGCCGACCTGGGCGCTGCTGAGCTCACGAATCAGACGGTCTGTGTACAGGTTGAAAAGTCGGGGAGAGCTCAACCCGCCCTGCCGCACTCCACATTCCAACCTGTACACATCCGATAACGACCCCGCCCATCTAACAAAGTTGCTCTGGTTACCATACCAATGTTTAAGGAGTGATATGAGCTCACGGGGAAGGTTCGTATCTCTTGACAGCTTCTGCCACAACCTGTCATACGCCACTAGATCAAACGCTTTTGATAGATCGAGAAAACAGGCGTAGACAGGCGTGCTTCTGCTGGTGTAGTACTGGACGGTGTGTTTGAGGCTTAGAACTGCTGTTTCAGTGGACAGCCCAGTTCTGAAACCGAACTGGGCGTCATGCAGGTTTACATGTCGACTCAGATGCATATCAATCACACCGTCCAGTACCTTTGCCATCACAGTAGCCAGGGATATGGGTCTGTAGTTGCCTATGCTGCAAGCGTCTCCAGTCTTGTTCTTAATAATAGGTACAACTACAGTCCTTAACATATCCTCTGGTAAGTGCGAATGACTGACGCAGAGGGTGAAGAACATGGCGAGCACCCCTGGCAGATGAACACCTGCATTTTGCAGGTGTTCAATGCTCAATGAGTCGTGGCCTGGGGATTTTCCTCGCTTCATGTCCCTCACCACCCGCGCCACCTCCTTCGCTGTAATAAGCACGGTCCTCTCCCCCCCGCACAACTCCTCCCCACCCTGCCCTACAGTTGCAGGCCCTATGGGAGATTGTACCCTAAAATGCTCCTTAAACATATTAGCGATTTGGACGGGATCACTAATGCCCTCCACGCTAACAGGAACACTCGGCTTTGGGTTCAGTTTGTTGGTCTCTTTCCAAAACTTTCCAAAATTTTTCTCTTTGTGTTGTGTAGCAATTATATCCATTTTTATTTGTGTTTCATTATTTTGACACCATTTTAGTTTGGATTTAAAGTTCCTACGCGTTTCCTGCATTTTTTGGTTAGTTGACCCAAATAGAGGTTTTCCAACAGATCTCCACTCTTGAAACCAAAGCCGGGCCTCCCCATGAGCTTCAGCTACATACTTATTCCATCCTGTAACATGTGTTTTTCTTCTACGATTATTATTTCTAGCTACTAACTTACAACATGTACTGGCCGACTCACAAAGAATAGTTACAATTTCATTATACAGGTTGTTTAAAATAATTTTGTGTTCCACGATATCACAGTGTTAGTCGGCACACTTTATGAATTCAGGAGGGAAGACTACATTTCGAAGCTTAGCCGTACACAATTCTCTATATTTACTTTTCTGTAGATAGTCCCTTTCACCCCAAATAATAGGATTATGAACCGATTTCACTTCTTCATATTTCAACCTTATAACACTTAGGTCACAGATTATTTCTAAGACGAAGTGATCAGACCATGAGAAGCTATAGTTAACCTTAATGGCTATAATTGAATTTCTAGCAGCCTCAGTAGTTACAACATGATCTAACCAAGAAGAGGTGCCATGCGCATCACTAATAAAAGTGTACGTACCCGAAGACAACCCTAGGAAGTCAATATCCGCACATATCCAGTCCATTTCACTACAAAAATGTATAATTTCCTCACCAAAGGGTGCCTTGGGATCCGCATTAAAGTCACCTAGTATGTACACGGAGTCCACATTACTGTTTTCCACAATGGCACCAATTTCACTCAAACAGCCTATAAATTCCGCAGTGTTCTCAGGCTTATATGAACTGTCAGTAGGCATGTACACTGAAAACACTAGAAACTGGCGGCTTTCGAGTACCACCTTAATACCCGTGATACGCACACTCACACACTGCACAGTAGAAACGGAGCGAAATACGTTCTTTCGCCACAGTATAGCAAGCCCGCCGTAGGGCCTGCCCCGCAGCATGCCCGCCGATGTGTCCACTGCAGAGTTCCCGGTGTAGCCGAAGTCAGGATCAATTGTCCCCAGGAAAGCGACGTCATGGGGTAGAAGCCAGGTTTCCTGTAAGGCCACTATGTCAGCTGTTCGACAGAGCGACCTTACAAAATCTATGTTTGTTTTAACATTTTTACAGTTATAACTCACAAAAGTTGAGCTATTTTTATTCTTTTCTCCTGTGTGATCCATTAAAAATAGGATTTTTAAAGTCAATAAAGCGCCTAAACGTCACACCCACAGGCCATAAGCTGTCTTCTAGAAATAGGGCAAGTTTTGATTGAGGTACAATCATTTTATATGCATTATATTTCTTCTGTACCTTACTATTAATTTTCTGCAGCGATACCTTTGTTTGTGTTCTTGTAAATATGTACTCAGCGATGTCATTCTCAGTTGTAGTGCTGTCCACATTATTTATAAACAAAGGTACCTTAATTTCAGCTGCCTTAAACTTGTCTGTCGGGTGTACTATCGCATTTCCCTCCGCTGTAGCAAAGCGATTTCTGTGCTTTTTACGCTGAGCCAAAATCCATCCCTCATCCGGTTTTTGTTCCTTCCATTGACCCTCCGCACTAACAGTACGCGCAAATGTCTTCGGTGGCTGCACTGGCGTAGACGCAGGGGGATGAGTCTGATGTGGCTGATTAACCACCGTATCTACTTCTTGCCTTTGCGTCATATTTAGAGGCACGAAGTCGGAGTTTTAGATTGTATATCCGTGCAAATGACATCGTTCCCAACACTAGTGTTTTGAATTGGTCGATACAAATCATTATTACAATCCCTCTGCTCGCGAGACGACGACGCCAACGAAGCGGATGCCTTGTTCGAAAGCACCGAGCGGTTATTGTCCGGTGACGTCATCTCAGCTGTTTGACTGCGCTCCAAAATATGCGGTAGGCCGGTAGGCCCGCTGTCCATATAATAACTATTAGACAAAACGCCACCTCCTCCGCGCTTTTTACTCACGTAGCAATAGGTGATCAATTGAACTTGCAAAGTGAAGTTCGATCACTATTATATGAGTCACTTCATTCGAAGATATAATTAACCAGGTAGTACTTTAAACCTACTAGGCAGTCGCACGATTTTAAAAGTAAATCGATTTACTCGATTTCATGTTTTTTTTTTTTTTTTGAGGGTAGACATGCCTTAGCTGGCTCTGTCCGCAAGGCGATGTCTTCATTTCTTCAGAGAAAATTTAAAATTTATTGGGTGGGTAGAATCATACCTACTATGGGTGGGTGATTTTATATCTTCGAATGAAGTGACTCATATAATAGTGATCGAACTTCACTTTGCAAGTTCAATTGATCACCTATTGATATTTCGTCACTTCATTCTTCAGATATAATTAACCAGGTAGATGTTTAGAGTATGCATCATTTGCAATCAAATATGCTTTTATAAAATCAAAATAAAATTTAAATTTAGAATTATAATATACAAGCTTTACCCAAAATTAGTAGGTAGTTTGTTAATATTTTTACTAACTATAGGTACCTACTGCAGGAAGACATCCTCAAACATTTTACAATGTAAGTTATCTTATTTTCTATTTGTTTTTATCGTTACCTAATACTTATAATCAAATAAGTAGGTACAAAAAGTAATTCGCTATTTTTCATTAATAAAAGATTTTGATTTAGGGAAAAATCCCTTCTTATAGGGCGATTGTAAATCCTAGCAAAGTTTTGTGAGGATCCATGCCATCCGACCGTCTTCTGGAAAAAGTCAAACGAGACCTCAACGGAAGCCGCCGCTAATGCGTGCATATTTAGCGCTAGAAGCGCTAAATATGGTCATGTCAACTCCATTCTCCACTTTACATCAGCAGGACTAAAGCTTGAAGTCATTAATCATTAATCCAGCGTAGCAGCCGGATAAAGCTTTGAATTTTCTTTGATAAATTGCAGGATCAAGGTCTGGTTCACCAGCAGTAGGAGTTTTTAAAAGATCAGAAAATTGGATTTGTTACCTTTTAGGTATATTTTTGTTTGACACTTTAATGAGCTAAAGCGCATGAGCAGGTATTACTGTCGTAATGACCGATGTAATGACCAGCTAAGTCAAGCACTAACCGAGAACCCCAAGTTAAAAAATGTTTTGGAATTGAGGGGTTTTGTTTGTATGTAAATGCCGTTTAGCATACGTCTAATGTTACCACCCAATAGCAATGATAGTGCTGACCGTTGCAAATAAAAGGTTGATTAGAGTACCTCTGCTGAACTGTTATATTTGGAAAGTGAGTAGGTACATCCACTGGTTGAGAAGTCAATAAGTCACCAGCAATAATATTTTAAATATTCATGGGTATTTACAATAATGTGTTCTGATTACGTCAGTTTAGAAACAATAAACTCCCAAATTTGCTACCACCCACTGTGGGTGGTACGTTGATACTACTAAAGACGGTGGATAACATTAAGTTTTAGACTGGACTTGCTAGAGGTGGGATAGTTTGCTGTTTAAAAGTAGTCCTGAGCTTCGCGGTTCCCAAGGTAGGACTTCTTTGTTGTGATTTTTAGTGGGATTGAAAATGATATTTTTATAATGTAAATTATTCTAATATAGTATTTCAAAATCTAATACCGTCTTTAGGAAACCAGGAACCTGTCCAATTCCAGTTGCTTCATTGCTTAAATTTCTTAAGCACTTTAGGACAACAGAATATGGCGGGAATGCATAGAAGTTGCTTTTCTGCTATCTAATCGTTAACGCGTATATCGCCAAAGTATCTGGATCTCGTTTGTAGACTTTTTAGTCGAACATTTCGTATAGGTGCGGAAAGCAAAATGGTTGAGCTATTGGAAAACTCAATGGAATAGTCCTCACTTTATATTAGGTATAGGTAGATATGTGTCGATATTAATTTAGCGTGATTCTTCTCTAGCTACGATGCACTAGCATGACAATTTAAAACCATTTGTAATGTAGTAAGGAGCTCATACAAAATCAAGAAGCTTCTATAAAGACTTCTATGGCAAAATATATATATATTTTTTATCACTATGTAACTTAGAGATAGGTAACTATGTTTTACTAGGTTCAACTATGTTTACTACATTCTGGTGGTAATAATTGTATGTTTCCGATACATAAAGTATCACTGAGATAAATATAAAGCGTTAGTATTTTCTAATAGCCTTATTTACAGGTAGAAGCAAATAAGCCTCTTTTAGGAATTAATGAATTAATGAAGGTTTATTACAGCTAGCAATCCGTGTTTAAGAATCAGTTTAGGCACGATCCTATGATCCGTCATCTTAAAATGAATGAATTTAATGAGAGTTATTGAATTCAACATAAAAGTTTTATGAACTTTAGAATAAGTGGTCACAGTTAGTGAAAATAAAGACTCCTTGAGAGCGACCACAAACTAAAATAGCCCCTATGTATCTAATTCGATTAAATTATTAATCGCTGCTAGCATTTCAGGTTCATCATCGCAAGAAAGATGACTAGGTACCCTTTTCTGTTGTACAGTATAAATAGATAGTTAACTTTTCGAGTAACTAACTCTAACTCTACTAGTTAACTTCATAGAATAACTTGAATCCAATCAGTTTTATAATGGTTAGCCGACAATTATAAAAATGTTGGTTATACTCAGGGTGTACCCAATTTTATAATTGCGGTGCTGGAGCACGTGGCTTGCTCTAGTTTAGAGTCTGAGCTGTCGGCCTCGCTCCTGCCTGAGGCCCCCTGCAACCTGCGGGGTTACCTCCCCCCCCCATAGTTCATGTATAACGAGATATATGTATAAGGAGGGCTGTTCTGTTCCCCACCCGGGGGCGACTGGTCGTCGGTTGGACTGACGCCACTACTGGTGCCTTTGCGGATGCGGTTATTTATTCTTTAATATCAGGAACTATATTAATTTTTATAGCCTTTTAATCTTAAAACTAGTCTTAGTGAGAGCTTCTGACCAAACAATTACATCATAGTTTTCGTTCTGGATAAGATTTCATCACGATCCAGACCGGGAGTTACGAAGTTTCCCCTTACAATTTTATAACCTATATATAAGAATTTTATAATAACTTCAATAAGTACCGAGAAGCCCCTGCAGTGGTGCCTTAGCTTAACTACTGCTGAGCTGAGTCGACTCTCTTATCCTCTCTCCTATTGGCATCAGATATTATAACAGCAATTTTACGTTTTAAATTGAGTGCTTGTAAGAGAGCCCAGTTTTCTGAATTGCAAGTCAAAAAACGGGCAAAGTAAACCAAAACATATAATATATACCAATACTTATCCATCATACTTGGCAATCTCTCTTTGAAACCCACCGAGAGCTTTAAGAATTAATTGTAATTTTACCTCTAACGAGCGTAAAAAGTGCACTTAATGCTTAATAGAATTGCCATGTGTTGTTCCACAGACAACCACCAGGCGAACCCAATGACCTACTTAACAAGAGTGATCTATATTGAATCTTATTATATAAATATTTAATTTAATGGTACTGTGATAACCCACGGTTACCATTTATTCAATAAGAAAGCACGTGTTAACTTTCCGTTAACGTCAAGGTTCTAATTTGCAAAAATAAGCAACTACCAGACTTAGTTGTAATTTTTATAATATTTCGCTTTGCGAAAACCCACGGATAACCTTTAGCATAGCAGGTTATAATTTGAGAGTATAAATGTCAGCAAGTAAAGCACCAAACGTGGTCCCAACATAGTGTAATTATTGTAATATTTTGCTTTGTGAAGATCTATGATTGACTTCTAGCATATAGCAGCCGTGGTGGTTCTAATTTGCGAACCTAAATGTAAGTCAGTACCATACGTGGTAGTGTAATTGTTCTAATAAAGCGCTTTGGGAAACCCACAGTTAACCTCTACAACCATTGAGGTTCTAATTTGTGAAAATAAATGCAAGCAAGCATAATTGGTTATGTAATAGTTCCAATATTTGCTTTGTGAAAACCCACGGTTAACCTCTAAGTATAGAACAGTCATCGTTGTTCGAATTAGCGAAAATAAATGTTAGCAAGTTTTTATTCTATTATTTGCTTTGTGATAGCCCTCGGTTAACCTCTAAGCATAGAACAGTCATCGTTGTTCTAATTAGCGAAAATAAAAGTTTGCAAGTTTTAGTTCTATTATTTGCTTTGTGATAAGTAGTGGTAACCCTTAGAACAGCCATCGTTTTGACCCACAGTCAATCTCCAGGCCTAAGTAGGTAGTTACCCACCAGAGGTAAAATCTACCTTCTTGCTTTACGTACATTTCGCAAAAGTTAGCATTTCGTAAAAGTTTGCAAGTTTTAGTTCTATTGTTTGCTTTGTGATAACCCTCGGTTAACCTCTAGCATAGAACAGCCATCGTTTTGACCTCAGGGTCAAACCCCCAGGCATAAGTAGGTAGTTACCTACCAGAGGTAAAATCTACCTTCTTGCTTTATGTACGTTTCGCAAAAGTTTGCATTTCGTAAAAGTTTGCAAGTTTTAGTTCTATTGTTTGCTTTGTGATAACCCTCGGTTAACCTCCAGCATAGAACAGCCATTGTCTTGACCCCAGGGTCAATCTGACAGGCTTAAGTAGGTAGTTACCTACCAGAGGTAAAATCTACCTTCTTGCTTTATGTACGTTTCGCAAAAGTTTGCATTTCGTAAAAGTTTGCAAGTTTTAGTTCTATTGTTTGCTTTGTGATAACCCTCGGTTAACCTCCAGCATAGAACAGCCATTGTCTTGACCCCAGGGTCAATCTGACAGGCTTAAGTAGGTAGTTACCTACCAGAGGTGAAATCTACCTGCTTGCTTTACGAACATTTTGCAACAACACTTGAAAAGATAATAGCACTTTGCTTACCTTGTTCACTTAACTCCGAATCTGACGAATACACTATTACTCGTCGGCGTTTTTTATTCTCCTTCTCTTAATTTTATTATTATAACATTTAATCATGTCGAAACTTCTCTTCGGCATGAGGAATAAATTTATTTTACAAGAGGGAGCTGTTACGTCCGTACGCTGCCTCGCACGAAAAAAGAATGAAGACATCGCCTTGCGGACAGAGCCAGCTAAGGCATGTCTACCCTCAAAAAAAAAAAAAAACATGAAATCGAGTAAATCGATTTACTTTTAAAATCGTGCGACTGCCTAGTAGGTTTAAAGTACTACCTGGTTAATTATATCTGAAGAATGAAGTGACGAAATATCAATCATAATTATTTACAATGGATGTTTGTTTCAAGTTATTGAGATCATTTTTGACCTCCTCAAGCTTGTCAACTGAGACGTACCTATGTTTGTTTTAGTGTTTTTAAGTCATTCTGAAGTACAAGAATGTCCTTTAGTATTCTCGTCGCGTCCAAATGGTCCCAGAGAATAGGTGGCAGTTTATGTAGCATCCTTGCAACAAAGATAGGTGTTTCGTTAGGATCCGTTTCTTTAAAAACACTAATCACATCGAAAAGATCCCGCTGTGTACGCCCGTCCCGTTTTCGCGAAATCTTCCGCTTTGTTGTTGCAAGCGAATCAAATAACAAGTTCTTCGCTTGTTCAATTTCTTCCGCCGAGAACGAAGACATACAAATTTGAACAATAGATTCCTCGCTCATCACATCTATTTTGTTTTGTATGAAAGACAAAACCTCACAAATAACTATATTGCAATTGTTGCACTTTACTACGCTAGACGTCATTGTGAGCAGATGAGTCACTCTACTGTACGACCGTTCGCGTTCGCGCCCGACCGCAGACTGTGATACTAGCGACCCACCCCAGCTTCGCACGGTTTTATTATACGTATAAACCTTCCTCTTGAATCACTTTATCTATTAAAAAAACCGCTTCTAAATCCGTTGCGTAGTTTTAAAGATTTAAGCCGTCAAAGGTACATGGGGAAATAGGGACAGAAAAAGTGACTTTGTTTTATACTATGTATGTAGTGATAGTGATAGTAAGAATGACGAGAATATTGTTAACTGTTAATGCTTAATAAACGAAAAATATTGTACTTACGTAAATGTTATAATTCTAAGCTATCCTAGGCCACACTCAATTTATAAAGATACCATACGTACCTAAATGTTTTAAATTCTAAGCTATCCTAGGACACACTCAATTTATGAAGATATCATACGTAAATGTTATAATTATTCTAAGCTATCTTAGGGCACACTCAATTTATAAAGATATCATACGTAAATGTTATAATTCTAAGCTATCCTAGGGCACACTCAATTTATAAAGATATCATACGTACCTAAATGTTTTAAATTCTAAGCTATCCTAGGGCACACTCAATCTATAAAGATATCATACGTACCTAAATGTTTTAAATTCTAAGCTATCCTAGGGCACACTCAATTTATAAAGATATCATACGTAAATGTTATAATTATTCTAAGCTATCTTAGGGCACACTCAATTTATAAAGATATCATACGTAAATGTTATAATTCTAAGCTATCCTAGGGCACACTCAATTTATAAAGATATCATACGTACCTAAATGTTTTAAATTCTAAGCTATCCTAGGGCACACTCAATTTATAAAGATATCATACGTACCTAAATGTTTTAAATTCTAAGCTATCCTAGGGCACACTCAATTTATAAAGACATCATACGTACCTAAATGTTTTAAATTCTAAGCTATCCTAGGGCACACTCAATTTATAAAGACATCATACGTAAATGTTATAATTCTAAGCTATCTTAGGGCACACTCAATTTATAAAGATCTAAAACTTCACAGGTCCACAGGTGACCAGAATGCTGGCTTCTATTTCGGTCAACGAATTAGCATTGCCATTCAACGTGGCAATGCTGCCAGCATTCTGGGTACTCTGCCTTCTGGTGACGGCTTAGATTATTAGGAGTTTGTTATAATTGTAAATACTAGCTGTAATGACGACATCAGTGGCGCAGTGGGAGACAGTCCACCTGCGACGCAAGTGGTTGCGTATTCTATTCCTGCCTCAGAACAAATTAGTGTACGATACAGAAATTTGTTCTGTGGGTCTGGGGGTTTTCTATGTATAAAAAATATCTATCTAAGCATATTAAATTTATCAGTTATCTAGTTCCCATAACACAAGCTTTGAGTAGCTTACTTTGGGGATAGATGGTGCTGTGTGGATTGAAAAGCTTCATTTATATTTATTTATAACTAGCGACCCGCCCCGGCTTCGCACAATTTTATAAGTAAACCTTTCTCTTAAATCACTCTATCTATTAAAACCCACATAAAGATCAGTTGCGTAGTTTTAAAGATTAAGCATACATAGGGACAGAGAAAGCGACTTTGTTTTATACTATGTAGTGATTCGTTGTTTTGTTATTCTAAGCTATTATTTTATTCCCAGATAAAATACACGACTCAAACGAAGCAAAACCTGTACAAACGACGTTGCACGTTCTGGATAGAGTGCACATCTTAAAGTATAAACTTATCGAAAAACTTAAAAACAGACAAGTTGGACCTGATCCTAAATATGTGGATACACCAATAGTCGACGAATCCGTAGACTACGTCTTTCCGAATCGACCGATCACACCCATTCACTCGAATGATCCTAGAAAGAAAGAAGGTTTCAAACTTTCTCTGTTAAGAACAACGCCAAAACCCAAAGAGAGTAAGGTTTTACGTGAAGCTCAGAGAGTTATCGATTTCGAACACCACGTGGTTATTCCGAAGAAGAAATCGAAACAAGCTCGAACCGAAGCTGTGAAATCTGAGATAACAGATTTATTCTACAGAAGAATGCATATGAGTAACATTGTTAGCCCTTGGCTTGTATGCACTGATCTTTTAACCCCTTATCTGAACGGGCATAAAACTAACATGAGTCGATCAAAGTTTGTGACTTTTACTGATAGTGTTGTTGTTAGGTAAGAAATTATCATTTTTTTGTATTCTAGCGCCACCTCTTATTTTATGATATCACTAGCGACCCGTCCCGGCTTCGCACGGTTTTATTATAGGTATAAACCTTCCTCTTGAATCACTCCATCTATTAAAAAAAACCGCATCAAAATCCGTTGCGTAGTTTTAAAGATTTAAGCAGTCAAAGGGACATAAGGATATAGGGACACAGGGACAGAGAAAACGACTTTATTTTATACTATGTAGTGATTACAGAATTTCCAAAATTCAAACATTCAGGGGCCAAATTCCACTAATTTCAAAACAATGGTCTCAATAGCGTCATACTGTCAAGATGGCTAAAATGAAGTTTTTGCATTTGGTATTCTACTATTTTTTGCGCTTGAAGACTTTCATAAATTAGAAAATCAAATTGGTCAACGTCAAATCAACGTAATCGTCACAGCTATGAATGAACCTCAAAAATACGTGCTAGTAGAATACCGAAAAGAGTTTAACACTGTCAGTTTGATACGATACTATTGGTATGGTGAAGCAATTTATTTAGTGGAATTCGGGCCCTTTGTTATACATGACAGATGGATGGAACTGACTTTGTTAACTTTGTTTATTATCAAGTGCAAGTGACATTATGACTTCCGATAATTGTTCACTGAACATTTTGAACAACGCATGCCATCTGTCATACAGCTGCGTCTTGAGATTTGCGATTTGAAGACGCCGCGACTAAAAATCGCGCTTACAAGACGCAGTTGTCACTTACACTTGATACTTATCAAAATGTAAATCATGTACTATACTAGCGACCCGCCCCGGCTTCGCACGGTTTTATTATACGTATAAACCATCCTCTTGATTCACTCTATTAAAAAAACCGCATCAAAATCCGTTGCGTAGTTTTAAAGATTTAAGCATACTTAAGGACAGAGAAAGCGACTTTGTTTTATACTATGGCAGGGTCATGGAGGCACCATATTTTTGAAACTACCACCATTCTGTGTCACTAAATTACCTCCATGTTTTTATTATGTTACTGTTTGTTAATTTTATGTTCTGTTTTTTATTGTACCTGTGTCCAAATAAATGTTTTTTTCTATTCTATTCTATGGAGTGATATTGATAATGTATTATTTTATTTGTTCTTCATGATATGTTCTAGATTAGCGCAGTTACTGACAGAAGATCTGACGGACCATACAAGAGACGATATCGCCTCTATCCTGTACCAAATCAGCAATCTTAACATACGCCTGTTTCAGTGGGATATCAATGCTATGAAATTGTTACTTAACGTTATAAGTCCAGGTTAGTTCAAATGAAAAAAAAGTGGGCCCAGATTCCACTAAATAAATCGCTTCACCATTTAAATAGTATCGTGTCAAAATGTCAGTGTTAAACTCTTTTTGATATTCTACTACCACAAACTTTTAGAGATTCATTCATAGCTGTGACGATTACGTTTATGACTACCAATTTGACATTCTATTTTTGAAAGTCTCTTCAAGCTTAAAAAAATAGTAGAATACTAAATGCAAAAAGGTCATTTTAATCATCTTGATTGAATGGCACTATTGAGACCTTTGTTTTGACATTAGTGGAATTTGGCCCCTGAATTAAAGTTATGAAAGTGTAGGTACTTAGTAACTTTATATCTATCTATGCAATGTATATCAGTCATCTAGTGCCCATAACACAAGCTCAGCTGTGCGATTACATAAAAACCAAATTGACATTCTTGAGCCATTTCAATGGCCATCGTGCGCGTCTTTTTCATACAACTTCAAATTACGAAGGCCATTAAAACGGCTTTCGTATGTCAATTTTGGAAGGGATGGTTTTAGCGTAATCGCACAGCTGCTTAGCTTGGGGCTAGATGGTGGTGTGTCCGTAATATTTATTTATTTAATTTTATTTTTTATTTATGGGATGAAAAGTAGCTGTGTTATTTATTGTGATATTCGTGTATAAAAAAAAGATCACAAATCGAAATCAAAACTTTAAAAAAAAATCGAGAATATACAGGGTGATAGTGTGAACAGCGTTCTCCTTGAAACCAGAGGTTCATCATCATGAGTAGAATCCAAAACCGATGAGAAAAGCTAAACACCTAATTTAGTTTTGCAAGATTTTGATATTTCATGTCTTCGCTATCGTACACGATGCCATAGTCACTCTACATACTTTAAGTACCTACCTACGTAAGTACTTGTACCCGCGCCTTACTTGGATCGTAACTTCATTACTTGTGCCCTTCAAAAGACGGGATATACGCACAGAAGGTGATCCGACACTGAGGTGCACATGCCACGTGTCGCCTGGTCGAAGTACTTGTGTCACGTGTTTGTGAGCAAACGTTTAGTGTTTATAAAAGTTTTCATTAAAAAATGAGTAAAAAATAGAATCATTTTTTTTCATCCGTTTTGGATTCTACTCATGATGCTGAACCTCTGGTTTCAAGGACAACGGTGTTCACACTAACACCCTGTATAAACGTTTTAGAAAACGTAATTTTACTGTGTTTGTACTTACTCGTCTAACAATTTTATAGCACTTTGTATTCTTTGATTTATCCATTGTAATTTTTTACTCTTACTATAATAATTGGGAAAATCTGTGTGAATTTTTGTTGTAAGTAATTTTTGTAACTACATAAGTTATTTAAATGAAATTTGAATTTGATTTTTTAATTAATCTTCTATAATATAAAAATGATTCGCAAAATGTGTTGGTAAGCGCATAACTCAACAACGCCTGGACCAATTTGGCCAAATCTTTTTTTAAAATGTTCGTTGAAGTTCAAGGATGGTTTTTACGGCGAGAAAAATTAGAATTATGTATAAAAATATGATATTTAAATTTCCCCGCGGGCGACGCTGCGGGGCGAAGAAACTGTGGAGTGAATAATTAAACACGTATTTTTTTTATATTATAACCCCTAGGGGTGTGCAATCAATTTCTGAAATTTTCACAAAAAAACACTCTGATTCGCGGGCGAAGCCGCAGGGCGCATCTAGTTATGTAATAAATTGCCCGCTGTAATAGTTTAGTAACTCTGTGGTGACTCTTCTTGATTAGCATAGGTATGGTATTTCAGAGTTTTGTTGATCGACAGGCTCAATATCCGACACTTTCATATGACTTATTCTAAAGCTGTAAGTTATTTTCAACACAAAATTAATTTACAATGACCAAAACACTGTTTTACAATCGAAAACAAACGAATTAAGGTCGATTCACACATATCAGTGAAGTCACAGTTCCGACACAGTACCGGCACGGTGCGAAATATTCTTTCATACATTCTTTACTGGTGTCGGCACTGACACTCAGTGTCAGACGACACAGTGCTCTCAGAGCACTGTGTCGTCAGTGACACTGACAAGTGGGAGGGAATGCGTTCATAGATAGTGTATGAAAGAATATTTTGCACTGTGGCGGTACTGTGTCGGAACTGTGACGGAACGCATTCCGACACAGTGCTCTCAGAGCACTGTGTCGTCAGTGACACTGACAAGTGGGAGGGAATGCGTTCATAGATAGTGCATGAAAGAATATTTTGCACTGTGGCGGTACTGTGTCGGAACTGTGACGGAACCTTGAGTTCACTGATATGTGTGAATCGACCTTTAACAAACGAATATGGCGGGGTGAGGCATATGCCGTTCAACCAATCAGCGCGCGAGGTGCGTTCCGTTTCACAATTTGACGGATTCATTTCGATAGAATCTAATATACCGAAAATTATAGCGTTACATTGTAAGCAAATATTACGCTTTACAATCTTTCGACAGTTCACAATCTCGCGAGGTAGATTATTATTTATTAGAGACTAGCGACCCGCCCCGGCTTTGCACGGTTTTATTATACGTATAAACCTTCCTCTTGAATCACTCTAACTATTAAAAAAAACCGCATCAAAATCCGTTGCGTAGTTTTAAAGATTTAAGCATACATACGGAGAAAAGGACAGAGAAAGCGACTTTTTTTTATACTGTGTAGTGATTAAAACTAGTACTAGTCGTTAAGAGTAATTCAAGAGGAAGGTTTATACGTACAATAAAACCTTGCGAAGCAGGGGCGGGTCGCTAGTTTGTTTATATTCCTTGATTGTAATTTTCGTTGTTAGTAAAGTATTTTTTACTATATTTTCTGTTTTAATTTCTCGCAGACGTAGTACGGCATTCATTCAAGACTTTAAAACATGGAATAAAACAGATTTTCAAGAACTGGAATCTATCATTGGGAACCGACCTGGCTGCTTTGTTGAAACATACTACGTTATTCCGACCTCCCTGTATGTTGATTACTAACAACGAAGGTAAGCTTTTGTATTAATTAGGGTTTTATCCCTCAGCGATAACATTACCGACACAAACAAACAAAAAATACTTACACAAAAGGGCAAACAGATCAAACTTATTGGCTAACTAAAACTAACTCTAACAACTTAATTAAAAACGCGAGTTAAATTATGTTACATGTACATAAAATGGGTCTGTTTTTTTTTATTGCGGTTAATCGTTACACCATACTCATTGCAATCGAGTTTACTTTTTAATGCCTCACACACACTAGCCAAACTCGATGTAGAATGTTTGTAAACAAACCACGACACAAAAAACTAAAATTCACTTGCTTGGCGTTGAATTTTAGATATGAGTGTACGAAATATTTAGTGAAGGAAGGATCTTAAATCGACAAGTAATGTAAATTGCGTATAAAAAGGCAACAGAACAGAATGTATTTTAGGTTAAGTATGGGCGGTTTGTGTACAAACATTCTACATCGAGTTTGGCTGATGTATAGATGGAGAGTCGGTTAGCCCCAATTTGAACATGTCCTTGTTAAGGCGACAGTGTCCAGTTAGGGCTCTTGTCATAATGCGAAGGTTGTTTTTGCTTAGCGCTAGGATTCGTTTGGTGTAAAGGTTTATCAGTAATTTTGATTAGCTCATATTCGAGGAATTTTCTGTTCTATATCTCGTATAAGAAGTTCAGGCATCTTTGGTCCAAGTTTTTGGGTATGACACAAAATGGTTCGGGGCCCAAATCAGTCCCCAAGGGGCCAAGGGGCCCCGTCGGTCGAGGATTAGGTCTTTGAATGTAAGACAATTCACAAAATTTACAAAAATATTTTCGACCTGGAATCAGACGGGACGCTATGGGACGATGTTCGCTCAAAGTGTGTCATATGAAAATCTATTTTTCATTACTCATACTCGGAAAGTAGGTCTAAACATGCCTGAAGAGCGGGTTGAAAGTGATACTTTTCCGCCCTAGGGAGAATTGTTTTCAACTGACAGCTATAACGTTACTATTGAACCATGATAGTGGCAGAATAAAAGCTAAAGCTAAACAAAAATTGCCTTAGCAACAATTTACTGAATTCAAAAAATACGAAAGACAAGGTAGTATGGCTTTATGGCTTTCGCCTGTCCTAGATGGTCTAATATAAAAAAATGTAGTGGCAATTTGATTAATTTGTTTTCTCATGTTTTTTATATATATTTCCTTGTATTCGTAATGAAAAGCACAGTGTTTACCTCGGGTGAAAGTAACTTATGTAGTCCCTCGAACTATTGGCGCCCTCGTTACACTCGGGCGCCAAACCCCGTTTCGGGACTAAATAAGTTACTTTCAACCCTTGGGTAACAATGTACTATTCACTATCTCTTTTTCTCTCGCGGAGATAGGTTTTAGACGAATACCTTTCGTTCCAACGCTTTTTGGTCTTTTGAACGTGGTAAAAAAATTCCGTGGAAATGTCTATGGGCTCACACACAGCCGTAGGTAATTGGACGTGTTTTTAGGAAGCGTAGGATGGATCGCAAAAATATTACCTACTGCTGTTATTGTTAAATAGATATAAAAGAAAAAGAAGATTCTGGGTTAATCCACTTATTACGATTATGAACTCTGATGGGAACTATTTTACTCGAAAGTACTGTGGGTTGAGAGCTGAAGAAGATATTTTTTTAAACACAAAGAAGACGGTGCAGGCGCCACGCGTCTTTCTCTAAAGTTGTCTCAGAGCGGACTTAAAGTGGGCGTCACCAAGTATGACGTTATATAGCTGGGCCCAGATTCCACTAAATAAATCGGTTCACCATTTAAATAGTATCGTGTCAAAATGTCAGTGTTTGTAAAAAAAAACTTTTTGGTATTCTACTACTACAAACATTTAGAGATACATTCATAGCTGTGTCGATTACGTTTATGAGGACCAATTTGACATTTTAATTATGAAAGTTTCTTCAAGCTCAAAAAATAGTAGAATACCAAATGCACAAACGTCATTTCAATCATCTGGATTAAATGGCACTATTTAGACCTTTGTTTTGACATTAATGGAATTTGGCCCTAGGAATGCGTGATGCGAATGAGATCGGACTTTCTTGCGGTGCATCGTGCGAGTTCGCAGATATTTGCGATGCGAGTTCGCAGTTTTGTATGGGAGCCCTTAGTTCTTGAGTGATGTGAGAAGGCCTTTAATTCCACGTTAATTCTATCCTTAGCTTAGACACTGTTATTTTCTTAATTTTCAGGATCGACAAAGACATCCAAAGGCGTTCGTTTCACGAAGACAAAGCCGCCGAAGAAATTGTGTACAGGCAGTCGTGAAAATCGGGCAGACGATGGAAAAGCTTGTGTTGGCACTTGGATAGCTAAATAATACCCAGAAATAATATTTAAAATAGCCCTAGTTACCGGCTGCTTGAGCCTAGCTTCGCGGCCGGTGATCCACCGTTTGATATATTTTTTACTGTAGATTAGTTTTATAAAATTGTTGTATTTTCTATAGTAAAAAATGTATTTTTAACGAGAATATAAATAAATAAAGAGTATTTAAATAAATGTTTATAAATCAACTGGTTTTTCTCGCCATTTGAAAGGTTTTTTTTAAGTATCTTTTGTTATTAATGTTTAAAAGGAGTTTTGAATAATCATACCTATTAAGAGTATATGTACTAGATTTCCGAACGCAGCTTCGCACGCGTAGACTTTCAACCATTTTTTCAATCGTTTAAATCGTTGATTCGTTAATCTTAAATATTATTCCGAATTGGTACCTACCAAATAACTTTACTGACTACGATAATTTTGAATGTTTTGTTCTAGCTACAGCAGCGTAGCAATAGTGTAGCTTACTACGGTAAAGTAAAGTAAAGTAAAGTAAAGTAAAAAGTATTTATTTTGTGTCACAAAATTACAAGTAATACAGTTGGTACAAATATATGAAGAGAACGTAACAACAAAAAAGGTCGTCGCTCAGCATTATGCACAGCAACGATGGCGCTACTGTGCGCTGGTTTTATGCGACACCTAGAGGGCGTAGCAGCAGCAGCTGTGACACGCGTAAAACAATAAAACAAAGACAAAGAAAGAAGAAAGAAGTTATACGAAGTTATTGAAATATTTACAAGATGAAACGAAAATAAAGGAACATTAACATAACATAATCAATAAAAGAGGTATTGTACAAAAGGTGAGCACAAAATTTTATAAAATTAATATCTTTAATGATTAATTAATTAATATGACTATCCGATACAAAATGTACGCCTAGAACGACTACCCATTGGTGGAATCTCCTGTGATTGTAAAACTAATAATTTTAAAGATCTTTTAAACGAATAAACTGATTAAACTGATTAAACTGATATAGTAATGGTGTAGCTAGCTACGGCGTAGCAACAGTATAGCTTAGCTAAGGCGGCTACGGCGTAGCAGTGGTGTAGCTGGTTACGGCGTAGCAATAGTTTAGCTTAGCTACGGTGTAGCTGCAATGGTTACGGCGTAGCAATAGTATAACTTAGCTACGGCGTAGCAATGGTATAGCTTGCTTTAGTATAGCAATGATGTGGCAAGCACTAAGAAATGGGAATATAAAGAGATTTTTACTTTTTTGATTTTAATTCTTTTTATTTTTCACTAATAATGGAATTTGTTCCTGAAATCCTGTCTCATCTGTTTCCTTTCTGAAAAACCATGTAAAAACCCGCCAACAATACGTCCGCCATCTTTTTTGAACGCTTCATATATTTTTACCTTCTTGTCAGGTTGAAAAGTAAATTTTGGCGGTAAGTCTGTGTAACTTCTCATGTTTTGCATCGATAGAGGGCGTAATCCATATTTAGTTCTTATGTAATGATTAATTGGAGCTTCTAAATCCGTTTTTATAGGAATTCTAATTACTATAGGTTCTTGCGTTCTCGTAATATGAAAAATAAAAACAAATATAGACGTCCGCCATACTGAAAATTGAGACATTATTCACGGTCTATAATTTTTTTTATGTTTTTCTAGCAAGGAGATTTCCACTGGTTGATTAAGGTTATGGTACACGACACCGCACAGCTTAAATCGGAATTCCTAAATTCCAAATACTTAGTTTTATAAAATAACTAGCGACCCGCCCCGGCTTCGCACGGTTTTATAATACGTTTATTTAACCTTCCTCTTGAATCACTCTATCTATTAAAAAAATAGCATTAGAATCCGTTGCGTAGTTTTAAAGATTTAAGCATATATAGAGACTAGCTGGTGCCCGCGACTTCGTCTGCGCATGATTCGTATTTGGAGTACTCGCGATTTTACTTGCGTAATTCCCTTTCCCGTGGGATTTTCGGGATAAAATAAAACCTATTTCTTATTCCAGCTTATATCTCTGTGCCAAATTTCATCCAGATCCGTTCAGCAGTTTTTGCGTGAAAGAGTAACAAACATCCATCCATCTATCAATATATCCATCCATCTATCCATTCATACTTACAAACTTTCGCCTTTATCAGTTCAATTCAGTTTGGTTCCCCTGGGGTATACGTAATTTCTCACAGCATCTGTACGACGCGTACATACGCGTCGTTCAGATGCTGTGAGAAATTTTTGATAACCCGTATACCCCTTGGGAACCTAACTGAATTCCGGGATAAAATGTATCCCATGTCCAATCGTCCCGAGTTCCATTCAATTCAATTCCGTCGTGATGCGTGGTTAAAGAATTTTTCTTTCACCCTCTCTCCCAGGGGAACCTTACCGAATTCCGGGATAAAAAGTATCCCATGACCTTCCTTGTACTATGAACTCAAATCGTCCCGAGTTTCATTCCAACTCATTCAGCAGTTTCGGCGTGATGCGCGGTAAAGGAATTTTACTTTCATACCCTCTCCCATGAGAACCTTACTGAATTCCGGGATAAAAAGTATCCTATGTCCTTCCTCGTAGTATGACCTATAATCATGCCGAGTTTCATTTCAATCCATCAAGTAGTTTCGGCGTGATGCGCGTTTACGATACAGACAGACAGACAGACAGACAGACAGACAGACATGAAAGAAAAAAAATACAGTTTTGGCTTGAGTATCGATAATAGAGTGCCCTCCAAAAAAAATTCTCAAATTATCTTCAATGTACAGAATTGGACCTGTTACAGTTTTATTATAAGTACTAGCTGGTGCCCGCGACTTCGTCTGCGCATGATTAGTATTTCGAGGTCTCGCGATTTTACTTGCGTAATTCCCTTTTCCGTGGGATTTTCAGGTTAAAATAAGCATATGTGTTATTCCAGCTTATAATCTATCTCTGTGCTAAATTTCATCCACATCCGTTCAGCAGTTTTTGCGTGAAAGAGTAACAAACATCCATCCATCTATCAATCTATCCATTCATACTTACAAACTTTCGCGTTTATCAGTTCAATTTAGTTTGGTTCCCCTGAGCTAAACGGGTTTTCAAAAATTTCTCACAGCATCTGAACGACGCGTACACACGCGTCGTTCAGATACTGTGAGAAATTTTTGAAAACCCGTATAGCCCAGGGGAACCAAACTGAATTCCGGGATAAAATGAATCCCATGTCCATTCGTCCCGAGTTCCATTCGAATTAATTCACTTCCGTCGTGATGCGTGGTTAAAGAATTTTTCTTTCACCCTCTCTCCCAGGGGAACCTTACCGAATTCCGGGATAAAAAGTATCCCATGTCCTTCCTTGTAGTATGAACTCAAATCGTCCCGAGTTTCATTCCAACTCATTCAGCAGTTTTCGCGTGATGCGCGATAAAGGAATTTTACTTCATACCCTCTCCCATGAGAACCTTACTGAATTCCGGGATAAAAAGTATCCTATGTCCTTCCTCGTAATATGACCTATAATTATGCCGAGTTTCATTTCAATCCATCAAGTAGTTTCGGCGTGATGCGCGTTTACGATACAGACAGACAGACAGACAGACAGACATGAATGAAAAAAATTACAGTTTTGGCTTGAGTATCGATAATAGAGTGCCCTCCAAAAAAAATTTTCAAAATATCATCAATGTACAGAATTGGACCTGTTACAGTTTTATTATAAGTATAGATAATAGATAGATATAGGGACAGAGAAAGCGACTGTTTTATGATGTACAGAAGCGTCCACTATCTGCTATACCCCTAATTTCTAAAATATACGCCAACTTAATGCAAAAACTATTCCATAGTCTAGATTCGAACCTCGGTATTCCGCAGCGAAGTCGACCGTTCATTCAATTCCGCTACCCGTATGTTGACTCAAATTTCGAATTTAGCATTCTGTAGCGTTTTTCGTAACACTGGACGTTGAATGCTGTTATAAATTTAAAACAAATGAATGAACGTAATCACATATTTTGTTTAAGGCGCAAACAGCACACAGCAAACAGCACCTAAAAACCCATCATAAGCTGTTTTTTCTTCCTAAAATAGACAAAATAAAACTACGTTAAAAAAAGCTTATGATATGTTTAACAAACTTAACGAGTGAATTCTGGAAATTCCTTTGTTTACAGGAATTATATGATAAAATAAGTGGGGGCGCCACTTAAGGTACTGTTTGCGCCTTAAATCTTAATAATGAATGAATAAATTATAAGTTCTACGTCAACGTTGTTCAATAACTTTATGCTTATATATGTACGATACAGTGGATTCTTACCTTTACTTTCAAACGTTACCTACCCCCTATAAGCATTTATGATTACAATGTCATAAAATAATGTTATAAAATGAGGTCGAAACATATATTCGTAGAAACATGTGAGTATTTTTTATTTTTAAAGTTACAGTGATAAACTGATTTTAACCGATTTGGTAGCCCAAATCATAAGTATAACTTTTAGGGTACCGTGCGGGAATCAGGGACCTCTTACTGATCCTACAATCAATATTATGTATTTTAATTATTAGTACCTAATTGTTAGGAAAGTTCCCGGGTTCAAGTCCCGACGAATTCGTAAATTTTTGCGATGTTATTTCATTTCTTAGATCTTCCCCGAGTGAGTTTTAATTATTTTAATTAATATTAAGTACTAGCTGGTGCCCGCGACTTCGTCTGCGCATGATTAGTATTTCGAGTACTCGCTATTTTACTTGCGACATTCCCTTTCTCGTGGGATTTTCGGGATAAAATAAAGCCTATGTGTTATTCCAGCTTATAATCTATCTCTGTGCTAAATTTCATCCAGATCCGTGCAGCAGTTTTTGCGTGAAAGATTAACAAACATCCATCCATCTATCAATCTATCCATCCATCTATCCATTCATACTTACAAACTTACGCGTTTACCAGTTCAATTCAGTTTGGTTCCCCTAGGCATCTGAACGACGCGCACATACGCGTCGTTCAGATGCTGTGAGAAATTTTTGAAACCCGTATAGCTCAGGGGAACCAAACGACGCGCACATACGCGTCGTTCAGATGCTGTGAGAAATTTTTGAAAACCCGTATAGCTCAGGGGAACCAAACTGAATTCCGGGATAAATTGTATCTCATGTCCAATCGTCCCGAGTTCCATTCGAATTCATTCACTTCCGTCGTGATGCGTGTTTAAAGAATTTACTTTCACCCTCTCTCCCAGGGGAACCTTACCGAATTCCGGGATAAAAAGTATCCTATGTCCTTCCACGTAGTATGACCTTTAATCATGCCGAGTTTCATTTCAATCCATTAAGTAGTTTCGGCGTGATGCGCGTTTACGATACAGACAGACAGACAGACAGACAAGAATGAAAAAAATCACAGTTTTGGCTTGAGTACCGATAATAGAGTGCCCTCCAAAAAAATTTTCAAAATATCTTCAATGTACAGATTTGGACCTGTTACAGTTTTATTATAAGTATAGATTTAGTATAAAGATGCTCTGTAATTTTTTTTGATTGTACACTCAAGAACTTATCTATCTATCTGCCTTTGTCATTCTGTCCGCAAGTCTGTCACATGCATATATAGCTTATATAAACTATCTCATGTAATATATAAACATTGCTTTAACTGTTTTATGTAGTGTGTCTTACATAAACGAATCTTATTTTTTTCAGGCATACTAATAGTATTTCTACATTTAATTCATTTAAAAGTACTTTGCGAAAATTTGCCAAATTTTAGGAGTCTGAGTTACGAGCCGGACCAAGTTGCTCTCGAAATAAAAGAGATGCAAAACGGGTATAGTGCCCCGAGGTATCGAGCAAAATATGGAGCGTACGATAATGCGTTTACCACAAGAGAAAGTGAAGTAGACAATATACAAGAAATAAAACTGAGATCTCAAAAGAAGAACATACGACTTGGCACGATAGAAGACGTAGAAGATGATGTAAAAACAGAAATAGACACAAAGAAACGATTCGCAGTCAAAGATGTAGTAATTGATTTTGATGAGTTAGTAAACAAAGTTAAGGAAAAACTAAAAGATGAATTAAATCAAAAGAAAAAAGATAAGGATAAGGTGAGTCGTGATCTGAATAAAAAATTACGAAACAATCCTGATATGGATGCTAGTGAAAGAGACAACAAGCTACCTTCAAAAAATATCTACGAATCTAACGATGAACAAGAAAAAGCTAACGAACCACGAGAAGCTTGGAAACAATTTATGACTACAAAATCTCCAAAAACTGTTATCGTAACAACAAATTCTCATACTTCTCGTGGCCGCAAACCAATGAAGAAATTTAAGAAAAAAACTCAAGCAAACTATATGGTATTTGAAGCCGCTGATTTGACGAAAGTAAAAGACAGTTATGAAGACTATGTAACTCCTAAACGAGTAAATATGTACGCTAGTGACACTGAAACTGAAACTCTCAACCCTATACCCAAGCAAAAGTATGAAGAAGAATCAAAAGAAAACTACAAAGAAAATGAAGAACGAAACGAACCGAAAGAAAAAGAAGAAATAAACGAAGAATTGCAACGTAAAAGTGTACCAAAAATTTCAGAACTACTTAAATCTCTTAAATCACCAGACAGATTAAGAAAAATAAAGAAGCTTGATGACCCAATAGACTTGGCGAAAGACGATTATGACCCTCGAGAGACAATGAAGCCGATGGAACTGACTGAAAAGGTTATGTTCGTAAATCTTGGTGATGACAGTGATGATGAACCAGTCAAATTGAAAGGTACAATGATCCCAACTAGACATTTCTTTAAAATGAGCAGTCCGAATTACTTCGCAAAACTCCCAGTTGTGGCTGAGAAATATGATTTTAAAGAACCGTTGCCAGATAAAGATAGGGAACCGGAAAATTTAAAATATTTCTTTAATCCACCGGCTAGTATAAACAGGAAAGTTAAATTGCAATAATGATTATAAAAATAAATAGATGAATCTGTTTTTGTTTCATATTTTATCTACTACTACCTAACCTATCCGTTTTGATTTACAATTTCGGTGCGAATTTTAATAATTTAATTTACGATGACGAATACATCAGACAGAGAACCAAAGTTATCGACATAGCTCAAAGAATTAGCAAGCTGAAGTGGCAATGGGCCGGCCATATCTCGCGAAGAATCGACCGACAACCGTTGGGGTAAACGTGTTCTTGAGTGGAGACCGCGACTTGGCAAACGTAGTGTAGGACGCCCTCCAGCCAGGTGGGATGACGATCTGCGAAAGTATGCTGGCAGATGCTGGATGCGTCAAGCTGAAGACAGAGCGCTATGGCGCTCATTAGGGGAGGCCTATATCCAGCAGCAGACTAATATAGGTTGTTGATGAATGTACGATGTACGAATTACGCTATCAGGACATTTGCGCGAAAGACATTCGCGCGAAAGACATAACACTCGCGCGAGTGACATTCGCACGAGTGGACACTTGTGAGAGGGAAAAGTTTGTCACATTAGTAAGAAAGGATGTTTGTTAAATTATCATGTTTAAACGGCTAAACGTTTTAAGTAAAATTTGGTATCAGGATAATTGATTCCGTAATAGTGCAGTGTTCCCATGTCTCCAAAATATATTTGGAGTTATTTTATTATCCTACCAGCGACCCGCCCCGGCTTCGCACGGTTTTATTATACGTATAAACCTTCCTCTTGTATCACTATATCTATGGAAAAAAAAACCGCATCAGAATCTGTTGCGTAGTTTTAAAGATTTAAGCATACAAAGGGACATAGGGACAGAGAAAGCGACTTTGTTTTATACTATGTAGTGATAGTGATGTTACATTATTGCGCTGGTAACACCGTGGGGCGAATGATTTATAACTAAAACTAACGCGTTTTAAAATTTATTTAAAAAAAAACAGTTCAGGTCAAATCAATACTTTATATCACATTTATAAAAGTTATTTCGTCCAAATTATATTAACAATAAAATTACGTACTAGGTCCTATTAGGTATTCTTAGAATAATGTTCATCGTTTTCGATTCAGCGTTTGTTGGTTTTTGTGTCGTTCGCGCTTCGCGTCAGGCGTATCTTCTCTGGATAGTTGTCTGGAAGATAAAGCAAATAGTGATTAGGATATACAGGGTGTTAGTGTGAACAGCGTTATCCTTGAAACCAGAGGTTCAGTATCATGAGTAGAGTCCAAAATCTATGAGATAAGGTTAATGCCTGTTTTAGTTTGGCAGTATTTTAATATTTTATGTCTTTTATATTGTACGCGATATTATTGTCACACTAGAAAACCAGGCAAGTTTCCAGGTTTGTTTCTAGGCAAGATAAACTGTTTTAAAACAAGCCTAAATTCACAGAATAATCAAAAAATTCAATAGACTAAAGTACCTTGGTAGGCAGGTATTTTTGGCGTATGCCTGTGCGGCCCCGTCAATGTACTCGTGTTGTAGTTTTACCACTTAGAAGGTGTATCGAGTATTTTTGTTTCAAAAGTAAAGTAAAAATAGAATAATTATTTTTAATCGGATTTGAACTCTACTCATGATGCTGAACCTCTGGTTTCAAGGATAACGCTGTTTACACTAACACCCTGTATAGATAACGTTAAACAAAGGAATTTCCAAAAGTCAACCGTTCAGTTTGTTAAACATAACATAAGCTTTTTTTAATGCATCTACAGGGTTATAGGTATCTAATGATTAACCTCTTAAAGGCGACTTGGGTGAATCAAGACTAACAACTTTTGTTCTTATGACTATTTCCACGTGCAAACGTAATACATCTCCGGTTTTAATTTTTTTTAGTTTTGGCGGGCACTACTATCAACCCCGCTCGTCTCACCGCAACCCCTTTCTTTCTTTGCTAGATATATGTGTAAGATATATAGGTCATGTACCGAACCGACATGTCTCAATCTGTGACGCCTAGACAGAGCTAAGAAGATTAGAACTAGATATTTCCTTAAATATTTTTTTTTGTATGGGAAAAATATCTTTGAATTAGGAAAAGTCGTAGAACAAAAGTTGTTAGTCTTGATTTACCCAAGTCGCCTTTTCGAGGTTAATGATTAAACACCTATAACCGTTTACTTATAGTCGTTTCATTTTTTCTATTTTAGAAAAAGATACGAAAACAGTGTTTGGTGGCCACCATGAGCAACTTCGTATCTCTTTTTAAATTAGACAAAATAAAATTACTACAGATGCATTAAAAAAGATTATGATAGGTGTACATGTGAATATTGGAAATTCCTTTGTCTAACGTAATTATATGATAAAATAAGTCGTGGCGCTAATTTAGCTCCTGTTGCGCCTTCATAAAATGTTAACCAGGCATTATAATATGTACTATGTAGTGAAGTAAGGATTTGAAATATGAAGATATAAAATTATTTAATAAACTAGCGACCGGCCCCGGCTTCGCACGGTTGTATTATAAGTATAGAAAGAAAGAAAGAAAGAAAATTCATTTATTTGGCCCTTAGCCTAGGTACAAATAAATAACACATTCATTAAATAGCCTAGGTATAAATAACACATTAAATAGTCATTAAACAAGAAGAAGAAACACAAAAATAATAAAAATTAGAAGAGTAGGTAAGGCTAGGCTATTTACATAAGGGGCCAAAAAGGTCCCTGTCTCAGCATAATGCCGCTACAGGCCACTGCTAGTAGCGGCGCTGGTTTTCAGACAGGGCCTGGTGTGTATATAAAAGTATATAAACCTTCCTCTTGAATCTCTCTATCTATTAAAAAAAACCGCATCAAAATCCGTTGCGTAGTTTTAAAGATTTAAGCGTTCAAAGGGACACGATGACATAGGGACAGAAAAAGCGACTTTGTTTTATGTACTATGTAGTGACTATACGACACACAACACATAAATAAAGATAACTAAGACTACTTTACAATAAAACATGATAAACTACACACACAGACAGAAATACTACTTAAGTACCTTCGGGAAACATAGTAAACAAAATCACACTCAGTTAAACAGTAGGTACTAAGCAGTTTTTCCGTGAGCTGGAGCGGCAAATTTACGGTAAGTAACTTACCGTAAATCTCTCTACCGAGGCGTGGCGAGAAGCTCATGGTGCGGCCGAGTCGAGGCGAGAAGAATCTCTCACGACCGCTTAAACGATCGCCGTCGGACCTGAAATAGAACCGCAAGCTGCTTAAGAGAAGTAAATAACGCTGGACAATCTACACATCATCTAGCACCAAGCTAAGCAGAGCTAGTGTTGGGTACTAGATTTCTGATAAACTTATTACAATAGTCCTTACTAATAAATGTATATCATAAGTGCGAAATTTTGTAGGGATTTCTGGATGTATGGGTGGATGTTTGTTGATTTTTCTCGCAAAATCTAATGAACTTATCGGGCTAAAATTTAATAGAAATAGTTCTAGCCCTGGAATAAGGAAGAAAGAAAAATTATCTATTGTCTTATAACTACTAATTACACAAAAACAAAACAAACTTAAGACACTAACATAAATAAAAATTAAGACAAAGGGGTAAATTCAGCTTTTGCTGCATGCATATGCAAGCAAAGCATGCAACGCTGTTTTTAAATTTACCCCTTTCGGTTGGCTGGTCACCAAAAGGTTTAAGTCATTGCGGATACACAAATATTAGATGGGCGATTTTATAGTAGGGTTTCAATTTCGGGGACTGGGACTGGCAATCTTCCTTCGATGGATAATTTAATGGATAACTTTCTTCTGGCAAAGCGTGCTCCATCTTAGGCCACATTTTCACTTAGGTGAGATAGTGGTCATACTTCGACCATTACCGCTAAAAAAAATTGCGATCGGATGGATGGGAATCGCGAAGGCTATCAAATGTCATTTAAATTGGATGGGAGATTTTTACGTAATCGCTCTGCTGATGCTTGTTTGATGCTATATTGGCTCCTCATACACAGTTTTAATCTAGTTCAGGAGCGGACTCATAATTGTCTGTTTAGGTCAATAAAAACCTTTTTTACTTAAAAAAATACTTACACATCCTGGTCGATTGAAGGGGTGATCCCAAACTCCTCAGTAAGCCGTCTGCCGAGGCGGGGTGTGAATTCCACATAGTTCCTCTGATCTTCCAGGCTACGCCCAAGTTTGGGTGTGAAGATAACCTTCTTCGTCACTGCTGTTGAAAAACATAGATTTTATAATTTTCATTTATTTATTTACTAGCGACCCGCCCCGGCTTCGCACGTTTTTATTATAAGTATAGAAAACTTCCTCTTGAATCACTCTATCTATTAAAAAAACCGCATCAAAATCCGTTGCGTAGTTTTAAAGATTAAAGCATTCAAAAGGACATAGGGACATACATAGGGACAGAAAAAGTAACTTTATTTTAAACTATGTAGTGATACATTGTTGACTGACCTACAGTTTCCCAAAGCATCAGACACTATATGTTAAAATTAATTAATTAATTAATATTACAAAAAATATTTTCATGGAACAAAAAATAATAAAAACAAAAATATCAGAAGAATACGTAGTAAAGCAATAGTCAAATTCACATTGTAAATTAAATACATAAATAGCTTTTGATGTCACGTTACAATTTAAAATAAGCTCATCATATGCTAGCATTTAATAATAATATAATAATTCCGGACAGTCCACACAGCATCATCTAGCCCCAAGCTAAGCAGAGCTTGTGTTATGGGTACTAGATGACTGATATATTTAATACAATACATTACATAGATAGATATATTTTATTATACATAGAAAATACCCAGACCAACGGAACAAATTTCTGCAGATCGTACACAAATTTGTTCCGAGGCGGGAATCGAACCCGCAACCTCCTGCGTCGCAGGCGGACCTTCGCCCACCGCGCCACATCGGTCGTCACCATTTACCCGCGTTATTTATATGGAAGCGTTTCAAAGCTATTTATATGCCATGGGAACTTTTACTGGGATGAAAAGCCTAAAAATAGCCTATGTTCCAGGGTAAGAACTACGTCTATTCAAAATTTCAGGCAGATCTGTTCAGTAGTTTTTGCGTGAAAGAGGAGCAAAATCTATACATTCAATCCATACAAACTTTCACGTTTACTTTTTTCTGTTTTTTTTAAATAATTATTTAAAAATATTATGGAATTTAATATTTTTGTGACTTGTAATTATACCTAAAAGAACTATGAACTTGTTATAATTATTTATTACTAGCAGCGCCTCGCGGTTTCACCCGCGGTAATTTCCGTTCCCGTGGGAATTCCGGGAAAAAATATACATGTTATTCCACACTGTAATCTGTTAAGACTGTTATCTCTGTGTCAAATTTCTTCCATATCCGTTCAGCAATTTTTGCGTGAAAGAGTAACAAACATCCATACTTACAAACTTTCGCGTTTATAATATTAGTAGGATATTAGGTATACTATTAGTCTTCATACGCCCCGGCTTCGTATGGGTATACTATCACCTAACAATCGACTTAATAAATTTTTGTTTGAATTAGCTCCGAAACTACTGGACCGATATGAAAAATTCTTTCACCATTTGAATCCTACATTATCCCTGATGAACATAGGTGATAGTATATACCCATACGAAGACGGGGCGGTCCGCTAGTCAATAAATAACAAACCTCGTATCTCAGGTTCATTTCGCCTCTCCAGATAAGAATCGGGAATCTGGTTGTAATAAAACTTTAAGGCGTCGGCTGCTTCAATCAGGCGCAAAAGTACATCCCTGTGAAAAAAAAAGTACCTAGTAAGAATTTACAATCTCTGAAAGAGTATTTCTGGGCCCACATTCCACTAAATAAATCGCTTCACCATTTAAATAGTATCGTGTCAAAATGTCAGCGTTAAACTCTTTTTGGTATTCTACTAGCAAAAACTTTTTGAGGTTCATTCATAGCTGTGACGATTACCTTTATAACTACCAATTTGACATTCTAATTATGAAAGTCTCTTCAAGCGCAAAAAATAGTAGAATAACAAATTTATAAACGTCATGTTAATCATCTTGATTGAATGGCACTGTCTGTACACTATATTATTAATCTGGGCACTGTACCTTTGTTTTGACATTAGTGACTTCAGTATCTGAGTGCAAAATCCGTTTTTATCTTCTAGCTAGAGGATAAAGTAAATTGAATTTAGAACATCCTGAGCGCTAAGTTTTTGAATTGAAAAAACCTGTTTACTTTTACCTCCATGTTGCCAAATTTAATAGACAACCTTTTTTAATTTGCTTAAGAAGTCAGACTCTGTACCTTCTTGAAGTACTTTATACTAATTTCCTTAGGCCCGTAGCACACCTCCGCTGCGAAACTTCAGTTGCGAAACCGCTGTAGTAATTCCGCTGCGATTAAGTGTAGTTTGAGTTGCGGAACGGGCGTCGGAACCTGTTAGTCATCAGTCAGCCATCGGAGCGAAATGTCGTCGTTATCAGAGTCAGAGGAGGAGGAAATATTATTGTGGACTTTAACTTTGAAAAGGCGTAAATCTCGTAGAATTTGGGTGCACGAGATGAATAAAAAAAGGAAGAAATTAGGAGAAACCCGATTATGTATTATGTATAATCCGTATGATTTAAGGTTTTAGGTCTATTTCTGAATTAATTTTTCTGTGAAATCGACGTCCATTTTATGAAAAAATTGTAGTTTCGCTTTAAATTTTTGTCGATTTCCACAAACATGTGCGAAAACAACGCGGCACCGCAACAAAATGGCGGCCGGAGCGCGGTAGTGTGGCTGGCGTCGGAGTATTATCGGCGAAACCGCGCGGGGAAAGAGATAGAATATAGTTAAATCTATGCGTTAGAACAGGCAGTTCCGTGGCAGTTCCACTTCTCCTACATACGGACAAAACACAGCGAAATTAATGCGGTTCCGCTGTTATGGTTTCGCAGCGGAGGTGTGCTACGGGCGTTAGCGCGCCATTTTCTTCTTTTGGAATTAATTTCATTTCCTCGGTGAGGTGGGGTGAAAAGTTAGAGTGCGTTTCACGAAAAGTCCCATGGCTTACTGGTGGAACTAAATTTGACAAATCGGCCATGTTCTGTGTTTACATTTTGATACTTTTCTACAACCATAGTGAGTTTTATTTATTTATCGTGCTAAAGTGTCGTTTACAATGCCTAAGGTGTTGAAAAGTGCTGCCCGTGAAATGGTCCTCAAGGTGAAGGAGTTTTGTGAAGCAGAACATCTAAATGAAGGTCTTTTGATACCAATAAACAATGTTCGCAATTATGTAAACTATATTTTTAGGGATACCATATCATTACATTTTTCCTTTGATTACGACTTTAATATCACATGATTTAATACATTTTATTTTATTTGTAAATATGTTTAGGTACCTATGTATTTATCTATATTATATTTCAAGTTTTTTTCTGGGTAGTCAAAAGTTGCTTGCTGGCAACATTCGGTCGCACTACGACAGCGCTGCGTCTAGGGGACTGCTTTCGTTAACTCTACGTGTTGCACTCGAGTACAAAGATTTTTTAAGCCTGTGCTCTTTTGATTCCCTCGCTCTTGCTCAGGATTTTAATTTTATAATTTACTATTTTTCAAATTCAAATGAAATTATTATTTTATTTTGAAATTATTATTTTTACTCCATAAATCCTTAATTATGGCTACCTCTCGGCTGTTTTCAACCGTCTGTAGTTAGCTCTATTGTTTCAATTGTATACACTAAGTACCTACAGTAAGACGTCGGCTTGCTGAATCTAACTTAAAACCCCTTAGACCTGCAAACGGCCCTAAACTGGAGCGTGGTCATCGTATTTCAAGACTAAGATATGCCCAGAACCACGTAAATTGGAGTATTGAAGATTGGTCGAAAGTTATGTTCTCCGACGAATCAAAATTTATGCTCTACAAGCACGATGGAAGACACAGAGTGTATCGAAGACCAGGGGAAAGATTCAAGCAAGCATGCATCGAAGAAAAAGTAGCCTACGGTGGTGGGTCTGTACTTGTGTGGGCCGGAATTTCCTCTGAAAGTCGCACAGAGCTGGTGATCATAGAAAACGGCTCTTTAACTAGCGTAAGATATGTGGAAGAAATCCTCAACGAACACGTTGGTCCATTTATGGTCAATTTGGGTGAGGATGCTATATTTATGCATGACAATGCCCGACCTCATACAGGTAGGATTGTGAATGACTACCTTCAAGAGATGAACATTACTTGTATGGAGTGGCCAGCGCGCAGCCCGGATATCAACCCGATCGAGCATGCTTGGGACGAGCTAGGGAGATGCGTAAAACAACGAAACCCTCCCCCAATCACGCTTCCTGAGCTCAAAATTGCTCTCACAGAGGAATGGGAGAATATTCCCCAAAATCGTATAAGGAACTTGGTGTACAGCATGCCAAACCGCGTAAACGCAGTAATGGAAGCACGAGGAGGTAATACGAAGTATTGAAATTCAAGAAAATCGTCATAAAGTTCAAAAATTTCATGTTTCCTATTTTTGTTTTAAGGAGAGATCAGCAGTTTTTTTTCTTTATGTAATTTTGTGTAAATAAAATGTATGGTGACTCATATTTTTTTAACTTTCATTTAAGGAGTATTAAATTGTCTATTAAATACAATTGCATTAACCTAGCATTCTTACTTTCCGAGATTTTTTGGATTCTTTGAGTGACCCGGATTTATTGCTCTCGAGTGTAGTTAATTTGTTTCGTGTTGTAATTTTCTTAATTTAGCTTTATTTCTTTACTAGCGACCCGCCCCGGCTTCGCACGGTTTTATTATACGTATAAACTCAACTCTTGAATCACTCTATCTATTAACTCCTCTAACCCCAAGCGGTAGCCGTAAGAGGAGTTAAAAAAAACCGCAACAAAATCCGTTGCGTAGTTTTAAAGATTTAAGCGATCAATGGGACATAGGGACACAGAAAGTGACTTTGTTTTATACTATGTAGTGATTAAGGCGATAGGTACCTAGAGGTAGGTACACTAAAAAGAACCACCACGTATTTTATCATATTATTACGTTAAACATGGTTAAACAAAGGAATTTCCAAATCTCAAAGTTAGATATAATAATACATGAAAACAGAGTTTGGTGGCCACAAAGAGCAACTTCGCATCTCTTCCTAAAATAAAAAATAGTTACTCTATTGATACCTTTAAATTTTTTACTTTTTGATTTATATCATGGCGTTTTATACAAAACATTGTATTGTATTGCATCGTCACATATAATGAATGAATCACTCTATCTATTAAAAAAAAACGCATCAAAATCCGTTGCGTAGTTTTAAAGATTTAAGCATACATAGGGACAGAGAAAGCGATTTGTTTTAAACTATGTAGTGATAGTGATAAATTTCTGTCCTCTTGTAATTTTCTTGTGCTGTCTGTGATAACAATAAAAATTCTATCTATCTTTAGGTACCAACCTGTTGTCTTCTGAAATGTGGGCAGACCTCTTGCCCAGCCGTGGACCAAACCACAGTCCACTCCTGTCGCTGTGCGCTTCTCTGTCGTCCTACAAGAATATAATATCTAGAATAATCCTACTAATATTATAAACACGAAAGATTGTAAGTATGGATGGATGGATGGATGGATGGATGTTTGTTACTCTTTAACGTAAAAACTTCTGAACGGATATGTATACAATTTGTCTGGAATATATTTAATACCGGAATTCCCACGGGAACGGGAATTTCCTCGTATAAACCTTCCTCTTGAATCACTCTATCTATTAAAAAAAACATAAGGACAGAGAAAGCGACTTTGTTTTATACTATGTAGTGATTAAAAAAATATTTCCTTGAGAACTTTTAAAAGACTAAGAAATGTTTGAAAGTGATGTTTGCATTTGTTGCTGTGCATTTATTTATATAACAGCTAGCTGCGCCCTGCGGTTTCACCCCTGGGACAATTAATGATAAGTAGCTTGTATTATTCCAGGCCTAGAGACCTACTATCTATTCAAAATTTCAGACCGATCCGCTGTGCGATTACGCTAAAACCACCCATCCAAAATTGACATATGAAAGCCCTTTTAATGGCCTTCGTAATTTGAAATTGTATGGAAAGGACGCGCGCGATGTCCGTTGAAATGGTTCAAGAATATCAATTTGGATGGACGGTTTTAGCGTAATCGCACAGTCGTTCAGAAGTTTTGGCCAATGGAAGTTACGAAGGATGGATTCATCCATCCATAACTTAAGTATTTATAGCATAAAGATCACATACTGTTTAGCATCTTTAAACCTAAGAAAAAGCACCCCATTTTCATTTGATAGAGCTAATTTTAAATCTTTTATAAAGAAAATCCTTAAACTCACCTTACCTACCTTCAAATCATTGCCAGTGGTAAAAACAAAACTTGCAGTTAAGACAATAAGCACATAAAATAAGGTTTCTAGTCTCTCAAACATTTTGTAACACGTTCAATGTTCGATTGAAACTGATTTCCTGAGATCGTGAAGCTTCTTTTATACCCTTTGATCTTTCGTTTACAAATAAGAAGGCTCTGGATTCTGAAAGGGGAGAGCCGAACCAAGGGGTTATGTTTTTTACCAATTTTTTCTAAGTATTGCGTAATTTTTGTGTCACTAATATAAAAAAAAATTGACCTTTGTGCCTTCAAGGAACAAGGTCTTTCTTATAAGGAACAGTACCTACTTTTGTAGGTATTACCATAAGAAACGTTGTTGGATGCAAATCGTTAGTACCTTACTAAACTATTTTTCAAGTACGTACTTAATCAATGATAACCGTATATTAACATAAAACGGTTAAATAATAACTTTGATTGTGAAAATATCGACTATCTATTAAAAAATCTATGTATCTAACTAATTGACGATGAAATACGATATAACCTTTGACGACCTCAGAGGCGCAAAGCAAAAAATGACGCAGGCGGTTGCGGGTTCAATCCCTGCCTCGGGACATATCTTTGTACGATCTACATTTATTACATATTTTGCTTAGATGCGGCTGTGTGAGTTTTCCATCATTATTAAATATTATCAGTTTGAACACTAAGTATGCGACCTATGATAGTTTCAATTCGTAAAAAGCATGTATTATTGTTAAAAAAAAATATGCGAGGTGTCATTTTTATTATTTTTGTTACCATCCATTTTACCCATAGCTCCCCCGCCCCAAGGCATTAGCTGCAAATTGAAACAAATCGACGGAGAAACATCCACGATTAGTTGTTTGCTATTGTCATTGTAGCCATGAATGGGAAGGGAAATTAATGGAAAACTATCTGATGGGAATTACTTTATATCTGAGAATCTTTATTAACAACGAAAATTACAAACAAGGAATAGAAAAATTGCAACTAGTATTTAAAATTGAAACCATTGAGCTAACTGCAGACGGTTGCAAACAGTCTAAAGGTAGCTCAATTGATCCATGTCAATACCTTAATTTGTTTTCTCATGTTTTTTATTTCTATTTCCTTGTATTCGTAATAAAAAGCAGTGTTTACCTCGGGTAAAAGTAACTTATGTAGTCCCTCGAACTATTGGCGCCCTCATTACACTCGGGCGCCAAACCCCGTCTCGGGACTAAATAAGTTACTTTCAACCCTTGGGTAACAATGTACTATTTGTGTGAAAGAGGAACAAACATCCATATATCCATACAAACTTTCGTTTTTATAATAATAAAGGTGTCTGCCCACTATCCCGTAGCATACCATGACCGTACTAGGACCGTTTCGGACAAAAAACTATTCTTTGTATTCAGAAGTATGAGACTATGCCCACTAGACCGTTCCGTCACCGGCCGACACCGTAGCGTACCATGCACGGGCCGTCAATTATTTGTCGTAGGGAATATTTTGCCGGTGCGGATACGCTACGTGCATGGCATGCGACGTTCCTAGCACGCTCATGGTATGCTACGGGATAGTGGGCAGACACCTTAAGTAAGGATAAGAAAATAAGGATTTGTAAATGAAACAACAAAACATTTTTCATCATTGAGGAATGATTGTCAGCAAACCATTTTGAGGATATTGTTTCTCCTTTTTTAATGTAAGTTAAAGGGTTTTTAAAAATTGTCTGAGCGTCTGGTCGATGCGACGCGTGACCCGAGAGCTGGTGAATATCTGGCTCAGCGCATCAGCATTGCCATACAGCGTGGTAGTGTCTTGGGGACGCTTCCGACTGATATTGACATGGATAAATTGAGTTACCTTTAGACTGTTTCCAACCGTCTGCTGCAGTTAGCTCAATGGTTTCAATTGTATATACTAGTTGTAATTTATTCTATTCCTTGATTGTTATTTTCGTTGTTAATAAAGATGTTTGGACTTGATTTGGTAGATTTCTATAATAATATTGATAAATGAAAACTGTACAAAACCGAATTAGTTTTTCAGTAAATATTTTTGGCAAAGTACCACATAATGAAATCTCTAGCAAGATTAACTGTCTTACGCAGTATCGGTAAATCCGTTAATGAAAATAAATGACTCCAAATTGTCTTTTCTCTTTATTTACTCGGTAGAATTTCGCTACATAACAAGCTATTAGGTTTTATTTATACGAAACTTGTCAAACTTACGACAACGCAATGACGCCCTCCGGACAGGTGGGATGACGAGCTGCGAAAGACTGCTGGCAGATGCTGGATGGGCCAAGCTGAAGACAGTTCCAGAATAATAGTTCGAGGGACTAAATAAAGTTACTTTCACCCGAGGTAAACACTGTGCTTTTCATTACGAATACAAGGAAATATTAATAAAAACGAAAACAAAATGAATCGAATTGCCGCTAATTTCTTTTTTTAATGTTAGTCCATCTAGGACAAGCAAAAGTCATATAGCCATCTACCTTGTCTTTCGTATTTTTTGAATTCAGTGAATGGTCGCTAAGGCGAATTTTTTTTATCTTCAGAATTTATTCTGCCACTATCATGGTTTAATAGTAACGTTATAGCTAGGGATTGTAATACGGTCCGGCGGATCCGGTAATCCGGAGGATCCGGCGTGTTATTGGACATACCGGATCCGCTGAGTCACCGCCGGATCCGTTGGCGGATCCCGTAAAGCAAAAAAAAAGGGTATAGGGGAAAAGTTAAAGCTAAAAAAGAAACAGATTATGTAGTTAATATATATAATATAAAAATACTTAAAAAGGTAATGAATGCGTATGAAGAATCAGGAGTAAAAGGAAAACACTTATCGCTCTTCTACAGTTACTTAATGGCGATCAGGCCAACCAGTGTTGAGGCAGAAAGGGCCTTTTCTGCTGCAGGTTACATTTGTAGTGCCTTCAGAAGCAGATTAGGAGATAGTACAATCAACAATTTATATTTTCTTAGATCGTTTTTTCAGGCACAGAAATAATATTCACTTGCATTTTGCTTTGCAAAAACTAAATGCGTCTTGTTCTATTGTTTCTTAGGATTATGAACTGAAGTTGATTATGTAAGTACAAATTTAAAAGACTGTTTTGTTAATGTGTAGATTATTAATAAGAGTTTAATAGTATTATTACTTAAGTACTTTCAGTTACTTACATACAGCAATAATGAGAGTCAGACTGATTACTTACTTTATTATTTAGAATTTTCAAATTTCATTAAGTATGTGGTGACACAGTTTAGCATATAGTACGCGGCGCAAATGCGTTTCGCTAAGTAAGCAAATTACAGCGGCTAAGCCGAGCTCTGAGTGTCCCACCTCAGTCACTCCAGCAACCTCCCTTAGGAAACACATAGCCTAATTATGGTTTATAGATTATCGTAAATGCCATTTCTTGTATCCGTGTTTCGTGTGTATTGAATAGACTCTATATATCGCACAAGATCTCTGTTATTCAACCAACCCACAGTAGCTAAATATAAACTTGTAACATAATTACAAAAGTGGTGACCCCGACGATTCGATTATAGAATGTATTATTGTGGGCAGTGTTAAAGTGAAGAAAACAGTGGAGAAAACAGATGGAGTGACTCCCTCCCGATGAAGTCCACGCCTCGGGAGGTTAAAGAAACGCAAGCATAAGCAGAACATTACAGGATGACGCAATTCAACGGAAAGACGCCACGCCACGCGTTATGGAATGCGCAGCAGATGACGTCAGCAGATCCCTTTCCTACCTTCTACAGAAGCCCTATTGAGTAGATAAATATTGGCAGCGTATGACCGGGAAGTGGTTCACCCGCGGTCCAGACGCATTTTATGGTTTAGCGGCAGATGAAGATTTATAGAGCCAGCTATATCTGAGGTATATTCGATCCTATAATGAATGGTGTTTAGACCTGCAGATTCACTCAAGGATATTGCCCGGTTTGGAGTCGGTACGCTCACCGGAGGATCAGTGTTGGATTTTGGAGATATGGCTCATTCCCACTGCTTTGAGTGACTGGCATACGATGTTCCTGCGCTACATGGAGTGGAGACCAAGATAAATCCTGTGATTTTGTGATTTTAAGAAGGTGCTGTTGTGTAGGACTGGACGAGCGAGACGTATTTTTCAATAGTGTGTGTGCGTTAAATTTTTTCAAAATAATAGTAATGAGTCTAGTTAATTTTTTTTCCGAAATGTTCTATAGTTGCAAAAATAATGTTTTGTGGAAAGTAAATTTTTCAGTAAACACAGTTGGTTGTACCTTGTTATATTATAACTATAGGGAATCCACACTAAGTAATAATAATTATTATAAACGCGAAAGTTTGTAAGTATGAATGGACGGATGGATGGGTGGATGGATGTTTGTTACTCTTTTACGCAAAAACTACTGAACGGATATGGATAAAATTTGTCTGGAATAACACATAGGCTATATTTAATACCGGAATTCCCACGGGAACGGGAATTTCCTCGTACAAACCTTCCTCTTGAATCACTCTATCTATTAAATAAAACCGCATCAAAATCCGTCGCGTAGTTTTAAAGATTTAAGGAGTCAAAGGGACATAGGGAAATAGGGACAGAAAAAGCGACTTTGTTTTTAAACTATGTAGTGATAATGCTGGACAATCCACACAGCACCATCTAGCCCCAAAGTAAGCTTTATATCTAATCTTAATATTCTAAAAGTGAAAGTTTGTATGGATGTTATGAATGTTTCGATTTATATCCAACTAGCGACCCGCCCCGGCTTCGCACGGTTTTATTATAAGTATATAAATCTTGAATCACTCTATCTGTTAAAAAAACCGCATCAAAATCCGTTGCGTAGTTTTAAAGATTTAAGCATTCAAAGGGACATAAGGACAAAGGGACATTGGGACAGAGAAAGCGACTTTGTTTTAAACTATGTAGTGATTAAAAAAATATTTCCTTGAGAACTTTTAAAAGACTAAGAAATGTTTGAAAGTGATGTTTGCATTTATTGCTGTGCATTTATTTATATAACAGTTAGCTGCGCCCCGCGGGAGAATTGATGATAAGTAGCCTGTATAATTCCAGGCCTAGAGATAGTACTATCTATTCAAAATTTCAGACCGATCCGCTGTGCGATTACGCTAAAACCACCCATCCAAAATTGACATATGAAAGCCCTTTTAATGGCCTTCGTAATTTGAAATTGTATGGAAAAGACGCGCGATGTCCATTGAAATGGTTCAAGAATATCAATTTGGATGGGTGGTTTTAGCGTAATCGCACAGTCGTTCAGAAGTTTTGGCCAATGGAAGTTACGAAGGATGGATTCATCCATCCATAACTTAAGTATTTATAACATAAAGATCACATACTGTTTAGCATCTTTAAACCTAAGAAAAAGCACCCCATTTTCATTTGATAGAGCTAATTTTAAATCTTTTATAAAGAAAATCCTTAAACTCACCTTACCTACCTTTAAATCATTGCCAGTAGTAAAAACAAAACTTGCAGTTAAGACAACAAGCACACAAAATAAGGTCTCTAATCTCTCAAACATTTTGTAACACGTTCAATGTTCGATTGAAACTGATTTCCTGAGATCGCGAAGCTTCTTTTATACCCCTTGATGTTTCGTTTACAAATAAGAAGGCTCTGGATTCTGAAAGGGGAGAGCCGGACCAAGGGGTTATGTTTTTTAACAATTTTTTCTAAGTATTGCGTAATTTTTGTGTCACTAATATTTAAAAAAAATGATGTTTGTACCTTCAAGAAACAAGGTATTTCTTATAAGGAACTTTACCTACTTTTGTAGGTATTACCATAAGAAACGTTGTTTGATGCAAATCGTTAGTACCTTACAAAACAATTTTTCAATTACGTACTTAATCAATGATAACCGTATATTAACATAAAACGGTTAAATACTTACTTTAATTGTGAAAATATCGACTATCAATGTAAATCTATATATCTAACTAATGTAGGTAACCTACTTTTGACGACCTTAGAGTCGCAAAGCTTTGTACGATCTACATTTATTAAATATGTTGCTTAGATGCGGCGGCTGTGTGTGTTTTCCGTCATTGTTAAATGTTATCAGTTTGAATACTAAGTATGCGACCTATGATAGTTTCAATTCGTAAAAAGCATGTATTCATAAAAAAAAATATGCGAGGTGTCATTTTTATTATTTTTGTTACCATCCATTTTACCCATAGCTCCCCCGCCCCAAGGCATTAGCTGCAAATTGAAACAAATCGACGGAGAAACATCCACGATTAGTTGTTTGCTATTGTCATTGTAGCCATGAATGGGAAGGGAAATTAATGGAAAACTATCTGATGGGTATTACTTTATATCTGAGAATCTTTATTAACAACGAAAATTACAAGCAAGGAATAGAAAAATTACAACTAGTATTTACAATTGAAACCATTGAGCTAACTGCAGACGGTTGCAAACAGTCTAAAGATAGCTCAATTGATCCATGTCAATACCAGTCGGAAGCGTCCCCAAGACACTGGCTGCATTACCACGCTGTATGGCAATGCTGATGCGCTGAGCCAGATATTGACCGTGACCCGAGAGCTGGTGAGTATCTGACTCAGCGCATCAGCATTGCCATACAGCGTGGTAATGCAGCCAGTGTCTTGGGGACGCTTCCGACTGGTATTGACATGGATAAGTTGAGCTACCTTTAGACTGTTTCCAACCGTCTGCTACAGTTAGCTCAATGGTTTCAATTGTATATACTAGTTGTAATTTATTCTATTCCTTGATTGTAATTTTCGTTGTTAATAAAGATGTTTGGACTTGATTTGGTAGATTTCTAGAATAATATTGATAAATAAAAATTGTACAAAAACGAATTAGTTTTTCAGTAAATATTTTTGGCAAAGTACCACATAATGAAATCTCTAGCAAGATTAACTGTCTTACGCAGTATCGGTAAATCCGTTAATGAAAATAAATGACTCCAAATTGTCTTTTCTCTTTATTTACTCAGTAGAATTTAGCTACATAACAAGCTATTAGGTATTATTTATACGAAACTTGTCAAACTTACGACAACGCAATGACGCCCTCCGGACAGGTGGGATGACGAGCTGCGAAAGACTGCTGGCAGATGCTGGATGGGCCAAGCTGAAGACAGTTCGAGAATAATAGTTCGAGGGACTAAATAAAGTAACTTTCACCCGAGGTAAACACTGTGCTTTTCATTACGAATACAAGGAAATATTAATTAAAACGAAAACAAAATGAATCGAATTGCCGCTAATTTCTTTTTTTAATATTAGTCCATCTAGGACAAGCAAAAGCCATAAAGCCATCTTATCATCATAACCTTGTCTTTCGTATTTTTTGAATTCAGTGAATGGTCGCTAAGGCGATTTTTTTTTATCTTCAGAATTTATTCTGCCACTATCAATGGCTTAATAGTAACGTTATAGCTAGGGATTGCAATACGGTCCGGCGGATCCGGTAATCCGGCGGATCCGGCGTGTTATTGGACATACCGGATCCGGTGAGTCACCGCCGGATACGTTGGCGGATCCGGTAAAGCAAAAAAAAAAGGGGTATAGGGGAAAAGTTAAAGCTAAAAAGAAACAGATTATGTAGTTAATATTTATAATATAAAAATACTTAAAAAGGTAATGAATGCGTATGAAGAAGCAGGAGTAAAAGGAAAACACTTATCGCTCTTCTACAGTTACTTAATGGCGATCAGGCCAACCAGTGTTGAGGCAGAAAGGGCCTTTTCTGCTACAGGTTACATTTGTAGTGCCTTCAGAAGCGGATTAGGAGATAGTACAATCAACACTTTATATTTTCTTAGATCGTTTTTTCAGGCACAGAAATAATATTCACTTGCATTTTGCTTTGCAAAAACTAAATGCGTCTTGTTCTATTGTTTCTTAGGATTATGAACTGAAGTTGATTATGTAAGTACAAATTTAAAAGACTGTTTTGTTAATGTGTAGATTATTAATAAGAGTTTAATAGTATTATTACTTAAGTACTTTCAGTTACTTACATACAGCAATAATGAGAGTCAGACTGATTACTTACTTTATTATTTAGAATTTTCAGAAATTTCAAATTTCATTAAGTACAAATCGTACCAACAATTAAAGTTAGTACCAAAACATATAAATAAAAGTGACTTTATTTTCCATAAATACGTATTTTATTTTTCTTTTCATGTATTATTATCAAAACTTAAAATCACTAAATACTAGGCCAATCCGTCCGGATCCAGTAGTGTCAATTTAATCCTTAGCGTCAATCCGGTGTAATCCGGCCGGATTGAAATGATACCGGATTGCAATCCCTAGTTATAGCTGTCAGTTGAAAACGATTCTCCCTAGGGCGGAAAAGTATCACTTTCAACCCGCTCTTCAGGCATGTTCAGATCTACTTTCCGAGTAATGAAAAGAACTAAGTAGAGTTAAGTAGGTAAAATTAAATTAAAATAAATAAATAATAATCAAATAATTCTTTATTAACAACGAAAATTACAAGCAAGGAATAGAAAAATTACAACTAGTATTTACAATTGAAACCAAATTCCGTGACGATGGCAAGAGGCCCGACGGTATGACACTAGTCCCATGGGAGTTGGGGAGGCCCATTGTGTGGGACGCTACATGCGTCGACACACTTGCACCTTCCCATCTTTCAAGGACATCCACTAGGGCTGGTGCGGCGGCAGATCTGGCCGAGGATCTCAAGAGGCGCAAATATGCAGGTCTCGACAGAACCTACGCATTTGCTCCCCTTGGATTCGAGACCCTAGGTCCGGGGGTACCGAGGCTCTCCGGGTTTTTAAAAAATTATCTGAGCGTCTGGTCGATGCGACGCGTGACCCGAGAGCTGGTGAATATCTGGCTCAGCGCATCAGCATTGCCATACAGCGTGGTAATGCAGCCAGTGTCTTGGGGACGCTTCCGACTGGTATTGACATGGATCAATTGAGCTACCTTTAGACTGTTTGCAACCGTCTGCAATAATAATTGAGTTAGGTACACTTTAAAATCATAAATTCATTAAAATTATAAATTGAAAGAGTTATTAACCACTTTTTTAATTTATCTTTGAAAGACTGTGAGGATTGTGCGCTGGTGATAGCAGTTGGGAGTCGGTTGTAAACAGCCGTCCCCATCACGTGCTGCAACTTGGACGTCTTCTCCAGTCGTCGTGGCAGAGCTCTCAGCCGGTGTGCGTGCCTCGTGTGGTATCTGTGACCGTCCCCGTATCTTGCATATTTGTCCAAGTTGTTATGGACATACAACGCAGATTAGTATATGACAAGGGCGGGCACGGTCTAGATCCCTAAGGACTCAAAGTGCGGCCGCGCAGACTCATCTTGTGGTATTCGCCCTATCGGCCCTATCGCCCTCTTTTGGACTAATATAGACTAATGCTTTAACGGCTTATACATAACAATTCTCTTATATCTCTGTCTATTAAAAATCGTATCAAAATCCTTTGAGTAGTTTTAAAGATCTACGCTGGTTGATGTGCTTTTTGTAAAAAAATGGCTTTCAAAACCAAAGGAAAATTTAAGTTCCAATCAATTCGTGCCTTTAACAGTTTTCATTTATCATTCCATTGGTCTCTCATTCGTTATCGAACTCGAAAATGCATCTTTATCGCTGTGCTTGAGCAATTATGCGTTGAAGTTTTTATTTTGAATTTTAATTGTAAGCTTGCTACCCTGCTGTTGTCCATATCAATTCTTGTTAGGTTTTCATTCATTGCTTAAAAAAATATCAATGATTCCAAAATCAGAGTAGGTATACATGTGATTGGGAGATCACATCTGATGATACCTTATGTGCTCTAATTTGTGTGAATTGTGTATATGTTTGTAGTTTTCAATAAATAAATAAAAGGAGGAGGTTTTCTATTTGTCTTTATAAGTAAAACGTTTTTGGACTTCTCAGAGATATCTTTTTTATTTTAATTGGTTCTACTCATATCTAAGACTATCTAAAATTGAAAAAAGTAAAAAAAAGATTTGACCAGTACTTTTTGAGTTATCCCGCAATATTGCGATAATTCCAGTACATTGCTTGACTTTGTAAGTTTTGCTGCAAAGAATTTGAACTCGCTATATAATTTTACAACATGCCTTATAAAATCACTGTAAAATTTATCCAAATCTGACGAATTACTCTTAGTTTTTAAAAACATATGATAGGTATAGGCTTATATTATTATAGTACTGGATGATAAGTAAAACAAAACAATATATTTCAAATCAATTTATTTTTTTTGCCCTTGCGGATTTTAGGATGCTGCTGAAATACATTTAAAACTATTAATCATTTTCATTCAAATCTTATGCTATGGTACTCGTAGTCCTTCATATATCTTGGTTTCTATTCAATAAAGGTCAAACAAATGTTTAATATGATAGGGGAGCTTGTCAGGGTCATAACAGGAGCAAAGTTTTGGTTTTGGCTGCGGTGGTTCTGGCCAATGCCTTGGCCAACTTGGTCTCGGACTTGGATCCCAAGGACTTGGATCCCAAGGACTTGGCAGCCTAGGGTTCGCCAACACATCACCCGATACGCCAATAGCTGTAGACCTGCCCGATGAACTAAGCCATTCAGTCAGCATTGGCCACTTCTTCCAGCTATATGGTGGAACTGCCCAATAACATGGCCAGTTTGGTGGAGGAACAGGGCAATGGTCGGGCCAGTTGTATGGTTTTTTGGGATAACCGTTTGGCCAGTCACTTGGTGGCAAAGGCCATCCGGCAGGTCTAGTCCATGGCATAGCATTGCTATCAGAAGAAACGCCAATAGAAGTTCCTGATGACGATGAACCAGCAGCGGCGCCTGTTGAGGCGGATGTTGATCCATCTTCGTTTCCGCCACCACTTCCAGCGGAGCTGCCTGTTGATGCCGCGTTGGTATCTCCTGAACCAGCAGCGGCACCTGTTGAGGCTCCTGTTGATCCACCCTTGCCTCCGCCACCACTTCCAGCGGAGCTGCCTGTTGATGCCGCGTTGGTATCTCCTGAACCAGCAGCGGCACCTGTTGAGGCGGATGTTGATCCATCGTCGTTTCCGCCACCACTTCCAGCGGAGCTGCCTGTTGATGCCGCGTTCGTATCTCCTGAACCAGCAGCGGCACCTGTTGAGGCTCCTGTTGATCCACCCTTGCCTCTGCCACCACTTCCAGCGGAGCTGCCTGTTGATGCCGCGTTGGTATCTCCTGAACCAGCAGCGGCGCCTGTTGAGGCTCCTGTTGATCCACCCTTGCCTCTGCCACCACTTCCAGCGGAGCTGCCTGTTGATGCCGCGTTGGTATCTCCTGAACCAGCAGCGGCACCTGTTGAGACGGATGTTGATCCATCGTCGTTTCCGCCACCACTTCCAGCGGAGCTGCCTGTTGATGCCGCGTTGGTATCTCCTGAACCAGCAGCGGCACCTGTTGAGGCTCCTGTTGATCCACCCTTGCCTCCGCCACCACTTCCAGCGGAGCTGCCTGTTGATGCCGCGTTGGTATCTCCTGAACCAGCAGCGGCACCTGTTGAGGCGGATGTTGATCCATCGTCGTTTCCGCCACCACTTCCAGCGGAGCTGCCTGTTGATGCCGCGTTGGTATCTCCTGAACCAGCAGCGGCACCTGTTGAGGCTCCTGTTGATCCACCCTTGCCTCTGCCACCACTTCCAGCGGAGCTGCCTGTTGATGCCGCGTTGGTATCTCCTGAACCAGCAGCGGCACCTGTTGAGGCTCCTGTTGATCCACCCTTGCCTCTGCCACCACTTCCAGCGGAGCTGCCTGTTGATGCCGCGTTGGTATCTCCTGAACCAGCAGCGGCGCCTGTTGAGGCTCCTGTTGATCCACCCTTGCCTCTGCCACCACTTCCAGCGGAGCTGCCTGTTGATGCCGCGTTGGTATCTCCTGAACCAGCAGCGGCACCTGTTGAGGCGGATGTTGATCCATCGTCGTTTCCGCCACCACTTCCAGCGGAGCTGCCTGTTGATGCCGCGTTGGTATCTCCTGAACCAGCAGCGGCACCTGTTGAGGCGGATGTTGATCCATCGTCGTTTCCGCCACCACTTCCAGCGGAGCTGCCTGTTGATGCCGCGTTGGTATCTCCTGAACCAGCAGCGGCGCCTGTTGAGGTGGATGTTGATCCATCGTCGTTTCCGCCACCACTTCCAGCGGAGCTGCCTGTTGATGCCGCGTTGGTATCTCCTGAACCAGCAGCGGCGCCTGTTGAGGTGGATGTTGATCCATCGTCGTTTCCGCCACCACTTCCAGCGGAGCTGCCTGTTGATGCCGCGTTGGTATCTCCTGAACCAGCAGCGGCACCTGTTGAGGCGGATGTTGATCCATCGTCGTTTCCGCCACCACTTCCAGCGGAGCTGCCTGTTGATGCCGCGTTGGTATCTCCTGAACCAGCAGCGGCACCTGTTGAGGCGGATGTTGATCCATCGTCGTTTCCGCCACCACTTCCAGCGGAGCTGCCTGTTGATGCCGCGTTGGTATCTCCTGAACCAGCAGCGGCGCCTGTTGAGGCGGATGTTGATCCATCGTCGTTTCCGCCACCACTTCCAGCGGAGCTGCCTGTTGATGCCGCGTTGGTATCTCCTGAACCAGCAGCGGCACCTGTTGAGGCGGATGTTGATCCATCGTCGTTTCCGCCACCACTTCCAGCGGAGCTGCCTGTTGATGCCGCGTTGGTATCTCCTGAACCAGCAGCGGCGCCTGTTGAGGCTCCTGTTGATCCACTTTGGTTTCCGCCACCACTTCCAGCGGAGCTGCCTGTTGATGCCGCGTTGGTATCTCCTGAACCAGCAGTGGCGCCTGTTGAGGCTCCTGTTGATCCACCCTTGCCTCCGCCACCACTTCCAGCGGAGCTGCCTGTTGATGCCGCGTTGGTATCTCCTGAACCAGCAGCGGCACCTGTTGAGGCGGATGTTGATTCATCGTCGTTTCCGCCACCACTTCCAGCGGAACTGCCTGTTGAAGCCGCGTTGGTATCTCCTGAACCAGCAGCGGCACCTGTTGAGGCGGATGTTGATCCATCGTCGTTTCCGCCACCACTTCCAGCGGAGCTGCCTGTTGATGCCGCGTTGGTATCTCCTGAACCAGCAGCGGCGCCTGTTGAGGTGGATGTTGATCCATCGTCGTTTCCGCAACCACTTCCAGCGGAGCTGCCTGTTGATGCCGCGTTGGTATCTCCTGAACCAGCAGCGGCGCCTGTTGAGGCTCCTGTTGACCCACTTTGGTTTCCGCCACCACTTCCAGCGGAGCTGCCTGTTGAGGCCGCGTTGGCATCTCCTGAACCAGCAGCGGCACCTGTTGAGGCGGATGTTGATCCATCGTCGTTTCCGCCACCACTTCCAGCGGAGCTGCCTGTTGATGCCGCGTTGGTATCTCCTGAACCAGCAGCGGCACCTGTTGAGGCGGATGTTGATCCATCGTCGTTTCCGCCACCACTTCCAGCGGAGCTGCCTGTTGATGCCGCGTTAGTATCTCCTGAACCAGCAGCGGCACCTGTTGAGGCGGATGTTGATCCATCGTCGTTTCCGCCACCACTTCCAGCGGAGCTGCCTGTTGATGCCGCGTTGGTATCTCCTGAACCAGCTGTGGCGCCTGTTGAGGCTCCTGTTGATCCACCCTTGCCTCCGCCACCACTTCCAGCGGAGCTGCCTGTTGATGCCGCGTTGGTATCTCCTGAACCAGCAGCGGCACCTGTTGAGGCGGATGTTGATCCATCGTCGTTTCCGCCACCACTTCCAGCGGAACTGCCTGTTGAAGCCGCGTTGGTATCTCCTGAACCAGCAGCGGCACCTGTTGAGGCGGATGTTGATCCATCGTCGTTTCCGCCACCACTTCCAGCGGAGCTGCCTGTTGATGCCGCGTTGGTATCTCCTGAACCAGCAGCGGCGCCTGTTGAGGCTCCTGTTGATCCACTTTGGTTTCCGCCACCACTTCCAGCGGAGCTGCCTGTTGAGGCCGCGTTGGTATCTCCTGAACCAGCAGCGGCACCTGTTGAGGCGGATGTTGATCCATCGTCGTTTCCGCCACCACTTCCAGCGGAGCTGCCTGTTGATGCCGCGTTGGTATCTCCTGAACCAGCAGCGGCACCTGTTGAGGCGGATGTTGATCCATCGTCGTTTCCGCCACCACTTCCAGCGGAGCTGCCTGTTGATGCCGCGTTGGTATCTCCTGAACCAGCAGCGGCACCTGTTGAGGCGGATGTTGATCCATCGTCGTTTCCGCCACCACTTCCAGCGGAGCTGCCTGTTGATGCCGCGTTGGTATCTCCTGAACCAGCAGCGGCACCTGTTGAGGCGGATGTTGATCCATCGTCGTTTCCGCCACCACTTCCAGCGGAGCTGCCTGTTGATGCCGCGTTGGTATCTCCTGAACCAGCAGCGGCGCCTGTTGAGGCTCCTGTTGATCCACTTTGGTTTGCGCCACCACTTCCAGCGGAACTGCCTGTTGAAGCCGCGTTGGTATCTCCTGAACCAGCAGCGGCACCTGTTGAGGCGGATGTTGATCCATCGTCGTTTCCGCCACCACTTCCAGCGGAGCTGCCTGTTGATGCCGCGTTGGTATCTCCTGAACCAGCAGCGGCACCTGTTGAGGCGGATGTTGATCCATCGTCGTTTCCGCCGCCACTTCCAGCGGAATTGCCTGTTGAAGCCGCGTTGGTATCTCCTGAACCAGCAGCGGCACCTGTTGAGGCGGATGTTGATCCATCTTCGTTTCCGCCACCACTTCCAGCGGAGCTGCCTGTTGATGCCGCGTTGGTATCTCCTGAACCAGCAGCGGCACCTGTTGAGGCGGATGTTGATCCATCGTCGTTTCCGCCACCACTTCCAGCGGAGCTGCCTGTTGAGGCCGCGTTGGTATCTCCTGAACCAGCAGCGGCACCTGTTGAGGCGGATGTTGATCCATCGACGTTTCCGCCACCACTTCCAGCGGAGCTGCCTGTTGAGGCCGCGTTGGTATCTCCTGAACCAGCAGCGGCACCTGTTGAGGCGGATGTTGATCCATCGTCGTTTCCGCCACCACTTCCAGCGGAGCTGCCTGTTGATGCCGCGTTGGTATCTCCTGAACCAGCAGCGGCACCTGTTGAGGCGGATGTTGATCCATCGTCGTTTCCGCCACCACTTCCAGCGGAGCTGCCTGTTGAGGCCGCGTTGGTATCTCCAGAACCAGCAGCGGCACCTGTTGAGGCGGATGTTGATCCATCGTCGTTTCCGCCACCACTTCCAGCGGAGCTGCCTGTTGAGGCCGCGTTGGTATCTCCTGAACCAGCAGCGGCACCTGTTGAGGCGGATGTTGATCCATCGTCGTTTCCGCCACCACTTCCAGCGGAGCTGCCTGTTGATGCCGCGTTGGTATCTCCTGAACCAGCAGCGGCGCCTGTTGAGGATGATGTTGATCCAACCTCAGCCCCTTCATTATCATCACAGGTTTCTTCTGTGGGTTTTACGATGGAGCCGGGTAACAGTGGAAAGCCTGTGGAAAGTTATCGAATTAGATTGACGATTTCTTCGGTTCAATCAAACATCGAAAGTCCATGCAGTTTGAAAGTTTTCGGGTTCGATTCGCGACGCCAAACAATATGATATCATTATATTTTTTGCAGGTCAGGATTTTTTGTTGCCTGTTTACAGAAGAAGTACCAATAAGTTTGGAAATCATCATGTTTGAACGAATTTTCAAAATTAAACTTTATACGTCATCTGAGGTCATAATTTACCTTTTTTTTAACCTTGTGAGTGGGATGCTCACTAAAAACTTGTTGTAATGGGTACTTAAAGTTTGGCTAGGTTTAAAAGTGAGAGACTTCACTGATAGCTGTTGAGATCAGATTCATAATCTATTTGTGTATCTTCTAACGATGTAAATAACGCAATCTCAAAAGTTTTTCACTTATTTAGTGTCAATAGTCTTTTGCTCAACGGAATCTAAACGCATAAGTATGATTTATCCTTTATGTAATATATAACAAGTTTAGGCTCTAAACTTAAAAGGAACGTTAGAAATTTTGGAAAGAACTCTATTCTTAGGAATCACTCTAGCCTTATAAGTAACTAGGCTTTAATGGGGCCCACATATAGTAAAGCTATCGAACAGACTTAGTTCTGCAGCATTTGCAGTCATCAAATCCGTCAACTTACAGACGTGGATACTTTTTGTATATACGACTTGTTTATTTCAGCTATATCCCTAGTTCTATATATAATCTCATAAGATACACTTTGTTCGGGGAACGCTACAGATATTAACACCGTTTTTGTACAACGTCAATTCAACATTTCAACCCGATCGGTTCAGTAGTTTTTGCGTGAATGATTAACAAATATCCATACACCAGCATTTTTGTACAATAATGGACCTTCGTTTGACCACAATCTCATCTGATGGTAAGCAACGACGTGGCCGAAGATATATCACGAAAGTCTAGAAGACACCTAGTCACACTGGTCTCATTCGTCAAATCCTATCGCATTTGCAATTATGATCCTACGAATAATATTATATACGCGAAAGTTTGTAAGTGTGGATGGATGGATGGATGTTAGTTACTCTTTCACGCAAAATCTACTAAACGGATATGGATGCACAGAGATAGATTATAGTCTGGAATAATACAATAGGCTATATTTTATCCCGGAATTACCACGGGAACGGGAATTACGCGGGTGCAACCGCGAGGCGCTGCTTGTATATAATAACTAAGGATTCTCTGGAGATAGTTTGGTATTTGACGTACCATTAGGATAAGGTCCAGGTAAAACTATAACAGTTTCCCCATCAGGGCTGGTCCAAGTCCAGGATCCACTGGTCATGCTAGTAGGGAAGGACGACCAAGGCACTGTAAAAAGACAAATAGGTTTATGCAATTAATCTTAAACTAACGCGGAGCTGCCGGCGGGAATTGCATAAAAAATTAAAACGCCGACGCCTGCTCAGCAGAGTGATTACGGTAAAATCTACCATCCACTATTTGACTTAGAAAGCCCTTTTGATGGCCTTCATAATTCCTATCCATCCAATTGCAAATAAATTAACCATCGAAGGACAATTGCCAGTCCCAGCCGAAATTGAAGCCCATGAAGGAACGAAATTAGTGTTTTTGCAGTAAATAGAACGACGGGCTAGCATTATCATTCCATTTCCAAGTGTAGGTAAATTTGAAAGGGAAGGATACAAACAATACCTACTATTACAGTCGATGAAGGAGCTTTAGGGACAATATTTAGGCAAAAACGATATTGTTCATTCGCTTTGACCATCAAGCCATAAAAATAGTGTAATTCAATTTTCCCAGCCATGGAATCAGAATGTTTACCACCCGGCCATTTACTATCCATGGATTCATTGAGAATAGCGTAATCAATCTGCCACTCACCAGGCCGATTGTAAACCGTTTTTTGATCGGTTTTCAGTCTGTGTTTGTTTGAACAACTTGTGACTGTGTTTAAGGATAATTATTATTCTACTCATTGCAACAATAAGAAGCAAGCCAGTAAAAAAAAGAAAATGACCCTCGTCTTTTGGGTAGATGCAAAAGTTTGGCGCGTACGTTACGTTGTGTGTTGTTACGTTATGTACGTATGTTTTGTTTGTTTTTTAAATTGGAGAGCTTAAAACTAGTATAATTGGTTTAATAATTTAGGTGAGGTGACTATTTTCATACCATCCTATTTAATTTCCATGAGACTGTAGTAAGTAAATCAAGTCGTAAATATTTCGTTATGTTGTACTTAGTTGTTTATATTACTTTGCATAAATAATAAAAAGTGAATAAAAATAAAAATAATTATTTAGGAATCTAATACCATTTATGAATGTCTAGTTATTTTTTTATAAGCCTTTATCTGGGGCGTGACGAAATTTTATAAAAAAAGGCGGTGCGCGATAGTGAAAATAGCAACGCGCAAATTTTCTACCTCTGATTTCTCGTTGTATAAAGAGTTAAACTAAGAGACTACGACTTGATTGTCGTAGAAATCACCTTTAAGCTGAAATTTGAGACACTATTCACCTTTATTAATAATGCTGGAGCTGCTAGTACCCCATGAGGATGCTGCACCACCACTTCCAGCGGAGCTGCCTGTTGATGCCGCGTTGGTATCTCCTGAACCAGCAGCGGCGCCTGTTGAGGTGGATGTTGATCCACCCTTGCCTCTTCCACCACTTCCAGCGGAGCTGCCTGTTGATGCCGCGTTGGTATCTCCTGAACCAGCAGCGGCGCCTGTTGAGGCTCCTGTTGATCCACCCTTGCCTCTGCCACCACTTCCAGCGGAGCTGCCTGTTGATGCCGCGTTGGTATCTCCTGAACCAGCAGCGGCGCCTGTTGAGGTGGATGTTGATCCACCCTTGCCTCTTCCACCACTTCCAGCGGAGCTGCCTGTTGAGGCCGCGTTGGTATCTCCTGAACCAGCAGCGGCGCCTGTTGAGGCTCCTGTTGATCCACCCTTGCCTCTGCCACCACTTCTAGCGGAGCTGCCTGTTGATGCCGCGTTGGTATCTCCTGAACCAGCAGCGGCGCCTGTTGAGGCTCCTGTTGATCCACCCTTGCCTCTGCCACCACTTCCAGCGGAGCTGCCTGTTGATGCCGCGTTGGTATCTCCTGAACCAGCAGCGGCGCCTGTTGAGGTGGATGTTGATCCACCCTTGCCTCTTCCACCACTTCCAGCGGAGCTGCCTGTTGAGGCCGCGTTGGTATCTCCTGAACCAGCAGCGGCGCCTGTTGAGGCTCCTGTTGATCCACCCTTGCCTCTGCCACCACTTCCAGCGGAGCTGCCTGTTGATGCCGCGTTGGTATCTCCTGAACCAGCAGCGGCGCCTGTTGAGGCTCCTGTTGATCCACCCTTGCCTCTGCCACCACTTCCAGCGGAGCTGCCTGTTGAGGCCGCGTTGGTATCTCCTGAACCAGCAGCGGCGCCTGTTGAGGCTCCTGTTGATCCACCCTTGCCTCTGCCACCACTTCCAGCGGAGCTGCCTGTTGATGCCGCGTTGGTATCTCCTGAACCAGCAGCGGCGCCTGTTGAGGCTCCTGTTGATCCACCCTTGCCTCTGCCACCACTTCCAGCGGAGCTGCCTGTTGATGCCGCGTTGGTATCTCCTGAACCAGCAGCGGCGCCTGTTGAGGTGGATGTTGATCCACCCTTGCCTCTTCCACCACTTCCAGCGGAGCTGCCTGTTGAGGCCGCGTTGGTATCTCCTGAACCAGCAGCGGCGCCTGTTGAGGCTCCTGTTGATCCACCCTTGCCTCTGCCACCACTTCCAGCGGAGCTGCCTGTTGATGCCGCGTTGGTATCTCCTGAACCAGCAGCGGCGCCTGTTGAGGCTCCTGTTGATCCACCCTTGCCTCTGCCACCACTTCCAGCGGAGCTGCCTGTTGAGGCCGCGTTGGTATCTCCTGAACCAGCAGCGGCGCCTGTTGAGGCTCCTGTTGATCCACCCTTGCCTCTGCCACCACTTCCAGCGGAGCTGCCTGTTGATGCCGCGTTGGTATCTCCTGAACCAGCAGCGGCGCCTGTTGAGGCTCCGGTTGATCCACCCTTGCCTCTGCCACCACTTCCAGCGGAGCTGCCTGTTGATGCCGCGTTGGTATCTCCTGAACCAGCAGCGGCGCCTGTTGAGGCTCCTGTTGATCCACCCTTGCCTCTGCCACCACTTCCAGCGGAGCTGCCTGTTGATGCCGCGTTGGTATCTCCTGAACCAGCAGCGGCGCCTGTTGAGGCTCCTGTTGATCCACCCTTGCCTCTGCCACCACTTCCAGCGGAGCTGCCTGTTGAAGCCGCGTTGGTATCTCCTGAACCAGCAGCGGCGCCTGTTGAGGCTCCTGTTGATCCACCCTTGCCTCTGCCACCACTTCCAGCGGAGCTGCCTGTTGATGCCGCGTTGGTATCTCCTGAACCAGCAGCGGCGCCTGTTGAGGCTCCTGTTGATCCACCCTTGCCTCTGCCACCACTTCCAGCGGAGCTGCCTGTTGATGCCGCGTTAGTATCTCCTGAACCAGCAGCGGCGCCTGTTGAGGCTCCTGTTGATCCACCCTTGCCTCTGCCACCACTTCCAGCGGAGCTGCCTGTTGATGCCGCGTTGGTATCTCCTGAACCAGCAGCGGCGCCTGTTGAGGTGGATGTTGATCCACCCTTGCCTCTGCCACCACTTCCAGCGGAGCTGCCTGTTGATGCCGCGTTAGTATCTCCTGAACCAGCAGCGGCGCCTGTTGAGGCTCCTGTTGATCCACCCTTGCCTCTGCCACCACTTCCAGCGGAGCTGCCTGTTGATGCCGCGTTGGTATCTCCTGAACCAGCAGCGGCGCCTGTTGAGGTGGATGTTGATCCACCCTTGCCTCTTCCACCACTTCCAGCGGAGCTGCCTGTTGAGGCCGCGTTGGTATCTCCTGAACCAGCAGCGGCGCCTGTTGAGGCTCCTGTTGATCCACCCTTGCCTCTGCCACCACTTCCAGCGGAGCTGCCTGTTGATGCCGCGTTAGTATCTCCTGAACCAGCAGCGGCGCCTGTTGAGGCTCCTGTTGATCCACCCTTGCCTCTGCCACCACTTCCAGCGGAGCTGCCTGTTGATGCCGCGTTAGTATCTCCTGAACCAGCAGCGGCGCCTGTTGAGGCTCCTGTTGATCCACCCTTGCCTCTGCCACCACTTCCAGCGGAGCTGCCTGTTGATGCCGCGTTGGTATCTCCTGAACCAGCAGCGGCGCCTGTTGAGGTGGATGTTGATCCACCCTTGCCTCTGCCACCACTTCCAGCGGAGCTGCCTGTTGATGCCGCGTTGGTATCTCCTGAACCAGCAGCGGCGCCTGTTGAGGTGGATGTTGATCCACCCTTGCCTCTTCCACCACTTCCAGCGGAGCTGCCTGTTGAGGCCGCGTTGGTATCTCCTGAACCAGCAGCGGCGCCTGTTGAGGCTCCTGTTGATCCACCCTTGCCTCTGCCACCACTTCCAGCGGAGCTGCCTGTTGATGCCGCGTTAGTATCTCCTGAACCAGCAGCGGCGCCTGTTGAGGCTCCTGTTGATCCACCCTTGCCTCTGCCACCACTTCCAGCGGAGCTGCCTGTTGATGCCGCGTTAGTATCTCCTGAACCAGCAGCGGCGCCTGTTGAGGCTCCTGTTGATCCACCCTTGCCTCTGCCACCACTTCCAGCGGAGCTGCCTGTTGATGCCGCGTTGGTATCTCCTGAACCAGCAGCGGCGCCTGTTGAGGTGGATGTTGATCCACCCTTGCCTCTTCCACCACTTCCAGCGGAGCTGCCTGTTGATGCCGCGTTGGTATCTCCTGAACCAGCAGCGGCGCCTGTTGAGGCTCCTGTTGATCCACCCTTGCCTCTGCCACCACTTCCAGCGGAGCTGCCTGTTGATGCCGCGTTGGTATCTCCTGAACCAGCAGCGGCACCTGTTGAGGCTCCTGTTGATCCACCCTTGCCTTTGCCACCACTTCCAGCGGAGCTGCCTGTTGATGCCGCGTTGGTATCTCCTGAACCAGCAGCGGCGCCTGTTGAAGCTCCTGTTGATCCACCCTTGCCTCTGCCACCACTTCCAGCGGAGCTGCCTGTTGATGCCGCGTTAGTATCTCCTGAACCAGCAGCGGCGCCTGTTGAGGCTCCTGTTGATCCACCCTTGCCTCTGCCACCACTTCCAGCGGAGCTGCCTGTTGATGCCGCGTTGGTATCTCCTGAACCAGCAGCGGCGCCTGTTGAGGCTCCTGTTGATCCACCCTTGCCTCTGCCACCACTTCCAGCGGAGCTGCCTGTTGATGCCGCGTTGGTATCTCCTGAACCAGCAGCGGCGCCTGTTGAGGCTCCTGTTGTTCCACCCTTGCCTCTGCCACCACTTCCAGCGGAGCTGCCTGTTGATGCCGCGTTGGTATCTCCTGAACCAGCAGCGGCGCCTGTTGAGGCTCCTGTTGATCCACCCTTGCCTCTGCCACCACTTCCAGCGGAGCTGCCTGTTGATGCCGCGTTGGTATCTCCTGAACCAGCAGCGGCGCCTGTTGAGGCTCCTGTTGATCCACCCTTGCCTCTGCCACCACTTCCAGCGGAGCTGCCTGTTGATGCCGCGTTGGTATCTCCTGAACCAGCAGCGGCGCCTGTTGAGGCTCCTGTTGATCTACCCTTGCCTCCGCCACCACTTCCAGCGGAGCTGCCTGTTCCTGATCCAGAAGATCCTTCAGAAGTTCCACTTGAGCCTCCCGTTGGTGGTTTCCTAACAGTACTTGTGCTACCGGCCGCGGAACCCCTATCAGAAGTGCTTGTTGTTGTACTTGAATCTTCAGTATCATAGTTTGATGTGGAACTTGACGACCCAGTTGATGATCCTATAAGGAAGATGAGAATATGTTAACCTTAACCCCATTGCTATGATTTCGAAGCATGTCTTGTGTGCGATTTTGTTGCGCGTTTCCTAACACAAAAGGAAACAAGAGGCAAACAAGAGCTAGCGCCACCATTTATTTTATCATAGTATTTCGTTTATCAAAAGAATTTCCGAAAGACACAAACGTTCTGGTTGTTAAACCTTAAATTAATAATATCATAAGCTTATTTATTTAATGCATCTGTAGTGGTTATATTGTATCTAGTTTAGAAAGAGACGAAGTTGCTCTTGGTGGCCACCAATCTTTGTTTTCGTATCTCTTCCTAAAATAGAAAAATGATAAAAGAAGTGTTGGCGCTAGTTTAGCTCCTGTTCGCGCCTTGAGACGCAGCTGTGTGTAAGATGGCATGCGTCTTTGCACAAAATGTTCTTTGAACAATTATCGCAAAAGCGTAGGATGCGGAAACGCATCGGGCAATCTTTATCGCATTGATAAAATCGGGGCATTCTGTAAGATCGTATGCATCTTTCACGACCGATGTGGCGCGGTGGGCGAAGGTCCGCCTGCGACGCAGGAGGTTGCGGGTTCGATTCCCGCCTAGGAACAAATTTGTGTACGATCTGCAGAAATTTGTGCCGTTGGTCTGAGTGTTTAATGTATAATAAAAAATATCTATCTATGTATATAATGTATTAAATATATCAGTTATCTAGTACCCATAACACAAGCTTTGAGTAGCTTACTTTGGGGCTAGATAATGCTGTGTGGATTGTCCAGCATTATTTATTTATTTATTTATTTTTTATTTATCTTAATACCAAATATACTGTAGGTTATTTACTAATATAAAAATATGAAATGATGCGACATAAGACATATAATAAACGGTCAGATGAAACGACCCATGAAATTAAAATAAACTTGGTCATTTATAATTTTTTTGAAAATCTTTATCTTCTAAAATTATAAGATATCTGTCTCTGTCTAGTTCTAGACCTGGGCAATTTTTCATCCCATAAATCAGTCGCCATGGGAAAGAAACAGTCTTGAGACTTTTCAATTGAATCAAAGCGTGCGAATTCATAAAAAATTTGTATAGTAATATAGAGATACCATTCAGTTTGTTGAATTCTTACCTCCCCGTTGGACTGGATAAGGTCTTACAGGCTGGGATGAACCACCAGGATGAATGGGGATAGGCCATATTAAAGTTGGTGAATGGTGCGCCGCTTTACCTGGAACATTATTTATTTAGGAGGATGGATGCAATGAGCGCCATTTTGATAGACATTGTCCTGCGGGAAATTATTAACATATGAGGGTGCAATGTGCGCCATTTTGTGAAAAGGATAAACATAGCATTTAGCTTCCATAGGATTGGGACCACAGATATCTATCTGATCTGATCTTATCAAGTTTTTTTATTGACTTGAAAACTTATGAAAAACTGGTTTATGGAACGAAATAATTAAGTAGTAATAATATACGAAATAAAACATAATAATATGACATTTCAATAGACCACAGGCTTTCAAAGATATCGAACAATTTATGTCCGAAATAGTGCATTCTCATGATTTTCTTTTAATTATTTTGTCTATCCTGTTGTCAATTTTATGGACAAATGTTGAATTTAATGTAACTCTCTTCAAAACGACGAGGTTTTGATTACTTACTAAAATTAAGATCAAACTAATTTATGATTTTCTTTTTCTTTTATTATTTTGTAAAGGTATTTCTAATTCTCAATTTTAAGCTTTAGTGGTTTATTGAAAAATACATAATTTTCATTACATTTTTTCATTTCAATTAGCTCTAGTATGACAACCAAACCCGCTACACCCCCTTAAGAAAACTTTCAGCTCAACAATGTAATAGTATTAAACATAAGGAAGCCATGAGTTTTCACAGACGGTAAAAGAAAGTAGTGAAGGGAATGAAGTGGTGGATAAACAAAGTGGTGGCTTGTTTAGTTAAGAAAGTTAAGGAACAAAGAAGTCATTATTATAGATACGCTTGTATTGAAAAAATCAAATTCCTGCGCCATTACATTGAAATATCTGATCGCACGTAGATTATAAGTTCGGTCTATATGCTTTTTGTGATGATGGTACATGTAGAAGATAACAGTTTTTGAGAGATGCTGTAGATGCTTAGCAATTCGTAACAATCCACCTTGCGATTGTAGAAAGATGGTGTTTTTGACAGTACAGTACAGACTTAATCCTAACTCTGGTTTAGATAGTACAATATCCGCTTTTGTCTAGTCTAGACATGTTAAAGGCATGTCTAGACTAACAGTTTTGTACGATATGAGTTAATTCAGTTTATATATCGGGATGTATCGCATAAAGTCTCCGCACGACTGCTGCGATTTTGAAGTCTTGTGTCGCGCGTTTTGTAGCGATATTTGTTTACAGTACATTTTGTACGATATTACATGCTGCTGCGATTTCATCAAAGCAATCAGATTTATGTCCGACGTCTTTCCACGTTCTGCAATTTTGCGATAATTGTTTACGGTACATTTTGTACTAAGACGCATGCCATCATTCACATAGCTGGGTATTGCATTTTGCTGTTGGCGGCGCGTGGAACTGCGTTTAGAAATCGCGCTTACAAGACACAGTTGTATGTAAGAAATCACGCTACAAAATCGCAACAAATCGCGCGATACAAGACGCGATTCAAAATCGAGGCACTGGTGTGGAGACTTAAGACGTACCGCTACCTACCTCGTGATTTTATGACCCTTCGTTTCTATAGCGTGAAGACACTTGACTGTATCTCTATGATTGGTTAGGTGGTAGATTGGCTTGATTTTTTATAATGTTAATATTTTTTAAATGCTAAATCCTAGGTACGTAATTATTTATAATTATTGCATGCTAGTAAAGACATGAGTGCTTTTTAAGTTTACAACCTTTTTACCACGTTTGGTGTAATACATATCTTTGAATCTTCTACTATGCAAATTGCGAATATTCAAAAGTGCTTCATAGAGGTAGATGCGACGCGTGCCCCTCTAGCTGGTGAGTATCTGGCTCAGCGCATCAGCATTGTCATACAGCGTGGTAATGCAGCGAGCGTCTTGGGGACGCACAGACTGGTATTGACATGGATCAATTGAGCTACCTTTAGCCCGTTTGAAACCGTCTGCACTGAGCTCAATTGTTTCTGTTGTATATACTAGTTTTAATGTTTTCTATTCATTGAATGTAATTTTCGTTGTTAATAAAGATAGGTATTGAAATCAAGTGATAAAATCCGTACCGACTGACATAACCTTGAAGACAGGGTCTTCCCCGAGTTTAGACTCGAGCATCACGACTTCTAGTTCTTGGGGATTAGGAGATGCTGAGGAAAAACGATACATCATTTTATTAAATCGTTCAAAAATCAGCTTGACTCAAAAAATAATCATTTAAAGTTGCTGTATCAAAAACATGTTAAAAGCAAAGCGGAACCTGTTTTTCGAGGTTTTTTTCTTAGATATTATATTAGTATTAATCAAAAGTATTACTTTCATCAGTAGGTAAGGATTTATTCCAGGTTTTATACCCAAAATACCAGTTAATAAAAAATCTAATGATAGCACTTTGTTATATGTTTCGCAAATGTCTACTTACCAGGAATATATAATTCCATGCGACGTTGTATTGGCTCGTCAATGTCTTAAAACAAATAAAATAGAATAAGCCTCAAGACGTCTATACATCTATACCGCGATTCAAAAACATATATATTTTTTGTAAACAAATGAGATATAAAACCAAAAGAATATTGGTGTAACATATTTTACGACACTGGTATCATCAGAGCAAGCTGCACCAAACAATTCGTAGTTTTGATAGTTTTCATTCATCATTCCATTGGTCTTTTAGTCGTTTTCGAAACAGAACTTGCATATTTTTCGCTGTTCTTGAGCAATTACCTATGCGTTGTTGAAGATTTTGTTTTGGTTTTAAGTTGTTAGCTTGATGTTACCCTGCTATTGTCTGTTATTACTATCAGTTCATGTTAAGTTTTCATTCATAAATGTCTATGTTTACAAAAACATCTCTGATTCTGAATCAGAGCATTGGTACATAAATTAACCCAGGGTCTCGTTAATGTATATCTAACTATAAAAGAGATTATAATTTCATTGATTCATCATCATAGAACCGAAACCGTTGAAGCTAGAGTTCAAATTTGGCAAGTTACGTCGAAAGTTTATCCATTTTAGCATAAATAAGATGCGATTATTCAAAATTTAACCCATAAAGGGATGAATACGTTTGGATGAAACGTAGCGTAATGCGATTTTTGTACATTGTTTAGTTTTATTATTATTGAAACTTTGTCAAAATACTTTGAATACAAAATAAAAGTACATGTAGGTGCATGTAGTTTTATTTAACATATTATGTAGGTTAAAAGGTTTTTACATAGGTATGTATTTCAGGTTTGTCGAAACTAAGATGGGGTGTCAACGTTTGTAGGGAACTGTTTTGAAGAGGAAGAAAAGGGGATTGTTTATGAAACTCTGATGGAATAGAATTAATTCAAAATAAAAGTACTTACACCTACTTGTTGAAGGATTATTCGAAACTACCTGTAGGTAATATGCTGTCAAAGTTTGAACGAATATTTTTAAAGCGTCGCGAGATTTTATTGAAACTGTCGGAAACCGCGAAGCAAAAGTACCTATGACGAATTTCAGGATTTTTGAAACTGACCGACTGATATTTGAACTGAAAAGGGCGCTAAACGGGGTGTGTTAAAAATTCTAATTCTTAGCAGACGAAGTGACGGGTTACTACTAGTCTCCAATATAATGAGAAAACTATAATATAGATAACTATGTAAAGGTACCCATAACGCAAGATAAACATGGTACTAACAAAATTATTATTTTCACACAATACAATATACAGGGTGTTAGTGTGAACACCGTTGTCCTTGAAACCAGAAGTTCAGCATCATGAGTAGAATCTTAAACGGATGAAAAAAAATGATTCTATTTTTTACTCATTTTTTAAAGAAAATTTTTATAAACACTAAACGTTTGCTCACAAACACGTGACACAAGTATTTCGACCAGGCGACACGTGGCATGTGCATGTGCACCTCAGTGTCGGATCACCTTCTGTGCGAATATCCCGTCTTTTGAAGGGCACAAGTAATGAAGTTACGATCCAAGTAAGGCGCGGGTATAATACTTACGTAGGTAGGTACTTAAAGTATGTAGAGTGACTATGGCATCGTGTACGATAGCGAAGACATGAAATATCAAAATCTTGCAAAACTAATATAGGTGTTAAGCTTTTCTCATCGGTTTTGGATTCTACTCATGATGCTGAACCTCTGGTTTCAAGGACAACGGTGTTCACACTAACACCCTGTAGATAACTATCTTGTTTTTTTTTTACTATTTTTTACTTTGTTCTTTTATAATTGTGTTAAATAACCTAACTACCTGTTTTTTTTCCTGTTTTTCTACTGTACTGACTTAATTCCATTTACCTAATTTGTTGAAATGTTTCTTTTGTTAATCTTCCTGTGCTGTTTGTGTGTGTTTCTAATAAAAATTCTATCTATCTATCTTAAGGTACCCATAACGCAAGATAAACATGGTACTAACAAAATGATTGTTTTCACACAATACTTTTTGAACATAGATACATAAACTTAGGTAGGTAGATCATTTAAACTGTTGAAAATTAAAAACTTACGTAATGTATATCGTAAAAGTGCTATGCTACTTCTTTTATTCATTTGTTTGAGTACTTAAGTATAAGTTATTTTATATGAACTCATTTTTACCAAAATTTGGGTTGGTTAGACTTTTAAAATTAGGTAGGTACCTAGTTATTTACTCATATGTATCTTCATAAAGCACAGTTTTTTAATCAAATAAATTTTTCTTTTACTAATTTTATTTAACCTTTTATTATCTTAAAAAAATTATAAACGCATTTATATTTTTTTATCTACTAAAAATAATTACTTGTTATGCTGGTTACACTTATAATAGTTAATTAAAATTGTAACCAGCCCAATTATCCGGTTTATGGTTAACAGTAGTCAATATTTAACTGTGATTGTTTTCGTTAAGAGATACAAAAAAACATTATGTTTTTAACAAGGTTTTCAAACCGGTTGTGTTTCCAAATGTTGCTCACTAGTGGAAATATTTGGGAAGCCCTTTACCCAGCTACGTCACGAATTAGGCTCTAAAAAAACTGCTTCCACTGAACTTAATATTTAACGCGATCTTAAAATTAGTTTGACAATTAGTATTTATCGTCTTATATAGAAAACTGTAGCAATACATAGTACAAATCGATTTCCACTGTCTGTCCTTATATTGAATGCTTAATCGTAGGTCTTTAAAACTACGCTACTAGTAGCTACTATTTTTCTTTCGGTTTTTTTAGATAGTGGTTCATGAGACAGGTTATTAGGTACATCTAAATGTTTTAATACACCCGTGCGAAGCCGGGGCTGTTCTCTAGTTCAATCATATATGAAAACTGGATATTTGAATCTTGTGTTGTGATTATATTCGCCATGATCACGGAATAATCGAAGTAAATTTGCGTTGCGTTGCATTTTGGTTGTTGGCAAATATAAGGCTTCAGCCAAACGAGCGTAATTTTTTGAGTCGTAAGTCGTGTATTTACCGTCAGTTTCTATTTAAAAATAATATAGTACCATGTAGCGTGACGGACAAAGGTCTGACTGCGACGCAGGAGGTTGCGGGTTCGATGGTTTAGGTTATGTTTTGTATATATTTACTAATTTTATAAATAAGTTGTTAATTTTATAATAAAGTTTGTATGGATGTTTGTTACTCTTCCACGCAAACACTGAACAAATCGGGAGCATATTTTGAATATACGTAGTTCGAGCCCAGAATAAAACTTTTCATCCCATAAATCACTTCCCATGGGATAGAAATAGCCTTGAAACGTTTCCAGGGAACATCGCGTGCGATGCCACGGACAGATACTAGTATAATAATAAATATCTATCTATGTAATCTATTGTATTAAGTCTGTTAGTCTATATCAGTCATCTAGTACCCAAAAGCTCTGCTTAGCTTGGGGCTGTTTGTCGTTCAGCATTATTTATTAATTTATCTTTGTGTATTCCACTTTTATGTCAACTTACCGGATTTATGACTGTAACTAGAGTGACTATTGGAATGGCTGCTACTCTTTGTATTTGAAGTCCTCGTGATTGTGTCACCCTTTTGAACTTCATCCATTTTGGAACTATATGTGCCTTCTTGATTTCCATCATAGGTGCTCTCTGTTGTCCCATCAGGACCCTTCGAAACTGTCTTTTCCGACTGACTACCTTTGGACTTCGATCCATAATCAGAACTAGTGACTCTCGTACCGTCTTTATCTATATGAGTACGATCATTTCCTTCACTAGTGTATTCATTTTCACTTTTACTTGATCCTTTGGTAACTTGTCCGTTATTAAGTACTTCTTTAAATTCACTACTACTATTGCTCTTATTATGGTCGGTGAAGGAGTTTCCATAAGTCGTGCAATTTTCGTTAGATTTGTAGTCAGAATGCGACGTGTTTTCACCTTGGGAATTATAAGTACTGTTACCTGATCTTTCTCCATTAGGATCTGTAGAAACGTAGCTATCTTTAGCAGTGTAACTGCTATTACCTTTTTGATCAGACTCAGATGTAACTCCGTCTGGAGATGAATTGTATTTCGAGGTGCCATGTGAATTGTACTCTGATTCACTGGTGCCATCGCTTTTGTAAGAGCTGTCTTTGGTTTTGATATCGTTGCTGTATTGATTCTTGTATTTCGAGTTGGAGTCGTTTTCTGATTTACCGGATATCGTGTCACCTTTTTGAACTTCATCCGTTTTGGAACTATATGTGCCTTCTTGACTTCCACTATAGGTGCTTTCTGCTGTCCTATCCGGACCCTTCGAAACAGTCTTTCCCGACTGACTACCTTTGGACTTCGATCCATAATCAGAACTAGTGACTCTCGTACCGTCTTTATCTATATGAGTACGATCACTTCCTTTGCTAGTATATTCATTTTCACTTTTACTTGATCCTTTGGTAACTTCTCCGTTATTAAGTACTTCTTTGAATTCGCTACTGCTATTACTCTTATTATGGTCGGTGAAGGAGTTTCCATAAGTCGTGCAATTTTCGTTAGATTTGTAGTCAGAATGCGACGTGTTTTCACCTTGGGAATTATAAGTACTGTTACCTGATCTTTTTCCATTAGGATCTGTGGAATCGTAGCTATCTTTAGCAGTGTAAGTGCTATTACCGTTTTGATCAGACTCAGATGTAACTCCGTCTGGAGATGAATTATATTTCGAGGTGGCATGTGAATTATTCTCTGATGCACTGGAGCCATCGTTTTTGTAAGAGCTGTCTTTGGTTTTATAGACGTTGCTGTATTGATTCTTGTATTTCGAATTAGCGTCGTCTTCAGATTTGATGGATACCTTATCACCCTTTATGGAAGTTTCTTGGTAACCTTGTCTTTTATCTAGTGACTTCCAATCTGATTTACCGGCTGAATAATAATCATCTCCTTCGTTTACGTAAGAGTCTGAACCTTGGCCTTTGACTTTAGTTTTGTAGTCCGTGCGAGTATCTCCGTCTACGGGGTAAGGTAAGATAGAGATTTCATCTTGGGCAGGGGCAGGTTTTGCCGCCTCTGTAATGAAAGATATAAAAATAATGGTATTAAAAGATATGGAAACATGTGTGCGTTTTAGAACTTAGTTACGTTATTTAGTTTGTGGCATTTCAGATGCAGAATTTTGTTTTTTTTTGCCGTGAGTTTGAGTTTTGATTAAAAAACAGCTAGAGATATTAGAACTTTTAGCGACTGATGTGGCGCAGTGGGCGAAGGTCCGCCTGCGACGCAGGAGGTTGCGGGTTCGATTCCCGCCTTGGGACAAATGTTTGACCGATCTGCTAATATTTATTCAGGGGTTCTGGATGTTTTCAATGTATAATAAAAATATCTATGTAATGTATTGTATTAAGTAGGTATATCAGTCATCTAGTACCCAAAACACAAGCTCTGCTTAGCTTGTGGCTAGATGATGCTGTGTGGATTGTCCGGCTTTATGTATTTATTTAAATAGTAGATATCAAGTCTTACCACTAGGTGCTGCAGTCGCGCTCAGAACCTGGAAATTTGAAAAACACCAAGTTAAGCAGTTTTTCCTACTTCTAACCTTAAGTTTCCATAAAAAAATCCTTTTAATGCGATGAAATATAGGGGACATTTCCATCGCGTTAAAGTCTTCACACACAGAAGCCGGAGGCGGAGCGGAGGCGAAGGCGTGCCGGTTTTTCCTATAGCATCGCGTCGCCACCGCCTGCGGTGTGTGTAGGCTTTCATATGATTCAATAGAATACAACTCGCACGCCTTCGCCTCCGCTCCGCCTCCGGCTTCAGTGTGTGGAGACCGTAAAGGGATTTATATAAGGCGGTATGGCGCTCATTAGGTCATCATCACTATGTCCAGCAGTGGACTAATATACGCTTATGATGATAGGATTGTGGTCTGTTAAAAAGACGAAAGATTAAAAAGTTTTAAGCATGATGTGTCGTGATATTAATTTAAAAAAAGTATCTGAGCGTCGCATCGACCAGATGCAACGCGTGACCCGAGAGCTGGTTAATATCTGGCTCAGCATATCAGCATTGTCATACAGCGTGGTAATTCAGCCAGTGTCTTGGGGACGCACAGACTGGTATTGACATGGATCAATTGAGCTACCTTTAGACTGTTTGCAACCGTCTGCAGTTAACTCAATGGTTTCAATTGTAAATAATAGTTTTAATTTTTCTATTCCTCGCTTGTAATTTTCGTTGTTAATAAAGATTCTTATTATTAAAGAGCCGTAAACACCATATGGCTATAAAAATATCTAATAAATCGTCACAATCGGTACTTAAACTTGTGTTGTGTGTAACTTGTGTTATATATATATATATATAAATATAAGATATCTAATAATAAAATCGTTTATTCAGACAGAACCACATACTTAATGACTTAGAACACTTAATATTTCAAAACAGATCATTCATTAAAATAGATTGATAGAAAATAAAAATAAGTAGGTAGCTAGACAAAAAGAGTTAAGTATATATAAAAGTTCATAATATAAAAAACACAAGTTTAAGTAGATGTAATTTCATTTTATGAAATATGTATTAGATCCAAAAGAAAATAATTAGATCACATAACTCACTAGTATATACAATTATAACAAACTCTTAAAAATCTAAGCCGTCACCAGAAGGCAGAGTACCCAGTAAATCTAATACTATTATTTAAAAATAAATAAATAAATAATACTCACACTGAGCGCAAGCACCACAGCAAATGGTAGTAGCATCTTTAGTCTATGGATCCCGAAGACCCGTATATAGACCAAACGATAGACTATGCTGCATAAGCCACGGCATCTCCATTTTATACTACTTTTCTTAAGTAAACATACGTCTAAAAGGCAATAAATTTTAAAAAATCACTTGATTAAATAAAACGCATTGTTTTTAGTTAATTGTAGTTGTAATTGTTTAACGATTTATGATATAGGTATTTGTGCAATAAATTTATTGCAATGGCGGAGATATTGTTTGTGTTGTATTTATGTAGGTAATTTAAAAATACATATCTTTGTATAAAATATCTATAATCAATAAAAAAAATTTTTTTATTTCAGACCTTAGTAGGTAGGATTTATACTATGTTAGTGTTGGTAAAGCAGGTAATTACAGTAAATTATTATTAGAAATAGGACATTTGAATCTGCTATTGCAGCATTAATATCTTTGTAATTTATTGAATTAAGTATATTAGTATACCTATAACATAAACTCTGATGGGGCTAGATGATGTTGTGTGAATTGTCCAGCATTATTACCATTATTACCTATAACCCCCACATAATGATGCCATATATGGCGCTCATTAGGAGAGGCCTATGTCCAGCAGTGGACTATTATAGGCTGGTGATGATGATGATGATTACCTATTTAGGTATTCATTTATTATTTTGAAGCATTTTCAATGGTTAAGAGATGAGTGAAGTTTAGAGTCTGTTGAAAAGAATAACCAGTTTCAAACGAAACTAGTAGAAAAAAAGATATGCTAAAAACAAGTCTATATTTATTAATCCTTTATCTTATTACTAGGCATGCCTAAGTTTTGTCGTTTGAAGAAAAAAACACAACTAGAACCTTAGGTTTGAACTTTTTATTGTTATTCAAAAGGTTTTCACTTTCTATTCGCTCAAACCAGTTATTATAACACTTAGGTATTCCACTCTAAAGAAGGGATGTTCAAAATGACTGACTTGAAAGCGTCGACTGCTTCTTCACCGGACTGGAACCTTTGACCACGAAGACTCTTCTTAATTTTATGAAATGTAAAGAAATTGTTAGGGCTTAGGTCAGGAGTGTATGGAGGATGGTCAAGAATTTCTACTTTTTCCTGCTTCAAACACTCAATCGTTTGACAAGCGCTGTGTGAGCTTGCGTTGTCGTGGCGCAGGATGATGCGTCGCTTTGAGTTATATTCGTGTTGTCGTTAAATTTTCGAAGAAGACTTGTGGTAAAAAAACTGTGGTATACCTCTCTGCGTTAACCGTTCTACGATCTTCAAGTGCAAAAGTCGCAACATGGCCGGTTTTTCCAACGAACGTGGCTGCTATCTCCTTTGAAGTGCTTCGAGAACAAACAACTTTAGTCGTCTTTGGCTCGTCTTGAAAGACCCAGAGTGTAGATTAGATTGTTGTTCGGAATCAGGATCGTGGGCATAGATCCAAGATTCGTCACCACTGATGATGTCGTCGACGTGATTTGACTCTCCTCTGTTGAACCTTTGCAGACTTCTCTTGCACCATCAGACGCGGGCGCCTTGTGATCGTCGGAAAGCAGATGCGGTATCCAACGGCAAACTAGCTTTCTCACACCAAGCGCTTCATGCAAGATCTTCTGAATGGTTGTCCCTGAGATGCCTAATAGAGCCTCTCTCTCGAAACGTCATAATTATGACGATCTTATAGTTGTCTCACAGCAATGATGTCATTTTCAGTGAAGGCTGATTTTGGGTGTCCTTCACGATTTTTGTAACTAACACTAGTATATCCACGCTGGAATTCTAAGTCCCAGCGTTGGTCAGTCCGTAGACTTAGGGCTGAAGCCCTAAGTCTACGGACTGACAAAATTCGGCATGAGTAAATAATCAAAAACATTTTTTTATATTTTTACACAATAACGCCTAAGGGTGTGAAATAATTTTCTGTATGAAAAATCAACTCTGGTTCGCAGGCGAAGCCGCGAGGCGCATCTAGTACGCTATAAATAATTCAACAATATAAAACCGTTTTTGTAAAATGTAAAGAGATCTTTATTTTTCTCTCTGATCTTTACTTCTCTTTATGGAAGACTAGCGACCCGCCCCGGCTTCGCACGGTTATATTATACTTATAAACCTTCCTCTTGAATCACTCTATCTATTAAAAAAAACCGCATCAAAATCCGTTGCGTAGTTTTAAAGATTTAAGCGTTCAAAGGGACACGATGACATAGGGACAGAGAAAGCGACTTTATTTTATACTATGTAGTGATGTACGCAGTTGCTCTCAGTGGGCACCAAAGTCTATTTTCGTATCTCTTCTAAAATAAAACTACAGATGCATTAAAAAAACTTATGACACGCCTTTTGACCAATTCATGTTGATAAGTAAGTACCTGGCTTTAAAAATTGTTGCCGCTCTATGTTTATTAGGGGGCGTCCATAAATTACGTAGGCATTTTTCTAGATTTTTGACCATCATGTAAAATTACATATCATGTAATTAAGGATATTCACTGTTTCTCTGTACAAATCAGCTTCTGGTTTTCCAAAAAATAAATAACAAACTGAACGTTTGATATTTTAAATTCCTATGTTTAACGTAATCATCATTATCATCACTACATAGTATAAAACAAAGCCGCTTTCTCTGTCCCTATGTATGCTTAAATCTTTAAAACTAAGCAACGGATTTTATGTGGTTTTTTTTAATAGATAGAGTGATTCAAGAGGAAGGTTTATATACGTATAATAAAACCGTGCGAAGCCGAGGCGGGTCGCTAGTACCTACCTAATATGATAAAATATGTTAAGTGTCACTAGTCATAGGTAGAGCCCATTAAAAATAGGTAGGTACTAAGGATCTCTGGGGTATCTCAACCAAAGTATTAAGTTCAATGATTAAGAACGAAAATTAGAAGCAAGGAATACCTCTAGAAAAAATACAACTAGTATTTACAAAAGTAAAAGATTTTTTTTTTTATTAAGGAAATAAGCTCCTTGGTTGACCTATATTTTTAATAGTTGTGTCGATGCAGAAGTTTTTGAGCGAGTCAAATGTGACGTAAAACAAAGAAAACTCCAACGACGTATATGGGTGATTCTCCCGGGCTTCAAAAATACATGTCCGGCTCGAAAAATCATACAAAAAGTATCCCTAGCCCTTTGATTTTTTTTATGATAGTAGATTAGACAAAGATAATAGGGGAGGCCTTTTTTAGTTTTTTAATATTCTTATTTTAAATAAGTAAAAATAAATAAAATCCTTGGAAATTATGACTTCCGTGGTGCGTCCGGACCTCATGTTCCGGTGTTAATAAATTTTTATATCATTTCCTAAAAACTCTGGTACTAATTTACATAGGTTCACAATAACCCAGACAGTTACTTGCTTATTTGACGCTATTACTACGCAAAACTAAGCTTTAGTTGACAAGTTACAACGAGATAACTTCGCGTCCGTCGTTTAGCTCTGATTTCCCTGGTGCGCACTAAATTATTCATAAATACTGTACTTTAATATCTGCGTAAATAGTTGTTAGATTGAGAGAAACTAGCAGTCACGCCCCATCAGTGGTGTGTACAACAAAGGTGTATGTCTCCACGTCACTCTGTTATTTCGGTACGTAATCACTTTCCGTGGCTTGGTATCTAGAAATTCTGATTACCATGTTGACTATAAATTTGTTCATACTAATCCTATTGTTATAATAATTGCAATAATTTATGCCTTTTGTGTTCCTAATTTTGACTGCATATTTCAATGTAAAATAAACCAGCAAATCAAGAAAATTTCTAGGATTTTGTAATTATTTTTGATTTCCGTGGTACTGATTTCCGTGGATTTTGCGGGTTGATTAACATCTCAATAATAATATTTTTATGTTTTTATAATGTTTTTAGGATAAAAGTTTATAATAAATATAAAATGAATAATTATCATATTTTTAATACAAAGATAAACATTATTAGTGTGACTTTTGTTAAAAATTTACTTTAATCTCATTAAAAAAATAACTTCTGCCAGGTTTACTCAATACTATACGTCTATTTCTCTAAGTAAAAGAAAAGAGTGGGATAGAATAAGCCTATTTTGATTAGTAGATGATCTATAATTCCATCTTTAGAATAGAACCTAGCAACATGACTGATTATGAAATTGTGTGAACTCGATGTAGATGTAAACTATTGCCTTAGTTCCATTTTCATTGATATACTATAGAACATAAACCTACGTCTTACAACATATAAATAATATTTAAAAAAGGTAGTGCTTATATAATATAACCTATGTGATTTAGTAAACTAATTAAAAACTAAATGTTTACAGTAATGATTTAAAGGTGTTTTTGTAAAAACTGATTGAAACTACAAACATCAAATAATTGGTCCTTAGTTTTAAGAAGCTTAATAATCTACTTACTACCGAAAACACATATTTTTATTGATAAACCAACCCATATTTGATTTTGGTGATATAAATTCTGATTTCCGTGGACACCATATTTTTAAAATTGAATAACTTCGTAACCATTAGGCCCATAAAGTTCCCTTCACTACCAAAAAATTCTAAATTAAATCTTCATTTAGAATATACCATCATTATGTGCAATTTCAACAAAAAAAAATGTGCCACAGAAGTCAGACAAAAAACGAGTTTTCGTAGAATCACCCATATAATATATGCATGTTACTTACCTACCTACCTCCAGACGCAAGCAATATCAATAGGATTACCTATAATAAACCATCCATCAATTTTATAATAATGTGCTCAGCTGTGCAAATTGCAATTTCATACGTAGGTTACAAACGTAGTCAGTAGGAGGTTATAATAATATGCGATGGCGCGAAGTTATTTTTTTGCTATTTTTAGGGTTCCGTTCCGTAACCAAAGGGTAAAACGGGGCCCTAAAATTATTACTAAAGTCTTTATTATAAATTATTATATTCCCATAGACAAACAAAAAACAATTTTAATGGTGAAGCGACCTGACGCGCATGACGTTAGCTGAACTACAAATGAAATAACAAAAATTCTGAGTGCAAAAAAGATCACTTGACCAAAATAATCCAAGATCGCACAAACGCTGGTTTCAACAACATCTGACCATACAACTATGCGACATCAACTGTCGGTCGAAAGACCCCGGGTTAGTGGGCCAGATGGGCCGACCCGGTACGGTACAGGGAAGATCTTCTCCTGTAACCATTTGGGGGAATTCCACCTTAACCCCCAAAATGGTTTAAGGTTCAATGCTTTATCTATTAGTATGAGGTCCGACTGCAGAATTAGCCCGCTCATCGTTTTTTGCTTAAGACCAAATCTTTATGTTTATTTGTAAGAAGGAGAATATAATATACCAGGTTGCCTATCAAAATTTGGCCGCAAGCATTTTAAATTAATATTTATAATCTTTAACAGCTGGAAACCATTATTTACGGCCGGTTTTTACTAGGCCAATTTTGACACAATTTTGTTCCGAGCCGGGAATCGAACCCGCAACCGTCTGCGTCGCAGCACCTTCGCCCACCGCGACATCGGTCGCGGTTTTTATTTACTTTATTTTATTTTTATTATTTTAGCGTAAAGAAAATAAACAATAAAAAAAGAAAGGAGGGGAAATAGTTTACGAACAGTCGTATTATTTATACGACTGTTCGTAAACGATAGATTCAAAATATTTTTTGTTGACAAATGAGTAACAAAACAAAAGAAATATTGGTGGAACATATTTTACGATACTGGTATCATCAGAGCAAGCTGCAGGAGCTGCAAAAAATTCTTGGTTTTGACAGATTTCATTCCTCATTCCATTGGTCTGTCATTCGTTGTCGAATTCGAACTTGCATGTTTTCGCTGTGCTTCAGCAGTTATGCGTTGTTGAAGTTTTTATTTTGGTTTTAGTTGTTTTTTAGCATGTTGCTGTCTGTTATTCTTATCAATGTTTATTAAGATTTCATTCAAAACTGAAATTGTTTTCAAAAAATATTTATGACAAGCGACCCGCCCCGGCTTCGCACGGTTTTATTATACATATAAATGTTCCTCTTGAATCACTCTATCTATTAAAAAACCGCATCAAAATCCCTTTCATGTTTTAAGGATTTAAGCATACAAAGGGACATAGGGATATAAGGACAGAGAAAGCTTTGTTTTATACTAGGTATGTTGTGATATATACACTTCGCCTTCACATCTTCCAAGGACATCCACGAGGGCCGCTGGTGCGGCGGCAGATTTGGCTGAAGATATCCATAGAAACTTCACCACCCTTTTAACTTTTGACTAATTGACTAATTTGACTAATTTTTCAAAATAACATTGGCCTTATGTATATTATTCTAGAATCCAAGCAATTTACAAACCAAATTTCATCTTACGACCCTTTTTCACATTAAAAGCATCTCTTTCTCAAACTCTAGCTAGACTATCTCTGTAGCAAATTTCATCTAAATCGGTTCAGTAGTTTAGGTGTAAAAGCGGAACAGACAGAGTTAATTTTGCATTTATACTATTAGTAGGAATTCTAAAATCTAAGAATAATTTTATTAACAAAAGTTAAAATTTTCAAAGCTACATGACTTTATTGCACGGTAGAGAAAAACAAAATCCAAGAAATTCAAAATTTTTTTTACAACTTTCAGTTTTTGAGGTAGATATAGATAATTTATATTCTCCTCGGAACAAATTTGTGTACGATCTGCAGAAATTTGTTCCGTTGGTCTGGGTGTATTCTATAATAAAAGTGTATCTATCTATGTTTATGATGTAGGTATTAAATATCAGTTGTTATGTATATCAGTTATCTAGTACCCATAACACAAGCTTTCAGTAGCTTACTTTGGGGCTAGATGGTGTGGTGTGGATTGTCCAGCATATTTATTTATTTATTTATATTCTAATTTTTTTAAGAACACTACAAGTAGGTACGTGTGCACAATACTCAAAAAAGTAACTTATTTCAAGGGTATCAAAGAAAACCACAGATTGTTCAGTTGTAGTATTTATATTAAGGATACTTAATTATTAATAAATCTAATCAAATCAAATCATTTATTCGCAGAAATATAGGTACATAAGTTCTTAACACAAAATGATGTTCAGAAAATTAATTTGTCAAATATTTAGGTAATTATAGCTAAAAAAATATTTGGTTTAATAAAAATTTTCTACATAAGTATAAACTTGAAAATTCCATAACTCACTAGTATATACATACAATTATAATAAACTCTTAAAAATCTAAGCCGTCACTAGAAGGCAGAGTACCCAGAATGCTGGCAGCATTGCCACGATGAATGGCAATGCTAATTCGTTGACCAAATAGAAGCCAGCATTCTGATCTCCTGTGGACTCTATGAGAAGTTTCGTTATAGCTAATACATATTAAACAATTCAAAAAGTGTGTCAAAAATTATGTTATACTTACAAGAATGTCAAAATAAAAAAAGAATGTAAGGTCAGTTGGGGGAAGTGCGGCGTATTTTATTTTAAGTTCACTTTGCACTCGAATTGTGTCTATACTGTGAACATTTTAAAATAATTTATTTCATTACCACATTGCCTGATGAATTATCTACGTATGGAACCTGCAATTTTAGAGTTCTGATGTAGTTTTCTATATATTTCATTCGATTTTTAACAGCATGATAGCCGCACTTTCCCTACGAAATGGGGTAAGTGCGGCAGGGGTCTACAAATGCCAGTGAATGACTCTTATTTGTAATTTCAACGTGAATATCAGAAAGAGTAACGTTCAAATAGAAGGCTATATTCGACTCTTGGATCCTAGAAATAAGGTTCACCGAGAAAAATTAGAAAATTGTGAAATGGGGTAAGTGCGGCATAATTCCCAAGGAACAAGCTGTCCAGTGGTACTAAACATTTATACCTGACTGTCCAAGAAGGAAGATAAAGGTAATGGGATGCATATACTTACTATGTTTTTTTGACAACAATGCTCATAATGATAATGTTTATGTACACTTTAAAAATCCATTAATTTTTCATGTGTTCCCTTTTATAGATTGAAAAGCTTTTTAAATGAAAAATAGAAATAATTCACAAAAATTAAGAAACAAGCAGAAAAGACAGTATCAAAATAAACTTATATTATAAACTTAATAATTTAATAAATTAAGTTTCATATTTTTTTATATTTATAAGAAAATTATGCATAATTTTAGCATTCGTTATTTTCTTAGAATAATAAGCTAATAACATTCAGTTTCTCATAAGTTCCTAAACTAATTTATTGACTATTTATATTTTTATTTTTAAAAACTTAATTTATTAAATTGCCATGGAAAATAAACGTTTAAAAAATAAATCTCGCCTAATATTCTAGATTCAGCCTTTCATAAGTTTGAAATATTAAGGCGGTTTCAAATTTTAATTTTGCTTATTACTATAACGACATTCAGTCTATCTTACGATTTCTCCGGGTTACCAAATATTTCAAATAAATACCAATACATTTACTCCCAAAACATAAGGTTGAAAAGGTTGAAAACCGCTGACTTGGGGTAAGTGCGGCATAGTGCCGCACTTCCCCCAAGCATGGTAGCCGCACTTTCCCAAACAGTGCAACTTGAGGTGAAATTTTTTAACTGTGATTATAGCTTATTTTGCATAGATACAAATAAAACAACTACATAAATACGAAGCTTAGGATCTAAAGAAAACACTTTCGTATTACAAATTGACCAATCTGGACAAAAAACTTGTTTTTGTAGCTCAGCAACGCACACGTGTCAACTATGATGTGTACCTATTAAAATCTAGATTTGTGAATTTCGTTGCATTTTTCTTGTTTTCAACCCAAAAGTCGGCCACAAGATTACCGCCGTTTTCATGAAATTCCGAAGAATTTTACTTAGAACTAGTAATAAAATGAAATACTGTTAAAAATATGATTATTTTGTTTATTTTTCAAACTTGCATCGAAACAAAAAATATCGAAAAAATTGTAAAAGCACATCATTGCAGCACGTGAACACGTGAGTGGTAATTTTCATTTCGAAAATTTTTAATATTTTTTCATAGCACAGCTCTTATTTATCATTGAAATATTATTTATAGATTGTCTTCATGCTATTCTGTTATATTTCCATGTAAATAAGATTAGTTGTGTTGCCAAAATATGGTTCTGAAAAAGTCGCGCATTTATTATGTTTTTGTGTTATTGTTGGTAAATATAAGCTTACAAAAGTAATAAACACATAAAGATAAATTATTTAGGAAGCTAAAACCGTTTACAGAACTTAGATAGGGGGCCTAGTTATTTTTTTATGAGCATTTCTCTGAAGCGAGCCTCAATTTTGAAGACCGCGCGGTGCGGGCCGGCGGGTGATATTATTTGGTCCGTATTTTCTACCCCTGATTTGACGGGTGGCCCAGAGGTGACGGGTTAAAATTTACTGCCTAATTTTATGAAAAAACGCAAGTTAAAATTAACTTATACGGGAAATGGAAGTTAATTCATCATTCTAACTGCTTCAAGTCAGGATGTTTTAAATTTTTTTTTCTTCTAGGTACCTAGTCAAACATTTTTTATTTGAAAGCTGAAATTGTATTTCTATGTGATCCCATATTTTAATGAAGCATCTAAGTCATCCCACCTAGTCGGAGGGCATCCTATACTACGTTTGCCAAGTCGCGGTCTCCACTCAAGAACACGTTTACCCAACGGTTATCGGTTCTTCGAGATATGGCCGGCCCACTGCCACTTCAACTTGCTAATTCTTTGAGCTATATTGATAACTTTGGTTCTCTGTCGGATGTATTCATTACGAATCCTATCCTTCAGAGGAACTCCGGGACTCTCGGGAGTTCATTTAATTATTTACCAAGAGGTTAAAGGTGATAGCGGGATTATGTCGATAATTATAAAAATGAAACGACAATCAGTTTTAAAATTATTTAATAGTTAGTTTAACAGATAATTGTACATAAGTTTGTAAATTTTAGTTTGTAAGGGCTGTGGATTTTGTTTAAGAAATAAACAAATAAAAATAAAGTAGACGATCTTTGTTATCATACAAATTTACTGAAGGATTTTTATAAAAAGGAAAATTAAAATCATTTAACAGAAACAAATTAAGTCACATTTATATAATTAATAAAGCTGAACAATCCACACACCATCATCAGCACAGCTTATGTTATAGGTACTAGATGACTGCTATACTTAATACTTAATACATTATATAGAGGTAGAAAAATACTTTTTATTATAGGCACATAGAAAACCCAGAACCGGGAATAAATTGTTGCAGATCGTACTAAATTTTTTACCAATGCGGGAATCGAACCCGCAACCTTCTGTGTCGCAGAAAGAGTTTTTGCCCGCCGAGCCACATCGGTCGTTTATTTAACTAATGTATGAAATTAAATATCACATATAATTACATATAATATATTGCAAACAGTCTAAAGGTAGCTAAATGGTTTCAATTGTAAATACTAGTTGTAATTTTTCTATTCCTTTGCTTGTAATTTTCGTTGTTAATAAAGATTTATATATTGCATGTGTTTGAATATGTTCTTTGTTGTTTTGTATAATAATATTTATATTTTTACAATGTATGTCTGGTATGATTTTACTAGATTTATACTGCAATGGACATCTTAGAAGTAAATAAGTTCCAAACCTCTGTTGCCATTGGCGTATTCATCAACTATATTTCTTCCAAAAGCATAGTAAGGGTTTATATTTTTATTAAGCTTATTAAAATAATCTTTAAAATTAACTAATCCACTATCTTTTTGAGTTTTCTTTAGCTTTTCTATCTCAGTTTCCAAGTTATTAAGCTTTTGGATTGCTGAATCGTAAAGATCTTTGTATAGTTCATCGAAATTGTTTTTTAGTTCTACTCTAGAATTGTCTATTGTTGGGGCAAAGATGAAGACACCTTTGCCATTATCACTAAGGTGTTCCTTGTCATTAATCTCTTCGAGATCTTTAATCAAGTTTTTTATTTTATTGCCTTGGAGTGATTGTTGAGTGGTTTTGGCTCGTGGTTCACATTTGCATATTGCAGATTCTTCTTCTGATATTTTTTTTGATAAAGCCTGTATTTGTTTATTATTTTTCACACTATTAGCATTTTCGTTTATTTTGCTTATTTGTTCTTTGGTTTCAATGTTGCTTACACTGTTTTCAAGACTTTCTGAGTTGCTTTCTAAATCTGATATATCGTTTTCAGCGTCCAATCCAGAGTTTTTGTATAAAGATTTTTCTTCACTGCTAGTTTCTTCTATTACCTTGGAGTTATCAGCATCCAATCTGTTTTCTATATGCTCAGCTTCCCTTGTCTTAGTACCAGCATTCTTACAGTCATTGATGACAAGTTTAAGAACTGTTTCCTTTTCATCTTGTTCGTTATCGGAATGTTTCTCGATCTTCAGCTTGACTAGTGTAAAGTCTGTGTCTTCGTGCTTGTTGGTGAGAGTCTCAATGAAACTGGTGACTTCTTCGACTATTTTGTGAATCTCTTGCTCTCGTTCAGGTGTCATTTCGATACAGCTGTTGGACAGTATTTCTTTTTCTGAAAATAAAAGTTATTTCATCATTAATTTGCGGAATGGATTATCAAGCATTACTATTATTCAAATTACTATTCAATGGTCTGTTGCATGACGATGATAAGAGGTATACGATATGACACTAGTCCCATGGAAGTTGGAGAGGCCCCCTGTGTGTCTTCCAAGGACATCCACGAGGGCTGGTGCAACGGCAGATTTGGCTGAGGATCTTAAATGGCTCAAATGTCCGATGCGTACCGAGGTTCTATGGGTTTAACAAAATACCTGAGCGTCTGGTCGATGCGACCTGTGACCCGAGAGCTAGTGAGTATCTGGCTTAGCGCATCAGCATTGCCATATAGCGGGGGAATACAGCCAGTGTCTTAGGGACACGATCATTGATATTGAAATGGATTATTTGAGTTACCTCTAGGCTGTTTACAACCATCGGCAGTTAGCTCAATTATTCCAATTATACTACTTTTTAGTTTGTTTGTATATGTACCTTGATTGGCATTTTCTTAGTTAGTACCTATTTATTTTCAATATATTTGTATTCAATATATTAATACATGAAAATATCTCCTTATTAAATTTTATTGCGACGTAAAAAAAACTAGTCTTCTGGAAATAAAGAAAAAACTTGAAGTTGGTGTTAAGTTTTTGTTCAAAACTAAAATCATACTTAACTTTTTAAAATTATATTATTTTAGAAAGTTACCCTTTTCCAAAGTCAATGTTTTTCCATATTTGCCGGTGAATAACTTACCTACTTACCGTAACAATATCAAACCCACACCTAAACAAATAAACTGAAAACTAGATCTACTAGCTTCTAGAATATTCTTACCATTCACAGGCAGAGCTCGAACTAACAGCCTCATGCCAACCTGAAAAAGATTAAATTAGTTAATTATAAAAATTAAAATTAATTTATTTCGGACAACATAAAAATTAAATTTAGGTCCATATCGTGTTAGTAATGTATATCCTATGTTAGTGACACGTAATTTTTTACTTTTAAACATACTAAGTGGTTTGGAACACTGCAATCGAATAATGACAAAGTTATTTCATCATTACTCGATTACAGTGCTTGAGGAACGGGCTATCCCTTTTATTGGATAATGCATTGAGGATGATGTTGGCACTCCCGTGCAGCCTGCACAGCAACGAGGCGACTTTCTTCCGGATACAGGCATGGAAGCCGTCCGTGCGCGCCTCTGCGAACATTCCTGACGCGCTGCAGAACCGCGGGAGCCCCAGCAGCATCCTGAACGCATTATTATACTGGACGCGAAGGGTGTTGATCGCTTTTTGCGTATACGTGGTCCATGGGCGTAGCCACGGTGGGGCAGGGTGGGGCGCTTGCCCCACCCTGGCTCGGACCGGTAAGGTACCTACCTACCTACCTAACGAAACCTAAAAAACAAAATTATCTAGGTACTAACTACCATACGTTATATCCGTAAAGGCCGATTTCCATTTCAATAAGTACAATAGTGAGTGAAAAAATCAGTCAGTAAGAAGTAGTAAGTAGCGTCCAAACGGGGCTTAGTCCAGTAGTCATATGTTGCCATTCCGAGAAAACTGACGGTATCGGTTTTACTCAATCCATAAAGGATCGTCAGTTGCTTTAATTTAGAAAATGGACGTTGAAATGCTTAATACCAATTTATATGCAATAATAAGGGAAATAGTTTCTATTCTTGTACAAAATATTGAAATAAAATATTAATAGAAATAATTAGACTCAAAAGCGTTTGCTGCAAACTTATGGACTGTACTAAACTCGCCCGTTTACATGCCGACCACTTAAGAAGGCTAGGAACCTCTCGTAAATCTCAGCGGCCGATCCGTGTGTATTTGTTGCTGTTTCAAGTCGAATGAAATAGTGCGCGTTTTGAGTGAGAAAGGGCGTCTAAACGAGTCAAAGTGATCGTGTCACGAAATACTTTCATCATTAACGTCAAAATAATTAGCCTTTACTCTGGATTGGATGAATTCAGAAGTTCGTTTGACTAACGTCAAGAAATCTTGTCAGTAAATTAATGACGTAATCTTAATTTCAAACTACATCAAAAATTATGAATATGGATTTTATTCAGTTACTATCAAAACCCCGTGACTTCGTCCGCGTAGTATTAGCCCCCATTTAACCCACATTTTAAATATCAAAATCCTGAAATACGTATTCTTTCATTCTTAAAACTTCACTACTAATTGAACAATTCTCATACAAACTTTAACATAGGTATTATCTTAAACCTCTTTTCAGGGTAGATCGAAAGATTAGGAATTTTTGAAAATTCAGTACGTGTACTTTTATTTTGTATTTGAAATAATCTAGGTTCGGTTTCGGCTCTTATGATGATGAATCAGTCAGTCAGATGGTTTTTATATATAGATAGACTATAACGACCCGTCGAGCTTGGTCGGCTCGGTCCGTTCGGCTGCGTTCGCCCTGTTTCGCGAATTGTAATATATCCACCAATCGTTCGATGCAATAATTGACTGGGTCTGTCAGGTGTCAATCGGTGAACGCTATATTTGATTGAGCCTGTCAGCTGCATGTCGGTGAATGGCTGAGCGGACTGTCGATGACGACTCGTCGTCGGTCGGCTCGGCCTGTTCGGATGAGGTCGCCTTATTTCGGAAATCGTAACATTTTCCACCTCCTCTGCGTCTTACCGCCCCCCTCGCGTGAGAGAGCGGTGGTAAAAACGACAATGATTTTTAAATTTTTTAATATTTTTTCGTTGCTTTAGATTTATTTTGAATCATCGATTGTTTTCTCAAATATTATTGTTTATCCCTAAAGTTAAATATATTTACGATGGGTGCACCGTGACAGATTTTCGAATAAAGGTGTTTATCATGTATAAAAAATCCCTTGAAAATGACTCGATTTAGTGTGAAAATATGGCAAATTAGTTTCGCTCTCATTTTTTTCTAATTATGTTTTTTGAAAATCTAAAACGGTGCACCCGTAGCTTTTTGTTATCCGATTATGTATGCAAAATTTCATTGAAATCGAGCCGGTACTTTTCAAATGAAATGAAAGCAACGTTTGTTTGGGGGATCGGGTGTTCACACCAACCTTAAGCTGGTGGTGTGCGGGAGAGGCGAGGGAGCCTTCGTCGCACTTGCACTCGCCGGAAAATAGGATCGCTATCTGTTCAACTCAACTTAATCAACTTGCTACTTAACTCGCTTATGCCGTTCAAACGACATTATCAGTTTAACTCGCACATGACGCAAGTTAACTCGCAACTGTACTTATTGAAATGTAAATCGGCCTTAAGACAGTTAACACTCGACAGTCGACACAAAAATGGGATCAAAACAAAAAGCACACGCACGATAGATGTAACATTTGCGTCGCCTCAGATTCCATAACTGCTTGAATCGATCGTAAATGCTTTAAAGTCAAAATGCTTTGACTTTATCCAGTGTGCGAATCACATTATAGTAATAATCGAAACATTAAAAAAAACATCTTTGAAAAGTGGACGATCACATCGGCACTTTATTACCTGAATGAAGCTCAAGTGATTGCTGACGCTCTAGCTAGAACCTGATTTTACAATGCCACGCATCGTGAAAAGATAGACGATATGAGCCAATTCCTCCGGCAGAGAGTCCTACCCAGTTTTGGTAATTCATATTTAGACGAAGCTAGAACGGCTTGGCATAGTGCTTGCCCCGTTGCTGCTCCTCCAAAATCTCTTTCGTACAAACGTGTTCCAGCTCGGCAGATCGTGCCCATCTCCTAACCGTTACTAAATGGGATTCAGGGGATTGGCTGCACGCACTTCCTTCGTATATCGCGCTACTTTCCATAACGCAACATGTATTCGGCGGATATCTTCCAAGGACATTCATGAGGCCTGGTATGGCGGCAGATTTGGTGCAAATATGCAGGTCTCAAGAGGTGCAAATATGCAGGTCTCGACAGAACCTACACATTTTCTCCCCTTGGAGTCGAGACCCTAGGTCCGTGGGGTAACGAGTAGAAGATTCGATCCCGAGATCCCGGTAGATTTCCGATCCCGAAAATTTCGGGATTACTTTTTTGGAAATCTCGGGATTTTCGGGATTCAGAAAAGTTCTTAATAAGTATCTGTTAAAAATAATAAAAAACGAAGCGTGATATGTAATGTTAACAGAAATTATATACTAAAAATATTTAAACTTCTTATCGGAAACAAAGTTAAGATATCTTTCAAAAGGCAATGTATACGCATATACAACATAGCTCCAATTGTATTAATTTATTTCAGTTAGATAGATTTGTACACTTGGAAAAATCAGTTGTTGCAGTCTCTGCAGTCTGTCTCAGCCGAGTTGCAAAAATTATCAGTAAGTAAATTAATTCAACTACATTGTCAGAACTATACAATGTAAAAAAGCTAAATATAAAATATCAGATTATTTCGATGAAAAAGTTGTTTGGTACGTGGTAGTTTTAAGGTAGTTAAAACGAACAACCTAACATGGTATAGGTTTCTTGTTCTTCTTTACTTTTCTTTAAAAATATTGAAGTGAACAAAAATCAAAGTGAACACTTTATTTCCTAGTTTTAATTAATTGTAGTTAACATGAATTTTCATGTGACGTGTCCAAGAGTTTTGCAAGGTCTAAAGGAAATAAAGCACTTTGACTTTTAAAAAAGTAAAAAATTAGAAAAAGGCAAATAAGGTACTTTCGGTTGAAATTGGTATAGTTTTCTTTAATCATATTTTATTTATCTAAACTAAACATCGATTAGTTTTACTATGACTCTGAATAAATCTAAAATTTGTAATTAATAACCTAATAACTAACTTAAATATATATTTGAATGAATTATTTTTAATATCAAATAATACCATTTATGTAATTTTACACAAGATAAAACACAACAAGCATTCCTTAAACAGGTAATCGATTGCCTTTTTGGTCGCATCGTGGTCAAATTGTTGTAAAAAATATTTTTTTCGATAATCACGACTCACCATTTTGGTTGAAACAATACGTTTGACTGACGTCAAATTGTATTTTATTGCTTGATAACGTAACCATTATCTGGTTAGATGAATTATTATTATTAAAGTATAGGTATATATAAGTATAGGTATATAAGTTTTTTGTATTTATAGTGTAACATTACGTAAAATAAAGCTAGTGTGATTTTAGTTCATTTTTACTTTGATTTTGAAAGTCAATAAAATAAAAATAAGAAAAAAAGTTTCTTATAATACTTCAATTTTTTTAACTTTCTACGATCTCGGGATTATCCCGGGATCGAGTTTTACTAATCCCAAAATCCCGGGATCGAATCCTCTACTACCGAGGCTCCGAATTTTTAAAAAAATATCTGAGCGTCTGGTCCATGCGAAGCGTGACCCGAGAGCTAGTGAGTATCTAGCTCAGCGCATCATTGTCATACAGCGTCTTAATGCAGCCAGTGTCTTGTGGACGCTTCGGACTGGTATTGACTAGATTGATTGAGCTAACTTTAGACTGTTTGCAACCGTCTGCAGTTAGCTCAATGGTTTCAATTGTTTATACTAGGTAGTTTTAATTTTTTCTATTCATTGATTGTTATTTTCGTCGTTTATAAGGTTTTCTGATATTCCGACATCACAAAGTGTTTTGGATAATTCGAATTATACATACATTACATACAGATACTTTTGTTTGAAAAAATTTACCGGGGTAAGACCGTGGGTATAGTTTGCTATTCATACATTATTTAAGACTCCTGCCCCACCCTGAGCCCATGCCTGGCTACGCCCATGACGTGGTCCACAGGCTACTCGTGTAAAACGTCTGACAGTAAGACTTTAACAAGGTGATTTTTGCTTCTTCAGAACATCGATAGAACCTACGAACCAGCATATTGGCTCTTACGGCCAACGCCCTTCGCTCTCTCTCTATGTCTACCTCTTCACTCAGATTGTCACTTACAATGTGACCCAGATATTTGAATTGAGTGACCCTTTTCAGCACAGATCCATTTAACATAACGGGTGGTACCCTGTTCAAGCTTACCCCTTTCGGGGGAAATACCATAAACTCACTCTTTTAACATTGTATTGGAGACCATGACAACTAGCATAGCTTTCACATGTCATTAACAATTTTTCGAGTGCACTGATAGATGGTGCCAGCAGCACCATATCGTCAGCGTAGCTGATATTGTTCACACTTAATACTCTTAATTATATATTAATTTAAATAAGTTATATCAAGAAAAATACATATTGTAATCTTGACAAACAAGTTAAAACTATTAGGTAGATATACTTAATTATTTTAAATCAGTTTAATCGAGGTAATATGTAGGTAAAAATCTTCAAAATTCGAAACTTGCTGCATTACCACGCTGTATTACAATGCTGATGCGCTGCGACAGATACTCACCAGCTAGAGGGTCACGCGTCGCATCGATTAACGCTCAGATAGATTTATTTATTAAACCCTCTCCGGTTTTAAAAAGCCTCGGTTTTTCACAGACCTAAACTGTGGACTCCAAGGAGAACAAATGTCTGCAAATCACTCTACCGATTCCTGCATCTACCTACCTGCAGAAGTAGTAGGTAGGTTTAGGTTGCTTGACTTGGATAGGGTTGTCACTTTATTTTGGCACTAGGAAATTATTATTTTTTGTATGGGAAACTGAAAATAGGAATTTTTAATTTCCTCCCCCCCACAACTGATCACCATTGGGGTCTGAAACCTCCCCCTTCGGCATAGTAAGGGTAATATGTTATACCTTGTATAGGTACATATTGCATCTTTATAACCATCGTGGCATATTTTGTAAATATTAGGTTAAAGATTACGTTCCAGTATATGCCGGTAAGTATATTAATTTATCAAGTAAATGATACTCACGAATAAAAATAAAATCCCAATTTTCATTTTGCACCGTTCAAACCGTTAATTTCAGAGCAAATGGTAAATTTGTGTAGTTATAATATTAAGCACGAGGTTCCCACCCACCTAAGTATGTTTTGTTTGACCAGTGATACTAGCTTTACACTTGGCTTCACTTGATGCTAAGTGTAAAGCTGGCATTAAGAGCAATCCTGAGAAAAGTAAAGTAGTAGTAGAATAAAGAATCTTCACTACATAGTATAAAACAAAGTTGCTTTTTCTGTCCCTTTTTCCCTGTGTCTTTTTTGTCTGATTTTGATGCGGTTTTTTTTATAGATAGAGTGATTCAAGGGGAAGGTTTATAGGTATAATAAAACCGTGCCAAGCCGGATCGGGTCGCTAGTAATATTATAAACGCGAAAGTTTGGATGATTTGATGTTTGTTACTTCTTGCCGCCAAAATTACTCAATGGATCGAGCTGCAATTTTGTAATCAGTCATCTAGTACCCATAAAACAAGCCCTTCTTAGCTTGGGGCTAAATGATGCTGTGTGGATTGTTCGGCATTTTTCATTTGTATTTATAAGATGAATGATTTTGTAGTACGCCTTGGCTAAGCTAGGGTGAAGACCAAAAAAAAACAACAGGGGTTCTATGAGACAAAAGTTTGGGAACCTGGTGCCTTATTTTCTAACTTCAAATCGATTATCAGTTAAAAATAGATTACCAGTGGTACAATCCAAGTCCATGCTAGGTTTCAAATGTCTTAAATGAGTCGATCTCAATTATCAGTTGAGTTAGACATTTGAGTTAGACAAGTTAGACAAGTCAGTTGAGTTAGACAATTTTAAATTTCAATTTGATTTCAAATCAATTTTATTTTAAAATTCAATTTGATGTAATTTCCACAAACAAACATACGAACGTCCTAACGTTATTATTAGCTATTAAAACAATGAATAAGGAAATTTGCATACATTTGGGCAAACACTATGAAATGACAAGGCAATTGTCTTGCAATTTATGATCGTTGCACAGGTGAAAACTGCCAAATTTATCGCAAAAACTACGTACTTACATCATCATCATCTTGTAGGAAATTATACTGGACTTATCCCACCTGTAGGGGATATTTTAATTCATTCGATTCGTTTTCGAAACGGAAACGTCAAATTCGAATTCGTTCCATTTCAGTCAGATCTTTAGAACGCTATTTTGATTTCATACAAACTAAGGAAATAAGGATCCAAATTTAAATGGTAATTGTTTTCATTCGAAATCGATTCCATTTCCGTCAGATCTTTAGAACGCTATTATGATTTCAAATCCAAACTAGGGAAATAGGATCCAAATTCAAATGGCTAAAGTTTTCGAAAACACTCATTTAAAATAGCAATCATAGTTAAAAGTTTCCGATATCGAATCCGAAGGGCTTTCCGATGAATTAAAATACTCTTTCTGGCCGGAGGGCGTCTACGTTTACCGAGTCGCGGTTTCCACTCAAGAACACATCCACATACCCCAATGGTTGTCTCCAACCAGGGCCCAGATTCCACTAAATAAATCGGTCCACCACTTAAATAGTATAGTGTCAAAATGTCAGTGTTAAACTCTTTTTGGCATTCTACTAACACAAACTTTTTGAGGTTAATTCATAGCTGTGACGATTATCTTTATAACTACCAATTTGACATTCTAATTATGAAATTCTCTTCAAGCGAAAAAAATAGTAGAATACCAAATGCACAAACGTTATTTTGATCATCTTGATTGAATGGCACTATTGAGGCCTTTGGAATCTGGGCCCAGGTGGGATGACGATCTGCGGAAGACTGCTGGCAGATGCTGGTTGCGGCAAGCTAATGACAGGGCGCTATGGCGTGAGTTAGGAGAGGCCAGTAGAGGCTGATGATGATGATGAATTCACTCATCTAGGCTCAAGTTAAGCATAGCTTGTGTTATGGGTACTAGATCCATCCATCCATTTATCCATACTTACAAAATTTCGCGTTTATAATTATAAGTAGGATAATACTGGCCGATGGTGATGATATACTTAGGTCGCAACTCTAACATCAGCATTAAAATCAGCATCGATCAATGCTGATCATCAGCGTATGCTGATGCTGATATTCGCAAAAACCCTGTCACAGAGATGGCGTTACTAATAAAATTGTAGGAGAAACGGTGCATTCGAAATGTTCGCAAATACATTCACAGAGGAGCTGACCCACATGCTGGACGGCCTAGCCTCAGCCTCACGACGCATCGGTCTTGGCATGAATTTGGATAAAACCAAAGTCCACATTGATCCAGGACCAATGACCACATTGATCCAGGACCGGTCGTCGTAGAAGGCGAATATATCGAAATTGTTTCCGAGTACACTTACCTTGGGCAATAATAATCAATAATCAATAATCATCAGTTTTCAATCAGTGCGTCAGTCCTGGATTTATAAATAGGCCGTATATGCCGCGGCCTAGGGGCGGCAGATTTCAGAGGACGGTCACTCGATTGCAGACAAAAGTCAAACACGTTCTCTGGTTTGAATTGGAGCGATTTTGCAATTTTTATTGCTGTTACTTAATTTTTGGGTTCCCTAGGCTTTGTTAAAGCAAAAACAAATTGCAGGATTCGAACCTTGTATGCCTACGGGGAGGGGTAAGCTAATAATGCTCTGTACATAGGGCGGCGGAAAAAACTGGCCTACGCTCATAAAAATTATAAATCCGGCACTGCAGTGCGTCCTACCAGACGTGGACACTCACGGTAGGACTGATCCACCAGTTCAAAGTCACTCAGCGAGCTATGGAAAGAGCTATGCTCGGAGTTTCTCTGAAGGATAGGATTCGTAATGAATACATCCGACAGAGAACCAAAGTTATCAACATAGCTCAAAGAATTAGCAAGCTGAAGTGGCAGTGGGCCGGCCATCCATCTCGCAAAGAACCGACAACCGACGGAGACCGCGACTTGGCAAACGTAGTGTAGGAAGCCCTCCGGCCAGGTGGGATGACGATCTGCGAAAGACTGCTGGCAGATGCTGGATGCGTCAAGCTGAAGACAGGGCGCTATGGCGCTCATTAGGGGAGGCCTATGTCCAGCAGTGAATTAATATAGGCTGATGATGATTATGAAATTCAACACATACAGAGCGGCTATTGTGCGGAAGCGAGTAGGTAGGTTTATTCAGGATACGAGCAAGAGAGAGAATAGATATAGTATATACTTTAACACATTCTGAAAATAAAATCAGTACCTAGCTATTAACTATGTATTATGTACATAGGTATTGTAGACGACCGATGTGGCGCGGTGGGCGAAGGTTCGCCTGAGACGCAGGAGGTTGCGGGTTCGATTCCCGCCTTTTGGGACGAATGTTTGTCCGATCTGCAAATATTTTTTCCGGGGTTCTGGGTGTTGTATAAGTATAAAATCTATCTCTGTAATGTCTGTACCTAAGTAATGTATTGTAATGTAATATTGTATGTAGTGTACCATAACACAAGCTCTGCTTAGCTTGGGGTTATACATGTATTACTGTATTACTTGTATTATGCTGTGTGGATTCTCCAGCATTACCTATTTATTTATATGTAGTCTCTTTCTATGTAGTTAGGTACTTACATCACTACTGTGTGAAACTAGTTACTGAGGTAGGTATATTAAAATAATTTAGAAACTTCTATTTTGGCTACTGACCATTGATTGTTCTGCGAATCAAGTTAAATCGATTCATTGATTGATTGAATTCTAGGATATATCGTAATCTCCTTTGGTAATCTCGCTCGGACCAAGTAGGTACCTAACACCTCGTTCAATCAAAACATGCTCCCTCTCTTACACTGTAGTATGGACTAAAGCTTTGTTTCTCTCTAACCAATCACGCATGACGTAAGGAACCGTATTTATAGGAAGTTTGTGACTCATGTTATTAAATTGACAGGTGGAAGGGAGTGCTGCCAGTAAATGCTACATTTACGTACTTTTTGGAATATTTTGAAGTTTCAAAAATAGTATGTCATAGAAACGTAATCTGAAATTTATTTTACAAAAAGTCATGACATTATTTTTTAAGGAATTTATTCTATGCTATACAAGGAAAAATCCTAATCCGTTTTATCTTAAAAAAACAGGTTTAATATAATGATTTATTATTATTTATTAAACGAGTTGCACATAGATAGGTCAGAAATTCAAACAAAATAATACCTAGGCTTTAAATTAAAACTTAGAACTTTATTTACCTATTTATGTTTAAGAAAATCCACAGGCCTTAATTAAATAATAAAACCATATAAGATAGTGTCGAAACCAACAAAAAAGGCCTGGTTAAAAAATGTTGCCTTTTTATTTAGTACGTAAATATTAAGAAAGAAAACTGACAAACCTTACAATTTCATTATTTTTGAGTAGTTTTTGAATACAATCTGGCAGCATTAGTTCCCCACCTCTCCCGCTGCCCGCGCCGCCATGTTTACACTTCTTGTTTTGCCCGTGCGCATCGAAGCAACGTCGCACAAATCGAACCGCGTTTTATTCGAAATTCAAAACAATCTCTTCCTAGAATAGTGTTGTGAGATAAAGACATTATGCAAAAGATGTTGAGTGACTTTATTATATTTGAAGTGAACTAAATAGTGCGATACTACTGGATTGCGGTGTACCTTTATCAACCGAGGATTTTTTGCACGTATTGGCAAAGTGAGGTGAGCGCCCTAGATAGGCCTGGTTTCTTGTAAAATGAAAGTTCAGACAGAACGAAATCTTTACTAATTTATAGTTTAAGACCTTGTTATAAATAAGAAATTTCCTGGACCTAGAACATCTGGTCAATTCCTGAGCACTTATTTCCGTCGCACTTGTTCGTTTTCTTTTGTTTATATATTCAAAAGAATGCAGAAATGAGTGGCGAAAATAACACGCACGATTAGCTTTGGATTTACCAGTTGTCCCCATCTACGAAATCATTCAACAAGTATCGAAGTAACAGTAGGTACACGTAAGTAAAACCGCAGAATCAGGCTAGTTTAGCATGCTACTTAGCTGTACCTGTTTTCCTAAGATAAACTACTGACAGATGTGTTTGTTTATTCATTCCAGTCACTTGAACCTTATGAACGGAAACCTACATAAACTTGTAGGTAGGCAGGTAATAATAAGAAATAACAATAAAAAAAATGCCAAATGCGAGTCGGACTCGTGCATGCAGAGTTCCATACCATATATAAGATGTATATATGCGTATTATATGTATTTTATTGAGGAGCGGCCTTAAATATTAATTTTATTTTGTATTTGTTGTTATAACGGCATCAGAAATACATCATCAAATTTGAACTGTCTTACTATAACAGTTCAGCGGATTCTTAGCAATAGGGTTCCGTTTTACCCTTTTGGTATGGAACTAAACTATTTAATGTATATTATATATTTATTTTATCTATAAATATAATTAAGTACCTATATTAAATATAATTATAGTATTTTATTCACTCAGTATTTTTCCTTTCTCTGTTTTTGTTTCCAAGCACTACCTACTAAACTGTGCTCCACACTACCCAAAGGTTAGCAGGTAGAGAATGCTATCAAGCACTAGCGACCCGCCCCGGCTTCACACGGTTTTATTATATAATGAGGTAATATTTAATCTTCACATAGATCCTCAAAGTCAAGTTCTTACCTACATAGATATACAATATGCCATGCATAAATACAATTGTTATCAGTAAGACTGTCCGTTTATTTATATACATAGGGATGTACCTACCTCACAACAGTCCAGAGTTTTGTTCATGGCAGTTTTTAGATACATAGATAGAATATATTATACTTAATTTGTACATGGGCAAGCATAACTACATAGTATTATTTTGTCCCTATATCCCTTTGAATGCTTAAATCTTTAAAACAACGCAACGGAATTTGATGCGGTTTTAAGATAGAGTGATTCAAGAGGAAGGTTTATACGTAAAAAAAACTGCATCAAAATCCGTTGCGTAGTTTTAAAGATTTAAGCATTCAAAGGGACATAGGGACAGAAAAAGCGACTTTGTTTTATACTATGTAGTGAAATGGGAAAGTCTGTGTGAATGTTTGTTACAAGTAATCTTTTTACTACTTGAGTTATTTAAATGAAATTTGGTATGTAGAAAGTTTAAGACCTAGAATAGGACATAGGCTATTAAAATTTGGAAATTTTAACCTCTGAGGGGGTTAAATAGGGTGGTAAAGTTTGTATGGAAAATAATTTTTCCTTGGTTCGAGTCTCTCAAAACTCGGTATAAATAAATAAACTATGGAGTGGATAATAATTAAACACGTGTTTTTTTTTATTTTTACACAATAACCCCTAGGGGGTGTGCAATAAATTTCTGAAATTTGTACGAATAAAAAGCCCTGTTTCGCGGGCGAAGCCGCAGGGCGCATCTAGTAATTCATAAATTATTAAGTGAGTGAAGCTGTGGGGAGCAACTAGTAGAAATACATATAAAACCAGATTGGCGGTCCAAGAATTCGCACAAATGAAAAACCCTCATCTATTCGCTGTCTCGCTCTAGTCAATAGAGCGAGACAGAGATGCGTAATTCCATGCGATGGCCGCGTGGCTTATTTTTAGGTCTTATTATGCACATTCGAAGGCTAAGTTAAGATCTGTTGGGTACCTAAGTAACTTATCAACGTTCCATCAGTTTTTATTTATTTCTCAGAAGTTTTTTCAAGGTTTGATGATACTTTTTTCATGTTACCTTTTTTCTAGGTGTAAGCACCGATTTTTTATTTTTATTTTTTTATTTGAAAGCTGGTGCATTCCTTCTGCGGCGTTATTGTCTTTGAAATCGATTATCAGTTTTTTTTCTGGACTCTAAATTCAAATACATTGCCGCGTGGTACAATCGTAGTCCAGGCTAGGTTTCAAAAGTCAAAAAAGAATCGATCTCGATTATCAGTTGAGTTATATCTAAGACCAAGTAGGTACCTTACGTTCCAGTTATATGTACAATAAGGCCCCATGTCCCACATAAATGTAGTTTTTGAATTATGCTACAATAGTTTCAGCCCGCGGCTTCGCACGTTGTGTTTATATGGAAACTTTTCAAATTTATTTCTGTCCTGGGAACTGATTTATGGGATGAAAATTATCATATCCGAGGCCTCTGTAGAACTACGTCTATTCAAAATTACAGCCTGATCTGTTCAGTAGTTTCGGCGAAGAGGTTACAAGTACATGTACATGTACAAGTGTATTAACATCCATCCATTGTAACACGTATTCTTGCAAAGAAACCTCTTGATTACTTGGTTTCAATACTCAGAGAAAGAAACACATTTAATTTCTTGTCTCTTTTTACCGACTTCAAAAAAGGAGGACGTTATCAATTCGCCTTTTTTTTATGCGTGTTATTTCATATCTTTATTCTACGCGTAATGATTTTGATGTTGAAATAATAGATTGTGCCACAAGGGAACTATGGCGAGAACGATTGTTTGAATGCCGAGAGTGAAAGATTCTAGACTATTCTAGAGTCTTAGAGAAGCTTCTAGAGTATCTTGAGCGTAGCGAGGGATTCAAAGTACCTACATTCGTATGTCGTCGTCGCTCGAGATAAATTACATATTTTGATAGCGTGTGGCAGTCTGCTTTCCATCCCCCTTTTTGAGGAAAATACATACATTTATCACTTTAATTTAATTTTTCACTTTAATTGCTAATACTCATCTTTTATTCAATTTGTGTAGTCAAATTTGAATTTTTGTAATAATTGAATGTGTGAATAAAAGTTATGAGAAAACTAATAAAGTTCCCGCGTATATTTGTTTTAATTTTGGTTATCCAATGCCGTCTCAGCAAGCATGCTTTTTTTATTACCAGCCAGCACTTTATCGAAGCGAATTTTATTACGTTCAAACTTTTTAATTGAATAGTGTTCCAAATTCAAAAGTCATTTCGTCACTGTTGAGTGTAATTTTGCGCGCTCTTTTCGAATAGATTGGATGAATAATATTCATCCAATCTATTCTATAAAACTTGTAAACAAAGCAAAGCTTACGTATACATATTATGTATACGTAAGCTTTGCTTTGTTTACAAGTTTTATTTTATTATGGAAATTCGAATAGATAGGATAAAAATACGTAAGCTTTGCTGTATTAAATTGTAACTGCGTAAATATTTATTTCCCGCTTACCTACTCAGTCACTCAGAAGCGTTATCTTAATTTTAATTATGAGTCAATTAGCTGTATATTTACACCTACTTGCATTCCTATTGTTGTAATGAATAGTGATCGGAATTTCAAGAGCATCATATACCTAAAGTTCGAGATTGGAAGTAACACAGAGTTGATAATACCTCCTCCATAATCCCGAGATGATGTTTAAATCCCGGGATTTCAAAATCATGAAATAGATTTATATTACGTAAATATAAGTTAGAAACCTTACTTATTAGTAACCTATTGAACGTTGGGGTGGAAACCCTTGGTCCTTGGACCCTGGGGCATACTCAATTTAAAAAATCTTATTTAACTTCTCATAGAAACCGCAGGTGATCGGAATGCTGGCTTCTATTTCGGTCAACTAATTAGCATTGCCATTCAACGTGGCAATTCTGGCCACTCTGCCTTCTGGTGACGGTTTAGATTTTTAGAAGTTTGTAATAATCCTACTATTACAGCTGTACATCAATAATTCAGTAAAAACTCGTAGCTTTTTATAAAATCGTGTCGGTTTTATTTTCACCAATTTTCTGACAGCTAAAGAAAAAACAATTGACGATAGTATGAAAAAGAAAAATTCAAATTTCAAACAAAGAGGTCATAGTCTACACTATTTAAAATCAACCAAAGAGGCCGTCGTCTACACTCCCCACCCTAGTGCGAAACTAGCACTCATTAGCTATTGGTACGGGTGCAACGCGCGCAACGGACCGACGCAGCACGCCGGTGGCAGTGGTCACTTCCACTACTCTGATGCGACCATCCTTGCCAGGCACGACACTCTTAACTATGCCCCGTGGCCATGTGTTTCGAGGCGAGTCGGGATCGACGACAAGCACGAGGTCACCGACACTCAGTGGCCTCTGCTCCTGCTGCCACTTTTTTCTGGGTAATAGTTGCGGAAGGAACTCCTTCAGCCAACGCTGCCAGTACATGTCAGCTAAACGCTGAGCGATGCGCCACTGTTTCCTTAAGGCTAGGTCCGAATCGTCAAAAACTCCATTCAGTGGCAATTTGGATGAAGACCCTATAAGAAAATGGTTAGGCGTTAGCGCTTCAGTAGAGCCTGGCTCTACAGAGACATGTGTCAAAGGTCGGCCATTCACAATGCTTTCTACTTCCGCTAGAAGAGTACTCAGGGTTTCATCTCGGGGCGCTCGTTCCTTCAAAATGACGTGAAGTGATCTCTTGACAGACCGAATTAAGCGCTCCCACGCCCCACCCCAATGGGGACTAGCGGGAGGAATAAACGTCCATTGAGCTTGGTTGTTAACGTCGACACTAACTTTCCTTCAGCCTCGCGTACAGCGCGAGCGCTACGGGTTTGTACTCCTGGCGGCGTGCGAAACATTTCGCGGTGATGTACAGACAGCTTCACTAATTGGTATCCCCCTCACAGAATATGCAGTAGTGTGTATTCAGTAGCACGCAGGTTCAAACCCTTTAACATAAAAATAATTGATTTAAGTTTACGAATTTCTCGATAATTTCGTATTTTGTTTTGTTATAAATTTTATTCAATTACTTACATAATCAGAAAACTAAGATTTTTTCAATACCTTTCTAAATTTCTATCGGTACGCACAAGTAACTATGCTAAATTTCGAGACATAATTATAAGTAACGTTGGTGTAGTGGTAGAAGTAGCCGAGTTAATCTGGCTTCTAATCGCAAGACCCGTGTTCGATCCCCTTTATCGATTTGATGTCATTTTTTTATTTGCCATTTTTTATTTTTGTCTATTCTTGTGAATAGTGAAGTTATTGTTTATTAGTATCAATATAATGATTGAAAAATAAAACACAATTTTAGGTAAGTAAACACACTTTTTATATTTCAACATTTATGACTACATAACAAACCAAAATGAACATAATTAGTAGCATAGATTGTTTGTTTGTCTTAGACATTTTTTATTTTATAATCAAGCTTATTTATAAGTAGTTCCTTATCCTGATAAATAATGTTCCATTTGCGATTTAGTACTCGAGAATACACATGTTTTCATTAGATTTTTGTTTACTTTTCTAATCTAATGAATTAAACAATTTGAATCTCCTGTAAATCGTGGAACATAGTTTAATCAGGTAGGTTTGAAAATATACATATATGAGGTCAAAGGGTGTTTTTTTTATTATTTATTTTTTGTAGTCTGTTTCTCATCTGTGTAACCTCTTGCTCTAAGTTATGCTTGGACCTCAATTCATTCGAATGCCAATTTAAAACCATTTGACCCCACATATTTTCTCAGACTTAGGTCCGGACTTTTAGCTAGCAGTAATGTCTTCTTAAAAATATAATCATTCAGAAACCATTCGCGTACGATGCACTGCACAATTATGATGGACAAAATAAAGTCCCTCTGGATACACGATCCGCACAGAAAGTAACATGACTTCCTTCAGCACTGTCAAATATTGTTCGCCATTCATATTCCCAGTCATTTCTTCTATTTTTCGGGAACCATAGAAGACCTCAATAACCTAAAAATAATAATTTAATCAATTGGTGTTTGTTTTTAGGTGTGTGGGATAAAACACAAATAATTTATTTGCATTGGTCAAATACTATGTTGTTTGTTTGTTCTGTTTTAAAAAGATAAGAATAAGATGAAATAATCTTTGATAAATGAAATTGGATTCGTTGAGAATTATCACTTACTTTTTTAATTTATTCTGTTGTTACACTCCTGTTGTTTTTTCTGCCAATTCTCCTTACATTCACATCCCCCTCGGATTTAAATTTACGACCTCATAAGCGCAGGGTTTGAATCTGTAAGATAACAAATCAAAAATATATTATGCAGTTAAAGATAACAAGGTTTTACTAAAAAGATATAAGTAGGAAATTTACCGTTATTCCAAGCTGACGAGCAATCTTCTTATTACTTATTTGCTGTTCGATAATAACCGGGATCTTAGTTCTCACAAAATTACTGATATGCAACATTTCCTTCAATATTCTTCAATTCCACCAAAAACATAAATAAAATCAACCAAGTAAACACTCGAATTGAGAATGGCAGTAACCATTTCTTCGTTCACCAAGATTGTATTCAGATCTACCCTCATCTTTTTTCTTATCCAGATATCGTAAATAAAATCCGCTGCCGAACATAAATAACACAAAATTTCGAGCGTCCGATAACTAGTTCATTAGCTTAGTTGTTTAGTGAAGTGGTTGAATGTCATGCGAGCGATTGGATGCCAGGTTCGAACCCCACTTGATGATACAATTTTTGTTTCTTAGAATTTGAGTAAAAGATTAGCAAATCGGTCGGACGACAAATGTAAACTTTAGCTATTTGAGGGGTTACCAATTAATGATTCTGTCTGTACACGTGTGGTTCAAAATACTCTTAGAAACGTCGAAGGACCACTTTATTACAGCTGTACATCAATAATTCAGTAAAAACTCGTAGCTTTTTATAAAATCGTGTCGGTTTTATTTTCACCAATTTTCTGACAGCTAAAGAAAAAACAATTGACGATAGTATGAAAAAGAAAAATTCAAATTTCAAACAAAGAGGTCATAGTCTACACTATTTAAAATCAACCAAAGAGGCCGTCGTCTACACCTACTAATATTATAAACGCGAAAGTTTGTAAGTATGGATGGATGTATTGATGGATGGATGTTTGTTACTCTTTCACGCAATAACTACTGAACGGATATGAATGAAATTTGGCACAGAGATAGATTTTAGTCTGGAATAAGACATAGGCTATATTTTATCCCGGAATTCCCACGGGAACGGGAATTACGCGGGTGAAACCGCGGGGCGCTGCTAGTTGTAAATAATAGCTGAAATTAGTTGTTTTATTATTGTTTTAGTTAGAAACTGTTTATTTGAAGTATCATAATCAGTTTTTTGGGTTCTGACGAGAAACCCATTTATGTAATTTGGACAAATACAGACCGTTTCTGGATAGCACAACAATGGCACAAGCCAACAAGTAGGTATTTACAAGATCTTTATAAAATCTTTACGACTTTTGAATTTTTTGGCAGTCGTAAAATGCACTGACCGAAGAAGTCTATACATAATCGTTAATGTACCGAAATGACTTGTTTCGCAGAAACAGATTCAATGTTGTTAAAGACATTCTTGGAGTAGCGCCAGAAATAATCAGATCGTGATTACGATGTGTTAAACTTGGGCTTGGATTATATGGGTTAGGGTTGCCAACGCCGGGATTTTCGGGATTGTTCCGGAATTTCGCGTCTTGTCCCGTGTTCAGTAATTATGCCTAATTGTCCCGGATTTCGAAAATCCTACTAGAAATGTAGATTTTTGGGAGTGGCGGACCCAGGGATGATATGATTTCAATCATTTGATTAAAATCAGTGATTTAAATCGCGATTAAAATCAAGTGATTTTAAAAAAAAAAATCTTTGATTTATATCAATACTTATTTACTGCAACCAAAACAGGCAAAACGTGTCCCCTGACATAAACTACAGCTCATACATAAGTATGCATCGCTAATTTAATAGGCCTATACCATTATATGGTAGCTCAAAGTATTAGCAAGCTGAAGTGGCAATGGGCCGGCCACATCTCACGAAGAACCGACAACCGTTGGGGAAACGTGTTCTTGAGTGGAGACCGCGACTAGGTAAACGTAGCGTAGGACGCCCTCCGGCTAGGTGGGATGACGATCTGCGAAAGACTGCTGGCAGATGCTGGATGCGTCAAGCTGAAGACAGGGCGCTATGGCGCTCATTTGGGGAGGACTATGTCCAGCTGTGGACTAATATAGGTTGATGATTATGATGATGATGATTATATGGTTTGGGGGTTTCAAATTAGTCTCCCTTCTGAAAGAACTAAATTCAAACAAATAAGTGTCTGCGGTGAAACTCAAATGATTCTTTGTTCATTTGTTAATGTTGTCTTTTTTATTTTAATTACTTTTTTGTTAGATATTACAAAATAAAGTTTAGAAGAATATAATGTTTGTTGATTTTCGGTAATGTCAGTTTTTATAAATTTAATTCAATATTTTTTATTAAATAGGCGAATTATACTTCATTTTTTCAATAAAATAATGATTTCATTACGTTGATTTATCAAAGAATATGTTGATTTATTTAATAAATAACTGACTGTCATACTGAAAACGATCAGATAATTAAAAAAATCAAAAAAATCTGATTTAAATCAAATAAATCTGATTTAAATCAAATTAATCTGATTTTTTTTATTTTTTTTATAATACTTAATCATGATTTTTATCAACCCTGGGCGGACCTGAAGCTCTTGCTCATAAAATGAAACCACTCGCATTGGCGGACTTTGTTTTTAGGAAGCGCCGGCTCATAAATGGATAGTAGACCACTCGACCTTTTTTTAGCTGTAATTGTCCCAGAAGTTTCGATGTGGCAACCCTAGTTAGGGTACAATACAACTCGTCCGAATGAAAACTCGACCTTGATGAGTTGTCCTCTTCTCTTTTAGATTAGGGTAGGTACAACTTGTCCGAGTCCCAAATCTTCTATAAGGGAGCGTTTCAGTGAGCACGGCGAATTTCACCGACTTACAATACGAGTATTAATAAATAATGCTGGACAATCCACATAGCCCCAAAGTAAGCTACTCAAATCTTGTGTTATGAGCACTACGTAACTAATCTTACTTCTAACTATCTTACCTACTATTATAATAAATGGGAAGGTCTGTGTGAATGTTTGTTATAAGTAATCTTTGTAACTACTTGAGTTACTTAAATGTAATTTGGTATGTAGTTAGTAGATAGTTTAGGACCTAGAATAGGACATACTTCGGCTATTAAAATTTGTAAATTTAAACCTCTGTGTGGAAAATATTAACTAACTATTAACTCGGAATAAATAAACTATGGAGTGAATAATTAAACACGTATTTTTTATTTTTACACAAAAGCCCCTAGGGGGTGTGCAATAAATATCTGAAATTTTTACGAAAAAATAACTCTGGTTCGCGGGCGAATCCGCGGGGCGCATCTAGTATTTAATAAATGAAATAACATCGCATAAATATTCGAATTCGGCGGGAGGCTGATGATAATGATTGACAGAGTGCTAAAAATAACACAAAACAAATGTGTTTAGCTTATTTGTTGTGTCAGGGAGTTGTTGACGTCAATGGCTACTTAGAATTCCAAGGAAAACATCTCGGTTGCGGCTAGTTAATACACCAGGCCAATGCACTTTACATATACCTCAATACATGGAACATGAGAAAACAAATTAATCAAATTGCCGCTAATTTTTTTTTTGTATATTATTCCATCTAGGACAGGCGAAAGCCATAAAGCCATACTGCCTTATACATTACAAATGTTTTTTTTTCGTACACAATGTTCATGCATCTTAAACAATATTTAGAAACAAAACTTTATTTCTTTTCTTTAAAAAAAGCACTTAGACAAATCAAATTTTAAACCATTAAATTACATACTTATACATTATTATTTTTTGTGTGTAAATTGATATTATTTTAGGTTTTAATTTGTAAATTACTCAGTGTACTAGGCATAACGATTTGGATTCATCTGTAATGTTATGTTCTTGCGTAAATAAACAATAAATAAATGTACATATTACTAAATCTCTAAATAGTACTCAAATTAATCTAAGTAGGTATGTTCTTTTCTTACTTAAACACTTTTACAAATCAAATTTTAAACTATAATATAAATAACAAATCTCTAATAGTATAGCTTCTTGGTGTACTGAAATTAATAATGTTCACTTCATTTTATTGGGGACTAGGTGCACCCCGCGGCTTCGCCCGCGTACCAGAGTTTTTTTTTCGTATAAATTTCACAAATTTATTGCACACCCCCTAGGGTCTATTATGTAAAAATTAAAAATACGTGTTTAATTATTCACTCCATAGTTTATTTATACCGAGTTTTGAGAGAATCGAACCAAGGAAAAATTATTTTCCATACAAACTTTACCACCCTATTTAACCCCCTCAGAGTTTAAAATTTCTAAATTTTAATACCCTATGTCCTATTCTAGGTCCTAAACTATCTCCATACCAAATTTCATTTAAATAACTTAAGTAATTACAAAGATTACTTATAACAAACATTCACACAGTCTTTCCCATTTATTATAATATGTAATAAGATAGTAAGAAGTAAGATGAAGTGAAATAGAAGCTTATTAACTATGTGATACAAACTTGCTATCGATGGACTCAAAATTCAAAATTCAAAGTGCTTTATTTCCTTAAGACCTTACAGGACATTTGGACACGTCATAAAATACATGTTAAAAAATAATTGAAATTATGAAATAAAGTGCTCACTTTGATTATTGTTCACTTCGGTCTATTTAGGTAAAGTAAAGAAGCGAACAAGAAACCTTTACCTTGTTAGGTTGTTAGTTTTAGAGTTGGAGCAAAACTCGTCCCAAGCTTTTTTATCGTCTAAATAATCAAATATTTTATAGTAAGCCTTTTTACAAAGAATAGTTTTGATAATTTGTTTGAATTTATTTACCGATAATTTTTGCAACTCACTTGGAGTTTTGTTGTAGAAGCGTATACATTGCCCTTTGAAAGATACATTAACTTTGTTTAATCTAGTTGTGGGCAAAGCGAGTTTATTCTTATTTCTAGTATTTACATTATGTATGTCGCTATTTTTAGTGAACCTATTGATATTTTTATGAGTATACAACAAGTTTTCATAAATATATTGACATGGTACTGTCATTATGTTTATTTCTTTGAATTTATTGCGGAGGGACTATTATATATATCACTTATGCGTCTTATATATACATACATACTAGCGACCCGCCCTGGCTTCGCACGAGTGTATTATAGGTAGGTACACATATACCTTCCTCTATAGCTTTATCTATAAAAAACGGAAACAAAATCCGTTGCTAGTTTTAAAGATCTAAGCATACATAGGGATAGCGGGCAGCGCCTTTGTTTTATACAATGTAGTGATAATATCGGTCTGTTTACCAATTATGTAAATCTACAGGTCAATATTTAAATGAATTTCTTACATACCATTGTCGGTGTGAAACTGAGCGACATCTGGCCAAGCATTAACGTCATTGATGTAATCATCTGTGGGGCCAAATTCCACTAATGTCAAAACAAAGGTCTCAATAATAGTGCCATTCAATCAAGATGATTAAAATGACGTTTGTACATTTGGTATTCTACTATTTTTTCCGCTTGAAGAGACTTTCATAATTAGAATGTCAAATTGATAGTGAGGTATAAAGGAAATCGTCACAGCTATGAATGAAACTCAAAAAGTTTGTGCTAGTAGAATGCCAAAAAGAGTTTAACACTGACATTTTGACACGATACTATTTAAATGGTGAAGCGATTTATTTAGTTGAATGCGGGCCCTGTAATGTGTGGTAATAGGCCTTCTTGGTAAGATTTTGATATAAGAACTAAAAATATTTATTAAATATATATAATAAAATAAAAATGACATCCAAAGTTAGTCAAAAAATTACCCTTATGAGTTAAATAAAAAAAGGGGATGATTTTTTATGAAAATACTAGCGACACGCCCCGGCTTCGCACAGTTTTATTATACGTATAAACGTTCCTCTTGAATCACTCTATCTTTAAAAAAACCGCATCAAAATCCGTTGCGTAGTTTTAAAGATTTAAGCGTTCAAAGGGACATAGGGATAGGGACAAAGAAAGCGACTTTGTTTTATACTATGTAGTGATATAATATACTATGCAGTGATGTAAAGCTATAAGTATGCCCAAAGCATTAATCCACGCGGACGAAGTCGCAGGACACAGCTAGTTATCCTAATAATATTATAATCGTGAAAGTTTGTAAGTATGGATGGATAGATGGATGGATGTTTGTTACTCTTTCACGCAAAAACTACTGAACGGATCTGTATGAAATTTGGCACAGAGATAGATTATGGTCTGGAATAACACATAGGCTATATTTTATCCGGATTTCCCACGGGAACGAGAATTACGCGGGGAAACCGCGAGTCGCTGCTAGTTAGGTAAATAAAGTCATTTTTTATCCATATCTTATTATTGCTACTAAAATATTGATTTTATCATAAGTGACAGGAAATGAGTCGTTCTGATATCATTTATCTATAACTAGCGACCTGGTCTGGCTTCGCACGGTTTTAGTATACGTATAAACCTTCCTGTTGAATAACTCTATCTATTAAAAATAAACGCATCAAAATCCGTTGCGTAGTTTTAATGATTTAAGCATAGGGACAGAGAAAGATACTTTGTATTATACTATGTAGTGAAGTGTGATATAGTTTATTTCGATCAATATGACGTTCATTTCTAGATAATAACAAGATAATCCTCGATAATGATAACGCTCTGTACTCAATTATCTTATCACATAATCAAACAAACTTCACCATAAGTGCACTCGTTCTAGCTGACGAGGAACGGAATCGACCAATCACTTACCAGGAAGATGTCGTGATATTTATTTCGAGCAATGTGATTGGACAATGTGACATAAGGTCAAGATCTCATCAGTATTTTTCGAATATTTTATTAATTTGGACTACATTGATGATGATTTATTATTTATTGTAATAATTAACAACTGTTAGTTTTCAAATAGGTTTAAGTAATAATTAGGGGTAATTATTAACATGTCGACATAATTGTGGCAGGTACAAAAATGAAGTAAATAATAATGCTCGACACACAACACCATCTAGCCCCAAAGTAAGCTACTGCAAAGCTTGTGTTATGGGTAACAGATAACTGATTTATTTAATACACGGAAAATTCAATACTAACGGAACAAATTTCTGCAGATCGTACATAAATTTGTTCCGAGACGGGAATCGAACCCCACCGCGCCACATCGGTCGTCACTTTAAATCACACACGTCACACAACACACATAACACACTTTAAATAATTTGACGCCTTTCAGTATTAAAATATGTCAAATTCTTTATATATCGACAGACATAATGAAAACAAAAATGAAGATATTAACAATAATGTTTTTGTTTCAGAATGCTAACGACTTAAAACAGAAGCGATGGTCAGTGCGAAAGTACCGAACTTAAAACCACAAACAATGGAAAACAACAAGTTCAAAGCTCTCTCACTCATCAAATTCTTCTTCCACAAAGACAAAAAGAAAGAAAAAGCCAAAGAAAAACAACAGATCCTCAAAAACGAACCTAAACATGCTAACAACACAGTCGAAAGCGCAGAGACAACCGTTGCGTCAATTCTCGAACCATTCAGAAACCTAGATTTAAAAACAAATGACAAACATAAGACGATAAAAGAAGAAAACGAAATTGAAGACGAATTAGATAACTTCACGTTTAAAATCATTGAAGATGATCGTGCAAGAATAGATTCTCAGTCATCACAAGACAGTGGGTTTTCGGATATCAACCCAGATGTCATTGAAAACTTAGAGAAACTGAGCATACAAAACAATACAGACGCAAAAGACAAAGAAATAAGCAAAGAACATAAGACTATCAAAGCTATAGAACACAAAACAGTGACAGATCATAAAAAAGAGGCCAAAGATGAAAAAGAGGAAAGAGAAGATAAAAAGAAGAGGTTACACCAAGTCGCTGTGAAGAGGACGCCAATAAGAAACAAAGTCAGTGATTACAATGTTCATCCGTACGCGAAAGATTCAGAAAAACTGTATACACCGGTAAGTTTTCTATTATTTTCTCTATTAGTCTCTCTGAAGGATAGGATTCGTAATGAATACATCCGACAGAGAACCAAAGTTATCGACATAGCTCAAAGAATTAGCAAGCTGAAGTGGCAGTGGGCCGGCCATATCTCGACCCGACAACCGTTGGGGCAAACGTGTTCTTGAGTGGAGACCGCGACTCGGAAATCGTAGTGTAAGACGCCCTCCGGCCAGGTGGGATGACGATCTGCGAAAGACTGCTGGCAGATGCTGGATGCGGCAAGCTGAAAACAGGGCGCTATGGCGCTCATTAGAGGAGGCATAATGTCCAGCAGTGGACTAATATAGGCTGATGATGATGATTTTAATATTTAAAACGTTCAATACAGTTTTGCAAAGAGACACAATACAAAGGTAAAAGAGGTCAATCTCGCTTATATTAGAATCCATATTCGAAGTTATTCCACTGCTGGTGTGTTTTAGCTTGAATTTATCCTCAACGCAAATAGGTGACCTTTGATTATACAAAGTAATATATATTGATATCATACATGCATGGGGTAACGAGACTCTCCGGGTTTTAAAAACATATCTGAGCGTCTGGTCGATGCGATGCGCGCCCCTCTAGCTGGTGAGTATCTGGCTCAGCGCATCAGCATTGTCATACAGCGTGGTAATGCAGCCAGTGTCTTGGGGACGCACAGACTGGTATTGACACGGATCAGTTGAGCTACCTCTAGATTAATTGTAACAGTCTCTAGTTAGTTCAATTAATAGTACTTTTGTTTTGATTCTATTCTATGTTGTTAAATTTAACACAACACAAGCTCTGCTTAGCTTGGGGCTAGATGATGCTGTGTGGACTGTCCGGAATTTTTTTTTTTTTTTATTATATTATTTCTTTGTTAATACGTATGTTATATTGATTTGAGTTTATGATACTCGTAAATGTAATTCAATTCATACTAATGTTATAAAATGTGCTTACATATACATATAAAAATTGTAAAGTAATAAAAAAACTGGACAGTCCACACAGCATCATCTAGCCCCAAGCTTAGCAGAGCTTGTGTTATGAGTACTAAATAACTGATATACTTAAAACAATACATTACATAGATAGATATGTTTACTATACATAGAAAACACCCAGAACACCCAAAAAAATCTACAGATCTTACAAACATTAGCCCCAATTCAGGAATCTAACCCACAATCTTCGTCACACATTACCCCACTGTTCCATAGATGTCGTCTTCAATCTAGCTCCTATCTCTTTTACCAGAAATCCCTTAAACCTATCTAAAACCATATTTATACCATTTCATCATCATCATCATCAGCCTACATTAGTCCACTGCTGGACATAGGCCTCCCCTAATGAGCGCCATAGCGCCCTGTCTTCAGCTTGACGCATCCAGCATCTGCCAGCAGTCTTTCGCAGATCGTCATCCCACCTAGCCGGAGGGCGTCCATTATACCATTTAATACTTTTCTATTGTCTGTGTCACTACCACTACATAGTATAAAACAAAGTCGCTTTCTCTGTCCCTATGTATGCTTAAATCTTTAAAACTGCGCAACGGATTTTGATGCGGTTTTTTTCATAGATAGAGTGATTCAAGAGGAAGGTTTATACGTATTATAAAAACGTACGAAGCCGGGGCGTGTCGCTAGTTTACCATAAATCCCTTAAACCTATCTAAAACCATTTAATACTTTTATATTATCTGTATTAATCTTATATCACCTTTGCTTACGCGAGTTACTATAGCAGGAAACTCAGATGAAAATACTTGGAAAACAGAAGAGTTAGAATTGTACCATTAATAAAACCTTATTAAACAAGTCTTTCTGTACGTCATTGGACAATATGCTGTGCATTTAAGATTGTCAAGGAATGAAACAGTTTTCCCATAAAGATTTTAGTTTTGCAAGGTAAATGAATTATCAGTACATAGTATAAAACAAAGTCGCTTTTTCTGTCCTTATTTCCCTTTGACTGCTTAAATCTTTAAAACTACGCAACGGATTTTGATGCGGTTTTTTAATAGATACAGTGATTCAAGAGGAAGGTTAATACATATAATAAAACCGTGCTAAGCCGGGGTGGGTCGCTAGTATTATTATAATTGAATTATTCCGTATTCGTCCCTCTGGATTCATCCCAAAGTAGTCCGAATAACGAAGGAATAATTAAGGAAAATCAAAATGCTAAAACATTTTTTACGGAAAAGTTTCCAAAATATGTAAATCCACACATTTCAATATTATTGTTGCAATAGAATTTTTCTAGGTGCATCTCAGGAAGTACCAGGAAAGTAGAATTTTAAGGCGTAAACAGCACCTAAAGTGGCGTCCCCACTTATTTTCTCATATAATTCCATTAAACAAAGGAATTTCCAAATTCACACATACAGTTTGTTAAACCTATCATACGTTTTTTTAATGCATCTGTCATAGTTTTATTTATTTTAGGAGGAGATACGAACTTGCCTTTGGTGGCCACCAAACTCTGTTTTCGTATTTCTTCCTGTGTGGGGACGCCACTTTAAGTGCTGATTGCGCCTTAATTAGTAAAGATGTACGGAAACCTTTGTGCCCGAGCCAACTCGCACTCTACAAGTTTTTTTTTATAAATACCTCTTAACAATCGTATCTTTATTAACGAAAATTACAACCAAGGAATAGAAAAAATAAAACTAGTATATACCTATATACAATTGAAACCTTGAGCTAACTGCAGACGGTTGCAAACAGTCTATAGGTAGCTCAATTATCACCATCATAAATATCTACATTACCTATCAATATTTACCTAGCAACAGATTTCTATATAACCCGCATCCTTGCAAAACCGTGTTTACCTATTAAGTAATAGGTTATCGACATCTATCCTTTTTTACCACGCGGTAACTCTAGTATACCTGTCTCTTTCGCACTAGCAAAAATAACTGATATGGCCTTGTTTGAGACTTGAAACGATAGAGTTAAATTGATTATGTAATTAACCTACTTTTTTCTACAGTCGTAAGGTTAAAGACTGAACAGACAGAAGAGATTATAATAAACTAGCGACCCGCCCGGCTTAGCACGGTCTTATTATACGTATGAACCTTCCTCTTGAATCACTCTATCTCATAAAAAAAACCGCGTCAAAATCCGTTGCGTAGTTTTAAAGATTTAAGCATACAAAGAGACATAGGGACAGAAAGCGACTTTGTTTTATACTATGTAGTGATGTGTTATTTAAATGAAATTTGGTATGTAGATAGTTGAGGACCTAGAATAACACAGGATATTAAAATTTGGTAATTTTATAATAATAATAATAATAAAGTCATTTATTTCGGACAACATTAGAACAAGTAAAAAGATCTTATATAACTTATTCTACGGTCCATATCAATATATATACCTTAAAACTAAAATACATATTCAAGTATAAAAACTAAGAACTAATGAACACGCGTGGTCGCCGGAGTGTCTCAGCGCGGGGTATCATGTGATAGGCGGCCCTTGAACCGCCGGAACTATCGGTAACTATATATATATTTATCCTCTGAGGGGGTCAAATAGGGTAGGTATTAAAGTTTGTATGGAAAATTATTTACTATTGGTTTGATTCACATAAAAATCGGTAGAAATAAACTATACAGTAAATAATTAAACACCTATTTTATATTTTCACGAAACAACCCCTAGGAGAAATATTTTAATACATAAACCTTTTAACGTTTCTATAGAAAAAACGCTTGCGAAGACGCGTGCAAACACTAGTTTTACTTAACTTAAAACCGATTTTGAATTCCTTTAATTTTACACTGTTTTGCGGGACAAACAATAATTCTTCAGTATTTTTATTTCTATGTTCATTCGGTCTTGTTTAAAAATAACGTTGTTACATGAAGGACGGAAATTAAAATAATTAATAATTAACATGTACGTTTTTTATGTATTATTGAATAATATTGTTATTTTTTCCTTATTCCTTCCCCTTCCGTACTAAAATTGTATTAAAATAAATCCCTTGCGGACAATTCGTAATTTCGTTATCTTGTTTACAGTTCATTAAGAACACGTAATTTAGGAAAACTTGTAGGTATTTGATTTTTAATTGCTCAAAAAGTTTGTCATTACATCATTCATCATACGTATTATACAGGGCGTCCCACGGCTATGCCACATGGAGGGAAAGTATCTTAAATATTGTAGATAGAACATTTTACTGAAAGAAGACATTATTTGAATTTAAAAAACAATTTAAACTGCATTCATAGATATTTAAATAATTACATGGTTGAACCGGGAATTGAACCCGTTACACGAGAATAATAATTATCCCGTAGCTTTATCATACCGGTCGAAAGGGTTCATCATAAGGATTATTTTTTGTAAATAACATAGTGGTCAGAAATAAAAGGAAGACCATGAATTTTAACATTTGATGTGAAATTTAGTTCAGAATAGCTAGCATTGCCGTAAAGACCAATGGCCATGGGACGCCCTGTATAGTATCCTTAGCTTAATGGTGCTGAGTGGATTGTCCAGTATATTGATTTTTTTGTTGAAATACTATGCGTATAGTTTGTTTGATACAATTGGTGATGGATGTATGTATGAATGGATGTTTATTACCTTATGTTTCGAGGCATCGACGTCATTTTCGAGGCCTCGAATAAACATAGGCTACTTTTCATATTTTTTTACACGGGTGAAGCCGTAGTGTAATCTGCTAGTTAAACATAGAAAGACCTAAGAACCTAGAGCTAGTCTTTTTCCTTTTTGTGTCTACAAATAAATAAATATGCAAGACAATCCACCAGCACCATCTAGCCCCAAAGTAAGCTACTCAAAGCTTGTGTTATGGGTACTAGATAACTGATATATTTCAAGAAGTATTGTAACATAATTAGATCACATAACGCACTAGTATATACAATTATAACAAACTCTTAAAAATCTAAGCCGTCACCAGATGGCAGAGTACCCAAAATGCTGGCAGCATCGCCACGTTGAATGACAATACTAATTCGTTGACTAAAATAGAAGTCAGCATTCTGATCTCCTGTGGACTCTATGAGAAGTTTCGTTAGTTTATTTTTTTTTAGAATTGAAATAATAGAATTTATATGAGACACTGAGCATATATCCTTCCATTAGCATTTCAATCGATATATTCATCCTCATTGCCACAAGGAAAAATAAAAATGGCGTCGAACCCAATGCTAATTTTACTATTAATATTCTATGAGCAAAACTCATGTTTAAAGTCCATTGTCCTGGGGAAGATCGAACTGTTAACTTTATAAATGGCGTCGACAGAGATTTATTGCTACACCGGCGCCAATACTAATTTACTGGGATTTCTAAAACAAAGTAGGTGAAAACAAATATAGCTGGACAATTCATACGTCATCATCTAGCCCCAAGCTAAGCAGAGCTTGTGTTATGGGTACTAGATGACTGATATAATTAATACCTCACAATAACAAAAATTACAATCAAGGAATAGAAACAAACAAATGAAACAATTTAGCTAACTACAGACGGTTGCAAAGTAGCTCAACTGGGGCCGAATTCCACTAATGTCAAAACAAAGGTCTCAATAGTGCCATTCAATCAAGATGATTAAAATGACGTTTGTGCATTTGGTATTCTACTATTTTTTGCGCTTGAAGAGACTTTCATAATTAGAATGTCAAATTGGTAATATAAACGTTATCGTCACAGCTATGAATGAACCTAAAAGTTTGTGCTAGTAGAATACCAAAAAGAGTTTAACACTGACATTTTGACATGATACTATATAAATGGTGAAGCGATTTATTTAGTGGAATTCGGGCCCTGAGCTTGTGTTATGGGTACTAGATAACTGGTATAATATACCACACATTACAAGATGAAACAATTGAGCTATCTACAGACGGTTACAAAGTAGCTCAACTGATCCATGTCAATACCAGTCTGTGTGTCCCCAAGACACTGGCTGCATTACCACGCTGTATGACAATGCTGATGCGCTGAGCCAGATACTCACCAGTGTATAAAAATTAATGAGAAAAACATAATGTTACGAGTTTAAGCCCAAAGAAGGCTCATTTTTGTGTTCTGTGGCAGTGGTGTTGGCCATGCTGATATTATCAGCGCCAACATTTATACCTTTTTCACCAGACTTCGACCTAGACAAAATGCGGTATGTTTACAAAACACACCGCCTACACGTGACCTAAAAAAGATTTGTTTTTATCAGTATTTGGACGGAAATAACATTCGTTCTATATTTTTTCTTGGAATGTTACAGTTTAACGTCATGCATTAAAGGGTAAAATTTTCATCATGTCATTTTCATCAGCCTATATTAGTCCACAGCTGGACAAAGGCCTCCCCTATGAGCGCCATGACGCCCTGTCTTCAGCATTACATATGTGTTTAATTATCTATTTGTATAATTTTCATTTATTGTACCATTTTATTTTATTCAATTTTAAATTTAGTGTGACATATTGTTTTTTTTAATTATTTTTATTATACTATGTATAGTTTTAAGTAGTTATAGATTTGTGATCTAAAATAAATGAATAATAAACTTTTCCTTTCTTTGCAGATAAGTCAAATAAACCAGAAATGCCTATCCGGCGGTCAATTAATAGTCAACCAACCAGCAGAATCCGAGCTTGACGAAGCATTACAAAGCGTCGCCAATCTATACCAATCAAACCCACCCCTTTGGGACGATCTACTAGATGTCATCAACAATGACTTTGACACATACACAGATTCCTCCATCGTTCCGAACGTATCTAACATCGAAGAGTTTTCATTCAAGGAGGTTACGATGCTTGCCCCATTACCTGACATATTCCCTACCCCACCGAGATCTGACGTACCAAGTCCTCTTTCAGAATCTCAGACGTTTTATCCAACGAATTCTGAATACACTTTATCCCCTGAAAGATCATCGCCGACTTATAACAGTGATTTCGAGAAGTATCAAGAGATATCACCTTTTTCATATGAAGAAGAGGAATTAAAAAGAGATAGAGTATCGGTTTCCCAGTCAAATATGACGATGAAGAACTTTAAAGATTTGCAGAAAGAGATCGCGAATAGTTTTTCTAAGAAGGAGTGTTGTGATATAAGTAGGAAGCCATGTAAAGAGATATTTGAGGAGCATTTGAACAAATTGAAAGGTGTTGAAAAGAGGAATCTTATATTGAAAGTTTCGAAGATGGATTTGAAAACTGCGTACGGGTAAGTCTTTATAAAAATGTTTATGATTATACTTTCACATATACATATCCTTCTTATATTATAAACTCGAAAGTTTGTAAGTATGGATGGCTGGACGTTTGTTACTCTGTCACGCAAAAACTTTTGAACTGCTGTGCGATTACGCAAAAACCACCCATCCAAATTGACATTCGAAAGCCATTTCAATGGCCATCGAGCGCCTCCTTTCCCAACAAATTACGAGGGCCATCAAAATGGCTTTCGTATGTCAATTTTGGATGGGTAATTTTAGCGTAATCGCACAGCGGATATGGATGAAATTTGGCACAGAGATAGAATATAGTCTGGACATAACACATAGGCTATATTTTATCCCGGAATTCCCGCGTAATTCCCATTTTTGTGGGAATTCGGGGATAAAATATAACCTATGTGTTATTCCAGACTATAATCTATCTCTGTGCCAAATTTCATCCATATCCGTTCAGAAGTTTTTACATGAAAAAGTAACAAACATCCATCCATACTTACAAACTTTCGCGTTTATAATATTAAAAGTATTAAGGGTTTAAAAACAATTACTAATACATAAGATGACGCGCTAATTAACCGCATATATTCTTATCATTTTCTAATGAGTTATTCAGTTGACCACTTCGAGGTGATAAACTTTGTTTATTTAATACTATAATAACATATTTATTATAGTTTTAAATAAACAAAGTATATCACTTAAAAAGTATATCATAATTCCGATTTAGTATTTGTATATTGCATACAATATAATCGGTATTTATTCGTACGTTCATTAACAAAGAAAATTACAATGTTTATCTGTTTATCAGACTATAATTACTAAATTCATTTAAAACGGGATATATACCATGATTTGATTTGTTTTGAGTTTTCCGATTTTTCGGCATAGTTTCAAGCGCCATGATCACGAAAGAACTACCGATAATCGGAAATGTTGACACAGATCAAATCACTGTAAATATCCCGTTATAATGATAGTTTTAAAAGTCTAGAGATAGCCCAACTGACCCATATCAATACCAGTCCTCGAGTCCCGTTAAGTCCCGTTGCCTATTTCATTTTTAATACGTGGTAAATGCAGCTAGTGTCTTGGGGACGCACAGACTGGTATTTAAATGGATCAGTTTAATTACCTATAGACTGTTTGCAACCGTCTGCAGTTAGCTCAATTGTTTGAATTGTATATACAAGTTTTAATCTGTTTCTATTCCTTAATTGTAATATTCATTATTAATTGTAATAAATCATCAGGCTATACTAGTCCACAGCTGGGCATAGCCCTCTCCTTCTGTTAAGTAATTGTAATGAATGGTATTAATTATATCAGTCATCTAGTACCCATAACACAAGCTCTTTTTAGCTTGGGGCTAGATGATGACGTATGAATCCAGCTTAATTTATTTGTTTATTTCGAATTAAAAAGCAATAAAAGTATTTTTTTTTGTATTCCAATTAAGAATGTAAAAATGTATCTAACATTTTTACACAAGGAAAAGTAAATTTTTGTACATTTATGATACATAATAGTTTTATCTATCTATTCGCAGAGTAATCCACCACATCTTCCTAAGCCTATCAAAGGACGCTTCTCAATTGGATCTTCAGATGTCTCTATATGCTCTTATCTGCCAGCGAGTCATCGAAGAAACTCCTAAGGTCTTTCTGGGAGATTTCGGTAAGTTAGTGCGTTCAACTTAAACTTAAATCATAACATACAAAGTAAGTATATGTAACACAGTAATTTACTTCTTACGATTTTATCTTACTATTATAATAAACTAGCAGCATAACGCGGTTTCAACCGCGTAATTCCCGTTCCCGTGGGAATTCCGGTATAAAATAAAGCCTATGTGTTATTCCAGACTATAATCTATCTCTGTGCCAAATTTCATCCAGATCCGTTCAGTAGTTTTTGCGTGAAAGAGTAACAAACATCCATCCGTCTATCCATCCTTACAAACTTTCGCGTTTATAATATTAGTCTGATGGGAAAGTCTGTGTGAATGTTTGTTATAAGTAATCTCCGTAACTATGTACTTGAGTTATTGAAATGAAATTTGGTAAGTATGTAGATAGTTTAGGACTTAGAATAACACATCGGATATTAAAATTAGGAAATTTTAACCTCTGAGGGGTTTAATAGGGTGGTAAAGTTTGTATGAAAAATTATTATTCCTAGGTTTTGTTTCACTCAAAACTCGCTACACACAAACTTCAAAGTAAATAATTAAACACGTTTTTTTATTTTTCGAAACTACCCCTAGGAGGTGAGCAATAAATTTCTAAAATTTGACAAATAAATTTCGATGCGGGCGAAGCCGCGGCGCGCCGCTTATATATTATATATAATGGATTATGTATGACTTTTATGACCTACATTTATTGCCACTACTGGCGTTTTAGCCGAAAAATTTTATGAGAAGCTACCTCTACTTGCATCAGATAGTATGTAAAGATAACAAAGAACAACAAATACCTTCCTTATGTATATATTATGTATTGCGTATATAGTTACTAAAGGACCAGTCAAATCACTTTGAACGAGACAAGCGTAAATTCTGTTGGGTTTTTGAATATATTATACATTTGCAAAAAGGCACGCGCCGCGCTTGTAAAATACCAGATGTTAGGAAAAACCACAGAGGCGCGTAATGATTTTATGTTATAACAACTTGTAGACAAATTAGTTAAGCTAATAGATCTTTGGTGGTTTATATCGGTGTTTTTGTTATAAATTGTTTTTATTTTATAGTTCTGGACAATCCACACATTATCATCTAGCCCCAAGCTTAGCAGAGCTTGTGTTATGGGTCCTAGGTGCCTAATATATTTAATACAATACATAGATAGATATTTTTTACTATGGATTGTAATTGATGCAAGTTATATTCAGGTTTTTCAAAGTAAATTTGATTTATACGTGTAGATTTGTCTCTATTTTCTGTGTAATTTGGTTATTTTGTTAGGTTTTAAAGTTCTGGAGGTTCTAAAAAACATCTCAAGTTTTTTAGCTTTCAGATGTGAGGACATTTTAATGGTTTATGGTTCTCAAACTGCATAAGCTTGGTCACCGTGTCGCTAGTGCAGGGGCCAAATTCCACTAATGTCAAAACAAAGGTCTCAATAGTGCCATTCAATCAAGATGATTAAAATGACGTTTGTACATTTGGTATTCTACTATTTTTTGCGCTTGAAGAGACTTTCATAATTAGAATGTCAAATTGGTAGTTATAAAGGTAATCGTCACAGCTATGAATGAATCTCTAAAAGTTTGTGGTAGTAGAATACCAAAAAGAGTTTAACACTGACATTTTAACACGATACTATTTAAATGGTGAAGCGATTTATTTAGTGAAATCCAGGCCCAGGACGTGTGTCCCGGCATAGTTCTATTAACGATATCATCTTGGCGTGGAAACCCTTGATCCTGGTGTCCTGGGGCACACTCAATTTATAAAGATCTTATCAAACTTCTCATAGAGTCCACAGGTGATCGGAATGCTGGCTTCTATTTCAGTCAACGAATTAGCATTGCCATTCAACGTGGCAATGCTGCCAGCATTCTGGGCACTCTGCCTTCTGGTGACGGCTTAGATTATTAGGAGTTTGTTATAATTGTAAATACCAGCTTTAATGTATTAAATATATCAATTCTAAGTAGTGAAGTATAAAACTTATCCCAATATTCAAAAAGCTTGCAAACAAGTCAGACTAGTTGTATTTGCGGTAAAATCATTCAAGAACTGGTTGGACTACATACATACATACATACTTTACATATAAAATAGTACATTAATTTGACTGTACCTTGGTAAACGTTTAATAACTGAGATAGGCCCTACATTTCCCGCCTTATAAATAAGTATTGGCTTTGACTTTCTGTAAAAAAGTACTAGCCAATCAGTAACCTCGTCCAAAGAGGAGTTGGCCAATCCGGTGTCTTCCCGCCACCGGCCGCTACGTCAGATGTACGCTTGTGGCACCGACATCTTTTTTCTTCATTGGCGTTTAGTTTCCCGCCGAGTACAGACGTGCTACCAAATACGCAGCACGCTTTTAAAGAAATATTCCAGAAAATATTTCAAAGTGCATACAAGGATTATTGCAAAGTGCACATAGTATTCTAAAGGTTTGGTGTAAAATTGCATTACTGCGTAAGTACATTTTTCTTTGTCTACACCACTACATACCCACATTTTTTCAATAAAATGGTAATTTGCGAAATAAGTTTCGTAATTTGTTTTTGGACTAATGAGTCCATTCTATTTATATTTTGTTGGAGACTCACGAGTCGCACACATGTCGCATGGTTAGTACGAAAGCATACGCCTTTTTTACAAGACCGTGACATTTTTCTTATTATTTGTGCTCGAAAGCACGTGGTTATATTTGTTTTAATGACAAAAGCCGAAGCTTTTTACAACTACCTGGCATGTGCCAGTGGCATAATTTTTCTTCTATTACTCCTTAGTAAGATTTTAACGGTTTTTCCGTTAGATTCGTTAGAATTTATTTTGAGGTTATATGTTGCTATGTGCTAAAATACTTATTTTTCTAGCAAGGATGTAAACACGATATCATATGCAAAATTCTGACCGATGTCGTGAAAACGAGACTTGAAAGACAACTGGAGAAGGAGGTCAATATTGGATGGTAATGGAAATAACATCGTGAGTACTTTAAAATATCGTTGTTTTGGTTATTCTGGGCCACGCAGCCACGTGGGCAACGCGTACGATGTACGATACTTTTGGTTGTCACCTGCCCGTAATTTATACGCGAATATACAAAATATGAAATGTTGAGTGTATCTGCACACTTGCGCAAATAACACGTGGCCTACACCCAATGTCGTCGGGTGGATTAATCTAATAGGTTGTCTAACCTATTTTCTGCCTAACCATTGCACAGCAGGTGGTTTTGCAAGGGCACGGAGTGTTAATCTAGGTTGGCAAGAAAGTAACTTTTTTTTTCAGGAGCGGTTAGATACATATTTCATTGCCTATTGTTTTGGTACCAAACAGAAGTGTAGAAAATGCAAATATAAACATGTGTCTCAAGTCCACGATTGACAAGATATATTTCAAGGATAAATACTGATATGTTCTATGTTCCTATTTTTCGATATGAGCTAAGTACCTTGATTTTTAAGCAAAACACCTCGCAAGAATAAAAACCCCCGCAGGGTTGTTTTAACGCCCTCGCAGGGCTACAATGGCTGGCGCATTGTCATCTCCTTGTAAGTATATAATAAAACCCTCGCAGGGTTCATAACGCACCCTCGCAGGGCTGCGATGACAAAAATAAAATTCGGGCGCACCGAATATTTTTCAGTTTTAGATTATCTTGGACAAAGAATAATACCCTCGCAGGGTTGTTTTAACGCCCTCGCAGGGCTACAACGGCTGGCGCATTGTCATCTTGCAAATATATCATAAAACCCTCGCAGGGTTCATAACGCACCCTCGCAGGGCTGCGATGACATAAATAAAATTCGGGTGCACCGTTTATTTTTCAGCTTTAGATTATCTTGGACAAGGAATAAAAACCCTCGCAGGGTTGTTTAAACGCCCTCGCAGGGCTACAATGGCTGGCGCATTGTCATCTCCTTGCAAGTAAATATATAATAAAACCCTCGCAGGGTTCATAACGCACCCTCGCAGGGCTGCGATGACATAAATAAAATTCGGGCGCACCGAATATTTTTCAGCTTTAGATTATCTTGGACAAGGAATAAAAACCCTCGCAGGGTTGTTTTAACGCCCTCGCAGGGCTACAATGGCTGGCGCATTGTTATCTCCTTGCAAGTATATAATAAAACCCTCGCAGGGTTTATTACGCTCCCTCGCACGGCTGCGATGACATATAAAATTCGGGCGATCCGAATATTTTTCAGCTTTAAATTGTCTTGGACGTGATGAGCATTATTCTCGAATGAAGAGTCTTATTCAACATAAATATGTGTTTACATAAGCTTCAGAAAGGGTTGCTTGTTTGGATAAAGGAATTCATCGTGGTGGTGTACCTCCACCAGCGATGAATTCCAGGGTATCGCGTACCTACTCACAACAACTTCTAGGAAGGCTAACTATAAAAGCATCGTGGTGCACCTCCAACAGTGATGAAAATAAAAAGTCCAGGGTATCGCGTACCTATTGACTAGAACTTCCAGGAAGGTTAACAATTATTAAATAGAAGCATCAAAATAAAAAGTGCAGGGTATCGCGTACCTATTGACAAATGTCTTACCAATATCTATGTATGTATATGATTCGTGTATTGCATACCTATCAACAAAAGATTTGGGAGGTTCGATACCTATATAGACGGAGTTTCTGTTCTTGTTAGACATTAACATTCAGAAGGAGCTGTTTAGCTGAAGGAATAATAAAATCTGATAAACCGTACTTGTGACAAAAGTCATATAAGAATATCGTAAGAAACTCGGGCTGATAAGCGTGATGGGTTGATAAATTTATCGATTGGCTGATATTTTTATAGGCAAATTATAAATTGCGTAAAGCAGCTGGTTGAGGTGTCATTGTGAATTAAGGGCAAGCCTAAGCCTTCGAGCTGAATTACATTCTACATAGTCTAACCCAGAGTTACTATTTTTTACACTATATGATTTGTGAACGGTAGCAGATATAAGAACCCTTTGGATTCATGAGATCGCAGGAAAGACTCTAAGGTTAACATATAAGTTATTCAGTCTACCTACAAAACTTCTCATTGACGAGACAAGTTCTTTAAAATGATTAACAATTATAGGGTGGGTACCACGAATAATTATGGAAATGAATTATAAGATAAATGCTGCCCACCCGCACTAAAAATTTAGTGCCTATTATTAGAACCTTTCGTATCCCTCATTCCATCACGAATTTGAATGTTGCGTGCGTGAGATAGTTGTTAGTATAAATAAGGTAGCTTCTACCAAAAACACAATATCTTGCACAAAGTTGCCTTCAGTATCAAGATACTGTCTATCAGTGGATATGTCCACGCAAATGTATGGGTCTAGCTCACTCACTGGCCTGACCGTTTTAAGAGTACATTGTCTAAAAGACTTTACTTGTCAGACAAAAAGAAGGAGATTTGGTGAAAGTACTGGCGTTGCGGTACTAACTTAATATACCTACCTGTATAGGCTCTGAATTGTACTCAACCCATGTCCGGATTTATGATTGTGGGAACAATAAGGGTGTGAACGATAAGAAACATTCCCGTGTTTATTTACAACTACCCTCTTCATACTTTTTATAACCGGTGGCATTTCTTGGTTATCTGTATAAAGGTGTGTACGGTAATGAACGTTCACGCGTTTATTTACAACTACCCTCATCATACTTTTTATCATAAGTGGCATTTCTGTTATCTGCTTTGTATGATAAATTGTTGAATGTATTCTCAACTGTATTAGACATCACATATACTAGTACATTTTTAGAATTAATATTTGAAACTGTCATCATCATCATTTATAGAAATGACCGTGAGCAATTGAGGGTTTGCGCACTACAGTAATAAAAACCTTGGAAAGTCGTCTTCCTTTTGAACGTCAGTAAAGGACAGCCATTGTCCTTGACGTAAAGAACTGTTTATATTTTATATAGTGTTACACTATTCTTTACAAGTAAGCGATCATTGTCAGCTTCTAAACTCTAGCACTCTGTGATAGATTAATAAGAATAAAAGTGCATCTATATTATCGCTTCTTAAGCGATGACGTCAGATTTTCAGTAATTGGTCGTGAGATGTTTCAACATAACTACTAGTTAAACGGAAAATGGTTCTTGTTTATTATTTTATAAACATTGTAGTACAACAGACACTACTGCATCTCAAATGAAGAGCTTGTTTTCGAGGTACATTGACAATGGATGAGGTATTCATGCACAAGTATAATACCTACAGTGTTACAAATAACGTTGGTTCTCGAAGTAAACTTGGTTTCACTGTCACAAGCTGCTTAGTAATCTAGGGTTTGCTAGTTACCATTATTGGTATTAATTTTATTGATGTCTCAATAGACCTCTCTATATTAAGTACCTATATGCTCTCGGGTGAGAATTTGTAAATCTATTCGGTATGATATTCGAATAACATTAGAAGGATACCCAGTGCGTATTTAAGAGCAAAACAAGTACCTATAAGGGAAAAAGAAATAGATATACCTGTATTTTTAGCTACGTGTATCGGATCTAAGATTTCTTACGCTTCTACAGTGGAAATGTACACAAGTCTTATCGCAAAACTTGTAATCTAGTCCAAACATTGTGGGGAGGAAAAACCAGTTATTCAAATGTTTTATAAGAACTTCCCATAACTGGACATTTTAGATGAACATACAAAGCTTCACTATAGTTATAACGGTTCATAAAGTACCTACTCAGGTATTACAGCGCACTGCAATAAATTGAAATTTTAATGTAACGGTTTTCCCACATGCTTTCAATTGGTTAAAACGAGTACTATGTCCAGAAAATTAATGAGTTAAATACCTAGTAACTACCTACTCACATTTTGAAGCAGATATTTTAGTTTTCAGTTGTGCAATGATTTATTGTCACCGAAGGTCGTACACATTGCAAAAGTTGCAAAAACTGTTTCTAAAAGAAGTTAAGCTGCTGAAGTATTATTATACAGTTAGGTATACTGATACAATACGAACATATTTAGCAATTTATTGTTATAAGTTTATCAGTCATCAGTACCCAATCACTCAGAACATATTCATGCTGAGCTGGGCGGCCCTATTGTATGATACTGTGTGGGGTTTTGTTCAGAATTATTTATTTATTATACTAGGACGATGGCACATTCTATCATCATCATGATAGAGTGCGATAAATTTGTTTAAAAATGTTAATTGTCTTTTGGACCATACGTATTGCAGTTTTGAATGTCACAATGACTAATTTGTACTCAAAGCGACGTGGCTTACGATTATAACATTATTTAAAAAATAGTAAGTTCACATTGGCGTTGAGTGTCTTCACCACCACCAGGCGATAACAAACACGTCTCAGTTATTAAACGTTTACCAAGGTACAGTCAAATTAATAGAAGCGTTTTACATAAAATAAAACGCATATTAATTTACTTACCTTGGTAAACGTTTACATTTTAAATTCTGCCTGGTGATATTCGACGCAATGAAGAAAAAAGATGTCGGTGCCACAAGCGTACATCTGACGTAGCGGCCGGTGGCGGGAAGACACCGGATTGGCCAACTCCTCTTTGGACGAGGTTACTGATTGGCTAGTACTTTTTTACAGAAAGTCAAAGCCAATACTTATTTATAAGGCGGGAAATGTAGGGCCTATCTCAGTTATTAAACGTTTACCAAGGTAAGTAAATTAATATGCGTTTTATTTTATGTAAAACGCTTCTATTAATACCCAAACGGGAAAATACCATGAGTTTACGTAAGGGTTTTGAATTTACTTGCACAAACCGACTTAGAAACAAGACAGATATTTTCTATACTCAGCTGTACCAGGGGCCGAATTCCACTAATTTCAAAACAAAGGTCTCAATAGCGCCATACTATCAAGATGGCTAAAATGACGATTGTGCATTTGGTATTCTATTATTTTTTTCATTTATTGATTGGTACGGGCACCGACTGAAGTGACTTTCATCAATAGAATGCGAAAACTGTCTAATTGGCGGTTACAATCGTAATCGTCACATCTATGAATGAACCTCAAAAAGTTTGTACTAGTAGAATACCAAAAAGAGTTTAACACTGTCATTTTGACACGATATTATTGCAATAATGCAATGATGAAGCGATTTATTTAGTGGAATCATCGGCCCCGTTTTTATGTTCGCTGGTTGAGATTAATTAACGCATGAAAGTTTTAACTACCTTCAACGTGTATGCCCTTAAATAAACGCAAAGTTTGTATGTATTTCACGTAAAAACTACTGAACGGATCCGGCTGATTTTGAATAAACGTAGTTCTAGCCCTGGAATAGCACATAGGCTATTTTTCATCCCATAAATCAGTTCCCATGGGATAGAAATAGCCTTGAAACGTTTCCATGGAAACAAAGCGTGCGATGCAACGGGTATATACTAGAAACCTATACTTAAAGTTGATTATACAGGCTGTCCTTGTAATAAACCTGATTCGTTGCTAACTTATGCATGCAGGTGGTAAATCACACTAAAATAACAAATGCGAAAGTTTGGATGGATGGTTGTTACAATTTCACGCCAAAACTACAAAACGGCCGCGATTACGAAAAAAACACCCATCCATAATAGTTCAGGCTATTGAAATGGCTTTCAAATGTCAATTATAGGTGGGTTGTCTTCGCCTTCGTAATTTGCAAATTCTTGGATAGGACGCGCGATGGCAATTGAAATGGCTTTTAAATGTCTATTATAGATGTCTGGTTTTTACGTAATCGCTCTACGAAGCTATTTAAACGGGCTGAAATATTCGAAATTAAAATAAAAATTGCTAAATTTCAGCCCTTTCCGTTCAGTATCCATCCATACAAACATTCGCGTTTATATAATTGTAAGGATATTAATTTACACCGTCAACTGCAGAACTAAGTTTGCTGTATCTACCTTTGGTACTGTAATTTGTCAACATCCAATCAGATATAGCGCTAAACTGGTTGGGGTGAAAACCCAAAAGGTTTTATGGTTAATTCTTGGGCAAAACCTATGGGCTTGTTTTGATCCAAGTAGCTTTTATCTCTACTAAAATTATAAAGAGGAAAGATTGGTATCTTTGTAAGGAATAAATTTTTCATTTGGTATTAAGTATTATCATTGGAAACTCCCATCTTAGAAAAAAATATCTGAGCGTCTGGTCGATGCGACGCGTGTCCCTCTAGCTGGTGAGTATCTGGCTCAGCACATCAGCATTGTCATACAGCGTGGTAATGCAGCCAGTGTCTTGAGGACGCTTTCGACTGGTATTGATATGAATCAATCTGGCGAAGTTTGAAACTAAACTACTACACAACATTACTTCTCTCCCTTCCATGTAAAGGTATAGGCCTCCTCCAAAGATTTCCCTTGATCCCTCCTGAGCGTATGAAATCCCTTTTTAATTACCTACCCTCTTTATTTGCAGGTCTCAGCATCTTAAAAGCCGCTGCTCTCCGCTGTCCTCAGTACCCATTGCTGACGCGTTACATAGTGGAGTGCGTGTATCTAGTGCTGGCTAGCGATCCCAAGCTGTGCGCCAGCGAGTGTGTGTTCCACGAGGTAAGATATCCCACCGGCTGCGCCAAATAACGGTAACTAAAGAAACGTCTGTATCTGCTGACCGCTACATAGTGGAGTGCGTGTATTTAGTGCTGGCTAGCGATCCCAAGCTGTGCTCCAGCGAGTGTGTGTAAGGTAAGATATCCCACTGGCTGCCAGTGCTCGCCAAACAACGATAAATAAAGAAATTAGTAAAGAAAATAACGTTTTGAAACCAAATAATCCAACACACGCCCCTTTCATTCCTCTCATTTTTCATTCTTCATTTTTAAAAATCTTTGTTTGTTTATACTTCAGGTAGACGCTCAAGGCGACAACTTAGTGATAGCATGCGCGCGCGCCGGCGACGCGTACGCATTGGTACTGTCTGAGATCACGAGGATCGACGCGCGCCCTGAGCTACCGCCGCTGTTCAGACTGCATCACAACAACTCTGATGGTAAAAACTCACAAATGCAAAATGTTTATTTCTAAAGATTATTCGCGTCCTACACTACGTTTGCCAAGTCGCGGTCTCCACTCCAGAACGTTTACCCCAACGGATATCGGTTCTTCGCGAGATATGGCCAGCCCACTGCCACTTCAGCTTGCTTATATTTTGAGCTTTGTCGATAACTTTTGATTTGGTTCTCTGTCGGATGTATTCATTACGAATCCTATCCTTCAGAGAAACTCCTCACTGTAATGACCTACGGAGCACTACCGTGAGCTCCGTAGGTCATTACGGTTATTACGCACTGATTGAAAACTTTTGTTTTCAACCATTGCGGTATGAAATAAATAAGAAATTTTATAACATCGCTAATAAAATCGACTTCCGCGTAACTTGAACCCGCGACCCGATCATTACGTGATGCGCTACCAACTGTGCCACGAAGCCAAGTGACCACCTAGTCGAAAATCTTTGCGACCTTTCGCTTGAGTCCGAATGTATGTATCTCAGCGCATCAGCATTGTCATACAGCATGGTGATGCAGCCAGTGTCTTGGGGACGCACAGACTGGTATTGACATGGATCAATTGAGCTACCTTTAGACTGTTTGCAACCGTCTGCGGTTAGCTCAATTGTATATACTAGTTTTAATTTGTTTCTATTCCTTGATTGGAACTTAAAGGTAGATAGATATTTTGTATTGTTAGAAAAACCAAGAACCTATATATTTTTTTAAAGAAATGAAATATTATGTTATAGGTTACAATGCTCTACACATGGCGTGTCGTCTACACAGTGCGACTAGTCCCCGTCTGCACACCGTGCATGTGTTGCTAGACCATGCAAATGCTGATATATGGAAAGGGGTGAGTAACAATAGAATATTTATCCTTACTAATATTATAAACTAGCGACCCGCCCCGGCTTCGCACGGTTTTATTATACGTATAAACCTTCCTCTTGAATCACTCTATCTATTTTATTCTATTTATTCTATTTTAAGCATGCAAAGGGACAAAGGGATATAGGGACATAGGGACAGAGAAAGCGACTTTGTTTTATAGTGTAGTGAAGTTAAAGTTTGTTTCTATGGATATATGAATGGATGTTTGTTCCTGTTTCACGCAAAAACTACTGAACGGATCGGACTAAAATTTCGAATAGACGTAGTTCTAGCCCGGGAATAACACTTAAGCTACTTTCATGGAATAGACAGACATAGCCTTCAAACGTTTCCATAGAAAAGCGAGCGAAGCCGCGGCCAGATACAAGTAAATAATAGTTATAATTCTAGCCACAAGCTCTGTTTATCTTTTCGCTAGATGATGCTGAGTGGATTGTCACTAGATTATTTATTTTTTTAAAGGAAAATTACAATCAAGGAGTAGAAAAAAATTAAAACTTGTATATACAATGCGTAAATAGTATTTATTTTATGGATCAATTGAGCTACCTTTAGACTGTTTGCAACCGTCTGCAGTTAGCTCAATGGTTTCAATTGTAAATACTAGTTATATTTTTTCTATTCCTTGCTTGTAATTTTCGTTGATAATAAAGTATTACTTTATTTTTAATATGGGTAAAATCTAGTGTTCAATATATCGTGTCCATAGAGCGAAAAGTCGCTTTTTCACCAAAATTTAGTTTGATATACTATCAAAATTACGATTTTTTCTGCATTTTTTAGTCGTAAAACCATTCCCAAACTTATCTTAGTTTTTTTCATTTAGAATATGCAGACTCTACCTTTGGAATACAAAGTTTTAGTCGAAAACTAATTAAAATAAATAAATTAATTTTTGAAAAACAACATGAACTACATTAAATGTAGTGTATCAAACCTATGTGCTTATCTATTTCCTATGTCCAGCAGTTGACTAATATAGGCTGATGATGATGATTTCCTATGATATATACCATATACAGCGTGTAAACAGACAACTATCGAAAACGAAGGGGGATGGCGAAGCACCTTTAAACTTAAACAAAACAAAAATCCGCAGGCCGAAAGAAAAATTGTAGCCGAAGATAAACATGTTTAAAGATTTTCAATTATTTTGTTTGCAAGCAATGTACGCGTCCACTTCGATACCTACGCCGCCGCGCCGACGTGAGTCGCGCGCGACGCATCACTCACTACATAACATAAGTACATCACTACATAGTATAAAACAAAGTCGCTTTTTCTGTCCCTATGTCCCTATATCATTATGTCCCTTTGACTGCTTCATCATCATCATCATCATCATCAACCTGTATTAGCCCACTGCTGGACATAGGCCTCCCCCAATGAGCGCCATAGCGCCCTGTCTTCAGCTTGACGCATCCAGCATCTGCCAGCAGTCTTCGATGGGATGGGATGACGATCGCAGATCGTCATCCCACCTGGCCGGAGGGCGTCCTACGCTACGTTTACCGAGTCGCGGTCTCCACTCAAGAACACGTTTACCCCAACAGTTGTCGGTTCTTCGCGAGATATGGTCGTAATCGTTTTGACTGCTTAAATCTTTAAAACTACGGAACGGATTTTGATGCGGTTTACTAGCGACCCGCCCCGGCTTCGCACGGTTTTATTATACGTATAAACCTTCCTCTTGAATCACTCTATCTATTAAAAAAACCGCATCAAAATCCGTTGCGTAGTTTCAAAGATTTAAGCAGTCGAAGGGACATAGGGACAGAAAAAGCGACTTTGTTTTATACTATGTAGTGATACACTCGTGCGAAACCGGGGCGGGTAGCTAGTAAAGTTATAAGTCGTCAAAGTTTAAGGTAAGGTCTTTATAGCAAGTACCTAGGCTGTCGGTACTCGGTAGATATTTCACGACTTACCTAAAGACACGAGCATCAGCTGCAGCAGCATTAAAATGTAAATGATATCTTCAGCTGGTTCGGCTATCTTTCGCATTAAGTAAATGCGCAACACTTCTGGCGCATTTCCTAGAGCTTCACCATAAGAAACACAAACATTTGCCCATACTCCATCGCACTGAACATTATGTTGGCAAATAAAACACACTTACTAAACACAACCGATACACATCACATTCTCCATAGCACATCATGAGCATTTGTCCATACTCCCTCGCACTAAACATGTTTATAAAACACACCGAAAAACACAGAAAGTAACTTCCACTATTTACCTTCCTACACTAAGACCATGTACTTAAGAAAAACTTTAAAAACACGCATACCACACTAAAAATCTGTTTCACAAAACAAAACAGTATTCGCAAATTTCCGCAACGACTGCGCAAGTTCGAATACTAACACCGACTAAAAGACGAATAAAAATAATACAAGCACTATGTACCTACATAGAGAAGTTATGCATTCAAAATCCGTTTTTAAATGCCGACAGCCAAAGTGTTATAATCCTTATGCCTAATTAAATAAAGTTTAGATTCCTTTCCATACATTTCCTTTGACTATAGCCGACTGGCCGCGTGCCGACCATTATTTATTCTTATGTGCCGACCCACGGCGCGGCGCTCCGCGCCCGACAAAGAAAAACACCGCTGCTCTTATAAACCTTATGCAGAGTGGAATAAGGTTTTCCTATACCAAAGCAGATTATTCAGTATCCAATAAGGTTCATAATGGGGCATACTCATTTTAAAATCTTTATCACAGAATTATGAGATAATTTAATTTTTTTCGCGGGAATATTTGAATACTACGACTAGTAAAAGGATTACTTAGTTATGAACGTTTCCAGCTAGAATTAACTTTTTACCCTGAACCAAAAAAGCACAGAATACATAATAGTAGGGTGAACTCATCTAATTCTGTGACTCACCTAATTCAGTGGTATTTGATTTGAGCTCTACCATAGGCCTGTACGAGCGAAATCAATGATTGGAAATACAACCTTATGCCTCTGTAATAATGTTCGAATTCGTCTGTAAAGTTTGGGGACGCTCGAGTGAGCGAGATAGTAACAACGAATGGTTTTGTCAGCCCGCGCGCAAATCTCGCCGGTTTCGGCAGTGTCTGTGAATTGGTGGCGAACTTTGCTCTATTTATGTAAGTATTTAACCGATTTCTTAGCTTCTTTCTATTATAATGAATTGTAAATGATATTTCCTTGATGTGGCAGTAAAAAATTCGTCATAGTTCTGCGTCGTTTTAGTGTTAGAGCTTATTTTGTTCGTCAAAAATATTAGCGTTTTAGCAGTTGAGTGGTTTTTGTGCTATCACAGAATTAGAGTAGTTATATACAATTATTTGTGGTTTTCACTGAAAGTATTGACTTATTTTGAGTTTAGTAGACAAGATTGATGTTATTTGATTAGTTTTATCTTGTCTCAATCAAAATGATGACTTTAAGCCAATATTATATGTATATTTTGCTATCACGGAATTGAGTGAGACTTTTTTGCACTTGTCACGTAATTACGTGAGTAGTTTTATTACCAAATTTCGCAGCATTTGTTTTATTAATACGAGCTGCAAATTTAAACAGACGCTTAATCTAAGCAGGTATGTAATTATTATTATAATTTGCTTCTTTACTTTCAGATTTCATGGAGGACAAAAAGAACCGAAAGTATTCGGAGTCTGATCTGAAAACCGCCGTCGAAAATGTTTTGAGTTCAACAATGACAGTATACAGAGCTTCTAAGGAGTTTAAGATTCCATTAATTTTGTACAACAAAAATAAGTTAACTTGCCTAATTCCGTTATATCGGAGTTAAAGTAGTAGCTATCACGGACTTAAAGAGGTCACCACGGAATTAGGCAAGTTGACTTGCTTTAGTAAATTTGATATAACTTTTAAGATTTTAGAAAAAACTGTGATTAATTGTGCCTATATTCCTGATAAAAGACTGATTGAAACTCATGCGAAGCCTGAATAAAAATAATTAATAATTTATTGGTATTTTATTACTCAAATGCTTTTATCACGAAATTAGATGAGTTCACCCTAGTATACATGGTCATACATTACATCCCAAGGTTGCCTGGATGGAAGAAATGAGAGAACTTTTAGCGATAAGACCGCCCTTTATACTATGTATGCAGTGTTTTTGTTTTGTTTTCTTTCTTTGTGTGGTACCTAGGTTTAAGTATAATAAAAAAGAGTTTTCTATTCTATTTTAATAGGAACAGGTAGGTAAAATGTAAATGATATCTTCAATTTGTTAATAGAAGTAGAAGTGTTAGGAAGGGTTCGATCCTACAATCTTCAGATTGAAAATCGAGTGTATTCTTTCTATGCCAAGACGGCAAAATACAGATAGCCACCAGCGAGCAGCGCGGTAACCTACGTGCGTACCTAGCGTATGTATGTATCTTGCGTAGATAGATAGATACCCATTTCGCTCGCGCAGTCGAGCGGTGGTGCGGGCGTCCATAAACAGCTGAGTTGAGGTCATTCACTTGCGTGCAATACATTACATCTTTTTTTTAATTTGTTTATTTTTGCTTTTAAAAATTGTTTATTCGTGTTGATATGTTTTCTTAGTGTTGTACTATGGGTGTGTGACTAGATAAAAAAATAAAAAAATTTAGAGAGGTGAAATTTTATTCGCGTTTTTTTTTCGATAAGTATGTTCAGAATCATGGTCTGATTGCCACCTTTCATTTTTCGATAGTAGTCTTTTTACACCCTGTATATATTTTTTCTATATTAGTGCTTTGTTAACAACGAAAATTACAAGCGAGGAATAGAAAAAATACAACTAGTATTTACAATTACAAAAAAAATATATATATCTAATACCAAACGTAAGTTATGCTTTTTTTATTTAAAAAACTTTGAACCTTCATTACTGAAAACACAAATTGACCTAGTTGATAACTTTTCGTTCTACGGCTAACTTTAACGGTTGGAAACAGTCTAAAGGTAGCAGTATTATTAGAAATAGAAAAACTTTATTTGTTACTCAAACACATGAAATGAAAGAAACAAAATAATACAATGTAATAACAGTTCGCTTGAGTCACAAAACGGTCCCTGTCTCAGCATGAGCTGGTTGTACATTTACGTACAACCAACGCTGTGTACTTATTGTCTAACTTGAAATCGATTATCAGTTCAATTCAAAAAGATTACCAGTTGTCAACGCTGTCAGAATGTTTTCGGTATTGTGTAAGGATTCAACTGGGCTTCGGTTTCGGAACGAATGATCGTTAGAATATAATTAATCTATAGAATGATCATTTAAACCCAGGGCCCTACGTCCAACTCAACTACCTACTGATACTCGAGATTGATTTATTTTTGACACTTGAAACCTAGGCTGGGCTTCGATTTGTCACTTTCGTATTGTGTAAATAGCATTCCATTACCAGCGAAATTCAAACCCAGTGAATGTATAATTTTGGTATTGCGTAACGCCGAAATGAATTTCAGTTGCAAAACGAAGCCCAGCCCAAACGTCAAATGAAGCAGGGAGGGAGCTCATTTCGAGTCTTTTTTGAAAAGTGTAAAGAACAAAACAGAAAATTGTACTTATCTGATAAACATTTGGTTTGAAGCGATTTGGTTTCTAGTACCTACCTATAATAGCCTATAATAATTAAGTTCATAATTTTATTTTATTTATTTTTATTTTATTTATTTGGAAAACAAACAGCTAATGCTATTGTTTCAACAACAATAGTTGAAACTTATGCGTAACTTAAGCCTAACATTTTCCGCGTAAGTATGGGTAATCTATGTTCATAGTATCCTTAACTATACCTTATAAAAACTACAAAATATGTAAAATTAACTAGTATATTATACTATACTCAGTACACTTAAGCCATCCAAATTAAAATATCAAATTAGAATGTAAAAAAATAAATATTAAAAATAGTCAGGCTTGATATAAGAGATTTAATCTGCGAATAATGATTTATTTGTTAGATTTTTTATGCCCTTCTGCGTCAAAGAAACCAAATTTACATCACTGGAATATTCTCTGTTAAAAAGTTTGCATGTATGGGCATAGAAGGAGTTTCTGCGATAGATAGTAGAGCACTGTGGGACATAGAGTTTCATGGCGTTTCGGCGACTGACAGAATTCAGCTTTATGGTTAACTCCTCCCAAAGCATTTGATTTTGCTGTTTCGCAAGTGGGCCGTTATTAGCCAAGCGGCCCACTGCGAAACCTCTGTTTTCTTCCATATACGTCAATAAAATTTCGAATTGCCTTTCAGAAACCTTCTTTTTTGCAGGCATTCTGAAATAGCCAATAAATGTAGTATCACAATGTGTAACACACACTAGAAAACTTTTGTAACGCATGAATTCATAGTAATTTAACTTATTAAATTGATATACTTCCGCGCCCAAAACTTCAACTTCTTGATTATGGCTGGTTTGGCGCAAACCGCGGACGGAACAAATTTTTGACAATTCCAACAGTGACATTAGTGAGGTTGACAGTAAGAGAGAAAAATTTCGTTTCGTTACCGACTACTATTACGACAAATTAGGTGATTAAATTATTTATTGTTTGTTTATTGTATAAGTAATACAATATTAAAATAACACTTACTTACTTAGCTAGTTTAAAACTAACAAAGATATTACAATCAAAGAGACAAATTAATAGTTTTACAAATGAGGTAACTGCAGACTGTTGCGAATAGTCTAGAGGCCGCTCAATTTTTAAGCAAATTGTATGCAATAACAAAATGCGCAGATTATGTCTTGTAGCAAAATAAATGTAATTACCCTATTTGCAACTACTCAACTAAATTGTGAATAGTACCCGTGGAACTAATACCTACCTAGTAGCCTTTCTTGCATTAACGAAACGCATGAAGGATCGAAAAAGGATTCACATGAATTATTCCATAGATAAATTATATTATATCGATCATTCATTCCGAAACCGAAGCCCAGTAAAATACCTTAGACAATACCAAAAACATTGACAACTGGGAATCTTCTTGAATTGAACTGATAATCGATTTCAAGCAGGGAGCTCGAATGAGCTCTCTGCTTCATTTGACATTTAACATGGGCTTGGATTTCCAACTGAAATTCATTTCGACGTTACGCAATACCAAAATCAGTCAAAGTACGAAGTTTTGTTCATTCACTGGGTTTGAATCTCGCTGGTAATGGTCTTGCATGTGACTGCTATTTACACAATACGAAAATGACAAATCGAAGCCCAGCCTAGGTTTCAAGTGTCAAAAATGAATCGAAGACGATTATCAGTTGAGTTAGACAATAGGGGCCCTGGTCTTCCGACAGAGCCGTTTTTGGTGACGTCACGGAAGATAGAATAATGTCCTAAGTACTATATATACGAACATTATACATTCAGTCAAAAAAGTATCGGGAATGGATGATTTGTTTATGGTTCCAAATTCAAATTTTTGTTTTTTTGTTGTTGTTAGGTTGGCACAACTGTTTGCCATTTTGGCGCGGAGTTTGAGTTGCATCTGTTATTTATATTAAATACAGTGCTGTTTTTAGTTACATCATATCTAGTGTGTATTGCGAATTTCACAATCGACAAAAACATCGAACAAAGAGTTTGTCTTAAGTTTTGCATCGCCAATGGAATTTCGTGTTCGGAGTCACTGAAAATGTTACAGAAGGCTTTCGGTGAATCGACTTTATCAAAAACACGTGCTTATGAGTGGTACAAAGCGTTCAAAAGCGGTCGAGATGTGATGGAAGATTTGCCTCGCTCTGGTAGGCCATCAACGTCTGCAATTGAAGTTAACATCGCAAAAGTGAAGGAAACAGTGACTGAAAATCCTCATTCAACTTTGCGAGAGATAGCCGCCGAACTTTCTGTATCTCACGAGTCGATCCGTACCATTTTGAATAATCACTACGGTATGAAACTTGTTGCCGCTCGACTAGTCCCAAAAGACCTGAATTTTCTCCAAAAACTCAATCGCAAGGCCAAGGTCAAGGCCATCATTGTGACCGAATTTTTGACCAAACACTCAACAAATACCATCGAGCAACCACCATATCAGTGCCGTCTTAAGCCTATTCGGCGCCGGGGTGTGGGGCTCAGCCTGACCCCTCGTTTTCTTTTGCACTGCAGCGTGGCACGTGACCGACGACACACTACAGTATGGAAGGGGTCCTAACTCCTAGTCAACCAAGAAAACGCAATACACGTAATTTGATTATTTATTTATTTATTTCTCTAAAATAGAAGATACGTTTAAGACCGTGAATCGTTGAGGGACGAGGGCATCAAGTTCTGCAAAAAACAGCGAACTGGCAAGAAGTCCAAAGTCTCGGATGAGACTCTGGGGCTGATGACAAGAAGACGAGAAACCACCCAAGCAACTTCGTCAGAAAGGTCAGACCTGAACAAGTGAATTGCGAAGATGGTAGGGTGTGACCTTCGGAGCTTCAACACAAGCATCATACTCGAACTTAAGCTTCGAACGCACGAAGCTTAAAACGCACGACGACGGGAGGATCGTATCGTCGAAACCGGAGATCTCGGCCGAGATAGAGGATTTTTATGGCCGTCTGTACACTGCACGCACATGCCCCTCGTTCCTGACGAGACGACCATGATTCCAGAGCCGCCCGGAGAACTCCTATCCTCAGGCGTGGAGCGGGAGTTTTGTGGTGCACTTTTTTAAGAAGGGTGATAAAACTCTCCATAAAAATTACAGAACCATCACAATCCTGAGCCACATCTATTTCACAAATGATCATGAATCGTCTCGCCAGGATACTTGACGAGATACAGCTAGCGGAGCAGGCTGGGTTCCGTGGCGGCGGAGGATATGGCATCACAGACCACATTCACACAGTGAGGCAGATTGTACAGAAGTCCGAAGAGTATAATCAGCCCTTGTGTCAGTCTTTGTGGACTATGAGAAAGCCGCCTTTGAATCCGTCGAAACTTGGGTGGTTTTGGAATACTTACAGCGATGCCAAGTAGACTATCGTTTTATCGAAGTGCTGAGATGTCTTTACGAAGCTGCCACTATGAGTGTCCAAGTACAGGACCAGCAGTTTAAATCCATCCAATTGCGCATGGAGTGAGACAGGGGGATATCATATTCCCGAAACTGTGCACGAGCGCATTGGAAAATATATTTAAGACGCTTGACTGGGGAGGTAAGGGTATTAACATGAACGGCGATTACCTACGTCTCGCGCATGCGAGTCACTGATGATATAGTCATAATGGCGGAGTCACTAGAGGAGCTGAACCACATGCTGGACGGCCTAGCCTCATCCTCAAAATTGTTTTCGAGTAGGTACACTTACCTTGGGCAGATTGTGCAGTAAGGTAAAAACAATTTTGAGAAAGAGGAAAGAGGAGGATCCAGCTGGGCTGGGCAGCATTTAGGAAACAACGTCAAGTCTTCTCGTCATCCATACCGCGATGTTTGAAAACGAAAGTTTTCAATCAGGTCCTACCCGTAATGACCTACGGAGCTGAGACGACACTCACGGTAAGGCAGGTCCACCAGTTCAAAGTCACTCAGCGAGCTATGGAAAGAGCTATGCTCAGGGTTTCTCTGAAGGATAGGATTCGTAATGAATACATCCGACAGAGAACCAAAGCTATCGACATAGCTCAAAGAATTAGCAAGCTGAAGTGGCAGTGGACTGGACGTATCTCTCGAACCGACACCCGTTGGGTAAACGTGTTCTTGAGTGAAAACTGCGACTTGGAAAACGTAGTGTAGGACGCCTTCCGGCCAGGTGGGATGACGATATACGAAAGACTGCTAGCAGATGCTGAATGCAACAAGCTGACTGAAGACAGGGCGCTAATGGCGCTTATTAGGGGAGGCCTATGTCCTGCAGTTGTCTGATTTATAAGTATTTACGGCCATCATGAACTTCCAAATTCAACTTCAATGACTGTCAAAACAACAGCCGGGGTACGGAGAGCGGAGAGAGAGAATTACCTCTATCCTCTCGCCGCACCCCGGCTGACGCCGCCGCCCGCCCGCGCGGGTCCGCGGCTAGTCGGCGCGCCGCGCCGCCGACTTGTAAACGCGCCGCCGCCGGGTTTGGCGGCGCATGAAAACGGCGGCGCAGCGTGTGGCGGCGCGGCGCGTGGCGACGCCGGCGCGGCGCGCACGTCTAGCTGGAACTTGTGAAATACTCGTAGAAGTTCTCTCTTCCAAGTTGAATGTCTCTTCTAACTGTCGGTGCGAGCGTCCGAACGGCATGTCAAAGGGCGCAATTACTCGCCTATGACAGACGCACAGGTGCCGCGCCGCGCTCCCTTTTCAAATGCACTTACATTTTATTGACTTTTTTTTTCTTTATTTATTATGAAGGAGTTTAGTCAAATTGACTATGTCACTCCCATAGGCACAAAATAATATTTAACACAATAGATCATTTTGCTTCAAGTGCGGGCGATCGGGCGGCATTGATTGTGTCAAAGGTTTCTCTCTTCACTCTCTTTGGATAAGAGATTTTGCCGCGCGCGTGTTAAATTAAATAAAATTGTTATTTGTTTAGTACCTAATAAGAGTCATTTTAGGTTGCACATCACGAGCGGTATGACAAACGCCGAAAGCGTAATAAAATTAAAACTATGTTTATTGTTGATGACTATTTTTTTATATGTAGGTACCTTTTAATTTTGCGCATGTACGTATTTGTCGTAAAATTACATGAAACTGTGTAATGGCGTTAAGTTCAATGAAATATCAAAATGTTCAGAGCTCGGCAGGCGCCCCCGGGCGCTCGGCGCCCGGGTGCACCGCACCCCTTGCACCCCCTGGTAAAGACGGCCCTGCACCATATTCACCAGATATGGCTCCGGCCGACTTCTTTCTTTTTCCTAAACTCAAATTACCACTTCGTGGCACCCGTTTTCAATCGGTACAAGACATAAAGGAGAATTCGCGGCGAGAACTGAACTCAATTCCGGAAACAGCGTTTAAAAAATGTTTTGATGATTGGATAATTCGTTGGCGTAAGTGTATCGTTTCTGAAGGAGCATACTTTGAAGGTGATAAAATAAATTTGGATGATTAACAAACATTTTGTGTATTATTGATCTTTTCCCGGTACTTTCTTGACAGAGTAGTATATTATATTATATTACATTACAGTTATGTTTGTAAAAAAGTATAACAACTTTTATAGTATAAAGCCTGAAATGAAACGTGAAAGAACTCGAGCTCGTTTTAAAGATAAATTGGACACCCCCATTTTTAGATTATCTTCTAGTAGAAAAAGTGTGTATTATATGGCTGTTAAAATTTACAATAACATCCCCACTGACATTACTTCCTTGCCTCTCCAGAAACTTAAAACTAAACTTTTCTCTTGGCTCTTGGAAAATTGTTTCTATGACTTGCATGATTTTTTTAACGAGTATTGACATTATTGATTATTGACTGAAATATAAAATTACTACATAGTATAAAATAAAGTCGCTTTTTCTGTCCCTATGTCATAGTGTCCCTTTGAACGCTTAAATCTTAAAAACTACGCGACGGATTTTGAAGCGTTTTTTTTAATAGATAGTATGATTCGTGCGAAGCCGGGGCGGATCACTAGTAAATTATAAAATTGAATTCTATAATATTGACTTAAGTATAAGGATCATCTATGGAATTATTATGATTGTTTATGTGAAATTTTATTTAATTATTAACTTTATATCGCTTGAAATGTGTTACATAATAGCGCATGCTTAATCAAATCAATAAATAATAATAATTTGCACGCTCGAAAGAGTAGATTGTGTAGAACGTAAGTTAAATTTAAGATCTTCTGCATACCACAATTAACAAATAAATATATGGTTTCAATTAATTATCTTATATTACATTATATTATATTGTATTAAGTATATCAGTCGTCTAGTACCCATAACACAAGCTCTGCTTAGCTTGGGGCTAGATAATAATAATAATTTGCACGCTCGAAAGAGTAGATTGTGTAGAACGTAAGTTAAATTTAAGATCTTCTGCATACCACAATTAACAAATAAATATATGGTTTCAATTAATTATCTTATATTACATTATATTATATTGTATTAAGTATATCAGTCGTCTAGTACCCATAACACAAGCTCTGCTTAGCTTGGGGCTAGATGATGCTGTGTAGACTGTCCGGAATTATTTATTTATTTTATATTTATTATATATTAATGTGTGATATGTAATTCCAGGACATAAAAGGCGGCGACAGTGCCCTCCACCTGGCCGTGAACTCCGCGACGTGTGACCTGCCGCTCGTCATGCTTCTCTTCAGGAACCAGGATCGCAAGCTGTGGAAGAAACTCGCGCACAAACAGAACATGAGGTGACTACCCGCATTCATATCTAATAGCTTATCGCTTGGATAAAATATAGCCTTTGTGTTATTCCAGACTATAATCTATTTCTGTGCTAAATTTCATACAGACCCGCTGTGCGATTACGCTAAAACCACCCATCCAAAATTGACGTATGAAAGCCCTTTTAATGGCCTTCGTAATTTGAAATTGTATGGAAAAAGCGCGCGCGATGGCCATTGAAATGGGTCAAGAATGTCAATTTGGACGGGCGGTTTTTGCGTAATCGCACAGACGTTCAGTACTTTTTGCGTGAAAAAGTAACAAACATCCATACTTACAAACTTTCGCGTTTATAATATTAGTAGGATAGATTAAGTATCAGTCATCTAGTACCCACAACACAAGCTCTGCTTAGCTTGCGGCTAGATGATGTTATATTTCAGCCAATTCTGCCATTATTAATATATTTCTAACCAAGCGCCATTTGTCAACAGTTCAGTGACCCCGCTGGAGTACGCGCGCTCCGCCGCCAGGTCAACGACCCGGCAGAACTACCCTCACGAGGTGGTTGAATTCTTGAAGAAGTGCCGCTGACGGTTGCGGGTTCGATTCCCGCCTCAGGACAAATGTTTGTTTCAATCTGCAGATATTTCGACGACCTATTTGGCACGGTGGGCGAAGGTTCGCCTGCGACGCAGGAGGTTGCGGGTTCGATTCCCGCCTCGGAATGAATGTTTGTACGATCAGCTAATATTTGTTGTGGGTAATTTCTATGTGTAATATCAATATCTATCTATGTTATGTATTAAGTATATCAGTCATCTAGTACCCATAACACAAGCTCTGCTGAGCTTGGTGCTAGATGATGCTGTGTGTATTGTCCAGCATTATTATTATTTCTTCTGGATGATTTATATATTAAAAAAGCTGTCTATGTAATGTATTGTAAAGATAATATCAGTTATTTAATTTTTTCGTGACGTGTAAATGCTTATTTGCATCTAAATTTTGTATTTTTTTTTACTTGTTTCATTGAACCATACCGTCTATATTTACCATTTTGTGTTAAGACCATTGCATCGACAAAACGTTATAATTAAAATAAATTTATTTTTAATTCATTTTAAAGTTCAATTCGTGGCTACAGGAAGCCCAAACTGTAAAGAAATAAAAATTTGATATGAATCAGCTGTGCGGTAACGCAAAAAACCAACCATTATATAAAAGACATTTGAAAGTCATATGCTTTCAATATTTTCGCTCTTCAAAAGTTCTAAGTACGAAGGCCATTATGCCTTTCGTGTTTTGAAGGATAGGCCACACGAAGGCCATAAAAATGACTTTCAAATGTCATTTTTAGTGTGGATGTTTTTTGTGTTTTTGCTCGGCAATTGAGCTATTTACATTATTGTAATTACATTAGTCTGCAGTTAGCTCAACTGTTTCAATTGTAAATACTAGTTCTAAGTTTTTTAATTACTTTATCAATAAAGATATATAAAGTATTTTTTCAATTTTATACATTTTCTGATAAAGTTTTGGTTACATTACTTATCACAACAAAACGTTATGTCAAACGATTCACATGTTTTAAAAAAATTCTATACTTTTATATAAGTTAAACTTTAGATAAGTTAACACAAAAGTAAGTGCTTTAAGTGTTTATATACTAACATCATGTAAAATTAACATACAAGGTCTCAGAGCTTGAAAATTTTGAAATTACCTATATCGCAGAATAAAAATATTTTATAGATAGGTATGTATTCCTAAAATATTTTGGGTATTGTATATATTGTTTTTTAGGGTCACAGTGAAAACAATTGAGCTTTCTAGGATCGTAAGTTATGTTGTTATCGTTAGAAATAACTACGTAGGTATATTTTATTATAGTAAAATACCATACGAACATACTTATAATTTTTTTAGGAAATGCATCCCATTTCTTTTTTACTTATAATTAACTAACATTTCTATTTTAAGGTAGGTACATCACTGTAATAAGAATTAAGTACATTATTGTTATGATAAAAATTGAAATTTAAAAATTGTTAATGAATACCAATTTGTTTTGAATAAAATTTCTTTTGTAAATAATTATCGCGTTTAATTTACTTATAGCCTAAGAGCCGACGAGATGGCCAGACCTTAAACCATTTAAATTGTCTGACTTTTATGGTGAGACTTTTATATAGGTCCTTCGTGTAACATATACAAAATTCAGCTTTTGTACTATAACGAAAGTATAATTCATTTTATTATAGTTTAGGAGTGTCTGGCAGGGGGTAGCCACTGTCAAAAGTGTCCGGCAAATGGATAACGTGAGTTCTAAAGATATCCTGAAGAAATATACAAAAATTGGACTTTATAATTTAACGAATTTAAGGTTACTATTTTATACACCTTTACTACCTGTTACCTGCCAAAGTAACTCGAAACTCCATAGCCGGGGGTCGTTCTTACCTGTGTTGGAGACATCCACAGATAAACCTACCTATTCTGCGGAGAAACTTTCAGCCTTTATAAAATAACGAAGGTCTGGCCGTCGTCGGCTCTTGCTCTATTACGTTGCTGGGGTTGGATTGGGCAGAGAATATTTCGTGGCCGTAGTTACCTACTCAGTAACCAACTCTATTGAGCATTTCATTAAAAATTTCGTTACAGGATTTGAGAGCGAAAAATAATCAAGTGAGGTTTATAGTAGGCGATTGAAGAAATTTTAAATAATATGTGTATATGTAAGTCTATGGCAGGGCCGTCTTTACCAGGGGGTGCAAGGGGTGCGGTGCACCCGGGCGCGGAGCGCCCGGGGGCGCCTGCCGAGCGCTGAATATTTAAATATTTCATTGAACTTAACGCCATTACACAGTTTCATATAATTGTTACGACAAATACGCACATGCGCAAAATGAATAGGTACCTACAAATAAAAAAAAATAGTCTTAAATAAACATTGTTTTACTTTTACTACGCTTTCGGCGTTTGTCATACCGCTCGTGATGTGCAACTTAAAATGACTCTTATTACTAAACAAATATCAATTTTATTTAATTTAACACGCGCGCGGTAAAATCTCTTATCCAAAGAGAGTGTATCCTTTGACACAATGCCGCCCGATCGCCCGCACTTGAAGCAAAATGATCTATCTATAAGTCAATAAAATATAAGTGCATTTGAAAAGGGAGGGCGGCGCGGCACCTGTGCTTCTGTCATAGGCGTGTAATTGCGCCCTTTGACATGCCGTTCGGGCGCTCGCACCGACTGCGACAGTTAGAAGAGACAGTCAACTTGGAAGAGAGAACTTCTACGAATAGTTCCAGCTAGACGTGCGCTCCGCGCCGGCGCCGCCGTTTTCACGCGCTGCCGCCACCGGGTCGGCGACTTACAAGCGACTAACGAAGGCGTTTTACAAGTCGGCGCGCCTCGCCGACTAGCCGCGGACCCGCGCGAGCGGGCGGCGGCGTCAGCCGGGGTGCGGTGAGAGGATAGAGGTAATCCTCTCTCTCCGCTCTCCGTGCCCCGTGCTTTTGACAGTCATTGAAGTTAAATTTGGAAGTTCATGATGGCCGTAAAAATAAACTCCATAAAAATCAAACAACTGCTGGACATAGGCCTCCCCTAATGAGCGCCATTAGCGCCCTGTCTTCAGTCAGCTTGTTGCATTCAGCATCTGCTAGCAGTCTTTCGTATATCGTCATCCCACCTGGCCGAAAGGCGTCCTACACTACGTTTGCCAAGTCGCAGTCTTCACTCAAGAACACGTTTACCCAACGGTTGTCGGTTCGAGAGATACGTCCAGTCCACTGCCACTTCAGCTTGCTAATTCTTTGAGCTATGTCGATAGCTTTGGTTCTCTGTCGGATGTATTCATTACGAATCCTATCCTTCAGAGAAACCCTGAGCATAGCTCTTTCGATAGCTCGCTGAGTGACTTTGAACTGGTGGACCTGCCTTACCGGGTAGGACAGGATTGAAAACTTTCGTTTTCAAACATTGCGGTATGGGTGACGAGAAGACTTGACGTTGTATCCTAAATGCTGCCCAGCCCAGCTGGATCCTCCTCTTTGCCTCTTTCTCAAAATTGTTTTTACCTTACTGCACAATCTGCCCAAGGTAGGTATACTCGGAAACAATTTCGAGGATGAGGCTAGGCCGTCCAGCATGTGGTTCAGCTCCTCTAGTGACTCCGCCATTACGACTATATCATCAGTGAATCGCATGCGCGAGACGTAATCGCCGTTCATATTAATACCCTTACCTCCCCAGTCAAGCGTCGTAAGCCACGTACAGATTGCTGTAACGTAACATGCAATGTATGACGTTTGCCGTCCACACTGTCGCAATGTATCATGCAATGTAACAGAAATCACACAGTGTGGATGCTTCGCGCTTACGAACCGCGCACACTACGCGCACGAACAGAGCATTTCAACTCGTGCGCGCCGCGATCCGCCATTTGTCGGTTTTTTAGCCGAACACAAAGGGGCGCGCAGTGTGCGCGGAGCGCCAGTGTGGACGGGTTGTTTACTCGAAAGCGCGCGAACGTTGGAAGAATGGAAGAAAACACAGCTACAGCAGAGCCGTTTATGTTACGTTTTTTTCACATGATTGATGATAATCATTGAAGCATCGACAATCATCGTAGCCATTAATAATTGTATAATAAATTCTCTCCGCGTGTTCTCGGCAGACTGAACTATGTTCGCCGCGCGCACGGAAAAGATGCGAACACATACGTGCTCAGTTCGTGCGCGCGCTGCGTCCATACTTATGAAATGCTCCTTTCATGTTACATTGCATGTTACGTTACAGCAGTCTGTACGCGGTTTTAAATATATTTTCCAATGCGTTCGTGCACAGTTTCGGGAATATGATATCCCCCTGTCTCACTCCTCTGCGCAATTGGATGGGTTTAAACTGCTGATCCTGTACTTGGACACTCATAGTGGCAGCTTCGTAAAGACATCTCAGCACTTCGATATAACGATAGTCTACTATCCCTGTAAGTATTCCAGAACCGCCCAAGTTTCGACGGATTCAAAGGCTTTCTCATAGTCCACAAAGACTGACACAGGGCTGATTATACTCTTCGGACTTCTGTATAATCTGCCTCACTGTGTGAATGTGGTCTGTGATGCCATATCCTCCGCCGCCACAGAACCCGGCCTGCTCCGCTGGCTGTATCTCGTCAAGTCTCCTGAAGAGACGATTCATGACCATTTGTGAAAACAGGTTATAGATATGGCTCAGGATTGTGATGGTTCTGTAATTTTTAAGGAGAGTTTTATCACCCTTCTTAAAAAAGTGCACCACAAATCTCCCGCTCCACGCCTTAGGATAGGAGTTCTCCGGGCGGCTCTGGAATCATGGTCGTCTCGTCAGGAACGAGGGGCATGTGCAGTGTACAGGTGGCCATAAAAATCCTCTATCTCGGCCGAGATCTCTAGTTTCGACAATACGATCCTCCCGTCGTGCGTTTTAAGCTTCGTGCGTTCGAAGCTTAAGTTCAAGTATGATGCTTGTGTTGAAGCTCCGAAGGTCACACCCTACCATCTTTGCAATTCGCTTGTTCAGGTCTGACTAACAAGCGAATTCAAGCTCAAATTGAGCACCCAAGCAACTTCGTCATGACGAAGTTGCTTGGGTGCTCGTCTTCTTGTCATCAGCCCCATAGTCTCATCCGAGACTTTGGACTTCTTGCCAGTTCGCTGATTTTTGCAGAACTTGATGCCCTCGTCCCTCAACGTTTCACGGTCATAAACGTATCTTCTATTTTAGAGAAATAAATAAATTCCATAATGTAGTGTGTCGTCGGTCACGTGCCATGCTGCAGTGCAAAAGAAAACGAGGGCGCAGGCTGAGACTCGCACCCCGGCGCCGAATAGGCTTAAGACGGCACTGGTCTATGGGATGGATACCCTACCCCCCACTGGTGGGGAGAACGTGAATATGCAGCTGCCACACTTTATTGATGATTTTAACTATATCGGCTCGTGTAGATGGGTAGATAATATTATTTACATGATTTTAGAATGATTTCCTTCAAATTAAACGCGCTGGAGTATTTCTAGGTTTAGTTTTGTTCGAGCAACTTTGTGACTCTCCTTTTTCTTATGTCCCATACAAATCTTCTGATTTTTTAAATGTACCTACACATATTTATTTGCATGTAATTAACTCGGCACTTCTTAATCTGACGATTTCAAGCCTAATACTATGGTTTCTGTTAGGTAAAAGAAAACATTTAGCAGTAATTAACGTGCGTCCCTATATAAAGAGCCCATGTTATGTGGAGGTACTCAACAGGGTGCAAGAAATCCCCTGTATGTTAATCTGACGCGCTTGAGTAAATTCAGAAATCCCCTCTTGGGCTTCCCTACTATTATGTCTAAAATATGTGATCAAATAACCGGTTACCTACCAAAAAAATATACCAAAAAAAAGACCTATCAAACGTAGGTTTGTTGTCATTAGTTGTTTTGAAAAGTAAACACCAAAATCGTTGATGACATTTCGCTCTACGGACACGAATTAGAGTAGGTCAAAGATTCTAGTGTGACTCTGTACGTTCCGAAATCTTTGGGGTAGGTAATATGCGGGTTCGCATATTAATTATATTACTAGCTGCGCCCCGCGGCTTCACCCGCATCATTCCCGTTCCCGTATGAATTCCTGGATAAAATATAGCCTGTTTATTGGGGTAGGTAATATGCGGGTTCGCATATTAATTATATTACTAGCTGCGCCCCGCGGCTTCACCCGCGTCATTCCCGTTCCCGTATGAATTCCTGGATAAAATATAGCCTGTTTATTCCAGACTATAATCTATCTCTGTGCCAAATTTCATCCAGATTCGTTCAGAAGTTTTTGCGTGAAAGATTAACAAACATCCATACTTACAAACTTTCGCGTTAGGCAGTGTCGTAAATAGATACATAGTAATATTGATTATGAATTTTTGTTTCCCGCCTCGGGACAGAAGTTTGACATAACGAAAGCTATCAATTTTTTAGTTTAAATTATCCATTTTTTATGAACAGGCTAAAGCCATATTACAGCCATATTGCCTTGTCTGATGTTTATTTTATATTCTTAAATGTTTTGTGTAGAATTACACGTCTTTACTGATCAGCCATCTTTCCGGAAGTCCCCGAAAGCTATCAATAAAACAACAAAAATAGTCTCAACTTCTTTTATTCTCAATGATTCGAGTTTTTTTATATGTAAGACATCGATTTACAGAGTTACACGGTCTATAGCTACATCGAGACTATAAATGCAGAGAAATAAATAAATCAAAACCAAGTTTCAGTCAAACACGTCAAGTTTTAGAATAAGCTACGGAACTTAGGAAAGTAACTGCATGTACATCTCAATTATTTTGAAACTTAATTTTTGATTTATTTACATATTGAAATATGGATGTTGATCATAAAAAGGTTTTTTACAATCAACATTATGTATTCTATAAAAGTATTTAGAGTTATCGAAAGGACAAATCTACACAATAGAAAAAATTACATTGGTTTATAGATTTACATAAAAAACTCTACAGTCTAAATAGGTTCATGATATAAAATGCTTGATAAAAGGGTCTTGATGATTGATTTTATTCATTATCACAGAATTGCTTTTGAACAAAACTGTATTCCTTACTCCTAAACGCTATTGTAAACTCCTAAGCGTTTTTATACAAACTTATTATTGAGCTGTCATAATTTTGAAAGCCTCTAACAGTTAAAAAACATTTTTTTTACATTTTTAATCATTCACACACACAATAAACAATTTACATACATGCCTTACAGATCCTGCTTTGTTCTTAAAAACGATAGTAAACTTTGTTTTATTCCGACGTCTAAGAAAGTTTAATATGAGATCGTTTTTTTATTTATTTTTCATTATATTTGTATTTTTTTTGTCATTTATTTATTTATCTACATATCAATTATGATTACACTAAATATAACGAAATTAATGTATGAATGCCAAAAGATATTGTATGTTTAAACTCTGTAGAGTTAGTCCTATGGGAAATATATTATTTTAATTTTTTTAATACTTAAAATTAAATACTCTATATTTCACTAGTAAATAAACAAGTTATTTATAAAATAGATAAAAAGTGGCTTCAAATTGAAGGAAACTAATAGATAAATTACTAGTATTTTTCAATTTTCAAGACAGATTTTAGTAAATATTTATTTTATTGTAAGTTTTATAACACAATATGCTTATTTACCAACAAAACAACTTACAATAAAAAGATGTTCGGTGGACGCTTTTTCAAATTTTCAACTCACGCACATTTTCACAGAAACTTAAAAAAACTAAAGATTGGAATTCGCACACCTTACTTAATAATCATCACAGTTTAAAAGCTAATAAAACCAAAATTTACCGCTTACGGTCTTACTTATAAACGCTTTAATTATAAATTATTTCCGTAGAAAGTAAAATTTTAGACTTTACTTACAAGGCATTTAAATGTCAATGTCTTGCTAATCCCAATAAGTTGTGGGAACTTAAAATGATCAAATTAATAAACGCGTTTATTAGTAAGCCCGTTTTAAAAAGGGTTTTAAATACTAAAAATAAAATTAAAGCTCCTGTTTCGACATTGGGTTTAAAGGGCAAACATACCTAAACCGATAGTGAAAATGTGCATTTAGACAAATAAGTACATTTTAAACCATAATTTCGACTGTTAAAATAATGCTTAGTGTTTAACCAAGTAACGAGAGAAAAATTTAACTTAGCACATTTTCACTGTCTCTAAATAACATATTATTTTCTTTTTGTTTTTTTTTTATAATTTTAATTGCACTTTTTTTCGACTACGAAGTAGGTTAAAATTAAATTCAGTCCCGCCCAAATAATTTTGTAATGCCAAAACTGCGGACTAAATTACGTAATTTCGAAATTGGTATTAAATTAAAAGTCAATAATTGCAAATACATGTATTGATTACAATGATTACAAAATGGAAATTAGATTGGTATGTCAAAATGCAATATAATAAATAATACTAACATAAATAATATCTACTTCGTAGTCGGATTTTATCGATTTTTAACTTAAATAATAAAGAAAAAATAAACATGCAAACTGACACGCGATATCCCGTTATTATTTCATAGATCACGGAATTTTGAATTACCAAAAGTGGGATCAAACAATAATTATGCTCAAAACATCATTATATTATTCAAAAAATATTAAACAGAAATCAGCAAAAAAACTACGAAATTAAATGTTTTAAGCATATCAACAAAAATAAAATGCTGGTTTTTCTTCCATCGCGCCTAAAAGTAGCTGCCACATAAAACTGTGCAAAAAAACACTTATATTCGACGCGCGATCAGAATTAGAACGAATAATTTACTACGCGCAACAGATCTTATAGCGCCTTATTTGAGCACCGTGTTACATAAGGCGCCAAAAGTATTCAGCTTTCGACTTTGACATTTGCATTCCATTTTTAATTTCTCATTTCTGCCAGGATTCGATCATATCATAGACGTTCTTCTTTCAAATTAGCGTTTTTCTTCATTTTATTGTATCTGCCAGTTTCAAATAGTTCAGCCAGGGTCATTTATGTTCTTTTTTAAAATCCGTTTGCTTTTCGCAACAAGTGTTTTCTTTCAGCCAGTGACAGCTGCCGTGAGGCGGTCGAAAGAGGTCGGTTAAGAGTCGCAGTACACAGGGACGACGGGACTGCGCGGCCAATCGCTTGTCTCTTCATTCTCGCTTGATTCGCTGCCTGATCTGTAGAGAGAGATATATTTTAGAAAAATATAACGAAAAATCTAATTTAAATTGTTTAATCAATGGAAAGTGGTGAGATGTTTCAAGTATGAGGTAGACTCAATTACAGACAAAGATAAAATACTTGTTCAGTTTAGTGTCCTTGGAGTAGCACAACTAACGAAACAAACGTTCAAAAATGAGTTCGAAAACCGACATATTAATTTGACTGTACCTTGGTAAACGTTTAATAACTGAGAGATAGGCACAACATTTCCCGCCATATAAATAAGTATTGGCTTTGACTTTCTGTAAAAAAGTACTAGCCAATCAGTAACCTCGTCCAATGAGCAGTTAGCCAATCCGGTGTCTTCCCGCCACCGGCCGCTACGTCAAATGTGCGCTGTAGCGCCGACATCTTGTTTCTTCATTGGCGTTTAGTTTCCCGCCGAGTACAGACGTGCTACCAAATACGCAGCACGCTTTTAAAGAAATATTCCAGAAAATATTTCAAAGTGCATACAAGGATTATTGCAAAGTGCACATAGTATTCTAAAGGTTTGGTGTAAAATTGCATTACTGCGTAAGTACATTTTTCTTTGTCTACACCACTAGATACCCACATTTTTTCAATAAAATGATAATTTGCGAAATAAGTTTCGTAATTTGTTTTTGGACTAATGAGTCCATTTTATTTATATTTTGTTGGAGAATCACGGGTCGCACACATATCGCATGGTTAGTACGAAAGCATACGCCTTTTACTACCTTGCACTAAGACCGTGACATTTTTCTTATTATATGTGCTCGCAAGCACGTGGTTATATTTGTTTTAATGACAAAAGCTGAGGCTTTTTACAACTACCTGGCATCCCATGTGCCAGTGACGCTAATAACAGCGGTAATTTTTCTTCTATTACTCCTAAGTAAGATTTTAACGGTATTTCCGTTCGATTCGTATAAATTTATTTTGAGGTTATATGTTGCTATGTGCTAAAATAATTACTTTTCTAGCAAGGATGTTAACACGATATAATATGCAAAATTCTGACCGATATCGTGAAAACGAGACTTGAAAGACAACTGGAGAAGGAGGTCAATATTGAAGAGTAATGGAAATAACATCGTGAGTACTTTAAAATGTCGTTGTTTTGTGTATTGTGGGCCACGCAGCCACGTGGGCAACGCGTACGATGGCCGTTTGGTTTTCACCTGCCCGTAATTTTTACGCGAATATACAAAATATGAAATGTTGAGTTTATTTGCACTGTGCAAATAACACGTGGCCTACACCCAACGTCGGGTGGATTAATCTAATAGGTTATCTAACCTATTCACTGCCATTGCACAGAGCAGGTGGTTTTGCAAGGGTACTGAGTGTTAATCTAGGTTGGCAAGAAAGTAACATTTTTTTTCAGGAGCGGGTACATACATACAGATACATATTTCATTGCCTATTGTTTTTGTACCAAACAGAAGTGTTGAAAATGCAAATATAAACATGTGTCTCAAGTCCACGATTGACAAGATACATTTCAAGGATAAATACTGATAGGTTTTATGTTCCTATTTTCGAAATGAGCTAAGTTCCTTGATTTTTAAGCAAAACACCTCGTGCATTCTTGCAAGAATAAAAACCCCCGCAGGGTTGTTTTAACGCCCTCGCAGGGTTACAATGGCTGGCGCATTGTCATCTCCTTGCAAGTATATAATAAAACCCTCGCAGGGTTCATAACGCACCCTCGCAGGGCTGCGATAACATAAATAAAATTCGGGCGCACCGAATATTTTTCAGCTTTAGATTATCTTGGACAAGGAATAAAAACCCTCGCAGGGTTGTTTTAACGCCCTCGCAGGGCTACAATGGCTGGCGCATTGTCATCTCCTTGCAAGTATATAATAAAACCCTCGCAGGGTTCATAACGCACCCTCGCAGGGCTGCGATGACATAAATAAAAATTCGGGTGCACCGAATATTTTTCAGCTTTAGATTATCTTGGACAAGGAATAAAACCCTCGCAGGGTTGTTTTAACGCCCTCGCAGGGCTACAATGGCTGGCGCATTGTCACCTCCTTGCAAGTAAGTATATAATAAAACCCTCGCAGGGTTCATAACGCACCCTCGCAGGGCTGCGATGACATAAATAAAATTCGGGCGCACCGAATATTTTCAGCTTTAGATTATTTTGGACACGGAATAAAAACCCTCGCAGGGTTGTTTTAACGCCCTCGCAGGGCTACAATGGCTGCCGCATTGTCAACTCCTTGCAAATATATAATAAAACCCTCGCAGGGTTCATTACGCACCCTCGCAGGGCTGCGATGACCGATAAAATTCGGGCGAACCGAATATTTTTCAGCTTTAAATTGTCTTGGACGTGATATGCATTATTCTCGAATATTCAACGTAAGTATGTGTTCACATAAGCTTCAGAAAGGGTTGCTTGTTTGGATAAAGGAATTCATCGTGGTGGTGTACCTTCACCAGCGATGAATTTCAGGGTATCGCGTACCTACTCACAACAACTTCCAGGAAGGCTAACTATAAAAGCATCGTGGTGCACCTCCAACAGTGATGAAAATAAAAAGTCCAGGGTATCGCGTACCTATTGACAAGAACTTCCGGGAAGGTTTAACTATTATTAAATAGAAGCATCAATCGTGGTGCACCTCCAACAGGGATCAAAATAAAAAGTGCAGGGTATCGCGTACCTATTGACAAATGTCTTACCAATATATATGATTCGTGTATTGCATACCTATCAACAAAAGATCTGGGAGGTTCGATACCTATATAGACTTATTGTTAGACATTAACATTCAGAAAGAGCCGTTTAGCTGAAGGAATAATAAAATCTTCTGATAAACCGTACTTGTGACAAAAGTCATATAAAGATATCGTAAGAAACTCTTTTAGCCAACTCGGGCTGATAAGCAGGTTGATAAATTTATCGATGGGCTGATTGCATAGCAGCTGGTTTGAGGTGCCATTGTGGATGAAGTGCAAGCCTAAGCCTTCGAGCTGATTTACATTCAACATAGTCTAACCCAGAGTTACTATTTTTCACACTGTATGATATGTGAACGGTAGCAGATATAAGAATCCTTTTGGATTCATGAGATCGCAGGAAAGACTCTAAGGTTAACATATAAGTTATTCAGTCTACCTACAAAACTTCTCATTGACGAGACAAGTTCTTTAAAATGAATAAAAATTGTAGGGAACCACAAATAATTAAAATATTATGGAAATGAATTATAATATAAATGCTGCCCACCCGCATTAAAAATTTAGTGCCTATTATTAGAACTCCTCCATCACGAATTTGAATGTTGCGTGCGTGAGATAGTTGATCTTGCACAAAGTTGCCTTCAGTATCAAGATACTGTCTGTCAGTGGATATGTCCACGCATATGTATGGGTCTAGCTCACTCACTGGCCTGACCGTTTTAAGAGTACATTGTATAAAAGATTTTACTTGTCAGACAAAAAGAAGGAGGTTTGGTGAAAGTACTGGCGTTGCGTGCGGCACTAACTTAGAGATTTTACTATCTATAAGTGTCTAGCGTATGTCATATAGCTACCACCTGTATAGGCTCTGAATTGTACTCAATCCATGTCCGGATTTATGATTGTGGGAACGATAAGGGTGTGAACGATAAGAAACATTCCCGTGTTTATTTACAACTACCCTCTTCATACTTTTTATAACCGGTGGCATTTCTTGGTTATCTGTACAAAGGTGTGTACGGTAATAAATGTTCACGCGTTTATTTACAACTACCCTCATCATACTTTTTATCATAAGTGGCATTTCTGTTATCTGCTTTGTATGATAAATTGTTGAATGTATTCTCAACTGTATTAGACATCGCAAATACCAATACATTTTTAAAATTAAAATTTGAAACTGGTGGAAACCTTGGAAAATCGTCATAGTCTTCTTTTTGAACGTCAGTAAAGGACAGGACATAAAGAACTGTTTATATTTTATAAAGTGTTACACTATTCTTTACAAGCAAGCGATCATTGTCAGCTTCTAAACTCTAGCACTCTGTGATCCTTAATGAGAGAATAAAGGTACATCCATATTATCGCTTCGTAAGCGATGACGTCAGAATTATCAGTAATTTGTCGTGAGATGTTTCAACATAACTACTAGTTAAGCGGAAAATGGTTCTTGTTTATTATTATATAAGCATTGTAGTACAACAGCCACTACTGCATCTCGAATGAAGAGCTTGTTTTCGAGGTACATTGACAATGGGTGACAATGTGGTATTCATGCACAATTCTAATACCTACAGTGTTACAAATAACGTTGGTTCTCGAAGTAAACTTGGTTTCACTGTCACAAGCTGCTTAGTAATCTAGGGTTTACTAGTTACCATTATTGGTCTTAATTTTATTGATGTCTCAATAGACCTCTCTATGTTAAGTACCTATATGCTCTCGGGTGAGAATTTGTAAATCTATTCGGTATGATTTTCGAATAACATTAGAAGGATATCCAGTGCGTATTTAAGAGCAAAACAAGTATAAGAAAAAAGAAATAGATATACCTGTATTTTTAGCTATGTGTATCGGATCTAAGATTTCTTACGCTTCTACAGTGGAAATGTACACAAGTCTTATCGCAAAACTTGTAATCTAGTCCAAACATTGTGGGGAGGAAAAACCAGTTATTCAAATGTATTATAAGAACTTCCCATAACTGGATTTTAGATGGACATACAAAGCTTCACCATAAAGGTTCATAAAGTACCTACTCAGGTATTACAGCGCACTGCAATAAATTGAAATGTTAATGTATGCTGTTTTCCCACATGCTTTAAATTGTTTAAAACGAGTACTATGTTCATAAAACTGAGTTAAATACCTAGTACCTACTCACATTTTGGAGCAGATATTTTAGTTTTCAGTTGTGCAATGATTTATTGTCACCGAAGGTCGTACACAATGCAAAAGTTGCAAAAACTGTTTCTAAAAGAAGTTAAACTGCTGAAGTCTTATTATACAGTTAGGTATACTGATACAATACGAACATATTTAGCAATTTATTGTTATAAGTTTATCAGTCATCAGTATCCAATCACTCAGAATATAATTCATGCTGAGCTGGGCGGCCCTATTGCATGATACTGTGTGGGGTTTTGTTCAGAATTATTTACTTATTATACTAGGATCGATGGCACATTCTATCATCATCGTGATAGAGTGCGATAAATCTGTTTAAAAATGGTATCTCTATGATATTGATTTCAGAACCAGTCGAAACAAGACATAAATGTCTTTTAATTATTTAAGCCATCTGTCTATATGAGGTTATTTTAATTGTGTTTTGGACCATACGTATTGCAGTTTTGAATGTCACAATGACTAATTTGCATTCAAAGCGATGTGGCTTACGATTATAACATTATTTAAAAAATAGTAAGTTCACATTGGCGTTGAGTGTCTTCACCACCACCAGGCGATAACAAACACGTCTCAGTTATTAAACGTTTACCAAGGTACAGTCAAATTAATAGAAGCGTTTTACATAAAATAAAACGCATATTAATTTACTTACCTTGGTAAACGTTTACATTTTAAATTCTGCCTGGTGATATTCGACGCAATGAAGAAACAAGATGTCGGCGCTACAGCGCACATTTGACGTAGCGGCCGGTGGCGGGAAGACACCGGATTGGCTAACTGCTCATTGGACGAGGTTACTGATTGGCTAGTACTTTTTTACAGAAAGTCAAAGCCAATACTTATTTATATGGCGGGAAATGTTGTGCCTATCTCTCAGTTATTAAACGTTTACCAAGGTAAGTAAATTAATATGCGTTTTATTTTATGTAAAACGCTTCTATTAAAACTATGAAAACCATTTTTTGGTTTCATTATATCGAAAAATTTAGGTAAATGTAAATAAAAAAAGCGTCTATTCTCACTAGTTCAGTTGTCCAGTTCAGTTGACTGAACTAGTGAGATTTATTTTCTCGTTTGTTCAATTGAAAATAAGACTAGCTTTTGCACCTTGTTACATTTATTACTATTAATTTACACGAAGTTTTTCCAAAAAGGTAGCCACATTAATTTCGCCATTTAGTAACTGCATTTGTACATGACGAATGAATTCGTCGTTTTCGATTTGAATTTCTGTCCTCTTCTTTGTCAATTTCTTTTTTGTAAGTACTGCAAAAAACGCTGCGTCTTGTTTTATATTATTAAGAAATTGAACAATTGTTGCTGGTCTTGTTTTAAACATGCCGTTGATCGCACGATGCCAACCTTCAGCATAATTTGTAGTTCTGTGGCGCCTCCCGAATACATTCCACGAATCTTGGCGTTTCATCCAAAACCCCATGTACTGTATAAACTTTTCCAAATCAGATTTATCCTCGAAATCATCAATTTGTGAAACAATGTAAGTAAACCCGTCCGTAATACATTCTTTAGGCAACAAAGGTAAAACACAACATAGTCCCACTATTCTATTTTTACGTTTACGTGTCAACTTCAAACTCTTGGCTTTTCTCCATAATGTATTTGTAAAGTGGTAATAACAGCCTTGGTGTTCTGCATTAGGAAATGACTTTTTGAATGCCTGAATAACGGCTTCTTCAAAATCGGTGATGAGCAAAGTTGGTTCCCATTCAGGAACTTGAGATTTTATAATGCTAAACATTTTAAGGTACGTTTCTTTAGTACGATCACTCAAGAGAACATAAATTAAAGGCATTATCGCCGTAGTATTTTCTGAACTATTTAAGTCTGCGTGTATGGTGTACACTCCTCCCTTAAATGGCTGTGGGCATATTTTAAAGGTGCCATCGCCAAGAAAAATTTTTAATTTACGCAACTTTTCCCTCGCCTCTTTCGAACAAAATACTAAAACGCGTACGTCGTCATTATAATCTGCCAATAAAAAATCAGAAAACTTTGATGGCACTTCCACTGCCATAGCACTGTCTCCAATGTAACATGTTTTCCTTACTTGGTTGTGTTTGTTCCTTTGTCGATAAATAGAAGACTTTATTGTTTCAAACGACGGTATTTTATTAATTAGATCAATCCCAGAATCTTTTAAGCCAGCCACTGTTTTTTTGTACACCGCAGGTGCTGTGTCACTACCAGATACAATTTCTTGTATGCTATTATTAATAATGATCGACATCGTCGCTTTATTTATATCAGGCACACATAAGTCAATGTGTTCCGTTCTTTTAACTACTGTATCTTCATCCTTTAAAATAAACAAAAAATAAAATAAAATAAAAAACAAAGGTTAGGTAAACGTAGTAGCAAATTAAAATAGCAGATGTGCCGTGTTTTGGCAACGGAACCCTAAAAATGGTAACATTGAATTAAATTATAAACATACCGATGAAATGGTTATTGTGCCATGGCAATTAAATTTTTTGTAGCTCGCACACCGCCACAAAGTATTTTTGTTTTCATACCCACATATGCGATAATATTCATGTCCAGCACATATTAGAACACGGCCTCTGCCACGTTTAATAATTTTAAACTCGTTTTCATCGTCTATTCTCACATTCATTTTAGCACATTGAACAAACTGTAATACATACATGTAAAAGACTAGCTGAATTGTCATAGGTGTTAGTCAATTGTTTTTTGAAGAGCAGATTAGACAAGGAGTTTACATATCGATTTTAAGTGGCCAGCACTCTAGTGGTGAGAAGTAAAGAGTTTACAAACATAAGAATGTCACTACCAGTATATGTATAACAAATTGTAAAAATGTTGGTTTGAAAATATGTAGATAACCTAGGTATCTACCTAATATTTTTATCTACATATTTCTGAACTTAACAAACGAGAAAAGAAATCTCACTAGTCCAGTCGACTGAACAAACGAGACAATAAATCTCACTAGTTCAGTCAACTGAACTGGACAACTGAACTAGTGAGAATAGACGAAAAAAAGGCCACGGTTTTACAAAAAAAAAAATATATTACTACTCTGATATACTTAGAATTTGAAAACGAGATAAAGAAGATTATAAATGACTAGCGACCCGCCCCGGCTTCGCACGGCCTGCGTTTGCAATGTAAGCGGAAAAAATTACACTTTTTACGCCATCACATTAGAAACCTCAAAAATAACAGTATTTCTCCACTATTTTATGGATGTTATTATACATATAAACCATCCTCTTAAATCACTCTTTCTATTTAAAAAACCGCATCAGAATCCGTTGCGTAGTTTTAAAGATTTAAGCATTCAAAGGGACATAGGGATATAGGGACAGAAAAAGCGACTTTGTTTTATACTATGTAGTGATTTAAATCCACAACACACATAAAACATAGTCGAGATTTAATTTTAACTTCTTCTACAAGTGAACAAAACAAATCATGTTAAAAAAATAAAGTTTAAAATGCGTCTAAGATCAAAGAAATAAAGTAAATGAGTTTTTAATATACTACATAAAATACAACTTTAAATGCCTACCTCGATGATTTAAGATCCGTCTGGAACGCAAGAGGTAGCGGGTTCGATTCCCTCCTCGTGACAAATGTTTGTATATATGTATGCAGATATTTCCCAGAGTTGTAACATACCTGTTTCTCGGAGGCGAGACGTCGGCGTAGTGTTGTTCCTCGATGGTCGGCAGCAGGGATGTTAAACGGTCAGTTGGGCGGAGCACCTGTTAACAAACAAACATTTATTTTATTTTAATGGAGATATTTTTGCAACAATTTAAAAGTTTATTAGCAACGAAAATTATGATGAAGAAATACAAAGAAATTAGTAAGTCCAATTGAAACAATTAAGCTAACCGCAGACAGTTAAAGAGAGGTAGCTCAACTGTTCTATGTCAATACCAGTCGTCGCGTCCCCAAAACACTGGCTGCATTACCGTTATAAAGCAATGCTGATGCGCTGCGACTGATACTTTATTTGTATACTAGCAACCCGCCCCGGCTTCGCACGGTTTTATTATAAGTATATAAACCTTCCTCTTGAATCACTCTATCTTTTAAAAAAAACCGCATGAAAATCCGTTGCGAAGTTTTAAAGATTGAAGCATTCAAAGGGACATAGGGACAGAAAAAGCGACTTTGTTTTATACTATGTAGTGATCTTACCTTCAATGTCCGCTCAGAAAGCCGCCACACGAGCCGCTGCCGCTGAGGCTGAGCGGCGCGCGCCTCGTAGCGGCTCACCACGCTCTTGACCAGGTTGCGGACCTGGACCAGGGAATTGTCGCTCATCTGGAAGGTATAAGGAAGATTTAATACATAATGCTGGACAATACACAGCATCTAGCGCCAGCCAAGATAAGTAAAGATAAGATAAGCTTCTATTGTGGGTAGATGAGATATAATACATTATACTATATTATACTACATAAATAAAAAAAACAGCATCAAAATCCGTTAGTTTTAAAGATCTAAACATATGTTATAGGGACAGACAGACAGCGGGTAGCGACTTTCTTTTATACTATGTATTTTATTTACAAAAAAATTAAGAAAACTTTACAGCTAGGTTTCGTAATATACGATATAGTGAAATAATGACCAGATGTAGTGAAATATGTATTTGTAGAGTATACTAACGTTGCAGTAGTGCTGGACTTGCGCCGCAAACTCGTAAAGGTAGAAAGCGTGCTCCGGGATCTCGGGGGCGCGGGACCACTCCGCCAGCTGTTGTTCTAGAATACAATAGTAGATTGTGTCATAATGTGTCATAGGGGATCAAATGGAACAGGTTCCATTCGTATTAAATAGAGACTAGTAAGTTCTTCAGAGTTGAGGCAGATTCAAATTTATAATAATTATCTTACTACTAAATCGGCTGTTTGATTGTCCTTTGGTGAACACTGCTAATACTAACGCTGTAGAGTTATACTAATTCAATGTTTATGATTGTTTACTTTTAAAATTGGTTAGAAGCTTTGTGAACTAGTGCACAATTCTTTCTATGATCAAAATCTATTGTTAATATTTACCTAGCTTATAGTATAAGAGCACTAGTGCCAGCTCACTGGTACGCGCGTTCACGCAGGTTGCATCACACGCTACTATCTCGAGTAGGTTGAATAGATCACTCTCCTGTGGACAAACAAACAAATTATTATTACTATCAGTATGTAACTATAGTATTAAATTTGACTTGTCTGTATGCTTATTTTGTAAGCCTGAAGAAATAAAGATATTGATTTACTGATTTAACAGCATTGCTTAGACCAATAATAACAATACTGGACAATCCACACAGCATCATCTAGTCCCAAGCTAAGCAGAGCTTGTGTTATGGGTACTAGATGACTGATATATTTAATGCAATCATGATCATCTTCATCATCAGCCTATATTAGTCCACTGCTGGAAATAGGCCTCCACTAATGAGCGCCATAGCACCCTGTCTTCAGCTTGACGCATCCAGCATCTGCCAGCAGTCTTTTAACTTAATGCAATGCGAAGAGTAATAATATAGTATACGTAGAGGACCTCCTTTGTTGTTTTTCAGAGCTCTTAATCTGGCCCTGGTTATAATTATAGATAAAAGTTATTGTCAATCATTTGTTGGTATATATTACCTGGCAGGAGGCGGGCACAGTGTCAGTATTGACCTCCAACAAGGCTCTCAGCAGACGCAGCCAGTGCAGTGCAGTGAGCCGCGTGCCGCCGGACAGAGCGAGCTTGTAAATAATAAATATATATTACCTGGCAGGAGGCGGGCACAGTGTCAGTATTGACCTCCAACAAGGCTCTCAGCAGACGCAGCCAGTGCAGTGCAGTGAGCCGCGTGCCGCCGGACAGAGCGAGCTTGTAAATAATAAATATATATTACCTGGCAGGAGGCGGGCACAGTGTCAGTATTGACCTCCAACAAGGCTCTCAGCAGACGCAGCCAGTGCAGTGCAGTGAGCCGCGTGCCGCCGGACAGAGCGAGCTTGTAAATAATAAATATATATTACCTGGCAGGAGGCGGGCACAGTGTCAGTATTGACCTCCAACAAGGCTCTCAGCAGACGCAGCCAGTGCAGTGCAGTGAGCCGCGTGCCGCCGGACAGAGCGAGCTTGTAAATAATAAATATATATTACCTGGCAGGAGGCGGGCACAGTGTCAGTATTGACCTCCAACAAGGCTCTCAGCAGACGCAGCCAGTGCAGTGCAGTGAGCCGCGTGCCGCCGGACAGAGCGAGCTTGTAAATAATAAATATATATTACCTGGCAGGAGGCGGGCACAGTGTCAGTATTGACCTCCAACAAGGCTCTCAGCAGACGCAGCCAGTGCAGTGCAGTGAGCCGCGTGCCGCCGGACAGAGCGAGCTTGTAAATAATAAATATATATTACCTGGCAGGAGGCGGGCACAGTGTCAGTATTGACCTCCAACAAGGCTCTCAGCAGACGCAGCCAGTGCAGTGCAGTGAGCCGCGTGCCGCCGGACAGAGCGAGCTTGTAAATAATAAATATATATTACCTGGCAGGAGGCGGGCACAGTGTCAGTATTGACCTCCAACAAGGCTCTCAGCAGACGCAGCCAGTGCAGTGCAGTGAGCCGCGTGCCGCCGGACAGAGCGAGCTTGTAAATAATAAATATATATTACCTGGCAGGAGGCGGGCACAGTGTCAGTATTGACCTCCAACAAGGCTCTCAGCAGACGCAGCCAGTGCAGTGCAGTGAGCCGCGTGCCGCCGGACAGAGCGAGCTTGTAAATAATAAATATATATTACCTGGCAGGAGGCGGGCACAGTGTCAGTATTGACCTCCAACAAGGCTCTCAGCAGACGCAGCCAGTGCAGTGCAGTGAGCCGCGTGCCGCCGGACAGAGCGAGCTTGTAAATAATAAATATATATTACCTGGCAGGAGGCGGGCACAGTGTCAGTATTGACCTCCAACAAGGCTCTCAGCAGACGCAGCCAGTGCAGTGCAGTGAGCCGCGTGCCGCCGGACAGAGCGAGCTTGTAAATAATAAATATATATTACCTGGCAGGAGGCGGGCACAGTGTCAGTATTGACCTCCAACAAGGCTCTCAGCAGACGCAGCCAGTGCAGTGCAGTGAGCCGCGTGCCGCCGGACAGAGCGAGCTTGTAAATAATAAATATATATTACCTGGCAGGAGGCGGGCACAGTGTCAGTATTGACCTCCAACAAGGCTCTCAGCAGACGCAGCCAGTGCAGTGCAGTGAGCCGCGTGCCGCCGGACAGAGCGAGCTTGTAAATAATAAATATATATTACCTGGCAGGAGGCGGGCACAGTGTCAGTATTGACCTCCAACAAGGCTCTCAGCAGACGCAGCCAGTGCAGTGCAGTGAGCCGCGTGCCGCCGGACAGAGCGAGCTTGTAAATAATAAATATATATTACCTGGCAGGAGGCGGGCACAGTGTCAGTATTGACCTCCAACAAGGCTCTCAGCAGACGCAGCCAGTGCAGTGCAGTGAGCCGCGTGCCGCCGGACAGAGCGAGCTTGTAAATAATAAATATATATTACCTGGCAGGAGGCGGGCACAGTGTCAGTATTGACCTCCAACAAGGCTCTCAGCAGACGCAGCCAGTGCAGTGCAGTGAGCCGCGTGCCGCCGGACAGAGCGAGCTTGTAAATAATAAATATATATTACCTGGCAGGAGGCGGGCACAGTGTCAGTATTGACCTCCAACAAGGCTCTCAGCAGACGCAGCCAGTGCAGTGCAGTGAGCCGCGTGCCGCCGGACAGAGCGAGCTTGTAAATAATAAATATATATTACCTGGCAGGAGGCGGGCACAGTGTCAGTATTGACCTCCAACAAGGCTCTCAGCAGACGCAGCCAGTGCAGTGCAGTGAGCCGCGTGCCGCCGGACAGAGCGAGCTTGTAAATAATAAATATATATTACCTGGCAGGAGGCGGGCACAGTGTCAGTATTGACCTCCAACAAGGCTCTCAGCAGACGCAGCCAGTGCAGTGCAGTGAGCCGCGTGCCGCCGGACAGAGCGAGCTTGTAAATAATAAATATATATTACCTGGCAGGAGGCGGGCACAGTGTCAGTATTGACCTCCAACAAGGCTCTCAGCAGACGCAGCCAGTGCAGTGCAGTGAGCCGCGTGCCGCCGGACAGAGCGAGCTTGTAAATAATAAATATATATTACCTGGCAGGAGGCGGGCACAGTGTCAGTATTGACCTCCAACAAGGCTCTCAGCAGACGCAGCCAGTGCAGTGCAGTGAGCCGCGTGCCGCCGGACAGAGCGAGCTTGTAAATAATAAATATATATTACCTGGCAGGAGGCGGGCACAGTGTCAGTATTGACCTCCAACAAGGCTCTCAGCAGACGCAGCCAGTGCAGTGCAGTGAGCCGCGTGCCGCCGGACAGAGCGAGCTTGTAAATAATAAATATATATTACCTGGCAGGAGGCGGGCACAGTGTCAGTATTGACCTCCAACAAGGCTCTCAGCAGACGCAGCCAGTGCAGTGCAGTGAGCCGCGTGCCGCCGGACAGAGCGAGCTTGTAAATAATAAATATATATTACCTGGCAGGAGGCGGGCACAGTGTCAGTATTGACCTCCAACAAGGCTCTCAGCAGACGCAGCCAGTGCAGTGCAGTGAGCCGCGTGCCGCCGGACAGAGCGAGCTTGTAAATAATAAATATATATTACCTGGCAGGAGGCGGGCACAGTGTCAGTATTGACCTCCAACAAGGCTCTCAGCAGACGCAGCCAGTGCAGTGCAGTGAGCCGCGTGCCGCCGGACAGAGCGAGCTTGTAAATAATAAATATATATTACCTGGCAGGAGGCGGGCACAGTGTCAGTATTGACCTCCAACAAGGCTCTCAGCAGACGCAGCCAGTGCAGTGCAGTGAGCCGCGTGCCGCCGGACAGAGCGAGCTTGTAAATAATAAATATATATTACCTGGCAGGAGGCGGGCACAGTGTCAGTATTGACCTCCAACAAGGCTCTCAGCAGACGCAGCCAGTGCAGTGCAGTGAGCCGCGTGCCGCCGGACAGAGCGAGCTTGTAAATAATAAATATATATTACCTGGCAGGAGGCGGGCACAGTGTCAGTATTGACCTCCAACAAGGCTCTCAGCAGACGCAGCCAGTGCAGTGCAGTGAGCCGCGTGCCGCCGGACAGAGCGAGCTTGTAAATAATAAATATATATTACCTGGCAGGAGGCGGGCACAGTGTCAGTATTGACCTCCAACAAGGCTCTCAGCAGACGCAGCCAGTGCAGTGCAGTGAGCCGCGTGCCGCCGGACAGAGCGAGCTTGTAAATAATAAATATATATTACCTGGCAGGAGGCGGGCACAGTGTCAGTATTGACCTCCAACAAGGCTCTCAGCAGACGCAGCCAGTGCAGTGCAGTGAGCCGCGTGCCGCCGGACAGAGCGAGCTTGTAAATAATAAATATATATTACCTGGCAGGAGGCGGGCACAGTGTCAGTATTGACCTCCAACAAGGCTCTCAGCAGACGCAGCCAGTGCAGTGCAGTGAGCCGCGTGCCGCCGGACAGAGCGAGCTTGTAAATAATAAATATATATTACCTGGCAGGAGGCGGGCACAGTGTCAGTATTGACCTCCAACAAGGCTCTCAGCAGACGCAGCCAGTGCAGTGCAGTGAGCCGCGTGCCGCCGGACAGAGCGAGCTTGTAAATAATAAATATATATTACCTGGCAGGAGGCGGGCACAGTGTCAGTATTGACCTCCAACAAGGCTCTCAGCAGACGCAGCCAGTGCAGTGCAGTGAGCCGCGTGCCGCCGGACAGAGCGAGCTTGTAAATAATAAATATATATTACCTGGCAGGAGGCGGGCACAGTGTCAGTATTGACCTCCAACAAGGCTCTCAGCAGACGCAGCCAGTGCAGTGCAGTGAGCCGCGTGCCGCCGGACAGAGCGAGCTTGTAAATAATAAATATATATTACCTGGCAGGAGGCGGGCACAGTGTCAGTATTGACCTCCAACAAGGCTCTCAGCAGACGCAGCCAGTGCAGTGCAGTGAGCCGCGTGCCGCCGGACAGAGCGAGCTTGTAAATAATAAATATATATTACCTGGCAGGAGGCGGGCACAGTGTCAGTATTGACCTCCAACAAGGCTCTCAGCAGACGCAGCCAGTGCAGTGCAGTGAGCCGCGTGCCGCCGGACAGAGCGAGCTTGTAAATAATAAATATATATTACCTGGCAGGAGGCGGGCACAGTGTCAGTATTGACCTCCAACAAGGCTCTCAGCAGACGCAGCCAGTGCAGTGCAGTGAGCCGCGTGCCGCCGGACAGAGCGAGCTTGTAAATAATAAATATATATTACCTGGCAGGAGGCGGGCACAGTGTCAGTATTGACCTCCAACAAGGCTCTCAGCAGACGCAGCCAGTGCAGTGCAGTGAGCCGCGTGCCGCCGGACAGAGCGAGCTTGTAAATAATAAATATATATTACCTGGCAGGAGGCGGGCACAGTGTCAGTATTGACCTCCAACAAGGCTCTCAGCAGACGCAGCCAGTGCAGTGCAGTGAGCCGCGTGCCGCCGGACAGAGCGAGCTTGTAAATAATAAATATATATTACCTGGCAGGAGGCGGGCACAGTGTCAGTATTGACCTCCAACAAGGCTCTCAGCAGACGCAGCCAGTGCAGTGCAGTGAGCCGCGTGCCGCCGGACAGAGCGAGCTTGTAAATAATAAATATATATTACCTGGCAGGAGGCGGGCACAGTGTCAGTATTGACCTCCAACAAGGCTCTCAGCAGACGCAGCCAGTGCAGTGCAGTGAGCCGCGTGCCGCCGGACAGAGCGAGCTTGTAAATAATAAATATATATTACCTGGCAGGAGGCGGGCACAGTGTCAGTATTGACCTCCAACAAGGCTCTCAGCAGACGCAGCCAGTGCAGTGCAGTGAGCCGCGTGCCGCCGGACAGAGCGAGCTTGTAAATAATAAATATATATTACCTGGCAGGAGGCGGGCACAGTGTCAGTATTGACCTCCAACAAGGCTCTCAGCAGACGCAGCCAGTGCAGTGCAGTGAGCCGCGTGCCGCCGGACAGAGCGAGCTTGTAAATAATAAATATATATTACCTGGCAGGAGGCGGGCACAGTGTCAGTATTGACCTCCAACAAGGCTCTCAGCAGACGCAGCCAGTGCAGTGCAGTGAGCCGCGTGCCGCCGGACAGAGCGAGCTTGTAAATAATAAATATATATTACCTGGCAGGAGGCGGGCACAGTGTCAGTATTGACCTCCAACAAGGCTCTCAGCAGACGCAGCCAGTGCAGTGCAGTGAGCCGCGTGCCGCCGGACAGAGCGAGCTTGTAAATAATAAATATATATTACCTGGCAGGAGGCGGGCACAGTGTCAGTATTGACCTCCAACAAGGCTCTCAGCAGACGCAGCCAGTGCAGTGCAGTGAGCCGCGTGCCGCCGGACAGAGCGAGCTTGTAAATAATAAATATATATTACCTGGCAGGAGGCGGGCACAGTGTCAGTATTGACCTCCAACAAGGCTCTCAGCAGACGCAGCCAGTGCAGTGCAGTGAGCCGCGTGCCGCCGGACAGAGCGAGCTTGTAAATAATAAATATATATTACCTGGCAGGAGGCGGGCACAGTGTCAGTATTGACCTCCAACAAGGCTCTCAGCAGACGCAGCCAGTGCAGTGCAGTGAGCCGCGTGCCGCCGGACAGAGCGAGCTTGTAAATAATAAATATATATTACCTGGCAGGAGGCGGGCACAGTGTCAGTATTGACCTCCAACAAGGCTCTCAGCAGACGCAGCCAGTGCAGTGCAGTGAGCCGCGTGCCGCCGGACAGAGCGAGCTTGTAAATAATAAATATATATTACCTGGCAGGAGGCGGGCACAGTGTCAGTATTGACCTCCAACAAGGCTCTCAGCAGACGCAGCCAGTGCAGTGCAGTGAGCCGCGTGCCGCCGGACAGAGCGAGCTTGTAAATAATAAATATATATTACCTGGCAGGAGGCGGGCACAGTGTCAGTATTGACCTCCAACAAGGCTCTCAGCAGACGCAGCCAGTGCAGTGCAGTGAGCCGCGTGCCGCCGGACAGAGCGAGCTTGTAAATAATAAATATATATTACCTGGCAGGAGGCGGGCACAGTGTCAGTATTGACCTCCAACAAGGCTCTCAGCAGACGCAGCCAGTGCAGTGCAGTGAGCCGCGTGCCGCCGGACAGAGCGAGCTTGTAAATAATAAATATATATTACCTGGCAGGAGGCGGGCACAGTGTCAGTATTGACCTCCAACAAGGCTCTCAGCAGACGCAGCCAGTGCAGTGCAGTGAGCCGCGTGCCGCCGGACAGAGCGAGCTTGTAAATAATAAATATATATTACCTGGCAGGAGGCGGGCACAGTGTCAGTATTGACCTCCAACAAGGCTCTCAGCAGACGCAGCCAGTGCAGTGCAGTGAGCCGCGTGCCGCCGGACAGAGCGAGCTTGTAAATAATAAATATATATTACCTGGCAGGAGGCGGGCACAGTGTCAGTATTGACCTCCAACAAGGCTCTCAGCAGACGCAGCCAGTGCAGTGCAGTGAGCCGCGTGCCGCCGGACAGAGCGAGCTTGTAAATAATAAATATATATTACCTGGCAGGAGGCGGGCACAGTGTCAGTATTGACCTCCAACAAGGCTCTCAGCAGACGCAGCCAGTGCAGTGCAGTGAGCCGCGTGCCGCCGGACAGAGCGAGCTTGTAAATAATAAATATATATTACCTGGCAGGAGGCGGGCACAGTGTCAGTATTGACCTCCAACAAGGCTCTCAGCAGACGCAGCCAGTGCAGTGCAGTGAGCCGCGTGCCGCCGGACAGAGCGAGCTTGTAAATAATAAATATATATTACCTGGCAGGAGGCGGGCACAGTGTCAGTATTGACCTCCAACAAGGCTCTCAGCAGACGCAGCCAGTGCAGTGCAGTGAGCCGCGTGCCGCCGGACAGAGCGAGCTTGTAAATAATAAATATATATTACCTGGCAGGAGGCGGGCACAGTGTCAGTATTGACCTCCAACAAGGCTCTCAGCAGACGCAGCCAGTGCAGTGCAGTGAGCCGCGTGCCGCCGGACAGAGCGAGCTTGTAAATAATAAATATATATTACCTGGCAGGAGGCGGGCACAGTGTCAGTATTGACCTCCAACAAGGCTCTCAGCAGACGCAGCCAGTGCAGTGCAGTGAGCCGCGTGCCGCCGGACAGAGCGAGCTTGTAAATAATAAATATATATTACCTGGCAGGAGGCGGGCACAGTGTCAGTATTGACCTCCAACAAGGCTCTCAGCAGACGCAGCCAGTGCAGTGCAGTGAGCCGCGTGCCGCCGGACAGAGCGAGCTTGTAAATAATAAATATGTCGCATCCAACACGAACGGAGGCGTTGCAAAGGCTTACTTCACAGCGCCTGACAGAGTCGTGGTAACGTCACGGTCGACGAGGGACCGACAACTAGAGCGCACCGCCATTCCATTCCCGGCGCTCGGCAGAGACACACGAAACTGTCACCCCGTCCGTGTTATACTTTGGCCTACCTTGTTAAAATTAATTATCAAGAATACACTCTCAATCCGAACAACATCTTTTATTTTGTGCAACTACCCTGGATACGCACACGGAGCTCGAAGAAAAATGGACCAGAATCCTGACCCCCCGATATCAGAACTGGGATCGAATTCTACGTGCACGGGCAGTGGGAACGAGTCACAATGGCGAGTACTTTTCGAGATGCAAAATCAGCAAATTCAAGCTCTAATTCAAGCACTCAACAAGCAAACGCATAAACATGACGTCATTTTGCCTGAATTCAACCCTGATAAACCCGAAGCTGACGCCCAATCATGGTGTAATACCGCCGATTTATGCTTCGAAGGAAGAACCCTTGAAGGAAGTCAACTTATTATGACGATTAGTAAGGCATTGAAGGGATCTGCTACCACGTGGTTATCGCAAATAACCTATCCAGGTATCACGTGGACTGAATTTAAAGAATTATTTACGGCTCGATTTGTCTGTGCGGAAACTTCTGCCGCTACCCTCATAAACCTAAATAGTGACAAACCAAAGGATGATGAGTCATATGCCGCGTATGCCAGCCGTACTGTGACGTCATTGTTAAACAGATGGAAAGATTTAAGCGTAGAACAAATAGCTATTTCGACGGTTATTGCTCACTTGACTCAAATCGACAGTCGTCTACAGCGACTAGCTTTTACAACTGAAGTTACTACACGTCAGCAGCTGCAACAAGAGCTTCAAGCATTTACGTACTTGAAAAGAAAGCTAACAACAGACTCCGGGAACGACGCAAGTAAGGAAAAACGACAGAAGCTTCCACTGCCGCAGATTAAATGCCATTACTGTGGAAAATTGGGGCATAAACAAGTCGACTGTCGTAAAAAGATAGCGGAAGCGAAGAACACAACAACGAAGCCAACTACACAAGGTTCCGGACAGCGGCAGCACACCGACGGCAGCAGCTCGGTTACATGCTACAGGTGCGGCGCGCCGGGCCACATAGCGAGTCGCTGCACATCGGCGGGATCCAGCGCCACGGCGGCATCGCCGGCGGCAGAGCGACGCGTCGACCAGTGTGTGGTCGAACCTCCATCAGGAACACTATCACAATCTGGTAGGTGTTTTAGATTTGACTATGATTCAGGTGCTGAATGTTCTTTGATCAAAGAGAAAGTAGCTAATAAACTTAGCGGTAAGCGAATAGACAATGTAGTATCTCTTGTAGGTATAGGCAACAAAAACGTACACAGCACTGTTCAGTTGCTAAGCAAGGTAGAAATTAACGGGTTCACGGTTGAAATTTTATTTCACGTTCTTGCAGATGAATACTTACGTAGTGACATAATGTTAGGTCGTGAAATTTTAAATAACGGGTTTCATGTGACTATGACTGCAACTGACTTTACACTGACAAAAGACGATAATTATGAAGTGAACACGTGTAAGATTGCTCAGGTTAACTTACCAGCAATTTGCCTTGATAAGGTTGACACAGATATACCTGCAGATAGGAAATCTGAACTTGTTAGTATTTTACAGCAATACTTTGAGTTTTTTGTAGACGGTTTTCCCACCACTCGCGTAACTACCGGCGAACTAAAGCTTAGGTTAATCGACGCCAATCGAACGGTACAAAGGCGTCCATACAGGCTTTCTCCGGATGAACGTAGGGTTATGCGTGATCGAGTAAATGAATTGTTGTCCGCGAAAATAATTAGACCAAGTAGTTCACCGTTTGCCAGTCCAGCTTTATTGGTAAAAAAACATGATGGTTCTGACCGCATGTGCATAGACTATAGGGAATTAAATTCCAATACGGTACCGGACCGTTATCCGTTACCTCTTATATCGGACCAAATACCTAGGCTTCATGCGGCGCATTATTTCACAAAATTAGATTGCGCTAGTGGTTTCCATCAAATCCCAGTAGAAGAAGAATCTATTGAGCGCACAGCATTTATAACAACGGAGGGCCAATGGGAGTACGTTACCATGCCTTTTGGGTTGCGCAACGCGATTTCGGTGTTTCAGAGGGCAATTATGAAAGCACTAGGTGACTTAGCACATACGTACGTCATAGTGTATGTTGATGACATTTTGATTGTATCAAACACTGTAGAGCAAGGACTGGAGAGGTTACAAGAAGTATTGACAAAATTGACGAACGCCGGGTTTTGTCTTAACCTGAAAAAATGCTCATTCCTGAAAACAAAGGTAGAGTTTCTAGGTTATGAGGTAGAGGCAGGCGAAATCAAACCCAACAAGCGCAAGATTGAGGCTCTGTCACTGTTGCCGGCACCTCAAACAGCTACACAGGTAAGACAATTCTTAGGAATGGCATCTTACTTTCGCCAGTTCGTGCCAAATTTTTCACGTTTGGTATCCCCGCTCTACCGACTTACATCCAGTAAGTGTCCATTTGAATGGAAGCCAAATTGCGAAGAGGCGCGTCAAAAGGTAATAGAAGTTATGACAGAAGAACCAGTTCTTATGATTTTTGATCCGCAGCACCCAATAGAACTTCATACCGACGCCAGCGCAGAAGGATATGGCGCAATACTACTGCAATCTGTGGAAGGTAAGCAAAGGCCTGTTGCCTATTACAGCAAACGCACAACATCTGCTGAGTCACGCTACCACTCGTACGAGCTGGAAACACTCGCTGTAGTGAACGCTGTAAAGCACTTTAGGCAGTACTTACATGGCCGAAAGTTCACAGTAGTCACGGACTGTAACTCACTGAAGTCGTCACGTAATAAAATTGATCTTACACCTAGAGTACATAGATGGTGGGCATTTTTACAGTCATTTGATTTTGATGTCAAATATAGAGTGGGCAAGCAGATGGCACATGCAGATTTCTTTTCTCGAAATCCCCTACCAACGAGGCCACAACAGCAGGTACACAAAGTGGAGCAGAAGCTGGTCAATGTCACGGAACTTGCAGAAAACTGGCTACTTGCAGAGCAGCAGCGTGATGATGAAATCAGAAAGGTAATTACAGACCTAAACTCTGGACAGCTCAATGATGACGTGGCAAAAACCTACGAGGTAAGATCTGGTGTCCTTTTTCGTAAGGTACAGCGAAACAATCGAACGAAATGTTTGCCGATTGTTCCTCGGGCGATGCGTTGGTCAATCATTAACAATATTCACGAGTCTATTATGCACCTTGGATGGGAGAAGACCTTGGAGAAGCTGTACAATCATTATTGGTTCGAAGGTATGAGTAAGTACGTACGGAAGTTTGTGGAGAGTTGTGTCACCTGCAAAATTAGTAAGCCGCATTCAGGTAAAGTACAGGCAGAGCTTCACCCAATTCCAAAGGTAGCCATTCCTTGGCATACAGTGCATATAGATGCAACAGGTAAGTTGACAGGCAAGAGCGACAAGAAGGAGTATGTCTTCGTGTTGATCGACTCATTTACCAAGTACGTATTACTTTATCATACAAAGAATATCGACAGCAAGAGCAGCATCAAAGCGGTGAAAGACAGTTCGACTCTGTTTGGAGCACCTACTCGCATCATAGCAGACCAAGGTCGCTGCTTCGCTAGCAAAGAGTTTAAGGACTTTTGCGATAGTAAAAACATTAAACTTCACCTCATTGCTACGGGGTCATGTCGTGCTAACGGGCAGGTTGAACGAATAATGAGTGTGTTAAAGTCAATGTTAACCGCGGTAGAGTCAGACAAAGATAGGTCGTGGCAAGATTCGCTAGGTGACGTACAACTTGCGTTGAATTGCACTATTAATCGCGTTACGAAGGCCAGTTCGCTGGAGCTCCTGATAGGCAAAGTCGCGCGTCCTTTGGACTTGGTAGCTGACGACAACGACGAACCCGTTCCTCTCGATGACGCTAGACAGTTGGCAACCGCCGGTATAGAGACATCCGCACGTTATGATAAAGAGCGTTTTGATAAAACAAAAGCAAACGTCTCTAAATTTTCAATCGGGGAATTCGTTCTTATTGAAAATGAAGAACGCAATCAAACGAAATTAGACGCTAAGTTTAAAGGTCCATTTCAGATTGTTGATGTATTAGATGGGGACCGTTACTTGTTAAAATCATTAACTAGCAAGCGTACCTATAAGTATGCTCATGATCGTGTAAGGAAGATGCCTGAGGGTCAAGTACCTATTGACATAGACGAGATTTTGTGTGATTCAGAAGTTGAGTAATGATCAGGTGTACAGACAGGTTCATAATTTAGTGGGTCAGAGACTGTACCAGAGTATCGTAGCTGTAGCTCGTTGGAAATCGGCGTCTGCCCTTGGGTAGTCCGTGAGTAAGCAGTAAGCGGTAGCTCTGGGTGGTATGGTCGGGTCTTGCCTTGTAGCGAAGACCATAGAATTTTGGGACAACTCGATGTTTGGAGCAATATCATTTGCTGAGGCTAAGATTTAGCGGGGGACCACGAAATTGATACCTGTGATTTAAAATCTGTAATGATTGTTTTGTTTGTGTTTACAATTAGTCAATAGTGCTTGAACTCAGGATTCTTCTAACATTTTAGTAGCTAAAAACGTAGTTTTGGTTTAGTTTGTCTTAATGTTGAATTACCCTTAAAGAATACCCTTAATTTGTGTCTTGAATAAAATTCGTTGTAATAAAATGGTTTCTTTATTCAAAAGACGTTGTTGTAACAATAAAGCCCTGGTACAGGGTTGGCCGAACGAAGATTGTGCTGGTTGCTCTCTTGTTACAGATTAACACACGAGGACGTGTGTCAGCGCAAGGATGGCCGTGTCGCATCCAACACGAACGGAGGCGTTGCAAAGGCTTACTTCACAGCGCCTGACAGAGTCGTGGTAACGTCACGGTCGACGAGGGACCGACAACTAGAGCGCACCGCCATTCCATTCCCGGCGCTCGGCAGAGACACACGAAACTGTCACCCCGTCCGTGTTATACTTTGGCCTACCTTGTTAAAATTAATTATCAAGAATACACTCTCAATCCGAACAACATCTTTTATTTTGTGCAACTACCCTGGATACGCACACGGAGCTCGAAGAAAAATGGACCAGAATCCTGACCCCCCGATAAATATATATTACCTGGCAGGAGGCGGGCACAGTGTCAGTATTGACCTCCAACAAGGCTCTCAGCAGACGCAGCCAGTGCAGTGCAGTGAGCCGCGTGCCGCCGGACAGAGCGAGCTTGTAAATAATAAATATATATTACCTGGCAGGAGGCGGGCACAGTGTCAGTATTGACCTCCAACAAGGCTCTCAGCAGACGCAGCCAGTGCAGTGCAGTGAGCCGCGTGCCGCCGGACAGAGCGAGCTTGTAAATAATAAATATATATTACCTGGCAGGAGGCGGGCACAGTGTCAGTATTGACCTCCAACAAGGCTCTCAGCAGACGCAGCCAGTGCAGTGCAGTGAGCCGCGTGCCGCCGGACAGAGCGAGCTTGTAAATAATAAATATATATTACCTGGCAGGAGGCGGGCACAGTGTCAGTATTGACCTCCAACAAGGCTCTCAGCAGACGCAGCCAGTGCAGTGCAGTGAGCCGCGTGCCGCCGGACAGAGCGAGCTTGTAAATAATAAATATATATTACCTGGCAGGAGGCGGGCACAGTGTCAGTATTGACCTCCAACAAGGCTCTCAGCAGACGCAGCCAGTGCAGTGCAGTGAGCCGCGTGCCGCCGGACAGAGCGAGCTTGTAAATAATAAATATATATTACCTGGCAGGAGGCGGGCACAGTGTCAGTATTGACCTCCAACAAGGCTCTCAGCAGACGCAGCCAGTGCAGTGCAGTGAGCCGCGTGCCGCCGGACAGAGCGAGCTTGTAAATAATAAATATATATTACCTGGCAGGAGGCGGGCACAGTGTCAGTATTGACCTCCAACAAGGCTCTCAGCAGACGCAGCCAGTGCAGTGCAGTGAGCCGCGTGCCGCCGGACAGAGCGAGCTTGTAAATAATAAATATATATTACCTGGCAGGAGGCGGGCACAGTGTCAGTATTGACCTCCAACAAGGCTCTCAGCAGACGCAGCCAGTGCAGTGCAGTGAGCCGCGTGCCGCCGGACAGAGCGAGCTTGTAAATAATAAATATATATTACCTGGCAGGAGGCGGGCACAGTGTCAGTATTGACCTCCAACAAGGCTCTCAGCAGACGCAGCCAGTGCAGTGCAGTGAGCCGCGTGCCGCCGGACAGAGCGAGCTTGTAAATAATAAATATATATTACCTGGCAGGAGGCGGGCACAGTGTCAGTATTGACCTCCAACAAGGCTCTCAGCAGACGCAGCCAGTGCAGTGCAGTGAGCCGCGTGCCGCCGGACAGAGCGAGCTTGTAAATAATAAATATATATTACCTGGCAGGAGGCGGGCACAGTGTCAGTATTGACCTCCAACAAGGCTCTCAGCAGACGCAGCCAGTGCAGTGCAGTGAGCCGCGTGCCGCCGGACAGAGCGAGCTTGTAAATAATAAATATATATTACCTGGCAGGAGGCGGGCACAGTGTCAGTATTGACCTCCAACAAGGCTCTCAGCAGACGCAGCCAGTGCAGTGCAGTGAGCCGCGTGCCGCCGGACAGAGCGAGCTTGTAAATAATAAATATATATTACCTGGCAGGAGGCGGGCACAGTGTCAGTATTGACCTCCAACAAGGCTCTCAGCAGACGCAGCCAGTGCAGTGCAGTGAGCCGCGTGCCGCCGGACAGAGCGAGCTTGTAAATAATAAATATATATTACCTGGCAGGAGGCGGGCACAGTGTCAGTATTGACCTCCAACAAGGCTCTCAGCAGACGCAGCCAGTGCAGTGCAGTGAGCCGCGTGCCGCCGGACAGAGCGAGCTTGTAAATAATAAATATATATTACCTGGCAGGAGGCGGGCACAGTGTCAGTATTGACCTCCAACAAGGCTCTCAGCAGACGCAGCCAGTGCAGTGCAGTGAGCCGCGTGCCGCCGGACAGAGCGAGCTTGTAAATAATAAATATATATTACCTGGCAGGAGGCGGGCACAGTGTCAGTATTGACCTCCAACAAGGCTCTCAGCAGACGCAGCCAGTGCAGTGCAGTGAGCCGCGTGCCGCCGGACAGAGCGAGCTTGTAAATAATAAATATATATTACCTGGCAGGAGGCGGGCACAGTGTCAGTATTGACCTCCAACAAGGCTCTCAGCAGACGCAGCCAGTGCAGTGCAGTGAGCCGCGTGCCGCCGGACAGAGCGAGCTTGTAAATAATAAATATATATTACCTGGCAGGAGGCGGGCACAGTGTCAGTATTGACCTCCAACAAGGCTCTCAGCAGACGCAGCCAGTGCAGTGCAGTGAGCCGCGTGCCGCCGGACAGAGCGAGCTTGTAAATAATAAATATATATTACCTGGCAGGAGGCGGGCACAGTGTCAGTATTGACCTCCAACAAGGCTCTCAGCAGACGCAGCCAGTGCAGTGCAGTGAGCCGCGTGCCGCCGGACAGAGCGAGCTTGTAAATAATAAATATATATTACCTGGCAGGAGGCGGGCACAGTGTCAGTATTGACATCCAACAAGGCTCTCAGCAGACGCAGCCAGTGCAGTGCAGTGAGCCGCGTGCCGCCGGACAGAGCGAGCTTGTAAATAATAAATATATATTACCTGGCAGGAGGCGGGCACAGTGTCAGTATTGACCTCCAACAAGGCTCTCAGCAGACGCAGCCAGTGCAGTGCAGTGAGCCGCGTGCCGCCGGACAGAGCGAGCTTGTAAATAATAAATATATATTACCTGGCAGGAGGCGGGCACAGTGTCAGTATTGACCTCCAACAAGGCTCTCAGCAGACGCAGCCAGTGCAGTGCAGTGAGCCGCGTGCCGCCGGACAGAGCGAGCTTGTAAATAATAAATATATATTACCTGGCAGGAGGCGGGCACAGTGTCAGTATTGACCTCCAACAAGGCTCTCAGCAGACGCAGCCAGTGCAGTGCAGTGAGCCGCGTGCCGCCGGACAGAGCGAGCTTGTAAATAATAAATATATATTACCTGGCAGGAGGCGGGCACAGTGTCAGTATTGACCTCCAACAAGGCTCTCAGCAGACGCAGCCAGTGCAGTGCAGTGAGCCGCGTGCCGCCGGACAGAGCGAGCTTGTAAATAATAAATATATATTACCTGGCAGGAGGCGGGCACAGTGTCAGTATTGACCTCCAACAAGGCTCTCAGCAGACGCAGCCAGTGCAGTGCAGTGAGCCGCGTGCCGCCGGACAGAGCGAGCTTGTAAATAATAAATATATATTACCTGGCAGGAGGCGGGCACAGTGTCAGTATTGACCTCCAACAAGGCTCTCAGCAGACGCAGCCAGTGCAGTGCAGTGAGCCGCGTGCCGCCGGACAGAGCGAGCTTGTAAATAATAAATATATATTACCTGGCAGGAGGCGGGCACAGTGTCAGTATTGACCTCCAACAAGGCTCTCAGCAGACGCAGCCAGTGCAGTGCAGTGAGCCGCGTGCCGCCGGACAGAGCGAGCTTGTAAATAATAAATATATATTACCTGGCAGGAGGCGGGCACAGTGTCAGTATTGACCTCCAACAAGGCTCTCAGCAGACGCAGCCAGTGCAGTGCAGTGAGCCGCGTGCCGCCGGACAGAGCGAGCTTGTAAATAATAAATATATATTACCTGGCAGGAGGCGGGCACAGTGTCAGTATTGACCTCCAACAAGGCTCTCAGCAGACGCAGCCAGTGCAGTGCAGTGAGCCGCGTGCCGCCGGACAGAGCGAGCTTGTAAATAATAAATATATATTACCTGGCAGGAGGCGGGCACAGTGTCAGTATTGACCTCCAACAAGGCTCTCAGCAGACGCAGCCAGTGCAGTGCAGTGAGCCGCGTGCCGCCGGACAGAGCGAGCTTGTAAATAATAAATATATATTACCTGGCAGGAGGCGGGCACAGTGTCAGTATTGACCTCCAACAAGGCTCTCAGCAGACGCAGCCAGTGCAGTGCAGTGAGCCGCGTGCCGCCGGACAGAGCGAGCTTGTAAATAATAAATATATATTACCTGGCAGGAGGCGGGCACAGTGTCAGTATTGACCTCCAACAAGGCTCTCAGCAGACGCAGCCAGTGCAGTGCAGTGAGCCGCGTGCCGCCGGACAGAGCGAGCTTGTAAATAATAAATATATATTACCTGGCAGGAGGCGGGCACAGTGTCAGTATTGACCTCCAACAAGGCTCTCAGCAGACGCAGCCAGTGCAGTGCAGTGAGCCGCGTGCCGCCGGACAGAGCGAGCTTGTAAATAATAAATATATATTACCTGGCAGGAGGCGGGCACAGTGTCAGTATTGACCTCCAACAAGGCTCTCAGCAGACGCAGCCAGTGCAGTGCAGTGAGCCGCGTGCCGCCGGACAGAGCGAGCTTGTAAATAATAAATATATATTACCTGGCAGGAGGCGGGCACAGTGTCAGTATTGACCTCCAACAAGGCTCTCAGCAGACGCAGCCAGTGCAGTGCAGTGAGCCGCGTGCCGCCGGACAGAGCGAGCTTGTAAATAATAAATATATATTACCTGGCAGGAGGCGGGCACAGTGTCAGTATTGACCTCCAACAAGGCTCTCAGCAGACGCAGCCAGTGCAGTGCAGTGAGCCGCGTGCCGCCGGACAGAGCGAGCTTGTCAACTATGATCCGGGACATTCGGGACACGTCGCCGGCCGTGCATGCGGACTGCGATATTGATACTGTGGAATAGTTGAGTGTTAGTCATTTCTAACATATGTAATCATTTTAAACGTTCATATCATCACTACATAGTATAAAACAAAGTCGCTTTTTCGGTCCCTATATCCCTATGTCCCTTTGACTGCTGAAATCTTTAAAACTACGCAACGGATTTTATTGTGTTTTTTTTTAATAGATAGAGTGATTCAAGAGGAAGGTTTATAAGTATAATAAAACCGCGCGAAGCCGGGGCCTGTCGCTAGTACATTTATAATATGTACATCCTTATTAAGATATATAAAACTAATATCTATCTTCTTCGCACGCATTCGTTTAAGGCTATTTCTATCCCTTGGTAACTTAACTTAAGATTTATGGGATAAAAAGTATCCTATGTGTTATTTCAGGGCTAGAACTACGTTTTATCCAAATTTCAGTTTGATCCGTTCTGTAGTTTTTGCCATTTTTTTTATTCATGTATATGTATGTACGTACATCCATTTTTCACTTTTATAATATTAGTAAGGACATTTAGTAACTAGCTGGGCACCGCGGCTTTACCCGCGGTGTGTCGGGCTATGATTTATTCTAGGCCTACAACTACGTCTGTTCATAATTTCAGTTTGATCCGTTCAGTACGCCATTACGCGTGAAGAGGTAACAAACATCAATCCAAACTTCCACAGTTATAGTACCTAATAGTGTGATAAATAATGCAGCAAAATCCGATTTTACTCACTATTTTTGACGAGTGACCGCCGTAGTTCGCCGTTTTCGAGCCACAGAGTCGAAAACGACGAGACATAAATAAAATCTTCTATATTTTCACGTATCGAGCCCTCGAAAACTTTTAGGGCTACTTATAATAGGCTACTTTTCATAAATTTTCACACCGGGTGAAGCGGCGGGAAGCTTTATAAACGAAAATAGAATTTCAAAGTCTAACTTACCAAGCTCCTCGATAGTAACGTTCCGTTTCACGTTGTTCTGCTTGGCGTAGTCTTCAATAGCGATGTTCATGCAAGACACGGTGATGCACGGAACGTGACACGAGCGCACTTTCATCTTGGACAGGAATCTGGAAAGAAGGGCGTTGTTTTTTAAAGATTAGATAAGTATTTCTTAAACTTTTGAACTGTTTTTGAACCCTGTGAATTGCGTCGTGGGCTGCATTAAAACCTTATCATAATATACCATATTTCATCATCATCAACCTATTTAGTCCACTGCTGGACACCGGTCTCCCCTAATGAGCGTCATAGCGCCCTGTCTTCAGCTTGACGCATCCAGCATCTGCCAGCCAAAATCAAAAGTAATTCATTTCTTTCAAAAAATCTACCATGAAGGAGGTTTCGCTCATCTTTTTAGTATTTTTGATAATTCTTTAGTGTAGTGTAATCACATTATCAAAATTATCAAATTAAAGTTCCAATATTGGATCACGTAAGACATTAAAATCAATAATTATACAATACCCTCTACTAGTAACATTACAGAATAGAATGAAAACAAGTATCGAACTTTTTTTTGTAATGTAATGGACAAAACTTTTTTCTTTTTTTATTCCTTTTTTTCCACTTTTTTACAGCACTTAAAATATACGTAACTGTGAAACGAAAAATATTTTTTTGATATTTTTGAATTTTTTTTTCTCTTTTTCCTTAAGCTCTAGAATTTGATAATCCTCACCTGTCAAACAGAGTAATGGCGTCGATGAGCACTTCGGCCGGCAGATCGTACCAGACCTTCAAACAGCGCAGTACGTGCGCTGCGCCATCTCGAGCACCGGTCGTCACTTCTCCCGTCTGGAATGGAAGCTCTTATTATTATAAGAATGGATCGATTTTTATAAATTAAATTATTGAAAATTTGTTCTTGTGGATGATATTTTTTTATCATGTTATGCGTTGATAATGATAAACTTTTTTGTTCTTACAAATTTACTTATATTACATAGGCCTTTTCTATTATTATTTTAGGACGCGGCTGGAACTTTTGTTCCATCTACAGGGAGTGAAAAAAACCGTTATCCACTTTAAGTGGTTGATAACCGTTTTTTTCTGCAACCAACAAAAGATTCATTAGGCAGACACAGCCGCGGCTGGAACTTGTGCTCCATCAGCACACTAGTACGAAACAGCTCACCTAAAAAACCGTTATCAACTATTATTGTTGTTTTTGTTGATAACCGTTATTTTTCCTACAACTAACCTCAGATTCATTAGGCAGACAGAACCTCGGCTGCAACTTGTGCTCCATCAGCAGATACCAAAAAACCGTTATCAACCGTTGTTGTTTTGTTGATACCCGTTATTTTTTCTACAACTAACCTCAGATTCATTAGGCAGGCACAACCGCGGCTGGAACTTGTGCTCCATCAGCAGGTACTCGTTGAGCGTCGCGTAAAGCGCGGGCAGGTCCCGCTCGGGGGCTCGCGACGTGGACGCGCCAGCATCCGGGTGCTTCGCGCCCGCTCTCAACATCTCCGGGCGAGGGTGCGAGCGGGTCTACAACTTACCTCAAATTCATTAGGTAGACACAACCGCGGCTGGAACTTGTGCTCCATCAGCACACTAGTACGACACGGCTCACCTAAAAAACCGTTATCAACTATTGTTGTTTTTGATGATAACCGTTATTTTCTACAACCAACCTCAGATTCATTAGGTAGACACAACCGCGGCTGGAACTTGTGCTCCATCAGCAGGTACTCGTTGAGCGTCGCGTAAAGCGCGGGCAGGTCCCGCTCGGGGGCTCGCGACGTGGACGCGCCAGCATCCGGGTGCTTCGCGCCCGCTCTCAACATCTCCGGGCGAGGGTGCGAGCGGCGGGTGAATCGGCACCTGTGGAATATATACATTAATTATGCTGGGTAATACTGCATCATCTAGCTACAACCTAAAGCTAGGTTCATATTGAATGAATGAATGAATGAAACGTTTATTCTGATAGTTTAGTAGGTACAAACAAAAATAAGAGCTTATAGAATATAGACAAACTACACACACCGCAAAAAACTTAATACTAACATGCAAATATAAATGTAATAAAAGTATTTAAATATATATCAGTTCTAAGTTATATAAAATAGATGCGTGTATTTCTATGGTTGATCGATGTAGAGTGTACTGCGCTATCAGAACAGGTCCATGCTCTGCTAAAATGTATTGCTGTGTTGGGGTGTGTTGTGGCGCGACAGAACGCTTTCGGTGTCATACATTTAGTATGACTAGATTCACATTAGTAGCTTGTGTTGGGGTGTGGCGCGATTTTTTTTCGTTCTACGCAGTTATACCTACTTACTTTAAAAATGTCTGATTAACTTATAGAGTTAGTACGGAAATATTATAGTGTACTCTATGACACTAAATATAAAGAAAATAAGGATCAAGGTATCAGGAATGGTGTTTGGGAAGAAATAGCAAAAACATTAAATATTTATTATTTTTTTAAGAAGAGTCATTAATAATAGAAATTGAATATTTTCACCAAAATGACTGTCAGTATCAGATGATTCCATTTAAAAACCAACACGTTTTGACGCCACAACTCTCAAACGATGAATGATCTAAAAATGCGCCATATTGCGCCCCAACACAACACATCAGTATGAAGATTTAGAGAGGCAACCCGGCAAGCCTTGCTTCCTAATCGCCCTAACTACCGGGCCCTGAATATCGTGTAGTGTAATACCGCTTTAAACAGAGCTTGTGTTATGGGTATAGAATAGGAATAACGTACTTAATACATGACGACCGATGTGGCGCGCGAGGTTTCGATCCCACCTTGGGACTTATGTACTCAGTACGATAGTATACTATATGTATTTAGGCCTCGCCTACCGACGAGTTTGCGACATTGACTTGCGTAACCCAATTTAGAGACATTATTCTGAATATTTTTGATACTTGATTGTATCTACAAAAAAGTAGAAAAAGTATGTGTATTTACAAAAATGTAGAAAAAGTGCGTGTCTACATAAAAAAGTAGAAAGTAAAGTAGCATATTTTGGGCAGGTGGGGGTAGCCTATAACGGGGGGGGGGGGTGTTATTAAAGTAGCTAAAAAACATCACGTGATTAATGAAAGACTTCTTTGTTAAGCATCATAAAATTAACATTATTATCATACATAAGTATTCAGGTATGAAAAACACTCTAGTACGCAAGTATCATTAATTAATTATTCATTAATATTCAGCCACGAATTGGTAAACAAATTAACAAATTGGAGGTGAACGAATTACAGAAGTTGTTTTCGTATATTGTTTACGAAACATTTACTGTATTTATTAAAAATGTACAGTATTGATAACTTTAAGGTCCTTAGCTTTGTTTACCTCAAGTTATTCAATATTATCAAAGCATTACCAATCGCAATGTTTTGTTTTGTAAAATTGTAGATTATTCTGTTATAAAAACATGTTAAAGCAAAATCTTTCAAAAGAATTACACATTGATTTGTTTGAGGCTGATTTTACATGGCCAAATAACATAATATTTATGTACCTACCTTTATAGTGACTGTATATTATATGATATCGTATAATAAATAAATAAATCCGGACAATCCACACAGCATCAACTAACCCCAAGCTAAGCAGAGGTTGCGTTATAAGATACTTCTGTATTTCAAGTATAGGGGTTTAGAGCAAGTATGTATTTCTTTTCTTTATTCCTTACTAGATGCGCCCCGGCTTCGCCCGCAAACCAGAGTTCTTTTTCCATACAAATTTCAGAAATTAATACACAACCACTAGGGGTTATTTTGTAAAAATGAAAAACACGTGTTTTTATTATTAATTTCATACTTTATTTATTCCGAGTTTTGAGTAAATCAAACCAAGGAAAAATAATTTTCCATACAAATTTTACCATCCCATTTAACCCCTTCAGAGGTGAAAATTTCCAAATTTTAATAGCCTATCTCCTAATCTAGGTCCTTAACTAAACCTAAACGTACCAAATTCCATCTAAATAACTTAAGTAGTTACGAAGATTACCTAACAAACATTCACAGACTTTCCCATTTATTATAATAGTGAGATAGTAAGATTTGTGCCACCGTCTATAACTCTATATTGTTATTTCATGTCTAATCCATCTTATTGTTGCCTGGATGAGATCACTCATAGCGATCAAACTAACCTTTACACATCCTCTGTTCTAAGCATTGCCGCTGTATTTTTCCTATCTTTGTGTGGAAAATGAAAATTGTCTATCCATCTTTTAATCATCATGCGTCACAATTTTCACAGTATCATTAGATTTAATTTCTGATATACTTGAAATTGTCCTGAGATAAGCCGAAGAAAAGCGAATAAAAAAAAATGCTGGACAATCCACACCGCACCATCTAGCCCCGAGCTAAGCAAAGCTTATGATATGGGTTTTAGATCTTATACTACCAGATCTTGTACAAATGTGCATGTACTACCCACTATGCCACATCGGTCGTCAAAAATAGGCGTTGAATCTATTTTTCATTGTCTCCAACGATATAAATACCTATGTATGTCTTTAAGTTTGTATAGATGATGGATGTTTTGTTATCTTCACGCACTACTGAAAGCATCAGGCTGAAATTTTGAACACGTAGTTCTAGCTTGGAATAACACAAGCTACATTCATCCCATAAATCTGTACGTCTACCATGAGTTTTTGCTTACTATACTCGCTAGCGACTGTAGTTAAAAAATGTATGAAAACTTGAACAGCACACAACAACAACAGCAACAGCTTGCGGATAGTTGCATTACGTATTTTATTTTATCTGCGTATTTACGAAATTACTATAGTAAAGTCAGGCGATTGTAATGTCAAAACTCATGGCAGAGGTACTGGACTTTAACAATCACTACATAGTATAAAACAAAGTCGCTTTCTCTGTCCCTATGTCCCTTTGACTGCTTAAATCTTTAAAACTACGCAACGGATTTTAATGCGGTTTAATTTTTTTAATAGATAGAGTGATTCAAGAGGAAGGTTTATACGTATAATAAAACCGTGCGAAGCCGGGGCGGGTCGCTAGTGAATAAATAAAGGTAACTTACCAAATGCGTGCGCAAGAGCAAGCAGCGGCTGTGACGTTGTATATGCCCGCGCCGATCCCCCCTCAGCTCGTCCGCCCGTTGAGTTCCGGGCGCGAAGGCCCTAGTACCTGATCAAAGAGAGCTGCGTCAACACACAGCCGGTACTGCGTGTTGATGGTTAGGGGGTACTTGAAACAGGAGAGGGACGGTTGAAACAGGGGGGCGTTTGAAACAGGAACGGTACTTTTGAAAAATTTAGTAGGTGTGTAAGTATCGGGATTTGAAAGATAGCTTTGAATATTTAGGAGATAAAGATTTGAATTTGGAAATTAATGTGGGAGTTTGATTTTTCGGAAAATTGTAAATAAAGTATAGTTTGATACAAAGTTTAGGTATGGGTATGATTGAAACAAAAACACTTAGAATTTGTTATTGTAATTTGAGTTGAAAAATTGCTAATAAGGGGTTGGGTTTAACGATGTGGAAAATAGGTATAGGCGTTGGGATTTGGATAAGGAAATAGGTAAAGGTCACCACCAATAGGTTACCAGGTACAATGTTTTGTTGAAAAACAATTGCCCAGCCACCAAGCTCTCAGCCAGATCAGATACGTACAGTAGTGGTTGAACACTAGCTGTAGGAACGTACACTGCGCTTTACAAGTCACAGAATACAAAACAAAAAGAGTTTTTACTCAATTCCCGACCCTAGTATACACTGGGTTGCCCCTTTATACTATGTTTATGAGAACAGAGTTCTGATTGGGTCTCTTGATAGGGAAATGAAAAGTTTTAATAATTTACCTGTAAATTACACGGAAATTTAAATATTGTATCATATTTGTTGAATTAAGCATGTTTCCAAAAAATATGGTTAGATAAGAGTCGAGCTGGCAGCCCCGTTCGTTAGATTAGTAGTAATTATTTTACATAAGTTTAGGTCAACCAGATTTCTGTATTACTAAATACTTATAAAAGCTAATAGAACCTTTTTGCATACGTAACTGAGAATATAAGAACCTTCTTGTAGATATTTCATTAGGTTGGTACTGGTGCAGAAAATAAATTCCATTTTCAAAGTTGTAGCCAAGCGTTATCACCACATTACTTTACGCTCTGTTTGAAATTCGAACACGCAATATTGCCATAACTAGGGCCTTTGAATTAAATAACAACCTATTTTGAATTTCCATTTCGCAATACTTATTTTAAATCAATTATATTCCGTGAAATAAAAGAAAGCGTTGAAACGATCGCATCTATTTATTTTTAAGTTTCGCGTTTCTAGGCAGAATATGGATTTAATTTTAAAGTGTGCCAAATATTTTTAAACCATAATAAATACCTATATACATATACCATTATATACAGGGTGTCATAAATTAATTTATTAGCTAGCAAAAGGCATAACAAGATATTTTTTAGAATTTTAAGGAAACCATTAAAGTATGGTATTCCAAATTTGATGACGAAGAAGAAAATACAGCCGAAACGCTTGGAATGACGCAATTTACATGACGTCGATGGTTTGGTAACTTATTGTCATCGAAAATCATAACATAACAGGTCTGTTTTAAACACCAAGTTTGATGATTTATAGTGATGAGCTTATATGGAAAACTAGCGACACGCCCCGGTTTCGTACGGTTTTATTATACGTATAAACCTTCCTCTTGAATCACTCTATCTATCAAAAACAACCTCATCAAAATCCGTTGCGCAGTTTTAAAGATTTAAGCATACATAGGGACAGAGAAAGCGACTTTGTTTTATACTATGTAGTGATAGTGATGATGATATATTGTTATTATTTTCAAACTGAGGTATTGAAAGATGACATTTAACACCACCTTATGATACTGTCGTGCGTCATACGTCTGTGACGTCATCTTTTGAAACAGATGTTCAGGGGGCTAATTCTGCTAGCCAATCGCACTAGCATCGTCTTAGAATCACACTATATTATAAATGCGAAAGCTTTAATGGACGGAAGGTTCTTTGTTACCTTTTCAGGTCAAAACTCACCGACTACCTGAAATTTTGAAAAGTCGAAGAAAAATTTTTTTCTTAATCTTTTTAGTAGGTAAATGTAAAATCCCACACGTGTCCATTCCGACGATACCATTGTCATACTGTAGCGATTAGTTTAGCAGAATAGCGGCCTATATTTGTCGGTCTTCGATAAACAATTTGATTTGAAACCTTTTAAAGTTATCCTTTGTCTTTCTTTGTTTTTGAGTTTAATATAATCATCTTTTGTTAATTAAATTTGTGTTAATTGTTTAAGAACTATTAAATTCTACAAAGTACATTGTGTTCCTTTGTAATGCATGTTAGGTGTTAGTTTTACTTAACTATGTATAACCGACTTATAAAGAAGTAGGAGGCCGTTAGGCTATAGGTGTGTGTTTTTGCTCCTGATAGTCCTACTAATATTATAAACGCGAAAGTTTGTAAGTATGGATGGATAGATAGATGGATGTTTGTTACTCTTTCACGCAAAAACTGCTAGACGGATCTGGATGAAATTTTACACGGAGGTAAATTATAGTCTGGAATAACACACAGGCGATATTTTATCCCGGAATTCCCACGGGAACGGGAATTACGCGGGTAAAACCGCGAGGCGCAAACAAATCACCTTTATAACCTTTTTGTCTTTAAAACCATTTTGTTATCAAAAATAGGTGTGCCAAACATATCGCTTGATAAAAATAGTATAGGGTCACAGTCCAAGAGATTTTATATTAAAAAACACAAACAAACAGTTTTTACTACTTTAGAAAACACATTTAGTCACAGCTGCGTTCATGATTATTTCGTGATAAAGGAACTAACACTCTGTACTAGAATCCAAAATATTTTATGTAAACATAGATATGGCAGATTGGTTATTTATAACTTTATTGTACCATCAAAACATGATAAAAAACAAATAATTTTTTTTTTATATCTACAATGCCACAATCGACGTCATTATCACTAACAGCTATCTCTTCCAGGCACTTACATGTAGGTATGTATTTTATACTTTTTGAGACCTCTTTGAAATCTAAATTAGTAATATTAATATTCGTTCTGTTTTAGCGTAAAGGCAAAAATTGGTTTAACCGCGATGATACAAATATCAAATCATTACACATTTAAAACGTTTCTCTTTGATATTGTACTTAATCCGTTTGTTTACAAAAAATATCTAGGATTCTAGAACTGAGTAGAGAGGGTAACGCACTGAAAGCCGTTATTTAGATTACGTTACGGGCTGAGCAGAGGGCTAATGCCCAAATAGGTCAGTGACCTTTGACTTGCGAACCGATGTAAGACAGAAAACCGTTTCAAGGAAACAGCTGTAGCCTTTGGCTTTAGTTTGTTTTAACCTACTAATATTATAAACGCGAGTTTGTATTTATGTTTGTTACTCTTTCACGAAAAAAACACTGAACAGTACGGGGTAATCCAGGTCTAGGACTACATCTATTAAAATTTTTATACCGTTTCATTCAGTGGATTTTGCATGAAAGAGGAACAAACATCGATACTAAATCACCCGTTTTTATTTTAAGTAGGTAAAACAAACCTTTAAAACTCAAAAGGATACAGCTGTTTCCTTATAACAACGGTTTCATAATTCAGGACTTTCATAATTAGAATGTCAAATTGGTAGTTATAAAGGTAATCGTCACAGCTATGAATGAACTTCAAAAAGTTTGTGCTTTAAACCAAAAAGAGTTTATCACTGTCAATTTGACACGATACTATTTAAATGGTGAAGCGATTTATTTAGTGGAATTCGGGTCCAGATCCCTAAAATACTTGTTTGTTTACAGAAAGCACTAGACACTCCTGTCATCGCTCCAAGAATCTGTTTTTCGTTATGTCAAGTCAACGACCATCAGTTACGTAAATGCGTGTAAACATTTATCAAACTGAAAATAACCGACGTAAACGATAATGATAAGAATTAGCATAGCGCGTGTATGAGTGATGATCGTACAAAGGTTTATCTTCCTTAATTTACGCAGGGAATCACTACATTATAAAACAAAGTAGCTTTCTCTGTCCCTATATCACTATGTCCCTTTGTATGCTTAAATCTTTAAAACTACGTATGGGATTTTTCTAATACATTTAATATCTTTAATGTCGGACGGTTTTCTTGAAGAATTTATCGCATTGCTGATTCAAGTAGTGAAAGTTGAAGAAATGCGTGTGTGCCGTGCGGTGTGTGTTATGCGTAGCAAAATCAAGTAATAACAAAATTATAACCTATTAACAAAATTAAGTATTTAATGTGTTTTTACAAAAACTAACAAGACTTCAAAGTAACCGTATTATTATGAAGAGCTTAAAAAATATTTGATCACCTAGAAAAAAATAAAATTTGATGTATGGAGCTCCCATACCATGATTTTTTTGACCTGAATGGCCAATTTTCATATTTTTTTATCTAGTTTCTTATTTACAAGAAAAATACACATACCTAATGTGAAAGTTTTTATTAACCAGAAATACGTCTGTCTATAGGTATCTGCTAAGTTTCAGCGCGATCCGTTCAGTAGTTTTTGCGTGAAAGAGGAACAAACATCCATACAAACTTTCTCGTTTATAATATACTAGCGACCCGGCTTTGCACGGTTATTATATGTATAAACCTTCCTCTTGAATCACTCTATCTATTAAAAAAAACCGCATCAAAATCCGTTGCGTAGTTTTAAAGATGTAAGCATTCAAAGGGATATAGGGACAGAAAAAGCTACTTTGTTTTATACTATGTAGTGAAGTAAGGATAATGGATGCGAATATGACATAGAGACGCACCTGCAACGAATGCAAAGAAAACAAGTTGGGTAAGTGGTAGGTTTGTTGTGAAAACTCAAATATCACAATGGTTTAGCCATCTTGTGTAATGTGTAATTGTTATGCAAGTTCTCACACATCGTAATTTCTCAGTTAAAATCTGTGTTTTGTCTTAGTTTCTCAGTAATACAAATGAAATTAGAAGCAACATGGCGTCGCGTCCTCTAAAATTGCGATCTAAATAAAAAAAATCTGTTGATTATCATCACACAGAAGTTTACCTAACATTTATATCATAGACATAAAAATTAATAAAATCATGATCTTTTTATACGTGTTGATGATAGAACTTTTTCATATAGAATAGATGATAATAATAATAATTCTGGACAATTCACTCTGCATCATAATATATTTGTTTGGTGAAATCACATTAGGCTAGTGCATAAATGAAGCAATTATCTCGAAAAAGGCTGTGGGAAATAATTGAATAATAGAAATAAAACTCGACTTAGTAATTAGGAACAATTTCATCACCAAATTAGTTAGTAGGTAGTTCAATATGACTATATTTTTTCTCCAAAACTCAGATTTTACCTTTATAGTCATAGAAATACGTGTTAATTTTAGTTTTGGATATAATTCCGTTATAAAACGATAAAATAAAGATGGTGTCGCGTCCGGTTTATCATTGTTCTAAATTCAGATGTCTATTTCTGGCTGGAAAGTGGAGCTATAACTGAGTCATTTCTGAAACTCGCTGAAGGGCTACTCAGAAAAGAGTTTATTTTTCCTAACACATTTTTTTCGATACGTACTGGTACCAACATTTTAGACTTAACTTTTATAAAACAACACAAATGTCTTTGGACTTTTGACGTGGGACGTTTTTCAAAGTTTAATCGAACGTTCTCGAGCACCGAATGATAATCGCTTGGTTAAAATATGTTTATTCCGGCCAAGGTGACGCCAGTTATTTTTAACTAGCCGACTAAACTTGGGGCCTCTTGTGTCATTTACATTCTAAAGATTTGGCGAAGGTAACTGTTTGAAGAAGACATCATATTAACCTCTTTAAAATAATCAAAGACAATAACGAAAGAACTAGATCTTTATGGCCAGAACTAGACCTCTATGGACAACATGGACAGTGCTGACAGGGAATAAACAGAGAGAATTCGAATTTTAAAGTTAAATATCCAGATGGTTCATATCAAAATCAATGTTCAAAATTCGAATGCAGAAGATTCTCGGTCCGCCACAGAGTAGAACAAGTTGGCAAAAGTTTCGTACGCAAAGCTTTACAACTATGGATAGAAATATCAAATATGCCTACATGCGCCGTGTCCCAATACTAAACTGGGACATCGTATCTCTGAGATAAGTTATTGCGTATTAGACCTACATTGTCGACAATTTTGTCAAACACTATTTATCTAGCTATGTTCTTGCCTATTGTTAGATAAGAAAACTATCATCTGCTTACATTATTTTAGGTATCGTATCTACCTATATGTACAGTTGTATTTTGCGTTTTGTGTTCTGTTTTATAAAAAAGTCAAAGCTACGTTTTATACTTAATTCGTTTGGATAACAGTTATAATGGGTTTATTTAGCGCGCGTGAACAATTCTGATAAAACGCGGAATGCTAAATCTATTACAAATATTTTACTACGCTAGTTTCTTAACAGTAAAGATGAATAAATTAGAAAAGGACCTTAGAGCGGCCTACGAACACATAAACTTCGAGGTCGCACGCCTCGAGGTAAACATACAAGACCTTAGAACACGGAACGGTTTTGAATTTGAATTCCGAAAGGCTGAATGTCAAATAGCGCTTCCGCTTGAATGTCAATTTGCAAAATTAAATCCTTGCATTGTGTTCCGTTGTTTTTGTTTGTTTTTAGAACAGGGGCCGAATTCCATTAATGTCTTAACAAAGGTCTCAATAGTGGTGTAATGGTGTAATGGCTCTGCGTCTCAATAATAGTGCCATTCAATCAAGATGATTAAAACGGCGTTTGTGCATTTGGTATTCTACTATTTTTTGCGCTTGAAGAGACTTTCATAATTAGAATATCAAATTGGTAGTTAAAGGTAATCGTCACAGCTATGAATGAACCTCAAAAGTTTGTGCTAGTAGAATACCAAAAAGAGTTTAAACATGTTATTTTGACACGATACTATTTAAATGGTGAATTCCACTAAATCGATCGCTATTTAGTGGAATTCGGGCCCAGCTCACGTCAACTACGCCGATTCAAAAGTGTTACCACATTACGTTAAAAAAATTGTGCTATTTTCACCATTTATTTGTTGCTTGTGTGTTGATTACGTAACGTACGCATAATTCACATACTCACGACGAGTCAATGATAAATTCTCCTTGAAATGTCAAACCCACAGTCGGCCAAGTTTCCAGAAAGTGTTATGGTACTCGTTAAAAATACCTAACGCCTTGACCAGCTACGTACAAAAAATGAGAATAACCTTGGCTTTGACTCAAAGCCCGGTCAAAAGCTGTTACGATTATTACGTACTTGCTAACGTTCTATTTTCAGTTGGAAGCGTAGCTTGTCTCTTTACCATGTTACGGAACAAAATAGCGCGATTCGTTGAAAAAACAATATGATCGAATGAATTGCTAAGATTCTCCTTCAAACATCACTTTGTACGGAAATCCTAACTAATAAACACGAAAGTTTGTATGTGTGGTTGTAACTTTTCCACGCCTGAAATTGAATACACGTAGGTAGTTCTCTCCCTGGTTTAAAACATAGGATACTCCTCATATTTCATACCATCCCAGAACTCAGTTCTCATGCGATATAAATATTCTTGGATCGTTTCCATAGAAACAAGGGTTACGTGTTTAACGATATATAGAAAAATATTAACGGAATGTTCCCCAGGCAAAATTACAACAAAAGTACAGTCCTTATTCAGGTACAAACCGGTCGAGTTGACGTCATTTCACTATGCTGTAGGCTACAGCTACAGCCCTGTGAGGAATCGGAATTTCGGTATGTTTTCTCGCTGAGTAAACAACGTGATAGTCCTCGAAAGTATTTCTGAACGAAATAGTTTTCCAAGCATCGTGCCTTTTCCGTTCAGTGCCTTTTCTGGTACTTAGGTAACTCCAGAAATGGGAAGAGTATCTCTATATCTATCGTAATAGACTCGACTACACCGTCTAAAGCCTCCTCTACACGTCAGCAGATGCATCTGCAGACGTCATCTGCGGATGCGTCCGCCGACGTGTAGAGGGGGTAATTTGTACGTCTGTTGTAGGTATTTAACGTCCGCAGATGCGTCTGCCACTTATCCGCCTGTTGTCGGTCTTTGTGGCACGGATCAAAGGGTTTTGGCTCGAACGTGCGTCGTCCTGTCCACACGTCTGCCGACGCTATGTATAGCCAGCATCCACCATCTTCTTCTGTTCCATTTCTTTTTAATAACTCTATTGAGATGCACATTCACGTAGTAATTAAAAGTACTACATAAATAAATAGCTGCTGCAGCTACGGTCTCAATATCCATATTTAAATTTAAAAGTTGCGTCTGTCGATAATAAACATAGACTGATCGACCTGCAGACGTGTGGACAACTCGAGGTGATCCATCTGCGGATGCATCTGTCAGCGTCTGCAGACGCATCTGCTGACGTGTAGAGGAGGCTTAACGCAACTGTGACGACTACACTTTTTGGGGCAAGGGGATTTGTTTATTTCCAATCATTGTATATTTCGAGGCCTGGATTTGTTTCGTGAGCAAGGCTCAGTAGAGTAGTTTACAAGTTGTGGGTAGACTCATGTAATGTACAGAGGCGTTCATCATTTACTTACCCCCCCCCCCCCTAATATGCTTACCGGGTTGGAATCCTGCAATTATTTAGATTTTTTATGCTTTTTTTTTACCAAAATACGATGCAAAGCTTTGGATGGTTTAGTTTTTGCACTTAGTTAAAGATTGCTTGAAGTTCTTTAAAATAATTGTTGGCGTATATTTTATCTATTAGGGGTATAGCAAATACTGAACGCTACTGTACCTACCTACCTACCCATAGTAAGATTAATAAAACAGTGTTCAGTCAGCAAGCTTTGTTTCATTACATTGTGACAGCGGTGATCGTTTCTACCGACACCCCAAGACTCGGGTAGTTAATTTTTCATAACTTGTTTATCGGCTAGTTAACTTGTCTATTTCTATGGACCTCCTACGGGATTAGTAATATTTTATTAGAGTTCGCTGGGAATATTATTAACCCTAAGCTGAATTTAATGTTCTTTTCTCTTTCAAGCAATACAAGTCAGCTATACTGTATGACATGTTATATTAATTTGGTAATAACAAAACTATAGACAGGTTTCATTATTATCTATGTGATGTAGGTATGGTTAGTAATACACGATATCACTTCCGCGACCTATTTTAGTAGATTAATGTTTTTTTTAGTTTCGATATTTCGGCTCTACATTAATGATCTCATATTCATCACAACCGAAAAATCGAAACACTCAAAACAAATCAAATCATAGTAAGCATCCCGTTCTAAATGACTTTAGTGTTTTTAACCATGATAGTTAAAGTTGTATCCTCCATCAGAATACAATATTTAAATGTTTAAAATTTCATACAGCGCTTTCTTTCTCAAACTTTGCAATGTGGCAATACTGGCAATATTGAAAGCTGACCTAATTTAGCATGGTCCTTACCGGTCACGTAGCACGCGCGTGTTCTGTGACCTTGTTTGGAGGCTGCTGGCTGCGCATCTGCGTCTCCACAGAATAACTAACAGTTTATAGCCGTAACATTTTTATCGCGTTGCGACAGAATACGTTGAAGTCTGTATTGATGAGCTCTTTCAAAGAGGATGGATTTCGTGCGATGGATTTGGATCTTTTTTGGTTTTTTGAACGAGTAAACAACTGTGCCTTTGAGTATTGTAGATTAAAACTAAATCGAAATCGTTTCAATTTTACTCGTATGTCATGCTTATAGCTTACGACGAGACGTGCTTATTTTTTATCTTTACATATGAATATAATATTAGACATCGTGATAATTTTATTTAAAAAATGAATAAGCAACACAATCACAATATTTATATCCAACGTGACTTGCAAAATAAAATGGCGGCTTGTTTAAGCCGCCATTTTATTTTGATTAATCCAAGATGGCCGACTTGTTATTGATAGACTTGACTACATTGAAATAAAAAGATCTCTCAAAGACGCAATAAAAATAGCATAGCGTTGAAAACAAGTTTATTTTTAAAGTATTTGCTATGTTTACAAAGAGAGAGAAAACAAATAAGTAAATTGTTGTAATTTACAGACAGACTAATCAGACCGAAACTAATTAACTTTTAAAGGAACCCCTAAAACTATACAAAATAATCATGGAAAATTACCTAGCTACCTACCTACTTAACAAGTGTTAATTAATTATTTTCTTTACCATATAGAATGATAGTTTTTACGCACTATTTATAGATGCGTACGAAATCAGATTTGAGAACATATGATTATGACGCGTGCCCCTTTAGCTGGTAAGTATCTAATGCAACTGATCAGCATTGCCATACAGCGAGGCAACGCAGACAGCAGCGTCCTGAGAACGCGACGACTGGTATACATCGCTCATTGAATGCAAAACGTTGCGACCCTGATTTTAGTAGAAATGAACTTTTATTTCATACAAAACGGCCACAATTCAGAAAATCACTCTACATCGAGTTCAGTTTTCTGTGCAAAGAGCCACATTTTGGAATGCAGCCGTTTTGAATTTTAATTTCTAGTAGATATGTACATTCAGAATTATGAATTCAACAGGGCCATATTTTGGAAAACGTACATTTTGCATTCCAATATTGTAGTTTGTAGTTTTTATCAAGTTGGGTGATAGCTATAACAGAGGCCATTATTTTAAAAGATAGAGCAAAAAATTACGAAAACAAAGATGTATTAACATCATAATATTTCAAAAGAAAAACATTAACTTTTTCAAAAAATCATGTTCTAAATTTTGTTTTGGCTCTCCTGTAAAAAGTGACGATGAGAGAATGTGGCCGTTTTGCATTCAATGAGCGACATATGGATCAATTAAACTACCTGCTAGATTGTTTGTAAGAGTCTGCAGTTAGCTTATTAGTTTCAATACGAAATAGTTACCAGTTTTAATTTGATTCTATTCTTTGATTCTCATGTTAGTAAATGATTACCTAGTTATAATGTAGATATAAAGAATTTTTATTGCTAACGCGTGAAGCACATCGATTGCAGCTACCCACGTTTTTCACATCTCATTATCATAGACAAGTAGACGCAATGCTGTAAAAAGTAAGTTTTCTCGCATTAACACAAAAACTGCGAGGTAAACTAGTTTTTATGTGTTACATGCGTAAACTCCTTACGCTGTTCGAGTAGATAAATCGACATTATCAATTCATGAAATTACTACAGATATGATATGAGCGGAGCGTAATGGAAAATAATAACGTCTTTTGTATTATGGCAATGTTACCCTAATAACATTTTCAAATAAAGAACTCGTCTGTTTATGCAAAAAGGTTTTATTAGCTTCACTATGATAATAATTGCTGAATGTCAGCTACTTCTTTTCGCAAAACAAAAGAGGTTTTATTTTTGAAAAAAATATGAAAATACATAAGCATTCCTTGAGCGGTTACGTGATCACAAGCATGTCTTTGGAACGGCTGGTGATGCAGACAAAACCGGCGGGATAGGTAGGTACTCATGGTTGTGGAATGCCTTTGTTTTTGTTGCATTCAAATCAAATCAAATACTTATATATTTATCTCTCACAATAAAACCTTAGTGGCTAGAGAAAAAAAAGCATATTGTGTAAACAAAACAAATAATATACCTAGCAAGAATTGTGAGAGACTGGTGCCTGTTTTAGGTTCACAAGAACCTGTATTACGAGTCACCAGCTTCACTCTATGCGGTTGAATATAAAATTCTACTTATGGTTGGCTATGGTTTTTTGAGAAGGTGATGGCCAATTCCGAAACCACGAGACTTGGAGAAAAGTCGTGAAAGGAGTCACGCCCGCGATTTTTAAGAAAACATTAACATCGTTTTTTTTTAAAATGATTTTTCAAAAAAATAAAGTCACCCTGTATTATTGAACCAAGGGATTTTGTTGCTGTAAATGTAAAGGAATCTTTGCAAAGAAAATATTTTTGCCGTTGTTATAGATAATACGGAACCCATCGTGCAAAGAGTCCGATTCGAACTTGGCCGATTTGTTTTTTTTCATGGCTGATTAATATTTGTCACTAAGCGGGGATCGAATTCGCCCGCTGCACTAAAAGGGTCGTCAGTTTCGTGTTTGCTTAAAACCAAATTTTTATGTTTATTTGTAAGAAGGAGAATATGTATCTACCAGGTTGACTATCAGAATTTGGCCGCAAGTATTTTAAGTTAATTAATAATTATACTAGCGACCCGCCCTGGCTTCGCACGGTTTTTTTAAACGTATAACTTCCTCTTCCTCTTAAATCACTCTATCTATTAAAAAAACCGCTTCAAAATCCGTTGCGTAGTTTTAAAGATTTAAGCGTTCAAAGGGACATGGGGATATGGGGACATAATGAAATAGGGACAGAGAAAGCGACTTTGTTTTATACTCCCTATGTAGTGATACCTACGTAGAAAATAAAGAACTGCCTACACAGTTCTTTATTTTCTACGTAGGTATCTAATGTTTTGGGAAGTAGTCGATTTTAATAGCCCCAACCTCCATTGTAGTAATCTTCAAGAAGTTTACAGAGAAACACCTGTACAAACAAAATTTGCAAAAATGAAGGTTGCATAACGTCATGAACAGTTTGCATGATAAGTGCGTATATCCGTATACCTAGGTGAGATTTGTCATAAAAATGTGATAGTGAAATCTAAAACTTATAGCAAGACTTTAGTAATATAAAGACTCATTACAGATAAAAGTTCTTGAGGAAAGAAGAGATAAGAAAATTGAAAAATAATGGATAATTACGGAAACTTAACGACAGTATACAGAAAAAAGTTTTTAGGATAAGAAAATTGACAAGAAATTTGGATAATTTCAGAAATTTAACGACGACGTTCTAATTTTGCTACTTCGACAGATTGAATAATGTTTATCTGGGTATTTCCTGAGAATTAATTATTTTTAGAAAAAAATATTATTTACTTGTAAATGAATAGTTCTATGGTTTGAGTGAAGACAGGGCAACGTCTCAACAGCTAGTGATTGCTAAAATCGTCTCGAATATTTAACGATAAAAAATACAGATTAAATTTAAACTATTGCTTAACATAATACCCACATAGCACGTAATAAAGCTTGAAGGACTAACATAAAGCACAATCATAAAGTTTCAGTTACTCCTTGTTGTAACTTTTTGGGGTCACAGGACTAAATGTATCGAACAAAGACCAACGCAAAGTGATGTAAAACGTGTTTGCAATAATTCACATTAAAATACGCATTGCATTAAAAAGGATAACTCAATAACTACTAGTCCGATATTGATAAAAAAATTAAGGGACCAAATGATAAGAAACAGCTTTAAAATAAAAATAGAATCATCCAAATCGGTTCTCGTTGAGTACACAAAATACCATCAGATTGACAACCTCTTTTTTTTATAGTTTAAAACAAAATTCGTCATCGCTTTCGATTTCAAAGATGTTTTGAGAGAGTTAGGATAAACTGCAGATGCTTCGAGCTTCTATAATATTCAGTACAGTAAACGTTTAATTGCGTGGGTATATTATCCTACGTAAAGAATGACGCAAGCGCACTTTCGTGGGTATATTATGATTTTTCCGCAAGTATTTTCTGATTTCATAAGACCATCAGTCTTTATGGTACGCCAATTTCGACCTTATGCAGGTCATCTTTAACCATCTATACAGACATAAGTTGAAATCTGAGTCCTGACTCCTGATAAAGCTCAAAACCAGATGCAATCGCGACGCAAAGACTAAGGTAATAATATTGAATACATATATTGCCGCCGCCAGAACGCAGTATCAGGCAGTTCACTTCGTAGTATATCTAGTCCAATTGCAAAACAGCGCGAATCAGTTAAAAGCCTATGCCGATTGTTGAACTTTTAACGTTCAACAATAAATTCATTTTAGCGTAAGTATGCCGATTTTTGAACTATCAACAATACGGCTAAAGTCATTCCCAAGAAATCAGCGTTCGTTTTATATCAATCTAGCCTTCAACCAACGGGCTGATTTTACATCCGAAGGCGACATATACATTAGCAATCTTCTCAAATATTGTTACTCACAACGTAGATCTTGAATTTTTGAAAACTGTGTCAGATACAGGGCTTGGAATACCGGTATTTATAAATACCGGTTCGACTGACCTTGACATGGTACCGGTACTTCTTTGGTATCGATACAAATTATACCGGTACTTTCATTGGTACCGGTACTAAAGTATCGGTAAAATTACCGATATTATGCTCGAAAAGTACCGGTACTTTTCAAGAATTTTATTTTGTGCAAGTGAGAGAGAAAACGGATTAGAACAGAAGAACGAGACGACACGAGAACCGCTTAGAATACCGGTACTTTTAGGCAAAGTACCGGTACTTCAAAAGTATCGATACTCGAATTTAACGAAATGAAAGTACCGTTACTACCGTAAAAGTACCGGTATTATTGGAACCGGTATCAAGCCCTGGTCAGATATAGCTCAAAACCAGATGCAATCGCGACGCAATTACGATGTTGCAATTATGACTGCATTTTAGCTGTTGCCAAGTGACATGCCCATTATTGCCCATACCATGTGACCCGTTCAGAGGAGGAAAGGCTTCTTCAAAATACCACTCTTGGACACAAGGGTGGAGCGAGGGTTTAGGTTTTCGTCACATAGTCAACAATATCTAGGGATAGGTATCTTAAGTTATTTTGAAATAGTCGCGATTTGAAATTAAACACGGGTTACATACCTATAGTATGTTCCCTTGTTTATGTTGTGAAATAATTAAAGAAATTCTCAAAACTGGCCGCATATTGTGTGTCACATTCTGCAAGTTGGGACTTGTTAACTGCGGAAGATTTTGTTCAAATCAGTGAAATGGTTGTGAAACAAGCTAAATATAACTTAAAGGTGAAACAGTTTCATAGTTTCCTGGATTACATTCTTAATCACTTTATGAGAACATCTTACATTACCAATACCTAAACATCTATTGGATTAATTTAATTAAGTTAAATAGTATTTTTCTTCACTAAGTACATAGTATAAAACAAAGTCGCTTTATCTGTCCCTTTGTATGCTTAAATCTTTAAAACTATGGATTTTGAATTTTGAGTATTTTTAAACTAGCGAACCGCCCGGCTTCGCACGGTTTTATTATACGTATAAACCTTCCTCTTGAATCATTCTGTCTATTAAAAAAAACTGCATCAAAATCCGTTGCGTTGTTTTAAAGATTTAAGCGTTCAAAGGGACATAAAAGCCACTTTATTTTATACTATGTAGTGATAAGTGTAAGAGTGATTCAAGAGTAAGGTTTATATGTATAATAAAACCGTGTGAAGCGGGGTTCGGTTGCTATTAATAAATAAAAGGACATGCAATTTTTTGGAGACAATGCCTAGCACAAACTGCTGAAATTTTGAGGGTAGTTACCGTTTACTACTCAGATACACGATAGGAAGGGATTTTTGGAAATTTCACCCCAAAGAGGGTAGAAGTTTATAGTGTTTCTCTAACTGAATCCGATTTGCTTGACACTAAGAATATGAAAATTACTGTAAACCTAAATACATACATGTGATGCAAAATGGGGTCTTACACATATAATATAATATGTATACCTTATTTATATACTATCTGGCAACTTCTGTGGCGCAACAGGGGAAGATTTGATGGCAATGCAGGAGTTAACAGGTTTGATTTCCACTTCTGGACGAATGTTTGCATGATCTGCTGCATACAAACATTTACTAAGAGCATATTTTGTTCAGTGTTTTTTCTTTGTATATATCTTTCTTTGTATATTCTTTGTACATATAACTTATCTAAGTTTAATGTTTAAGGAGATATCGAGTACCTACCCACAAAATTACATTAGCGACCTGCCTACTCGAACAAAGAAATTCAGTAGCAATTTTTCATCTACAATTTTAATTACTTTCCATAGCTTCTAGAATCAGCTGAAATTCTAACAATGTTCCAGAGTGAAAAAATAATGGATTTTTATTTCAGATAAGCCCTAGATAATGTAGGTTATTTCACTGATCATAGGAAGGTAGGTGTAGGTACTATACTAGAATAATCTACCTATGAAATATCCTGTTCTACTTGTGGGCTTGCTTGGCTCCCTTTTTGAGTACCCTAAAGAGATTACTGAGATTCTTCAAGCAAATAGGTGTACAATACAAGAAATTTCGGTAGAAGACACTGGTTGGCCTAAAGTTATGAGAAATTTGGCTCTGAGTAATCAATGAGGTTATGTTCAACAAATACGATTTACGCGGCAAAAAGAAGTGTATCGAACAGAAGAAAATCAATAGAATAATAAAAAGGGCTTACCCGGATGCTTCCGTGGCGATTTTTTTATAAAAACCACCCAATAAACGAGATTTTTTTATTTTTCACTGTACACGAACAAATTCTAGAACGCTTGACAGATGACTGATTGTCCAAAAAAAAGATGGCTGATTCGGGTCGAATTACGTCATCTGGCGCGAAAATTGAAAAAAACCGTTAGATACACTTCCGTGCAAAAACAAAATTACCTTGAGTTAATTTTATAAACCTACACATAATATTTTTGACAAAACCTTACCTCATAAAAGTTGGATTGATGTGAAATAGGATAAACCCGATGAGTTTTTTTAATACATCAGAAAGTTTTTGTTCAGTCCGACTCCGTGCGCTGTTGCCAGATTTCGATTGCGTCAGAAACTAAAGAATGTTCAAATCCACACATTTCAAGACACTGAAGCATTCCTCATGAGTTTTGGCACTTAAAACTTGTCACAGTAACATTAAAAAATAAAGAAAACACCTAAAAAGCTATTGATGATAAAAATCCAGATACGAAAGTTCGAGGTAAGAGCGGCAACGTCGCGGGCCTTCTCTCACTTTAAACAAAGAAGACAATTTTTGAAATTAGATTTCTATTCAACTTTCAAGTGAAACTAATGAAAAAATTAATTTTGAAACAAAATATTGAGTTCGTTTTTGAATTTAGATTGTATTATTAGATGTTTGCCCAAACAAGGCACAAAAATAACTACTTCGACTGGTACTTGTTTTTGTTTCGTTTCGTTTGATGATTGGCGTTGTAAACAATCGCGCGGTGCTGCCAGCCAATACATTTACTTTCTACTATATTCTCCCAAAAGATTTTTAAGAAAGAGTATAGGTGTATGTATACTAGAGTTAATTCAAGCGAACAATATAGCTAGGTTATCATCACATTCCAGTCTGTTCGACGCACCCATAATTAACCACTAGGTTGGGATTGCTGAATCACTTGTGATAGTCTTAAAATAAAGTCGTCTTGATAACGCTACTGTAGCGACCTCTAGCTAGCATGACGTGAGCTGAACTACAAATGAAAATAACAAAAATTCTGAGGGCGAAAACACTTGACAAATAATCCTAGATCGCGCAAACGCTGGTTTCAACAACATACCTACCTACTTATTATAATTTTATCAGTAAATATAACGATTCTCCAATATAAAGAGCTGTTGATGTTCATATGAACATTTACTTTGAGAAGGCATTGAATAATGATCGACTGAATGTTGGTTGCGTCGTCGTCTAATGGTCTAAGATCCAACTGCAAGATTAGCCCACTCATCGCTTTTTGCTTAAAACCAGGTTGCCAGGTTGTCCTTCTTAAAAATAAACATAAAAATTTGGTCTTAAACAAAAAGCGATGAGCGGGCTAATTCTGCAGTCGGATCTCATACTATATGTAGGTATTAACGGTACGCGTTGACTCAGCGCGGGGCGGCCTCTAATTTGCACCTTCAAGGTGTTGTATGTATGCCACATACAAAGGCTGGGTTGGGGCGTCGAAAATAAAGGTCCGAAGGTTGGAGGAAACTATTTTTACGCCGCCGCCGCCGTTCCGCCACTGATAAAATATTTCAACATATTAGGTGTTCTTATTTTGACGTACTATGTCTATAAAAAGTTCAAGAGATAGAGGGTAAATTTTTTTTATAGTAGTAGTAGTATTTTATATAGTACCTTTATGAAGAACTATGCATTTTTTTCATATTCTAACTCGATGCATGCCTTATGACTCTATCAATCTGATATTACGGAACAATTGAAATTAAAAACTTATGTGATATAACTTGTTTATTATTTTGCCAAGTAACTAAATCATAATAAAAAAAGAAGACAAATACAATATAAGCATTCAAAATTTATAGAAAACCTAAACATAAAATTAAACTTAGCGTTAACATTATTGTGGTAAAATACTACCACACTAAAATATATTTCTTAGCTAGCAACATTGACCTTCCGACATAACTCCGCCAAATTTTGAATTTTGGTGATCGCATTTTCGCAAATTAAGGTCTCTTAACGTCATACAAGACAAACAAAACAAAAAATAAATACAAATTCATCTTACGTAGCTCTAAGTTGTACCTACATATACATTGTGCTTAAAATATGTAGAGTAAAAATTGTTACATAAATTATACGATTGATGAATATGCACGGAAGTCGGAAATACCATTTTCACTGTACATGCTCTTCTGAAAAAGTTGAAGGTTTTACCATAAGAATTAATAATAACTTTTATTTATTCTTATGGTTTAGCCATATTCAAACAAATCGAATATGATTTCTTAGTACAAGTCTCCTTGATCAACTTCCTCATACATATTTGAGTTTCCTTTATAAGTCGAACTTGATTTTAGAACATCAAAATATTTGTTTAAATTCTAGAAGATCCTTACAGTGAGATCTTCGATATTCGAACTGGGCCCAGATTCCACTAAATAAATCGCTTCACCATTAAATAGTATCGTGTCAAAATGTCAGTGTGAAACGCTTTTTGGCATTCTAGTAACACAACTTTTTGAGGTTCATTCATAGCTGTGACGATTACCTTTATAACTACCAATCCGACCGAATTATGAAAGTCTCTTCAAGCGCAAAAATAGTAGAATACCAAATGTACAAACGTCATTTTAGTCATCTTGACTGAATGGCACTATTGAGACCTTTGTTTGACATTAGTGGAATTTGGCCCCTGACCTCCTGTTCAGAAAGCTGAATAAACTAACGCGCCGTGAAACACGATACCAAACTTTAAATAGGTAGTAAAGGTTCTCACAGAAATAAGGAAAAGTATCTTCGTGTAATAAAGTCGTCTTAGTTCCGGGCTTAATTAAATGCGTTTCGCACTCAGGATTCTAGTAACTCACTTCGCTTTTGATTTATTCTATAAACCTGAGTTTTATCAACCTTCTTACCTCATGAGTTTCATTGAATATCGAATTTCGAGTCAAAGAAACTGGTAAAGTAAGGTACTGTTTTATACATTCAATGCATAATCTACTCATTATAACTAAAGCGCTCAGTGTGCTCAAAATTCTTATTCCATATTACTCATTTGCTGATGTTTTGAAAAAGCTTTGAATTGACATTTGCTTCATTTTATCGGGACTTTTTTCTTGTTTCACGTATTTCCTTTTTAGAGGGCCGACTTCCTTTTCTGGTTTCACTAAAACCTGTTTAGGAGTGATCTCCGAATAGTATTGTAAAAGATATTGTTTTAATTTCGGATGATCATTGTTATTTTTGTTATTTTTTTCGTTCTTTGATTCTTTGATTTTTAAACTTACTTGTTGTTTCTTCCATTTTATTTTGACTGATATATCTTTTTCGTTCTTTCTGATAGACAATTTCGTTTTCATTTTATTTATTTTTTTCTTTGATTTAGTTTCTGAGGAGTCTATTGTTAATTCAATTTTTTGATCATTTTGTTTTGACGCTTCATGTTTTTCTTTATGTTTCTTATCCTTTTTGTCTGACTTATGCAGTCGGTTTTGCTGTCTCAACAGCTTTGCTTTTTTATATTTTTTAGACTTAGCTTTCTTATATTCTCCCTCATGACCAACCTCATTTGCTTTAGTTGCAACCTCTTTTGTCTCTTTAACGTCATTTTTGTCAAACTTTTCCTTATTACAGTCTGTTCCGAGTTTTACTTTTTCTGTTTTGTTATTTTGTGAATATTCTTTCTTCATAGTTGCATCTTTTCCAAGCTTCTGAATTTTATTCTTTAAGATTCTTTCTTTTTTCCTTGCCTGTCTTTTAGTTTCAATTTCTAGTTTTTTATCTAATTCTGTGATTTCGGCAATCCATTGACTACTTTCGTGAAACTTTCTTTTTGGTTGACCATTTTCTTTATCAGCTGTTTTTTTCGAGAAATCACAAGCGTTAGTAGGATTACTTAGACTTTCGTGTTTTTCTGATTCTATTTCTTTTGTTTCTTCTTCCTCTTTAGTTATCGTTTTGCCACCAATTTTTATTTTATCGTGGGTTGTGATTCTACGACTCTTTCCCTGTTTCGCTTTATCTTTTACGCGTTTCTTTTCATGACGTTTTGAGACAATTTTTACCTTAAACTTTTCATCTTTAACTGGAGATTTTATTTCTTTTTTGTCTTCAAATTCATCACCCGACGATAAATTTTGATCTTTCTCAGATAACTTACGCTTTTTAACATCATTTTTATTAAAAGTCAATACTAGTTTTCCCTCAGAATGTCTTCTTTTCTTCGGTTTGACATCTTTCTTTTTCAATTGCGCTTCAACTGCGGAATCTATAACGGAACTTAAGCTGAGTATTTGCTCACTATTTTTATCAAAAGAACACTTAATATCTTTGCCAACTTCGCTCAAATAACTTTTCTGAAAGCTTTCCAAGTTTATATCAACATTATTCTTTTCCAGCTTTTCTTTATCCAATGGACTGAATTTGAACGCACATTTAACGTCACTGATACCTTTATTAACGTTAGTATTGACTTCCACATCTTTTAAGGGGCTAAAAATAGCATCTACGGTCTTGCGAATAGGTGAAAATGTATTACTCTGGTCACTTTGCGAGTTAGCAACAAATTCTGGGGGTAGTTGAAAAGTGCTATTTGATGAATCATCTATATCCACTTCTATAGAATCAACGCCTGTTTTTTCTTCAGTGACGACAGTTTTACCACTTTCATCTCTTTCATGATCATCTTTGCCTATAGATATGTCTTTATTATCTAATTGTTCATTATTATCATTCTTAGTTTCTGAAGCATTCAAGTCGATGTTAGTATCGGAATTCTGACCAAATTTAACTGATTCCTTTCTAAATCTTGTAGAAGATTTCTTCGGCGTCTCTTGCATGCAGTTTTCTTTGTTTTCGCCAGTGTTTTCAGTGCATTTTGTAGTTTTTTCGCTTTGGAGTATTTCCTGTAATAAAATTAAAGTATTTTTAGGAAAATTGTTGCAAGATCCTAAAATGGTGTAAACAAGACAGTATGTAACATAACATCCTATAAGTAAGCAGAGACATGAGTCCGGTTACGATAGAATCGAGCCATGATCTTGAAATCTTAATTTTATTTTACAACATTTTGGGAAAACTTACAGCTAGGTTTATAAAAAACTAGCAGCACCACGCGGTTTCACCCGCGTTATTCCCATTCCCGTGGGAATTCCGTGATAAAATACAGCATATGTGTTATTCCAGACTATAATCTATCTTTGTACCAAATATCATCCATATCCGTTCAGTAGTATTTGCGTGAAAGAGTAAACAAACATCCATCCATCCATTTATCCATCCATATGAACAAACTTTCGCGTTTATAATATTAGGATGGTATTGTTTGCTTCATCATCAGCCCATATTAGTCCACTGCTGGATTATTGGTATTGTATGCTTAAGCCTTTAGCATACCTACGCGTTCGTATGCGGCAGCGAACGAAACGAAAAAACTGAAACGCATGTCTCACTCTAGCAAATGGGTCAATGAAATATTTGCGTCCTTGTTACGCAAGGAACTGCGAAATTACGCAGAAGTTTCGCATACGAACGCGTAGATGTACTAGAGACGTTAATGAAATACCTAATGAAATACAAAATAATTTATTTACCAAAAAGAAATACATGCGACTTAATGATAGGGTACCAATTGTTACAGTTACAATATATTTACTGATATTATTGAGTAAAAAAATATTTATCTATGGTCCCTGCACTAGGCTAGGCCTGTATCGCGAGAGACCCGAGTATAAAAATTGATTTACATATTTAAAATGAGACAGCGGTACCCTAGCAAATAAGTATAATCTGGTATTATTATTTTTAAAGATGAAAATGATATGAAATTAAATAAAAATTAAAAATAATAAAAATTAAATTAAAATAAAAAAAAGGTTTTTACTTGTGTATTCTCGCAGCTCTTTCTGGGTGAACACCACTCCCTTAACTGCTCTTTTTGTTCCTCTGAAGTGTTCAGGTTTGTGATTAGTCCATCTAAGATATCTCTGAAACAGGAATAATTATAGCTTACTAGCGTCCCGATCCGGCTTCGCACGTTATATTATACGTAATAAACCTTCCTCTTGAATCACTCTATCTATTAAAAAAAACCGCATTAAAATCCGTTGCGTAGTTTTAAAGATTTAAGCATACAAAGGGATATGGGGACAGAAAAATCGATTTTGTTTTACAAGCAAGGAATAGAAAAATTACAACTAGTATTTACAATTGAAACCATTGAGCTAACTGCAGACGGTTGCAAACAGTAAATACTAGTTGTAATTTTTCTATTCCTTGCTTGTAAAACAAAATCGATTTTTCTGTCCCTATATCGGTTGCAAACAGTAAATACTAGTTGTAATTTTTCTATTCCTTGCTTGTAATTTTCGTTGTTAAAAAAAAAAAAAAAAAAAAATTTGTTTTATACTATGTAGTGACTACGCTTTTGTTTTTTTGTTATCACTGTAAATTTCATAAAAGAAAAATTTAATATAGTTTTTATTGTAAAATAAGTCGAACTAAATCCTTTCAAATCGCACTTGGGGGAGACGGGGGATTTTAAAGTAAGTGATTTCACACTGCAGTACGTTATAGGTAATCTTATTATAATAATAAATGGGAAAGTCTCTGTGAATGTTTGTTATCTCTCTTTGTTTCACTGCCTTGGTCTCCACTGAAAACCAACGCTGGGTAGACACATCAGTGTTTATCCAGCACAACGCTGAGTGGAGGCCATATTTGCCTGGGACTCTGCTACTACAATGAATAAATATGTCATATTAGTTAAGTTTCTTCGAATAAGTTTTTTTTTGTCGTGTACTTAGTCTTAAGGTAAGTAAAAATATTTTCTTTCTTTCTTTTCTTTTCTTTATCTCAAAAAAGTTAGTTGTTGCTGGTCTTACATAAAAAGTAATGAAAAAAATTATATTTTGTATTTTTATATTTTTTCGCGTTTCCAGCGAAAACCTATTTTTTTTAAATCTCACGCGAGATTTGGGGAAGTAGTTGAAAATTTTACGAAATCTCATCAGAGGGGGTGGGAGGGTCTAAAAAATCAAAAAGTTAAGTGAAGTTAAAAAATACTTACTCCATGATTTTCCTTTTCTGACTTAGAGGGCCTGGTTTCCTGAACTTCCTTCTTAAAATTTCCACTACGCCTTCATCCAACTCCTTTACTATCCCCATACAAACTTTCTCATTCAAACTCTGTTCTAGCAATTTCATAGGCGACAGTAATTTGTCATCCATTTCATGTTTGTATAAAACTCCATCCATTTTGTATGAATCATTATACATGTTAAAACTTTCATAAAGTTTAACAGTGGAATTTAAGGCTTCCATACATTTGTATGGACTTGTGATATTTGTTAGATTTTCAGTCATTTTTACTGGCGATTTCAGTCTTCTAAACGATTCAATGTTGAATGAAACTTGGTTTTTGTTGGAATCTTCTGTTAGTCTTGATTTGTATGGAGAATTGTATGAGTCGGTTTTGGTTGGTTGTGTGAGTTTTCTTGGCGTTGATAGGTTTAGTTCTTGTCGACTTGCGATTGTTTGAAGCGAGTGAGCTGTAATAGTAATTAAAGAGTAAATAAACAAATAATAAATAAATAATGCTAGACAATCCACACAGCATTATCTATCCGCAAAGTAAGGTACTCAAAGCTTGTGTTCAGTCGCGCGCCGACCGCTACGGAGTGTGCACGGGTTTCGTCTGTAATTTTTGTCGTGCACTACGCGCGCACGCGCGCGCGCATTTTCTGCCACTATGGCCGACGAGCCGGAGGATATAGATATCGATGAGGAAGACTTGGTGAAATCAACGGAGAACATCTTCTCTGACAGTTCTGTTCAGCGATTCAAGAGGTTGACTGCTATGCCGACCTACAACCGGGAAAGTGACGTAAACACGTACGAGTACGAGGATTTTACCACAGTAACGAATAAAAAATCTAAGCGCGCTCGTTACAAGAATGGTGTAGATGTGTCAAGGCCAAGCGATCTCACTGATAACGGGACAATAGAGATACGAGGTCAACAGCGGTCATTCACCCCTGTTTGTGAGTTATACGACGTGAATGTAACTTCAACAGACCCATTGCCGAAACAGATGGCTTTGGCCAAATTGCTGAGAGGACTTCAGATTAGAGATATAGTAAAAATAAAATACAAAAGTACTAATAAAGTGATAATTTCATTCCAAAACAAAGAAAAAGCGGAGGATCTATTGAAGAACAAAGAGTTTTTGACAAAAGGTTTTAAGTGTCAAGGTATGGATGATATGGATACTCGTTACGGAATAGTAAGGAGAGTAGACTTGGAGATCGACGATGAAGAACTAAAAAAAACTTTTGATTGCGAATATGAAATCTTGTCAATTAATCGTTTAAAACGGCAAACAATGGAAGGCAAATGGGTAGATAGCGAGACAGTTCGCCTCTGTTTCAAAGGTGCCGCTATACCTCCATATGTAGAAGCATATGGTTGCAGGTTTGCAGTGGAACCTTACATATTCCCGGTGGCGCAATGTTCTGGATGCTGGAGGTATGGGCACAGAATCAAGTTTTGTCCGTTGAACAAAATCTTTTGCCCAAAGTGTGGTCGTAACCATGCCAACTGTGAGACTGAGCATTTTAAATGCGTTAACTGCAAGGGTGATCATATGTCGCTCGAAAAGTCCAAGTGTCCGGTTTTCCGCAAAGAAAAAGACATAAGAGTAATAATGCGTGACGGAAATTACCCGTATAAGAAAGCCTGTCAGATATATGAAGAAAGGTTAAAACAGGATGAAAAGGACTACTACGTGATAGATCTACAATCTTTGGAGGTGACAGAACAATCAGCGACCCAATTAGAATCTAGAAAGTACAGAGAAGCCCTGCTATCGAAATCAGTATCACATTATGATGGGGTGAGTCGAGATGAAGGAAACTGTTCTGCCGGAGAAAGTTCTAGAGTTGAATGGCCAGCACTGAAGACGAAACAGAAAAAGAAAGCTAATAGGAAAAATAATGAAAACCATAGTGAGGATGAACGGGAAGCAGAAAGTAGAAGAAACACATTAGAAGAAACCAAGGAAAAATCTAAGAAGGTGAAAGCATTTAGTTTTGTGAGACTGTACAATAAATTAAGGGAAATATTTAGGTCTGAAAAATCACTGGAAGAAAAAATCAATGACTGTGTATATATATTGTTCGAGGAATGCTACTCGTATTTAGCTGAGTTTTTCAAGTTGGGGGATTATTTTGATAAAATCCTGTCCGTTTTTTCAAATGGGTAGCGGTTGTTTTAGTCAACGTTTTATCAATATAGTCCAGTAGAATGCTCGGAGCATCAAATCAAAACAGACTGAATTTAGGTTTATATTATTTCAACATAAAGTGTACATATAGTATTTATAAGTATATATAAGTAAGACGTGGCTGAACTAGGATATAAATACATATTAACATTAGTGACTACAATTGGTAGGTATAGAAAGGATCGCGTTGACTCGTACAGCGGAATAGGTATAGGTATATTATACTCGCATACAGATCTATTAGTGTACAGGTATGCCTTCTTAATTTAACGAATTTAGGTACTGAAGTTATAGGTGTAAAAAATTAAATTGTAATTTATTTCTCAAGTTGTACCTATGACGTTTATAACTTATTTGGTTCAAAATTAACAATGTCAGCCTCCCAGTACACAGTCGTTCATGGGCGTCACTAGCAGAAGAGACGTAATAACGGCTCACAGGGCTTCGTTCGTTGCGAACACATGAAAGTTAACTCAGCCACTCAGGAAAGTTAGGTAGGAATTAAATAGATACTTAGTTAAGTAGTACCTTTGTATTTAGTAATAGGCTATAAGTTATTTTTATTTTTTGCTTACTCCAGAAGTGTTTTCTTTTGTTTACTGTTAATTTTTTTGTTACTTAGTCAACCGACATAAACATTTTGTTAAAAGGTTGTAAAATCTGAATAAAAAAAAAAAAAAAAAAAAAAAAAAAGCTTGTGTTATGGCTAGATCACTACATAGTATAAAACAAAGTCGCTTTCTCTGTCCCTATGTAACTATGCTTAAATTTTCAAAACTACGCAACGGATTTTGATGCGGTTTTTTTTAATAGAGTTTTTCAAGAGGAAGGTTTAAACGTATAATAAAACCGTGCGAAGCCGGGGCGGGTCGCTAATAACTGATAAATCTGATAATATTTAATACATTCAATACATAGATAGATATTTTTTATTTAATTACAAAGTTATTATGGTGAAGTGTTTCGCAGAATATCAGTGGCTAATCTACTCTTGAGTTGAATGTGAGCCCTAGCCTATGAGCCCTTTTGAATTACCTTAGTGGCGCGGCGGCGGGTATATGCCTGCGACGCAGGAGGTTGCGGATTCGATTCCCGCCTTCGGACAAAATATATGAGTACGATCTGCAAATTTTATTCGAGAGTTCTGGATGTTTTTATGTATGTAATGTATTGTATTAAGTATATCAGTCATCTAGTACCCATAACACAAGCTCTGCTTAGCTTGGGGCTAGATGATGCTGTGTGGACTGTCCGGAATTATGTATTTATTTATTTAACGAGTCATGTTACTTACTTGATTCACATTCAGTTTTAACATCATGGCTTCTTGAACTTGTAGGCCTGTAAGCAAAAAACATATATTATATATATATATATATATTATACGCGAAAGTTTGTATGTTTGTTACTCTATCACGCAAAAACTACTGAACGGATGCGGATGAAATTTGGCACAGAGATAGATTGTAGTCTGGCTGGCTGGAGTAACACATCATACTATTATAATAAATGGGAAAGTCTGTGTGAATGTTTGTTATTAGTAATCTTTGTAACTATCTACATACCAAATTTAACTAAAATAACCTATATTTAAATGAAATTTGGTATGTAGATAGTGTAGGACCTAGAATAGGACATAGGCTATTGAAAATTGCAAATTTTACCCTCTGAGGGGGTTAAATAGGGTGGTAAAGTTTGTATGGAAAATAATTTTTCCTAGGTTCGATTCACTCAAAAGTCGGTATAAATAAACTATGGAGTGAATAATTAAACACGTATTTTTTATTTTTACACAATAACCCCTAGTCGGTTTGCAATAAAAATCCGAAATTGTACGATAAAAATACTCTAGTGGCGGGCGCCGCGGGGCGCATCTAGTATGCTATATTTTATTCTGGAATTCCCACGGGAACGGGAAAAACGCGGTTAAATAAATATATTCCGACCCTTGGTTATGACAAACCTCATCACAAGATCGCGTATAGTAATAGATGTTGCCGCTTGCTCTTATTTTTATTTAAAACTTTATTGCACTAAAGTACAAAAGGTGGACTTAATGCCGAGGCATTTTCTACCTGCCAACCAAAAACACATGTTGAGACACATTGTAGTATCAGAGTAAGTTAAATATGCTCTACCTATTCCGACCCCTGGTTTTATATTTTAAATCTACATATTCCGACCCCTGGTTTAATAATTTTTAAATTTCATGGGTCGGAATAGGAAGAGTATATTAACAATACTCTACCTATTCCGACCCCTCATCATCATCAACCTATATTAGTCCACAGCTGGACATAGGCCTCCCCCAATGAGCGCCATAGCGCCCTGTCTTCAGCTTGACGCATCCAGCATCTGCCAGCAGGTTTTCGCAGATCGTCATCCCACCTGGCCGGAGGGCGTCCTACGCTACGTTTACCGAGTCGCGGTCTCCACTCAAGAACACGTTTACCGCAACGGTTGTCGGTTCTTCGCGAGATATGGCCGGCTCACTGCCACTTCAGCTTGCTAATTCTTTGAGCTATGTCGATAACTTTGGTTCTCTGTCGGTTCCTACCCTGGGTTATGACTAACCTGGATGCAATAGCAGGACGTCCCTTAGTCCGTCTGAGAGACATTCTGCTTGGCATCACAGGACCTCGTTGAGTCATAGATGTTGCCGTTTGTTCTTGTAATATCAGAGTATGTTAAACATACTCTACCTATTCCGATCCCTGGTTTTATATTTACATCTGCCAACTCTGACTCCAGGTTTAATATTTTTTTAATTTCATGGGTCGGAATAGGCAGAGTATATTTTACATACTCTACATATTCCGACCCCTGGTTTAATATTTTTCAATTTTATGGGTCAGAATAGGCAGAGAATATTTAACATACTCTACCTATTCCTATACCTAGTTGTTTGTATGTGTGATCCGTAAAGCCAACATGTGGCCCTGACGGAAGACCAGCGTTGGTTGCTAGCTTGCTAGCAACGAACTCATGCTGAGGCAGAGCCATTTTGTTACAGATTTACTCTTTCCATTTTAGTCTCAGTTTAGTCTAATTTTATAAAGTATGCTGTGTATTGTGTAATTCTGTTAACAAATAAAAATATATTCTATTCTATTCTATTCCGACCCCAGGTTTTATATTTTTTAAATTTCATGGGTCGGAATAAGCAGAGTATATTTAACATACTCTACATATTCCGACCCCTAGATATGACTAACCTGGACGCAATAGCAGGACGTCCCTTAGTCCGTCTGAGGGACATTCTGCTTGGCATCACTGGACCGCGTTGAGTCAGAGATGTTACCGCTTGTTCGTGTAATATGAGAGTATATTAAATATACTCTTCTTATTCCGAGCCCTGGTTTTATATTTTTAATCTACCTATTCCGACCCTTGGTTTTATATTTTTTAAATTTCATGGGTCGGAATAGGCAGAGTATATTTAACACACTACATATTCCGACCCCTGGATTAATATTTTTAAATTTCATGGATAAAATTTATTTAGAAATTTAACCGATACACTAGCCAAACTCGATGTAGAATGTTTGTAAACAAACCACGACACAAAAAACTAAAATTCACTTGCTAGGCGTCGAATTTTAGATATGAGTGTACGAAATATTTAGTGAAGGAAGGATCTTAAATCGACAAGTAATGTAAATTGCGTATAAAAAGGCGCGGCAACCGAGTGTATTTTAGGTTAAGTATGGGCGGTTTGTTTACAAACATTCTACATCGAGTTTGGCCGATGTATAGTTAGCACTGACCTGGACGCAATAGCAGGACGTCCCTTAGTCCGTCTGAGGGACATTCTGCTTGGCATCACAGGACCGCGTTGAGTCATTGATGTTGCCGCTTGCTCTTGTAATATCACTGTAGAATAAAATAAATAATTAAATAATACTGGATATCTATACATTATCTATACCTACATAGACAGGGCGCTATCGCGCTCATTAGGGGAGGCCTATGTCCAGCCGTGGACATAGGCTGATGATGATGAATCTATACATCATCGAGCCCCAAGCTGTAGAGTTTAAAAGCGGTATTGCACTACACGATATTCAGGGCCCGGTAGTTAGGGCGATCAAGGCTCGCCGGGTTAATCCGGTCGCCCTAATTATGGACCCTTACGCTCTTAATCAATAAGATTAAGAGCGTAAAGGTCCATAATTAGGGCGACCGGACACCTCTCTTAAGTCTTAGTTAGGGTAGAGGTCCCTGAATATCGTATAGTGGAATACCGCTTTAAATTAGCTAAACTTTTTGTTATGGGTAGATCAACCATAGCAAAAAATTTAGCTAATTTATAGGTTTGACTCTTTTATATATATTTTGTATATAAAAGAGTCAAACTATATATTTTGTATGGGAAAAATTTTACGCGATTTCTGACATTTCTAGTACCTACTTTAAACCTTCATCGGTCCAGAGACTTTTAATCCTTATAAGAAACAGGATTGATTGGCATTAAAAAAGTTTCTGTGAGAAATGACATTTTTTTAGAGACTAAATTTTTCCCAAAATCTGAATTCAGTTCAGAATATCTTTAAAATTAGGGATAGTCTCCTAAAAGAGTTTTCTTGTAGCTATAACGGTTACCTACCCTTACTGTCCCGTCTCAAAAATTCACCTTCTATCATATTACCTACTAACGACCCGCCCCGGCTTCGCACGGTTTTATTATACGTATAAACCTTCCTCTTGAATGGGATAGAGATAGGGACAGAGAAAGCGACTTTATTTTATACTATGTAGTGTTTAACATTTATTTCCCTATTATTATATTTAACTTACTTTTCTCAATAGTATCAGCTAAAGCTTGTATATCTTCGGGCGCCGCGGGCGTGCAAGTGACACAGACGTATCTAGTCGTCTCGCTCGCACCTATGCAATGCGCGTGCGCACCCACAGAACCGCATAGTAGGCATAATTTTACATCCCACTCTCTGAAAAATACAATAGAATATAATAACTATACGAGTTAATTTAATTTAAATAAATATAAGGGTTGTTTTAAACGCCTCATAAATTTATTATTAGGCAAAGATAAAAACTAAATATTTGAAACCAAATGAAAACAATACCTTTTACACAAATGCTATTAAATCATAAACAAGGTCAAGAAATAATTTTTTACCCTTGGTCAGCATCGTGGTTTAACAAACAAGAAAGAAAGAAAAGAAAGAAAAATTATTTATTTGGCCCTTTTACATATTAGGTACTTAAAAATAACACATTCAATAGTCAAGAAGAAGAAGAAACACAAAAATAATAAAAATTAGAAGACTAAGGCTATTTACATGAAGGGCCAAAAAGGTCCCTGTCTCAACATAATGCAGTCCTGGACTTGTAAACAGGCCGTATAGGCCTCGGCCTAGGGGCGGCGGCGTCCTAGGGGGGCGGCAGCGTCCTAGGGGGGCGGCAGATTCAGAGGACGGTCACTCGATTGCAGACAATCTAATTGTATGCCTACCGTGTCTACCGGGGGGGGGGGGGGGGGGTGCGCAGCTAATAATGAACGGCTCAGTACATGGGGCGGCGGGACAAAGTGGCCTACACTCATGAAAAATATAAATCCGGCACTGACATTATGCCGCTACAGGCCATAGCTAGTAGCGGCGCAATAAACAAGGTCAAAAAAATATTTCTTACCCTTGGTCAGTATCATGGTTTAAACATTAAACAAGGTCAAACAATAATTTCTTACCCTTGGTCAGCATCGTGGTTTAAACAGTAAACAAGGTCAAACTATAATTTCTTACCCTTGATCAGCGTCGTGGTTCCGCCCCATAGGACACTCGCATATCTCCGCAGTACAGTTTAGGGGTCTCTCGTAAATTTCAATAATAAACAAGGTCAAACCATAATTTCTTACTCTTGGTCAGCATCGTGGTTTAAACAGTAAACAAGGTCAAACTATAATTTATTACCCTTGGTCAGCGTCGTGGTTCCGCCCCATAGGACACTCGCATATCTCCGCAGTACAGTTTAGGGGTCTCTCGTAAATTTCTACAATAAACAAGGTCAAACCATAATTTCTTACTCTTGGTCAGCATCGTGGTTTAAACAGTAAACAAGGTCTAACTATAATTTCTTACCCTTGATCAGCGTCGTGGTTCCGCCCCATAGGACACTCGCATATCTCCGCAGTACAGTTTAGGGGTCTCTCGTAAATTTCAATAATAAACAAGGTCAAACCATAATTTCTTACTCTTGGTCAGCATCGTGGTTTAAACAGTAAACAAGGTCAAACTATAATTTATTACCCTTGGTCAGCGTCGTGGTTCCGCCCCATAGGACACTCGCATATCTCCGCAGTACAGTTTAGGGGTCTCTCGTAAATTTCCGCGAACGCATTCTGTTCTAATTCCCAGGCTGCGTCTCTGTAATATAGGAGTGATAAATAATAATCCTACTAATATTATAAACGCGAAAGTTTGTAAGTATAGATGGATGGAGGGATGTTTGTTACTCTTTCTCCGAAGGTCCGCCTGCGACGCAGGAGGTTGCTGGTTCGATTCCCGCCTCGGAACAAATTTGTGTACGATCTGCAGAAATTTGTTCCGTGGTCTGGGTGTTTCCTATGTATAATAAAAAATATCTATCTATGTAATGTATTGTATTAAGTATATCAGTCATCCATCACCCATAACACAAGCTCTGCTTAGCTTGGGGCTAGATGATGCTGTGTGGATTGTCTGGAATTATTTCTTGATCGATATGGATGAAATTTGGCACAGAGATAGATTATAGTCTGGAATAACCCATAGGCTATATTTTATCCCGGAATTCCCACGGGAACGGGAATTAAACGGGTGAAACCGCGAGGCGCTGCTAGTAATAAATAAATCATGTTTTTATTCAGTAATAAAATAAAAGATACAAAGTCTTAACATTATTTGAAAACGCCTTTTAAATATTATGGAAATACTTGTGATATTGTGATTCGCTCTTCCACGTTTTAAATTACCACTTATAAGTTCTTGCAGGCTTACATATTTCATAGAAAAACAGTAAAATTTTAAAGTGACAACATTTAACAACTTAACGCTTTAAAATTTTACTGTTTTTCTTATTGTTTTTTCGTAGTATTTATTTCTTGGTGATATTTATTTTCATAACACAAGCTCTGCTTAGCTTGGGGTTATATGATGCTGTATGGATGTAGGATGCTGCATTATTTATTTATTTACCTGTCAGGAACATAATACCCCTGGTCAATGACAGCTTCGTAGAAATTCTGCTTATCGTTGCAAAGCGGACATTTTAGATAATGCATGCCAGCACTTAGAGCCATACGCTGAAAATAATAAAGATATTTATTGTACGTTATTTTTAGCTTCTACCACTAGTGGACAAAATATTGAAGCAAAGAGAAAATCAATTAACACTTTATTTCTAACTAGCGACCCGCCCCGGCTTCGCTCAGTTTTATTATATGTATAAACCTTCCTCTTAAATCACTATCTATTAAAAAAAACATCATCAAAATTCGTTGCTTTGTTTTAAAGATTTAAGCATACAAAGGGACATAGGGACAGAGAAAGCGACTTTGTTTTATACTATGTAGTGATATATTTATGTAGTAAATTGTATTAAGTATACCAGTCATCTAGTACCACACACCAACACAAGCTCTGCTTAGCTTGGAGCTAGATGATGCTGTGTGGACTGTCCGGAATTATTTATTATTTACCTGTAAACAGCTTCTATGGAACCACGCATCTTTCCCACAGCACGGCGGCCAGAAAGTGTTTACGGTGGGAAACGCATCGACTGCCTCGTAACAAATAACACACACCATATCTTCAATACCCTCTGAAACTATAAAGAAAAGTGCATTTGTTATATTAATAATAAAGTCATTTATTTCGGACAACATTATAAGAAATAAAAAGATCTTTTATAACTTATTCTACGGTTCATCTCACTATAATAATAAATGGGAAAGTCTGTGTGAATGTAATGAAATTTGGTATGTAGATAGTTTAGGACCTATAAATAGGACATAGGCTATTAAAATTTGGAATTTTTTACCTATGAGGGGGTTAAATAGTGTGGTAAAGTTTTTTATTTTTCATTGGTTTGATTCACTCAAAACTCGGTATAAATAAACTATGGAGTGAATAATTAAACACGTATTTTTTATTTTTACACAATAACTCCTAGGGGGTGTGGTGTGCAATAAATTTTGACTAGTTGTGTAAAGCTAGTTTCACACGTGCCTTATATTCCAAGACTTACCATCACCTTGTGTGGTTATAACCTTAGATCCTTTCATCCTCAGCTTGGCTTTGCACATGATGTGATCTGGTATGCTCTGTTTAGGAGCATGGAGCTGGCAGAATGATCTGGAAATAAAAGGTATCATTTCATTCACTTCACTACATAGTATAAAACAAAGTCGCTTTTTCTGTCTCAATTTCCCTGTCCCTTTGACTGCTTGAATATCGAAGGCTTGAATCTTTAAAACTACGCAACGGATTTTGATGCGGTTTTTTTTAATAGACAGAGTGATTCAAGAGGAAGGTTTATACGTTTAATAAAACCGTGCAAAGCCGGGGCGGGTACTAGTATTTAATACAATAAACTTAATTCTAAAAGTGTAACCAGCCCCGTTTCTGTAAGTTAATTATTAAGGTTAGTAGATATAAGGTAATAAGGTAGGTGCTGGAATGGGAATTTCAAAAGGGAAGCCGACAGGAATTGTTTTATAGGGACGCTTCGCCGCTGCTAGGCGGTGATGCGGTAAAATATATGTGACTAAGAAAAGGAACATAGGTTTGTACCCGCAAATAAACATAATCATATTCCACCGGTTTTTCAATATTGACAGATGTGAATACCAAACAATTAGTGCTTGTTCACGTAGCCTCGCGGGCGCGGTGGCGGGCGCGGTGACGAAATATCAAACATATGTAGTGATTCCAAGTGTTCACGTACAAAACGCACGTGCGGGCGAAGTAGCGGGCAAACTAGCGACTAGCGCGCGCGGCGCCCTCGCGGCTATATCAAACGCGTGAGACGTTTGTGTGTGTTCACGTCGAACTAGCGGCGGAGCGCGCGATTCACTCGCGACGCCAGGTAAGTTCCTCCAGTTTGAACTTGTAGCTAGAAACGAACTCGTGCAAACGCCTGGCGGCCAATGTGAACATTAAGCCAAGGATACACTAGTGGGCAAATGGAGCAACATGTTGCAGAACATGTTGCTCAACAACTACGTAGAACATGCCGAAGTGAATGTCGCGGAACATTGAACGTGCGTTTGTTCTCAACATACCCCGCGTCACGTACAATGTTGCGGGACAATATGCAACGTTGCAGCGTCACCAAAAATAAATGTTGCGCGTCATGTTGCCGAACAAAATAATCCCTAGTGTATCCTTGGTTTGAGTTCGCCACGTCCCCGCGCCCGCGCTTTCCTGTGAACGAGCACTTAGTATGTAAGATATGTATTTACTTATAAGTCCCGTAATACAGAGATACGGCATTCCTCTCTCGTCCGCAAGGCAGATGGAACTGCTTCCGACAGGAGCTGATTGAACAGCCTAGATTGGCGCCGCCTTTGCTGCAGAACGAACATTTCTGGAAGTTATAATATTACATGTTACTGAAAATTTGGTACATATTAAGTCTTACAATAGTTATGAATAAATTATTGTGAGACTTAGCGGAAGGCGTGCCTTTGCAGGGCCCCGTATAATTTTTTTTAGGACGGGTTCAGATTCTGTAAAAATATATTTTCTTTGCACAAAATAAAAGAAATATGTACATACTTATTCATTATAATTATTTATCTCTTTTTTCTCCGGGTCTAATACTTCAAACATACTACTCAGGTTGCAAAGGCTCTTAAATCTATGTTTTGTTCGAGTAATGAATGTAACTATCTAAACAGCAGAAAATTGGGAAGTTTTTATAAATTTTTGTTAACACGTTGGGTGCCTTCGGGCCACGAGGTCCCCGTATAATTGATACAGTAGCTACGCCACTGAGACATAGTCACCAGAAATAACATTCTCTTCTCCCAGACCTTATCCCACTCTAAGTGGGGTCGGCACAACATGTATAAATAAAATACAAGTAATATTAGGTATATGATATTTAAAGCTGGACCAGATGGATAAAGGAATTTGGCAGAGTCTAAAAAATTTGATTTTGTTTACCAATTTTTATTTATTTATTCTTAACTAGCGACCCGCCCCGGCTTCGCACGGTTTTATTGTACATATAAACCTTCCTCTTGAATCACTCTATCTATTAAAAAAAACCGCATAAAAATCCTTTGCGTAGTTTTAAAGATTTAAGCATACAAAGGAGCATAGAGACAGAGGAAGCGACTTTGTTTTATACTATGTAGTGACTATGCATGACCAAAGAGCTGGTGAGTATCTGGTGCAGTGCATCAGCATTGTCATACAGCAGGGAAATGCATCATAGGGATGTAACAACTGGTATTGATAAACTTCAGTGGAGCTACCTTCAGATTGTTAGCAACAGTCTATGGTTAGCTCAATTGTGTATATTCTTTGATTCAATGTGAGAATAAATATCACTACATAGTATAAAACAAAGTCGCTTTTTCTGTCCCTATTTCCCTATGTCCCTTTGACTGCTTAAATCTTTAAAACTACGCAACGGATTTTGATGCAGTTTTTTTTAATAGATGGAGTGATTCAAGAGCAAGGTTTATACATATAATAAAACCGTGCAAAGCCGGGGCGGGTCGCTAGTATAGAATAAAAATATGGTTTCAGCTAAGTACTGCAAACATAAATGGAAACCACAGTAAATTAATGGAATGAATATATATAATATATTGATAAAATTAATATAATGAATCTAAGTATAATTTAATCATATATAAATATATATAATGAAATGAAAAAGGTCTTACATGTTTTTTACTTCTCTCTAGCTCAGCCAATATGTCTTTGTACATGAATCCAAAGAGACCTTCTTCTTCTGGACCTTTTTGCACCAGGCAACAGGATAATAACTGAAAGGTTTATAAGATTTTTAATCATACTTCAATCCAGTTAGAGAAGTTAAATGCTAATAGATTTTTAATCTGCCCCCATACGCTTAGCGCCCTTTGTACTACACTCAAGCAACTCAATATCTATCCCGAGAACTTAACCAGAACTCAGGTATTCAGGTTGAGATTTGGAACTAACTTACAGCACAAAAATAGTGACATTGTATGTCCCCAATCGCGTACAGCTTTCCGTAAGTAACTTCATCATCTACTTCGCGATGGCAGAAGGCACAAGGAGCCCTGTTTTCAGTCACTAGTTTCGCTAAATAGCGGCTATCTCGTTTTCCAAATTTCCGTGTCATTTTGTAGTGTAAACAGAAAGGCTATCACGATAAACATTGATGAAAATCACAGCATACACATTTAAAGTTTGTATACAACACACGATTATTATTATATCGATGTATATTTTAGAAATTGTTGTAAATTCATACAAAACTTTGAAATATTGTATGTAGTATCAAAACAAATAAAAAATGGCATTTCGTTCGTTTTAGGCGCGGATATTGACATTACCAAAAACAGGACACAAAACGTGCACAGATAAAAAAAAAACAAAGAAAATGGACGTTCCATGGTTGTCGTTTTTCTGTTGGTTGTCGTTTGGGCAGCCCTACAAGAGAATTTTTCAAGAGTCTTGTCTATGGAAAATTATGAATTTATGAGCAATTAATCAAGCTTGTTGCAACACTAATTCTTAAACGTCAAAAAAGAAAAATAGCCGAAAGGGCTGTGTATTTTTATTTTTACAAATTTTATTGTTATTGTTTTCCTGTGAATATCTCTAGTTTTGTGCTGCAACCATTATTTTATCTAGTCTCAAACTTACGTTATGTAATTTAGACTTGCAATCCCAAAGCCTGACTGTTTTATAGTGCCATAAATTTGTTGTTAATAGTTCCTTTGTGTGGAAACTTTATGTTCGGAGGCTCTAGCATTGAATTTTGCTTACAATACGTGAATAGAAACTGTAAACTAGCATCCACGTCCAGTTGAGAGAAGCCCTGCGGTTCAAAAGTGCTAAAAACCTTGAAAATTTCCGGAGAGATCCTGCTAGGTTTCGCAACATATTTCAGCCAGTGTAGCGAAGCGCTATGGCTGTGTTGCTCAATTCTTGCTCACAAACCCTATCAGCATTGATAATTGACGCCATAAAGTTAATAATTATCGAATAGGAGTCTGATAAGCTAGAATTTCCGACATTATGTCGATGGATACAGGCCATAGAGACTGGCCAAATATTTCTGAACAGAACTTGGATTCGCGGTATGAAAAATGTCGTAATATCACAGAGGAAATATACAAGAGGATAAACATCACATTTCAAATCAAGAAACTTGAGGCTGGGCAAAGCGAACTATCCGATAACAGGTAATAAATAAACTAATTTACATACATTATGTATCTTGTTGGAATTCTTAGGAATTGGAATTTTTGCACTACTGTATTAATTTGAATAAGTCTATTTTGGGCTTTGATCTGTTATTCAGTTATTCCCCTATGAGGAAGTTAAGCAACAATGGTAGTTTAAAGTAAAAAAATATAATTAGTGTAGCAAACTGATAAAAAACTCCCCACGCAACTTATTGAACTGATAAAAAAATAATGATGTACCTATTTATTAATCTTTCACAAGACTGACATGCTAAATTCATGTCAAATTGAACATAGGCAACATTATTTTGAAAGGCTTCTACCCTGGCCTTTAAAAGAAATTAAGCAAAATGAATTTGAGTGAATAATAAAAATCATGTAACATGTATATGTGTAATCAGTCATTAATAATATTTTATTTTTTATATTTCAGTGAACTTATAGATAGCAATGAACTCAGCAATGAGACAGATCTGTTTGCTTGTGACAAGAGTGACATCACATCGAGCACCGAGGCTGAGAAGCCTCCCACTGACTGTGGAAAGTTCATCAATATCAACAATAATGAGGAGAAAAACAAACCAGCGCCTGTGTATAAACGGCCTAAGAAAAGGTATGCCAATCCTAAGGGTGACAAATCTATATCTAGCTGTGCTGCGCTGTACTGCGCTGTGATTTGTTTGGTCAACTCGTCTAATATTTGAATGAGGATACAAACAAACCATGCTGTGCTGCGCTGTGTGAAGCTACGCTCTGTTTATAAACGCAGTAGACTCGAGCGAGGCGCGCTACCCGCCGTGCTGAGCCGCGCTGTGCCGAACTGTGCTTACTAAAATGCGCTACATAAAATATCCATATCCACTTCTTCTTCACTTTCATCTTCATTGGATTCAATTATGTCGTAATGTTTACGTTTTTTTGAAAATAAAGACATTTTTGTCGAGTTAAACGACTACTACTAAGCTAAGCAAAGCGCAGCACAGCTTGATGTTGATTGTTAAAAAAACGTAGCTTAAGAAACACAGTGCAGTACAGCGCAGCACAGCTCGATTTAGATTTGTCACCCTAAGTGGGTAACTGTGATCTGTACTGACAATACTGACATTCACGTGGGAGTGTGTTGTGGTGCATTACTCTAGCCAGGCTTCGTTCAAATATACCCTAGATTCAGCATAAGCTTGCCAAAGTAAAGGGGTGTCCATTAATTACGTAACATGTTCAAGGGGGGGAGGGGGTCAAGCTAAATCTTTTCAAATCTCACTTGGGGGGAAAAAAATTACGTCATTTTTTTGTCTAGTAGAAAACTGCAAAAATAATTACGTGTAAGTAAAGTGATTTTAAACTACGGTTATACACACAAATTTCGAATACTATTCTAAAGTTATCTTTTTGTATTTATTTTTATAATCCAAAGCATTCCCAGCCATAACGCAAATTAAAAAAAAAAATCTCACTTGAGATTTGGAGAGGGGGGAGGGAGTTGAGGAAAATCTTACGAAAACTCATCAGAGGGGGCGGGTAAATTGATACCCTAGGGTTGAAAGTAACTTAGCCAATAGTTCGAGGAAATAAATAAGTTACTTTCACCCGAGGTAAACACTGTGCTTTTCATTACAAATACAAGGAAATATAAATAAAAACGCAAGTTAGCTAAAAAAAAATGTGAATTTTATGTTAAACTCACACACACAGTACACACACACGAGAAAACAAATGAAGATCGAATTGCCGCTTTCCGACATTTTTTTTAGCTGCAGCTATTATTTTTCTCATTATGAAAGATTATCTGCGGTTCTCCCTAGGGCTGAAAAGTATCACTTTCAACCCGCTCTTCAGGCAACTTCAGACCTACTTTCCGAGTATGAGTAATAAAAAATGTATTTTTTCTATTCCTTGATTGTAATTTTCGTTGTTAAAAAGGCGCTACCCAAAGAGCGACACCGTAAAAAGTAAAATTTTTCGTCGCACCGTTAGCCGTACTGCGACATATTACAAGCCCGAAAAAAATTCAGTGTATAGTCAAATGTATAGAAAAAAGAGTAATACAAAAAAAAAACATAAAAACTACCTGGGATGGTGAAAAAAAAATCACAAAAAAGAACAAAAAAAAACTTTTTCGTCTCGAAATGCTCAATATTTGGACTACCATTAATAATTTTAATACCCCTTATAAGGAAATTTTATCAACTAAAGACATATGTAAAAAAATCTTAACAAACTGGTGTATTTATTCTAAAATTAAATAAAAACTGCAAAAAAAATCATATTGCCGAGCAAGAGATTCAACTAAAATCAAACGCATCTCCATCACCTTATTTGTATAACTCGACGAACTCCCTAAAATATCTAAATATTGTCTTCATACCGCGCCTTAATAAAGTATAAATACATTCTGATATAAAAAAATAAATAAAAAAATAAACTATTTCTAAATACATCTTTCTTTTATAGGTTCAGGAAGCGCGTAAAGAAACGGCCAGTACGTGCCTGCAGTGATAGCGAAGGGTCAAGCGACGAGGCGCCGCTCAGCCGCATGGCAGAGCCACCTGACATCGATACTGGCGGGCAGAGCGCAGGTAATATTCAACACTATCTTTCACATTAACGTGTGGCTCGCACGGGCCGTATCCTACTAACCCTATGAATATTATAAACGCGAAAGTTTGTAAGTACATACAGGGTGTTAGTGTGAACAGCGTTGTCCTTGAAACCAGAGGTTCAGCATCAAGAGTAGAATCCAAAACGGATGAAAAAAATGATTTTATTTTTTACTCATATTTGAAAGAAAAAAATTATAAACACTAAACGTTTGCTCACAAACACGTGACACAAGTACTTCGACCAGGCGACACGTGACCGCATGTGCCACACGTGACACGTGAGCCGGCCGCCGCCCCCGCCGCGCCCGCGCCGACCGCACTATCACAAGTAATGAAGTTACGATCCAAGTAAGGCGCGGGTATAAGTACTTACGTAGGTAGGTACTTAAAATGTGTAGAGTGACTATGGCATCGTGTACGATAGCGAAGACATGAAATATCAAAATCTTGCGAAACTAAAATAGTTGTTAAGCTTTTCTCATCCGTTTTGGATTCTACTCATGATGCTGAACCTCTGGTTTCAAGGACAACGCTGTTCACACTAGCACCCTGTATAGATGTTTGTTACTCTTTCACGCAAAAACTTCTGAACGGATCTGCTAGTATTATAATACATACTAGCAGCGCCTCGTGGGAATTCCGGAATAAAATATAGTCTATGGGTTATTCCAGACTATAATCTATCTCTGTGCCAAATTTCATCCATATCCGTTCAGTAGTTTTTGCGTGAAAGAGTAACAAACAGTATTTTATTCCGGAATTCCCACGGGAAGGGGAATTACGCGGGTGAAACCGCGAGGCGCTGCTAGTTATTTATAACAATGTCCATTAAGATCCGTAGAGAAGGAATCCTAAATTTCACTAGGGTTCTGGGGAATATGAGACCTTGAAGAAATCTCTGGTTAAGAGATAAAACGTTGGTTTTCTTCCAACACAAACTAGGTTCATAGTTAACCCGCTTACATTGATAATGACTCCGTCAAACTAAGAAAGCTTTTTATGCTTAAATATCCTTTTCCCACCACTAAAGCATCATGGATGACCGATGTGGCGCGGTGGGCGAAAAGACTGCGACGCCGGAGGTTGCGGGTTTGATTCCCGCCTCGGAACAAATTTGTGCACGATCTGCAGAAATTTGTTCCGTTGGTCTGGGTTTTTTTCCCTTGGTCTGGGTTTTTTTTATAATATCTATCTATGTAATGTTAATTGTATTACGATATCAGTCATCTAGTACCCATAACACAAGCTCTGCTTAGCTTGGGGCTAGATAATGTGTGGACTGCCCGGAATTATTTATTTAGATACCTACATATCAAGACAAAATATTTATGTTTTCAGTGTTAAAACCAAAATCAGAAAAACGACCAAATAAAAAGGACACAACGAAGAAATCTCCGGCCTCAAAAACAACGCAAAAGAAAGTACCCGCAGAAGCAATAGATAAAAAAAGCATAGAGCTAACCGGTAAAACTCTATCAGTACGCATAGACAAACTGCCTATAGAAACTGTCGCCCATTACGAAGATTTTCCAGTAAAAAACTATAGATCTTTTATGAAAGACAATAAACTTACAATAAAAAGCGATTCAGCGTCCATAGGAGTTGATAAAACTGCGAATTTGGCGGCGAAAGATGGTGTTCCAATCGTGAAGGATGACAGAGTTTTGAAAACTGATAAGTTGTCTATGAAAACTGACAAGTTGTCTATGAAAACTGACAAGTTGTCTATGAAAGAGGAGAAGGATAAAGGTGCTCAATGGAAATGTTGTAGTTTATGCTCATTGAGTTTTCGAGGCGAGCGAGGATTGAGGTAACTTATTGTTTTAATGATCTCTGCTATTTTATAGTTTATCTAGCGACCCGCCCCGGCTTTGCACGGTTTTATTATACGTATAAACCTTCCTCTTGAATCACTCTATCTATTAAAAAAAACCGCATCAAAATCCGTTGGGTATTTTTAAAGATTTAAGCATACATAGGGACAGAGAAAGCGACTTTGTTTTATACTATGTAGTGAAGGTCGGAAGTAGTACATTTCAGACTCTTTTTGCCAGCCTTTATCTGTCTTTTGCATGTATAGGATTTTTATTGCGCTTGGGATAGTTTTGATAAATAAAATGTACATGATTTATTATTTACTTTGTAGTACATTTCTACTGAGTTTCGAGTGAATCAAAACAAACTTTCGTAGAATCTTTACCAGCCTTTTTAAAATCCTCAGGGGACATCTTTCAAAATTAGTTTACGTAGCCTATGAGTTATTCTTGAAAAGAAGTATTTTCATCTATAAAAGAAGAAGTTACTGAGATATGTGGAAAAAACATTCACACAGACTTTCACATTTATTATATAACTAGCGAACCGCCCCGGCTTCGCTCGGTTTTATTATACGTATAAACCTTCCTCTTGAATCACTCTATCTATTAAAAAAAACCGCATCAAAATCCGTTGCGTAGTTTTAAAGATTTAAGCAGTCAAAGGGATATAGGGAAATAGGGACAGAAAAAGCGACTTTGTTTTATACTATGTAGTGATTAGGATATTGGTTTCCGTCTCTGCTCCATACCCTATTAAGGCGCAAACAGACCTAAAGTAGCTCCCCCACTTATTTTATGATGAAATTCCGTTAAATAAAGGAAGTTCCAAAATGCACCCGTAGGTCAGTCCTGGATTTGTAAATAGGCCGTATAGGCCGCGGCCTAGGGGCGGCAGCGTCCTAGGGGCGGCAGATTTCAGAAGACGATCACTCGTAAAAGGTCACTCAATAAAAGTCAAACACGTTCACTGGTTTGAATTGGAGTGATTTTGCAATTATTATTGCTGTTATTAAATTTTTGGGTTCCTTAAAAGAGATGTTATTGCCAATTGCAGGATTCGAACCTTGTATGTTTACCGGGGGGGGGAAGCTAATAATGAACGGCTCTGTTCATGGGGCAGCGGAAAAAAGTGGCCTACACTCACAAAAAATATAAATCCGGCACTGCCGTAGGTACAGTTTTTTAAATCTATCATAAGCTTTTTTTTTAAAGCATTTGTAGTAGTTTCATTGTGTCTATTTTAGGAAGAGAATCGAAAATAGAGTTAGGCCACCAACGGCAACTTCGTATATCTAACTTTTTAATTTTTTGTTTTCAGACGTCACATGTCCATGTCTCACATAATACCAGAGAACTGCAAGTGAATATACAACGAGATAATGTAAGTTTTACGTGGGTTACCATTTTGTGAGGTACAAGAAGGGTTGCCAGATCGCCGGAATTTCCGGGCTTGTCCCGGAACTTCGCGTTTTGTCCCGTGTCCAGTAATTAGGTCTGATTGTCCCGGATATTGGAAATCCTACTAGAAATGTAGATTATTAGGACTGGCGGAACTGAAGCCCTAGCTTAAAATTAGACCCGGACGTGGTAACTTTCGATCTGGCAGCCCTAGGTACAAGAGTTAAGTACAAGAATTTTGTCGCAGTACCTTATTTGATAGTTGGAAACAATTTAAATTGTTTACGTCAGTACGACTGCCCAAAAGAGATGTTTAATGTTTTCAGGGTTCATGTTTGTTTCTTTTTTCATCAAAACTTTTTAATGAACCAATTTGTATGTTTATACCCCATACATTCAATATGTGCATTTAAAAGTTTTGTTGCAATCTTAACATCATCCCGAAAGACAGTGATTAATGATTCATAAAAGGCTTTGTGACAAAATTGAAAATATAGTACAAATCGATGTTATTTCATTAGATAATACCAAGAAAATCATAATTCACTTTCATTATTGTTATTTTATGACTATAAGTGGGTTATCTATATACTTAGTTGGTGTTGGAAGAATACACACAGGTTTTCTTCCTACACAAACTAGGTTTGTAGTTAACCCACTCACAGTCGTAATTAATATTTAAAAGTACGAAAATTTTTACAGTAAAATATTTGAACTCTACGTCAAATAGCCTATTTTCTTTAAAAACGCATTCGGGTTTTTACTTTTGTAAACTGCTCTTATTAAAAACTATGTAATGAGTTTCTCAAAAATCTTAGTCTTAAGTCAAAAAACATATTTAATATATTATCCAAAACTAAATGGTAACCCACAGATTTTAGAAATATTATTTAGTTGAAGCTAGATTTGGAAAAATTTGAAAAGTTTATGGTATTGAAATATTGAAGGGAAAGTATTGCAAGGTTGGTTTCACTGTTGCTATATTATTATAATGACAGGTACATGGTTTATTTAGTTCCTATACATATTCAGTACTAAACATAGCCAATGTAGTAGTGAACCTATTGCTATAAGGTTACACCAGTCAAAACGGTGAAGTTGTCGGTAGGCCAGGCCTAAATGTATGCTATCTCACTCACATAGTATGCGAAAGGGATAAACTCAGAGAAGAGCAGTAGGATGAAATGAGAGAAGCGCGCTTGAGTGAAATGCAATTTTTTTCCTTAAAAGTGACCTAGACAGCGTAAAAGATAAGTTAAAGTAAAGAATCGAACAAGAAACATTTGCCTTTTATGTTGTAAGTTTTCGAGTTGGAGCAAAATCCGTCCCGCTTTTAATCCTCTACAAATCTGATATTTTATACTAAGCCGTTTGACAAAGAGTTAGATACCTCAATTGACTGACAATGAGCGATGTCCTTACGACAAAATCCAACGTGAACTGTCTTATCGATTGGCATTTTAAATCCTCAACATATTAAACTGCCCAATATGCCTCCCAGACTTCAAACAAGACTATCATGTAATCACATCACATCCGCTTGGCGAATGCGATTCGAGTGTGTTATTAGGGCAGTTGATCACAAATTTGACTGGATTTGTAAAGGTGTTCCAATTACAAAGAAGCAAGTTGCTTATCTCCGCATCCACCGATAGAGTTATAGCAGTCCTGGATTTGTAAACAGGCCGTATAGGCCACGGCCTATGGGCGGCAGCGTCCTAGGGGGGCGGCAGCGTCCTAGGGGGGCGGCAGATTTCAGAGGACGGTCACTCGATTGCAGACAATAAAATTGTATGTCTACCGGGGGGGGGGGGGCGGGTGCGCAGCTAATAATGAACGGCTCTGTACATGGGGCGGCGGAAAAAAGTGGCCTACACTCATAAAAAATATAAATCCGGCACTGAGTTATAGGGGTCAATCGACCGCGAAAACCAAAGCCGTTACACTTTTACATCAATTGTAGATTATACATAAGTTATAGGGGTCAATTGTAACACCGCGAACGCTAAAGCCTGTTACACCTTTCCATCATTTGAATTAAATGCTTGTTCTGTCACAATGGTATAATAATGTAGCAACATTGAAATCTGAAGGCAGGGTGATAAAATCTGTGATCTGTTTGGCGAAATGTGATGGTAGAACCAATTTACTGTTCAAAAGTTGAATTAATTTCCACAACTGCATTCTGTGAACTGGTATGGTTCTGTTAACAAATTCAAGTCTTCAAGCTGTGTTGATAAAATAATAAAAGATTAAGATAGAAATACCAACATGAACAGTCTTAGTTTTGATTCCTATTGTGCGGTGCACAGAGAACCAGTGTTGAAAGAAACATTTATGTGGGAATTCAGTAGATGTCTTAAGAATACTTAAGCATTGAAGGCAAAAGGCAATGTTTAACCATGCCCAAAAGGTCATCAAAAAGCTGTTACGAAAGATTCAAGATTTAAAAAAATACAAATTAAATTAAAGGTTCATTTCTATGATCATAAGTCTTGTTTGAGATGGTTTTAAGTGTTTAAATAAAAAAAATAAAGGGATCAATGATTACTGAAACAATTGATTTATTACCACAGCTTTTGGACAGTAAATAACAAAATTAGCGAATAAAATAAGTTGGATTGAATTCTTATTGTACACTTACCTTTTTGTATTAAACAATAAGGAAAGTATACACTAAGTAATATTGAGTGTTTTGGCCGTTTGAGTACAAAATTATATTTTTTATTTAGGATTAAGTAACGTTTTTCATAAATATAGATTTTTGTCCTAGTTCTTAAGTATTTGAAGTCAAGATTAAGAATGTGCTAGGAACTTTCACATGGAAACAAGATCTTTTAGCATTATACTCTGTGTCCGATGCTAGATTAAGCATTCCGTGGCATTCTATGCTAAGAACACCATATAGTTCGAAATTCGGTATATTGCAATATTCGAAAATATGTTGCATTATTCGAAAATTGTTTGTTTTTGAATTGCGGTGCTATTTTATATAAGTTTTTTTATTTGTCATAGAGACGTTATTTACATAAATATATGTATTTGTTAGCGGATGTTATTTTTAAGCTAGTCACAATAAAAATGTTCCTACTTTTGTGGCAAAAATATATAAAAAAAACATTTATTTATTGATCTCTGATTGTGTCATTTATTATCTCAGTGCAATAATGTATAAGTGTTCTATTATTGTTATAATATGTATTTTGCCTATCAAATTCACTTGCCTAAATGTTTTGTTAAAAATATAATAAAATTTTGTTAAAAAATCAGAAATTCAGGGCTATCCAAAAATTTAGTTATTCTGATGGAAGGTACATAAATTACTGACATACTTATTGTACAGAACCTAAAAGATTTCTCTTTATTTATTACATAAAAATGGCTCAATGGCTTAATTTTTATGATCAGAAACGGCCATGTCTGGTTTCCATCAAAGCTAATGACAACCAAGCATTATAATCTTGAATACAAGCTTTGGGTATTCAATAAAATATTTAGAGAAGATTTTATTTTACTCTATTTGTATTTCGATAGATGATCTATGCTTTGTTAGAAACCAGCCCTAAGGCACATAACTAGCCAAGCACTTTTTCATACTGCCTCCTCTAAAACATAGCTTCTAAAACATACCTACAGGGCATGATTTTAATGGTTTATTTTTCTGTATTATTGTCTTAATTAGCCCTTTCTTACACGAGAAAACCAGTTCAGAATTGCTACCTGACGAACTTCAAGAAATTGACAATGATCAATTCATTGTATTATGTAATGTTCGCCGATAATTCACTTTGCTGTCTCTATTTCGGTGATATTTTGTACGACCATTTAAAGGTCATATCTCATCATAGTATTTGGTGAAATCGTCAAGTAGTTAGCAGCCAGAAATCTAGTATAAGATTGGGCTTACATAATAATAAATTGAAATAGATTCCATATCGCATTTTACTAGGGTAGTATTAAGTTTTTCAAGTACATAATCTTAAGATTTTGTTGTATTTGTACAGTACGCGTCAAAATAATGGATTTTATGTCTTAGGCAGTTATTGAAATGGTTTTGAAGGTATCACTGTTGCACGAAACTCTATTTGTTAAACCGAAACATTTAAAACACAAAAGTAAATTAACTGCAGTTGTTTTCATGACTTAATACATGTTTGTAGACCTTCCTTACAATTCATCTATCCACATAAGTGTCGAAAAACAAACTACATCTTTCCTCTGTGACGTTTGTGGCGCGTACTCTTACGCAGTGTCTTGCGTGAGCGGGCTGGACGCGAACGCGAAGCGGCGCGGCGCGGCGCGAACAAAGCAAGCCAACTGATCGCGTTCGCTTTGTTTAGCACCGCGTCGCGCCGCACCGTTTGTTAACGTAGGACACTTCTATAGGTCTATACTGTTTGTTGTTTTCGCGCCGCGCCGCGCCGCTTCGCGTTCGCGTCCAGCCCGCTCACGCAAGACACCGCGTTATAGTTCTACGGTTTTCTAGTCTAAATTATTGTTTATTATCATAGTGTTAAAAATCGGTGTGTTTTGAAGTTGTTAAAAATAGTCTGTTTTTAACAAGATCGGCCTGTAATTTGTTCATATTTATTTTCTGTTTTATTTTAATGTCAATAGATAGGTTATTTCTAATCTAGGTAGATTCTCTTGCCATATGTAAATCGCGGTAATGATAAGATCTGTGAAATAAACAGGAAGACATTTTATAGGGTGATTTCAATTTTAAAAATAAATAGTAAATTTTATTATTTGAGTTCGATTTTCTGTTAACATTCTTTTATATTCAAATCTTCCTGTTTATTTGATAGAATAATGAATAAAATTATTAATTTATAAGCATTTTCGGCCAAGCCCAAACATTGTTGATTCAATGTCAAAAAGAACGGTTCAAAACCATTTGTGATGGAAAATTTTTGGAAATAAAATTCAATTTACCATTTAATTTTCTTTTATTTAAACTAACTAAAGGAAAAATTATTCTTCAGTGGATTGTAACCCCCATAGTTTAATTTCATCTTCGCATGCTGATAAAAATGAATTATCTAACGGGTGATGACTCAATGACACCACTGGTTTATTCCTAGTATGAACCAGTTTCTGTGTTATAGAACTACTTATTAAATCCCAGTATATGATTTCTCCGGTTGCAGAACCAGATATAATATGGCTGTCCTTCTCATTTACTGTGTTTTCTAGCATATAGTCCTTGCATTCATGTCCTGAAAATGTGTTTAGGAGTTCACCCGAGTCCTTGTCGAAAAGTTTCACAGTGTTATCATTACAGCTTAGAATATAGCACTGTCCATCATGTGTCAGGTTGCCGTAGGTGATTATATGGCCAATGTAGTCTGCAGTCATCTTTCCTAACCTTATATCGTACAGCCTTACATGACAGTCTACAGAACAAGTCATTATTTCATGATCAGTGATCTGTATGGATGTAATTGTGTCTTTAGCATCTTTTAAAGTTTGTACTGGTTCTTGTCTACGGCTGTTCATGTCCCAGAAGCAAACAGTATTGTCTACAGATCCAGATATTGCCATTGTTGATTCTTCATTGTATTTTATACAAGTTACTGAGCTGGCATGGCTCCTAAAACGGCGTATTGGCTGCCCTGTCGTAACATCCCAGAGAATAACCGATTTATCGCTGCTACATGAAACTATATGACTGCTATCGCAGGACCCGGCTGCATCTAGAACTTCGTTTGCGTGCCCTGCATAAGTTTTCAGTAAAAGTTGTCGTTGTGGGTTCCATAGTTTTATTTTCTTGTCAGCGCCACAGGTAAGGCAGTAGGTCCCATCTACGTTAAAGCGAACGGCGCGCACGACTTGCTGTTTGCATTTAATTGTAACCAAGGTCTTTAATTCAGTCATAATTATTCAGATAGTAAAATCTTGAATAGGAAGGAATGTATGTACGTACATACTGTTTGTTTTTGTTTTGCTTGTTTGACTTGACTGACGGATAGACGTTTAGATCTTGGATTGTTTGATTAGATAAATAACGTTTCGTTTGTTTCATTTGTAAATTCGATGCATGTGTATACTATACTAGTACGTGATTTGGAACGTTTTTAAGGACTTGTCTATGGTTGACAAATTGACTGTCAATTTTTTGTCTTGTGTTGCGTTGCGTTCGCGTTGTTTCTTCTTTTTTGATACAATTTGGCTTCCAACGCTTGTATGACCCAAAAACCTAGAAAAGTGCTAATGCAAATTGTGAAATGGGCTCTAAAACCCCAAGTATTAAAGAAAAAAAGGAAACATGTGAAGTGTGCAATACGAAATTCGTAAATTTGGCTGGGTTGGTATCTCATCAAAGTGCAAGGCACCCTGAGCTAAAAAATCGGGATAGCTCAATTGCTAATAAAAGTATTAGTAATTCAACGTCACGCATTAGTAAGCGGATACAGATAAAGAAAGGTAGCGATGTGGACACGGAAGAAATCGCAAAGTCCACGGATAAACCAAGCGCGGGAAAACCAACAACCAAAACGGAATTCAAGTGTCCGAAATGTAATAAAATCTTCCCAATCAATTTCCAAGCGGTAAAGCATATAGAAAAGAAGCATAGCGAGGATGATGAAGGGAATTCAGTGTAAGTACAGGGATGTAGTTAGGGTGGGGTTAAGGAGGGGCAAACTATTGACTGCTGAGTATGGTTGAATCAATATCATTCTACTACATGAATTATCTGTTAAAATCACAGTGGTATTAAACATTACCTGTATTGACGCATCAATATTCCCTGAGAATTATGTATTTACATAAAATAGCTCTTAGCTGAATCTTAGCAAAACTTCAGTTTACTAATTACCATTTCAAAATTTTATTTACTATTTCAGAAGTTCAGATACGTCAGACCTGATAAAACCAATACCAGTAGAGAAGTGTACCAGTTGCAGTAAATACTTTGACGCAGATATAAGTCACAAATGTTCCACATCCGGGGAGACTCATGCAAATGCATTCTACTGTCTTGGTTGTGACCATCGTTTTATGAACCTTATAGCATTTCATAAGCATGTTGTACATGTTCACCATGAAAAAATGGATAACATGTTCTTCAAAACTGCAGAGGGTAATTTAAAATTTATTTTATGATGTTTGTTAACTTTTAGCCTGACGCTTTGCATGCATTATTCCTATGCAAATGTCTCAAGGCTTTCTTTAACCCATAGGAACTGATTTATCAGATGAAAATGTAGCCTGTGTTATTCCAGTACTAGAACTATGTCTTAGTATTCAAAACTTCAGTGCAATCCGCTCAGTAGTTTTTGCATGAAAGAGGAACAAACAACCATATATACAAACATTCGCGTTTATAATTGTACTAGGAATATCTCATAATAATAATTGATGCAATTTCTTTTCAGAATTCGAAATGTGGAAAAAGACGGTGGAAACTATTGTCAAAATGAAATACTTAACCTTAAACAAGGGTGTTGCATACAAATACTACTCATGCAACTATGTATCAACAAAGAACACATTCAATACAACTTATTTGTGTCCATCACTGATTATGGCCAAAACAATGGAATCTGGGATACAAATACATTACAATAAAGTACACTTCGAGCATAGCTGCCCTAAATATGTTGTACCAGAAGAATTCACAAAATATTTGACAAATAAAGCTAAAGTGTCAAATTCATTTGATGCATTGATTAAAAAGAAAGAACTAGAAGAAGAAACTCAACAAAGTTTGTATAAGAAATACCAAAACTTAATGGAAAACATAAAAATAGATGCAGAAAGAGTTGGTGTTCCCCTATTAAAAAAGCTGTTTAATTTAGCATTAAAAATGCAGGGAATCATCAATAGCCATGATGAAGAGGAGCACAATGTCGTAGAAGATATACCCATTATCAACAAAAGCATGACTGATGATCAAATCACAAACATGCTAGAAAGTAAAAGAACATCAGCAAGATTAAAACGCAAAAGTGAAACCAGATCTTCTGATGACGGTAAAAAGCCAAAAGTTGATGAAAAGGTTGTCCTTAAAGAGAATAAAGAATATGAATCACCGAAAATTAAACCTAAGCTTTCAACGACAATGTCACCATCTTTCAACGATTCTTATAAACAATTCCTCGGAACAGCTGAACCAAAAGATAAACTTAAGTCCAAAGTTATAAAACGCAAAGAGGTTGTCAAAACCAAAATTGGTCAGTTCAGTCCAAAAAAGAAATCATCAAGTTTTGATGAAACAATTGAAAAAACTAGATCCTCTCCAAATATTTTGAAACCTTCAATAACAAACAAAATAGTGAAAGAGATCAAATATGAAGTGAGGGAGCAAGAAAATGATTGTAATATATTAATATTGAAGATATGAGAAGCAATAAAGTAGTCGGAATACAGGATGTAAAAGGAATAAACAAGGTGTTGTAGTGTATCTTCTATAAACCCTTTATAGATCTTATTTTATCATTCCTATATTCCCACTGCTGGGCAAAGGGAAACTCCAGGATTCGCGCTCATTCGCCAGATCCCACTATCAAATTCTAATTTTTTTCAGATTAGAAGTGAGAGCTTGAAAAAGATATTAAAATCATCTTCAACCATAAAATTGTGGAATGATAGTAAAATATCTATGTAGTCAGTCATCTAGTGCCCATAAAACAAGCTCTGTTTAGCTTGTGGCTAGATGAAACTTTGTGGATTGTCCAGCATTTTTTCTTTATACTCAGAGTTCCATTTTTTGCTGACCAGGACTCCCAAATGAAACTTCCCACTTTGTTTGTTCCTCATATTATAGTATAGTAACACCCTGTATTCTACCTAAGAGTAGGTAATGGAATTGCATACTGTAATATTAAGCATATTTCAAAAATACTTAGAAAGGATAAAAAAAGACTGCAAATACTGTAAATCAGTTAAATAATTTAAATAAAATGTAATTTTTTATGAACTTCTGCAAATAGCTGAAGTGGACTAAGTATTTACTTAAGAAATTTTCTGATTAGTGTTAATAGGCCCCACCTAGTTATTTGAAGCTACTTTCTTTATCTACCTTTTGTTTCCCTGTAATACTTTATGTCAATGATAACATTAATTTTAATTAAAATTTTGACTATTATAATTGTTGTTTTTATTCCAAGACCCTTTATTATTTTACTCCATAAGCTGAATAATTGATACTGTAAAATAATATGCATATAGCTTGGCAAAAAAGAGTAGAAAATAATGGGGGCGCCACTGTAGGTCCTTATGGCAACACCTATAGCGCACCAAGCTAGTCTTGATACTTAGGTGTTTATTTCTGTTATACGTACATTTATATCCACACATAGTATACTAGTATCAGTACATATTGTTTAATTGAGCAAGGTTCTCGTTATCTAAATATATAAAGAAAAAAATATAAAGTAAATTAAAATTTAATACATTGTTATTAATACATTGTCAGTTCTCTCTCACAGTATTCCTTATCTATTTTTATTACGTGCTGGCACGAATTCTTCCAATCCTCCTCCGTAATAGCTTGGAACCGTTCCGTTTTAGCACGCTCAGCTGCTTCCTATAAAGAAGAAACTTTTTATGATACCTTTATCTTACCTTTTTCAGTTTATTATTTAGGCACCTAATTTCTAGACCATTTAAAATACAAACGCTATAGTAACTTTATTACAAAGAAATAACACAACATTGAAATAATGTAGAAATAGATTTACATATTAGCTAGTCTAGCTCAAGTATCAAATTCTATGCCCGCGCTATAGCAGAGTACGCAGAACAAACGTAAACATAACCTAACTGCCCGATGTTTATTGTTGAATATTTCACTTGTTCCGTGGAACTTTAATTTAATCCTGCTTTATGACCATCAAGTTACCTTTGATTCAACTTAAAATTACAAAACAAACTCTCACAAACCTGTCATATCAGCGGTTCTTTGAAAAACATTGTTGAGATCTGAAAGAATAGTTCTGGCCTCAAATTCTGCCAGACATCGCCTGTATACCTTATAAATAACCTCCCTGGCAGCACTTCTAACTGTTTTATTCATTATTTTTCACTTTTCGTCACTTTATCACCACCGCTTGACCGATCCATGTAAAAAATCCGAGAATTCGTAATCTTTGTTTACAATTTTACATCAAACGTCATTGTTTTAAGAATGTTGCCATTAAACAAAAAAATTAGTTCCTTTTCAAGACTTTTTTGCCAAGCTGTAAGCATCTTTAACTCTATTGAATAGAATTGAGAATGTCAATCACAACCTGACGTCGTGATTGACGCTAGCATAAATACCATTGACCAAATTACTAGGGATGATATGAATGTGATAAGTTGCCCACTATGACCTCCCTTAGTCCTTCAGACACGGCCAGGCTGGTGGTATTTCTCATTTTGAACGAATGAAATAGTTCCAATTATAAAATGTGACGCTGCTCTTCTATGTTCATAGAGCTTTAATAAAATTATCCGTGTCTTTCCGTGATTTCATTTGTTCGGGTCCCGTCGTTGTCAAAGCCGCCGTCAAATTTGTAATGATCTGTCAAATTTGAATTCAACGGCTAGCCATTTGTTTTGCTTCGAAAATTGGAAACAAAACATTATTGTCTGATTTTGTGCGTGCGAGTTCTTTTTCATATTTATGTCTAATGTATATAGTAGATGTCATAAAGTAATTAGCTTAATTATTCTAAGTTTAATGTCTTTATACTGGGCAAAGAGGCAAGAAGAGAACAAGTCATCTCAAAATGCAGAACCCCGAAACCCGTAAGTACAGTGTATAAGTGAAAACACATTTTATTTCTTCAGCTTTCATCGAAACTAAAAATATGGTATTATGTATTATCCGGAGAATTTGCTATTTCTGTTTGACTTCGTAGAGCCTAAACGAAAGCATCGATATTAAACTCTAATTTATTTAGAACTACCAACAGAAGATACACAATAAACACAAATTAGAGAGAACATAAATGTATAACCAGTCGTGATCTCCCAATTACAGGTTACATCTAGCACTTAAAATATAATGAGTTGACAAGGCAAATAAGGTTCATAATGTATAAGTTATTAAAAGAATTGAAAGTAAAAGCAAAACAGACTTTAAAATGGAAAAGTGATCCACAAGTCTTCATTAATTCTAGCGCACGGACCTATTGTTACAAAAATACAAAATATTTTATTTCTTTAACTTAATCGAGTACATTTCAGTGGTATGGGACCCTCTTTTAAGTAATATTATACCTGTGCTAGAGGGTCTCGCTCTGCTGCGCGGCTATCTTAAAGAAATTAACTATTTAATACTGTGAAAACAAACTAATATTGACTCTACCAAAACTAATCTAACATACAGATTAGTTTTGATGTTTTAAACAATAAAAAATTGTTACTTAAATATAAGCTTTTGGTTTCCCAAATAAATAAATAAAACTAAATTTTCTAATATTGTTAAAGAGCTAATCTTTCAGGGAGTAATCTAACTAGTACTATGAGTTCTCTTCTAGTAATTATTGCGGTGCACTCCTCATGCTATGATTTTATTCATCAACTATACTAAAACTAGCAACCGGGGCGGGTTGCTAGTTTTAGTATAGTTGATTGATGTAGCTTTGCACGGTTTTATTATATGTATAAACCTTCCTCTTGAATCACTCTATCTATTAAAAAAAACCGCATCAAAATCCATTGCTTAGTTTAAAAGATTTAAGCATACAAAGGGACATAGGGAAATTAAGACATAGGGACAAAGAAAAACGACTTTAGATAGATAGATAGATAGCATTTATTGATTCAGGAAAAATACATATTTTTGTTAGTATCTTAAATCCTATGTTAGGTTTATCGAGATACTAGGGTTCTCTAAAACTAGGTCCTTATGCTAGCGTAACATGCATAGTGTAGCATTCAAACACAGCGGTGTCACCACCACCCTGTTTACGTGTAGCGCTCTGCATGTGTGTTTATACTATGTAGTGATTCAATGATTTAAATCTTTCAGCCCTACACAAGCTTCATTCGCTCATCTCCAAAATGCCACTGAACGCAGTAATATCAGTGGTGGTGGCAGAATTTGGCGTGGAATGGAGGACGGTGGCCGGCGTAGTGAGGAGTTCTCATATGCCGATGCAGTCTTCGAGCGTGGCTCGAGTGCTCTGTTCACATGCGGCTAAAAGCATGGGACACGATGAGCTCGAGTATATACTGGGACGTCTGAGGCTTCAATGTAATTATGATCTTTATTTAGTACTACAATTCTAAATATAAGTGGGGGAACTGTGATCTGCACTGACATTGCATGGGAGTGTATTGTGCACTATCCCCCTGCCTAAGCAGGCCCTAACCAGCCTTGGTTTAAGTAGATAAAAACATATTTTAGTACTAAAGCAGCTAAATTATAACATTACATACTTAGGATCAATTGAGCTAACTTTAGACTGTTTGCAACCGTCTGCAGTTAGCTCAATGGTTTCAATTGTGTATACTTGTTGTAATTTTTTCTATTTTTTGATTGTCATTTTCGTTCCTAAATAGAAACTAGTTGCATATAAAATATTATTTATTCTTTTGTACCATGTCAATACCATTCGTCGCGTCCCCAAGACACGGGCTGCATTACCACGCTGTATGGCAATGCTAATGCGCTGAGCCTGATACTCACCAGCTCTCTGGTCACGCGTCGCATCGACCAGACGACGCTCAGATAATTTTTTAAAAACCCGGAGAGCCTCGGTACCCCACGGACCTAGAGTTTCGAATCCAAGGGGAGCAAATGCGTAGGTTCTGTCCATACCTGCATATTTGCGCCTCTTGAGATCCTCGGCCAGATCTGCCGCCGTACCAGCCCTAGTGGATGTCCTTGGAAGATGGGATGGTGCAAGTGTGTCGCATGTAGCGTCCCACACAATGGGCCTCCCCAACTCCCATGGGACTAGTGTATTTAGGAATTCATTGGTAAAATATGTAAAATAATTTTGGTTTTCTTTGAATATTTCAGTGGTGGCCACAGAATCTAGAACATGGCATGTAGTTCATATGCTGGACCCAACAACAGATGAGCCCGTGGATTATATGCTCAATGCTCTGGCGCATAGGGTGCTTACTGCATTGAGAAATGGGAAGCGGAGGAATATGACACCTGAGGTAAACACCATTGCAAATATGCAGGTCTCGATAGAGCCACAGAATAGATACAGGTACAGAAGTTTCTTCGCGAACACTTATTCAAAAAGCTACTCTTTCTGCGACGCAACTAAGTACAATTCAGCGCGTAGAAGAACTTGCCTCGCGATATTCACCCAAACATTGCCACTCTCTTCTAAAGGGGCGTCTAAACGGGCTATATTTTACGACAATCTGTGGCTGCAATTATTGGCAAACATTGCCCAGCCATCAAAAAAACATTTAATGCATTTTATGGCTGAGCAATCAATTGCTGGCAACATGTTGCAATATGGCTGCAATAGTATGGCCTTTGATTCATAACCCTTTAATGAACCAGACACACGCCAAAAACATTTTGACATACCAAAAAATATGTGGCTATAATGTCCCAGGCCATCCTTAAAATATTGCATAGTGTGGCTGGTATTGCTAGCAATGTTGCCGGCCACAGTATTGTAGCCACAAATTGTCGTAAAATATAGCCCGTTTAGACGCCGCTTTACGCGTAACTCTGTCCCTGTCTGGCGCGGATTGCCGCGGCACAGGTTGTCACAGTCTCGACTCTCGAGTCACTAGTCGTCGTGTAGTACGTACGATACGCAGTACCACAGCGTGAGCTCACTGCGCGGCGCATCCCTACTGATTTACAACTACAAGTAGTCGATCGCTGTACGTACTTATCGCGGTAGGTATAGGCGAATGACCTATTATAGGAGGCCTAAATAAACAGAGCCGGATTTATATTTTTTATGCGTGTAGGCCACTTTTTTCCGCTGCCCCACATGTACGGAGCCTTTCATTATTAGCTTAACCCCCCCCCCCCGTAGACATACAAGGTTCGAATCCTGCAATGCAATTGGCAATAACATTTCTTTTAAGGAACCCAAGAATAAATTGCAAAATCACTCCAATTCAAACCAGTGAACGTGTTTGACTTTTATCGTCTGCAATCGAGTGACCGTCTTCTAAAATCTGCCGACCCTAGGACGCCGCCGCCCCTAGGCCGCGGCCTATACGGCCTATTTATAAATCCAGGACTGCTAATAAAGCTTACGCTTTTGCTTCCCTTGTAGTTAACCTAACTAATTCCAACAAACAATCACGGCCTTACAAAATAAAAGGTACGACTTAGACACGTGTTTAACAGTTATTTAAGATGGTTTTGTAGGTTGTCTTTTGCTAAACAAGTGTTAAACACGTGTCTAAGTCGTGATTTGGCTGTCCATATCCACTATACTTTCACACGCCACCGTCTTCATTTACGCTTCCACTCCATGTCCATCCAAAGGTTGCCTGGAAGAAATCGCTCATAGCGATAAGGCCGCCGATTGTATAACTTATTATTTGTTTTTTTACTGTCCTGTTTTTATATATTTTGGTGTGCAATAAGTAATTTTTGTATTGACTTGTACACTTTCGTAATCCCACCACAGAATCAAATGTCTTATATCTCTCATCTCAGTGTTATCTTCAATACCATATTATTATATCGGCTTAGTCGCTTATAGCTGGTCCCACCCAAGTAAATTGTCTGTCTGAATCATGAATGAATTTAATTAAAATCCTTCTTTTTTTTTTTTTTTTTTTTTTTTTTTTTTTTTTTTATTAACAATAGACCTTCGTTTGACCACAGTCTACTACTAATATAATAAACGCGAAAGTTTGTAAATATGGATGTTTGTTACTCTAAAAACTACTAAACAGATATAGATGAAATTTGGCACAGAGATAGATTATAGTCTGGAATAACACACAGGCTATATTTTATCCCGGAGTTCCCACGGGAAAAGGTACTACGGGTGAAACCGCGAGGCGCTGCTAGTACAACATAATGCAATTCAAAATTAATATTTCCAGGTGCAATCAGTGATTTTAGACGACATTCTGTACTTGAGCATTCGGTTCGTGACTGAAGCTAAGCAAGGTCCACTGGTGTATGTATGCACCCCGCCCGGAGAGCCAATAGCTATGTTCAGCTCTTTGAGCAACAAGGCAGTGGTGAAGGCTTGTGTTGAAGGTAAGATACTCATCAGCCTGTTTACTTGAGCATTCGGTACGTGAGTACAGCTAAACAAGGTCCCCTGGTGTATGTATGCACCCCGCCCGGAGAACCTATAGCTATGTTCAGCTCTTTGAGCAACAAGGCAGTGGTGAAGGCTTGTGTTGAAGGTAAGATACTCATCAGCCTGTTTACTTGAGCATTCGGTACGTGAGTACAGCTAAACAAGGTCAACTGGGGTATGTATGCACCCCGCCCGGAGAACCTATAGCTATGTTCAGCTCTTTGAGCAACAAGGCGGTGGTGAAGGCTTGTGTTGAAGGTAAGATACTCATCAGCCTGTTTACTTGAGCATTCGGTACGTGAGTACAGCTAAGCAAGGTCCCCTGGTGTATGTATGCACCCCGCCCGGAGAGCCAATAGCTATGTTCAGCTCTTTGAGCAACAAGGCAGTGGTGAAGGCTTGTGTTGAAGGTAAGATACTCATCAGCCTGTTTACTTGAGCATTCGGTACGTGAGTACAGCTAAACAAGGTCAACTGGGGTATGTATGCACCCCGCCCGGAGAACCAATAGCTATGTTCAGCTCTTTGAGCAACAAGGCGGTGGTGAAGGCTTGTGTTGAAGGTAAGATACTCATCAGCCTGTTTACTTGAGCATTCGGTACGTGAGTACAGCTAAACAAGGTCCACTGGTGTATGTATGCACCCCGCCCGGAGAGCCAATAGCTATGTTCAGCTCTTTGAGCAACAAGGCAGTGGTGAAGGCTTGCGTTGAAGGTAAGATACTCATCAGCCTGTTTACTTGAGCATTCGGTACGTGAGTACAGCTAAACAAGGTCCACTGGTGTATGTATGCACCCCGCCCGGAGAGCCAATAGCTATGTTCAGCTCTTTGAGCAACAAGGCAGTGGTGAAGGCTTGTGTTGAAGGTAAGATACTCATCAGCCTGTTTACTTGAGCATTCGGTACGTGAGTACAGCTAAACAAGGTCCACTGGTGTATGTATGCACCCCGCCCGGAGAGCCAATAGCTATGTTCAGCTCTTTGAGCAACAAGGCAGTGGTGAAGGCTTGTGTTGAAGGTAAGATACTCATCAGCCTGTTTACTTGAGCATTCGGTACGTGAGTACAGCTAAACAAGGTCCACTGGTGTATGTATGCACCCCGCCCGGAGAACCAATAGCTATGTTCAGCTCTTTGAGCAACAAGGCAGTGGTGAAGGCTTGTGTTGAAGGTAAGATACTCATCAGCCTGTTTACTTGAGCATTCGGTACGTGAGTACAGCTAAACAAGGTCCACTGGTGTATGTATGCACCCCGCCCGGAGAGCCAATAGCTATGTTCAGCTCTTTGAGCAACAAGGCAGTGGTGAAGGCTTGTGTTGAAGGTAAGATACTCATCAGCCTGTTTACTTGAGCATTCGGTACGTGAGTACAGCTAAACAAGGTCCACTGGTGTATGTATGCACCCCGCCCGGAGAGCCAATAGCTATGTTCAGCTCTTTGAGCAACAAGGCAGTGGTGAAGGCTTGCGTTGAAGGTAAGATACTCATCAGCCTGTTTACTTGAGCATTCGGTACGTGAGTACAGCTAAGCAAGGTCCCCTGGTGTATGTATGCACCCCGCCCGGAGAGCCAATAGCTATGTTCAGCTCTTTGAGCAACAAGGCAGTGGTGAAGGCTTGCGTTGAAGGTAAGATACTCATCAGCCTGTTTACTTGAGCATTGGTACGTGAGTAAAGCTAAGCAAGGTCCACTGGTGTATGTATGCACCCCGCCCGGAGAGCCAATAGCTATGTTCAGCTCTTTGAGCAACAAGGCAGTGGTGAAGGCTTGTGTTGAAGGTAAGATACTCATCAGCTTATTGTCCACTGTTGGACAAAGGCCTCTACAAATAGTGGTCAAGAGTGGCCTAAATACAATGATAACCAATACAATGTGGTGTATAATCAGTAAATCGATACCTTTATTTCTTAAGGCTTACAAAATAAGCACTTAGACAAGTCAAATTTAATATTATTGGTATATAATTATCAAAATAATATCACTACATACATAGTATAAAACAAAGTCGCTTTCTCTGTCCCTATGTCCCTATATCCCTATGTCCCTTTATCCCTATGTCCCTATATCCCTATGTCCCTATATCCCTATGTCCCTTTATCCCTATGTCCCTTTATCCCTATGTCCCTATGTCCCTTTATCCCTATGTCCCTTTATCCCTATGTCCCTTTGAATGCTTAAATCTTTAAAACTACGCAACAGATTTTGATGCGGCTTTTTTTAATAGATAAAGTGATTCAAGACGAAGGTTTATACGTATAACAAAACCGTGCGAAGCCGGGGCGGGTCGCTAGTAAGAAATAAAGTGGTAATTGATTTTCCCTTCGCTTCAATCTTTTGTCCACTAATAGTCCAGTCATTTTAGTAAGTTCACCTCGGAATTCGAGACACCCAGCTGTAAGTCTGTAAATACTTGTATATTGGCACCCAAGTTGTCTCAAAACCTACATATGGTAGGGTGTGCGCAACTATTAAATTTCAAGGTCAAAGGTCACAAAAATCAGTTTTCTGCGCTTTTTTTGTAAATATCTCATTTCCCATGGGTTTTTTGCTATTTGTACTTTTTATCAATATTGTAGAATAGAAAATTCTCTACAAATTTTGTTTATATTTTTTTTTATACGTGAACCGTTTTCGAGATAGAGGGCGGAGAACGCGCGGTCACATCACTTCAGGTCAACCGATACCTCCCCAGTAAAAAACGCGCCATATATGTATCTCATTATAAAAGAACCTTTTTGTTTTTATGAGCATAAACATCTTAAACTCTAACTATGTATGTATCTATCTATCTCCCCAGGGCTGGGTTTCTCTCGGTTCGAAGACGCCATGCTGCACGGCCAGGACATTCCGTCTCTCCTCCGCATCTCCTCACAAGGATACAACGCGCCCGCCGATCAGCTTTCCCAAGAACTGGAGTACAATCCCACGCCTACGCTTACAGAAAACGGCATCGATTTTACTCACAGGTAACTAATATTATGAACGCGAAAGTTTGTAAGTATGGATGGATTTTTGTAACTCTCACACGCAAAAGCTACGGAACGGATCTGGATGAAATTTGGCACAGAGATAGATTATTCTGCGAGTATACTCGATATAGTTATGAAGTCATGTTACTCCATTTTTAAACAAACGTGGCATTATGAAAATGAGACACCGCAGAAAATATCATTTAGCTTGTTTGCTTTTTGGTGTAATCAAATACAGAATGCCCATATTTGTATGAAAAACTGTCATGGATTAGTAGCTCTAGATCGTGCGGATCTCGACAGAGCGCGAAGCAACTCTCGATGCAGCGTCATAGCTCGGCCTCTTTCCGGGGCAGTTTCCGTTACGCTGCATCGCGGTGCTGGAATAATATCCCCCCGCCAATAAGGAACCTGCAAAGTTTTTATAGTTTCAAAATAAAACTACGTAACTTTATTATTGAAGGACAGAAAAAGCAGGAGTGTCATAAAAACGATACAAGTATAATTTAATATAATTTAATTTAATAATTTTAATAAAATTCGAAAATCCAGAAATAAGTGTTCCTATTACATAAGTATTTTATCTTGGTCTACAAATAAGTAATGAGTTGCATAGATAGGTAGTAAGTTGAATTTATTTTTTATAAATATAGTATTTTAATTTACAGGTAGGTACCACCTGAACATTTAACATAGGTACCTTTTTGATCACTTCCTTTTATCATCGGTTTGACTTACATCTGCACCCTAATCAGAGCAAATAGAATAAAAATATAATATAAGTACATATATCATCTATTACGTTATTATAGTTATTTATTTGTAACAAAATCTTTATTAACAACGTTAATTAGGTACAAGCAAAGGAATAGAAAAATTACAACTAGTATTTACAATTGAGACCATTGAGCTAACTGCAGACGGTTGCAAACAGTCTAAAGGTAGCTCAATTGATCCATGTCAATACCAGTTGGAAGCGTCCCGTTTAGTTAATTGTGTTTTTCCCCATTATTGTTATTTTGTGTATAGGTATCATCCATCACCATTGTCAATGTATATTTTTTTAAAGATTTTGTGTACCTATTTGTTCGTATATAGCACTTAGGACATTATTCTATGTTCCGTGACGTCGTCACCTAAACTGGCTCTGTCGGAAGACCAGCGTTGGTTGTACGTAAATGTACAACCAGCTCATGCTGAGACAGGGACCGTTTTGTGACTCAAGCAAACTGTTATATCTTACAATGTATTCTTTTGTTTTTTATTTCATGTGTCAAACACAAATAAAGTTTTTCTATTTCTATATTTCTATTTCTATATACTGGCGGTAACTGCGCAGACGAAGTCGCGGGCACCAGCTAGTTAGAAATAAATCAGTAATTTATATTACAACTAGCGACCCGCCTCGGCTTCGCACGATTTTATTATACGTATAAACCTTCCTCTTGAATCACTATCTATTAAAAAAAACCGCATCAAAATCCGTTGCGAAGTTTTAAAGATTTAAGCTTTCAAAGGGACAATGATATAGGGACATAGGGACAGAAAATCGACTTTGTTTTATACTATGTAGTGATTACAACTAGCCTGTTGTGTCCCACTGCTGGACAAAGGCCTCCCCCTGGTCCCTCCACTCTTCCGGTCCTGAGCCAGCTGGACCGAAGCTTCATCGTAGGCGTCCAGTTCGTCACGCCATCGCTTCCTCGGTCAGCCGGCGCCTTACGCTGGGGCTCCACTGGGTTGTTATCTTGGCCCACAAGTCTTCAGTAATTTATATAATTTTTAAAAAATGAGCTTATTAGGTACTATTCTACATGACTACATAGTATAAAATAAAGTCGCTTTCTCTGTCCCTATGTCCTAATGTCTTTATGTCCCTTTGAATGCTTAAATCTTTAAAACTACGCAACGGATTTTAATCCGGTTTTTTTAATAGATAGAGTGATTCAAGAGGAAGGTTTATACGTATAATAAAACCGTGCGAAGCCGGGGCGGGTCGCTAGTTATTATTATAAAACAAAGTCGCTTCCCGCTTTCTGTCTGTTTCTATGTATGCTTAGTCTTTAAATGTAGCAACGGATTTTGAAGCTTTTTTTTTAATAGATAGAGTGATTCAAGAGAGGTGTATATCAATACATAGTATAAAACAAAGTCGCTATCTCTGTCCCTATGTCCCTATTTCCCTGTTCCTTTGTATGCTTAAATTTTTAAAACTACACAACGGATTTTGATGCGTTTTTTTATACGAGTGATTCAAGAGGAAGGTTTATATGTATTAGGCTGTGCCCCCAGTAGGCAAACTGTTAGCGGCCTACGGAGTGAGCCGCAAATTTGTGGCGAACTGAAATTTGAGTTAGCTCCAAACTAAGATCAATTTTCGTGCGTCGTAAGCAAACAAACCATATACATAGAAAACACCCAGACAACGGAATAAATTTCTGCAAATCGTACACAAATTTGTTCCGAAGCAGGAATTAATATAAAATTTATTGAATTAAATTTAAAATGTATTGTTGCAGAACCTATGACGAGCAGTATGTAGAAAACATCCTTGGACCGGTTCCACCTCTGCTTACAAACCTTACAGTCAAGAGCACCAATAGATTCTTCGACCCATCATACATCGACAAAACTTTCAACGTGAAGATTGATATCAAAAGCGAAGATGTGCTGAAAACTCTCAAGTCCTGGGTGACCAAGGGTGTTATAAAACCTACATCGGACTATCTGAAGATATATTATCATATAAAATCTAATAGAATACAGTTAAACTCGGATTCTGAATAAAATTTGAGCATTACATGTGGTTTATAATAATCGGGTAAAATATTTAATTAACAACGAAAATTACAATCAAGGAATAGAAAAAAATACAACTATTATATACAATTGAAACCATTGAGCTAACTGCAGACAGTTGCAAACAGTCTAAAGGTAGCTCAATTGATCCATGTCAATACTAGTCGGAAGCGTCCCCAAGACACTAGCTGTAAATTATTTAATTAAGTGGCTTAGCGCATTAGCGCTATACAGCGTGGTAATGCAGCCAGTGTCTTGGGGATGTACAGACTGGTATTGATATGGATCAATTGAGCTACGTTTAGACTGTTTGCAACCGCCTGCAGTTAGCTCAATTGTATTTAACTACTAGTTTTAATTTTTTCTAATCCTTGATTGTAATTTTCGGTGTTAATAGTTCTGTGTCAAAAAAAATATATTTTAAACATGATAAGAATTTAACTGACGACCTTGTGTGACACGGTGGTTCAATTGAGATGACAAAAGGGTCAAAATATTACCATTAAAAATACATCGTCGGAGCGTAGATCATACCTAAAGCGCTCCACAACTTGTACTGCGTATCGTACGTAGGTTTATACTACACGACGATTAGTGACTCGAGACTGTGACAACCCTGTGCCGCGGCAATCCGCGCCTGACAGGGACAGAGTTACGCGTAAGAAGAGAGTGGCAATGTTTAGGTGAATATCGCGAGGCACTAAGTTCTGCGCGCTGAATTGAACTTTGTTAAGTCGCAGCAAGAGTAGGTTTTAAACAACTATTCTCGCGATGTGCAACTTCTGTACCTGTATGTATCTATTCTGTGGTCAGGATATGAGTAGGGAGAGAAAGTAGGTTAACTGTAAAATGAATTAAAGAAGACTGGCGAAGTTCTTTGGCGCTCAGCCCCACCCATTTTTTGCCGCGTTCATGAACGAAATCAATCAATATTCATACACCTTAGCAAGACAAACAAAATGATACTAGAATTTAGCTTCTTAAAGTTGGGAATAAAAAGATATTATATGAATAATGAACGAAGTTAGGTTATAATAATATGTAATGAGTTATTGTCATTTCCTTAGAATAATTAGGCTTAGAGCCGCAGTAGGCTCACGCGAAGTGAAGCCATTTCAAGTTAGCCTCTAAAGGCTACGTAAGGACATCGCTCGACTCATCAGTGCATTATGTCAAGTCCTACGGGGAAGAGCTCTAATAAAAATTACTTATTGTGCAGTGAAAGGGTGTCACAACTCTTCACATAATCATTAAAAACAGTCCAAGATTCCATTTCACGGATAATAAAAAACTGGAATCTTTTATTCTTGAGTAAAACATTAGTTTAGGTACAAAAATCAATCGTAAACAAAACAGACGCCATTACAATAAAATGTTGAAAAAATATTTTATGGCTTCAAGTTAAAACGGAATTTTGTGTGAAATTATCACTCTATGTCTAGTTACTATAAGGTTAGTTACTATAACAAAATAGTTTTACGTTGTTTATTGTAGGGAATGACCCTACAATAAACAACATAAAACTCCCCAAGACTTTTTCATTAAAGCATGACCCTACAGTTATCTAAAACAGGTAAGTAATGAAATCAATTACTTTTGCTTTTCATGAATAAGTTGTACCTAACTACTTTTTTGACTGGGTACTTTGTACAGCTGTACCTACCTAAAACTAATTGACATTTTTATCTAAATCTTGTGCAAATTCGATGATGATTTCGAATTTGATGATGTAAATCTGAGACTCATTTTATCAAGATCTAATTGAAATCGATAACAAAATCAACATATTTATCATCTTTTAACTAGTCTTTTCATAATAATATACTGACGAGTCGAGAGATATACGTAGCCTTTATAGGCTACCTTTAAATGTCTCCGCTTCGCGTGACCCTACTGCAGTTCTAAGCGTAATTATTCTAAGCTATATATTAGTCATCGCTTTGAAATTGGCAATTTGAAGTTTCTGTCCCATTTAAGTCCTCATTCACACGTGAGCTTTTTTAACGCCCTTTTAAAAAGCATACTATTAGAACAAATACATTTCCAAGTACCTACTTGTTCATACGACAGCGCTTTTAAATCGCGACGCTTTTTTATCGAGCTGTTTTCCATTTTGAGCGCTGGGCGAGGGAATACACCATAATATACGAAACTTCGTTAATTGTTTTATTTATCTTAATGCCAGTCGTTGTACAGTACAGGTGATATAGCTAAATGCAGCTTATTTTAATTTAGCAGAATAACCATTTCGACGTCGTACGAAAGCGTGAGAGAAAACATAAAAGCGTTCGTATGAAAAATAATTTCGAGAACTTTATAAAAGCGCCAACGTTGGGATTGAACTCAACGCTTTTTAAGGCCCCTTGCGAATGAGGCCTTAGATTATTCAAAACGTTGCACGCATGTCAACTGACTTGCCATTTGACACATAGATGATGTCTAGTTTGATGTTTGAACGTTCCATTATTGGCACTTATTTTATTTATCTTGGTTTTTGCATCATTGATATCGTTTCGTTATTACATTTTTGAAAATATTAAAACATTTATATCTTAAGATTCCCAACTTTAAAAATTATGAGATTTTCAGAATAAAAGCCCCATAATCAAAGGAATTAATGTTCCAATTTCTGACCATGTACGTTTCCCCAAACTATTGGGTCCATTTTCGCCAATCTTCTTTATTGTGAAGTATTTTAATTTGTATGCTTTTTCGTAAAAATATATTAAGTATGTTATAACTGATAAGTCTTATGATTACTTCTTTCAACGCAAAAAGTTTTTTATTACCAGTGTTTTTAAACCATTTATCTTTTTTTATTTTAATTATTATTTTGGAATAATGTTGGGCATGGGCACCTATAACACCTTGATTTTTATCTGATCCTTGTTAGGACAAACATAAGATTTTCAAAAAAGAAATAATCAATTGCAAGAGAATTGGAACTCGTCTACCTTAGTCGTTGAGAGAGGGAAGCAAATAAGATATTTAAGAATGTCTTGGTAACTAATTACTCCTCTTGGCCTCCTCAAAATAATTAATTCTAAAATGCAGATTAAAAAATAAATATTACTGGAAAATCCACACAATCCTCTAGCCCCAAGCTAAGCAGAACTTGTGTTATGGGTATTGGATGATATAGGCTTAGATAGATATATTTTTTATTATACATACATATAAAACACCCGGTGTTTTCTATGTACATAGTAGGTGTACAAATATATATATAGTTATATATATAATATAAATATATAGTCTACAAATATTTGCAGATCATACCATACATTTGTCCCAAGGCGGGAATCGAACCGCAAATTGCGCAAATGCAGAATCTGCTAGAGTTAACGAAAACAATGTCAAAAGGTGATCATCTATTAGGTACGTCCATTCTTGTATGAATGTGGCCATTGATTCATGACTTTATTTTATCCAAATCATGAAAAGACCGATGCATCGCAATACTGAGGCTAGGCAACCCTGCATCCATCATCATCATCATCAGTCTATACTAGTTCACAGCTGGACATAAGCCTCCCCTAATGAGCGCAATATCGCCCTGTCTTCAGCTTGCCGCATCCAGTTTAGATCCTCTAAATTAAAATGATGTCATCAGCGAATCGCAGGTGTGAATTCGCCGTTTATGTTAATGCCCTTAACTTTCCAATCCAGCATCTATAACGTTATGGCGCTCATTAGGGGAGGCCAATGTCCAGCTGTGGACTAATATAGGCTGATGTCGCTGATGATAATGATATAAACATATCTTTCAACGCGCACGTGAACATTAACCCCCTATGATTCCTAAGTCAATAACTATGCGGGCCTATTCGAGATTCGTTACCAGACTGGGTTCCTACCTTGCTATTAAAAGCCGCCACACACAGAAGCCGTGGCCGGGCCGGAGGCGAAGGCGTGCGGGTTGTATCCTACCTATTGGTACCGAACCATTCGCCTTCAACTATGATTCAATAGGATACAACTCGCACATCGAATTGACTGTATTTTTGACACATGTAAGTAGGTTAGCTACCTAGCTAACCTATATTCCTCTACCTATATAAGGGTCAAATATAATAATAATATAATCAAAATAAACAGTTGAATTGAGACCCGCCTTTTGTTATTCTGGGAGATATTAATATATTAGATACTTCCTGAATAGAACTAAAACGGCGTGGTTATTCTCATCGAATAAAACAGTGCAATAAACATTATTAGTATGTAACTTCAATAAACATTTATTTTATTAATGTTTATACCTTTCACACTATAGGCTGTCCAGTTATGATATACTCCTCAATACCACATTCGTTAACCCCCCGGCGTATCTTGAAGAACCCATTGTCACCCCAATTGGTACCCCAGGAGTTAGCAGCTAGCCAGTATTTGACACCATTATCTACACCGTAGCCCAATATCTTGACAGCGTGGTTGCTCTTGTGTTTCCCCCACGTATGGAAATAAACGTCCGTGTGATTCCAGAAATCTTCGTATATTCTAAATGTCGCTTCTACCGGTCCGTTTATATAAAGTTCCGTCATGCATGATGTTCAACTCTCCGCGTACCCCATAGAACGGTTCACCAAATTTCAAATCATGTGAATAGTCAACATTGTATCCATCCTGGCATTTTTGGATACAAGGTGGCGATGTGTAGTGTATATTCGGGCAAAATATCGGGTGACCATAACCAGGGGTACGGTAACAAAACTGTGCAGGTATACTGTAAGGACGACACCCTTCATTGGATAATAAATTATTACCACCAGAAACTATACCTCTAGTAACGAATTGATCCCAAGCTGTCACAGGGTCATTGCCTTTGCAACCATCTTCACCAATACAACTGATTACATCTTCAGCTGAAAAATGGAAGTTTCGTCCATTGCTTCTAATGCAGTATCTGTCAGTCATGACTTCCACCGCTGCCACTGCCCAGCAGCTCCCACAACCTTTTTGGTCCCTGATTTCAGAGAGAGAGGGACAGTAAAACCATTTTTCCCTAGCATCGAAGCTTTCTGGCAGATTGTGGTCAGGAAAAAAGATGGGTTGATCAGGTAGCCTTGTTCGGAGAGGACTGCGGACGATGCCGTTGAGTGACGCGAGGAATTCTATAGAGTAATTTTCAGTCCAAGAGTCTTTTTCGGAATTAAAGGGCACGTCATGAGGGTCGTCAGCAGAACACGCTGTAGCCAAAGCGACTAGGGTTAAGAATATAGTCACCATACTGACCGTTCGAGAACTATGATGGTGTTTGGTTGATAATTATACGAAAGTCGAGGATTCTTTACATCCTCGCAAGGTTTTAAAAATTCCTGACTAGGTTTTTAACTGATAAAGTAGAATGTTAGAATTTGCTCGCGGAATCACGCGCGTTGTCCAAATACCTTTATAGATAAATTGATTCCACCTTGCAATGCGTTTAAACACGATTAGTATTTACCCATTAGGTAGGTATATACCTACCTATGTCAAACTGTTACAAAATAAAGGATTCTAAAGTGCATCAGAAACACTACTCCATGCCCTTTTGAGTTAAGTTTGTGTGACGCTGTTTTCTCTAACATTAGGTACTTCGCAATACTTACTCTCTTGTTTCATATCTAGTTTGCAACTTTTATTCCTACTCTTGTCTTCTTCTCCCACGCTAAGTGTGGTCGATACAAGATCTATTCTTCTTTCATTCGGCTCTATTATCCGTTATCTCCGTATTCAAACCTTCCATAAGCCTCTTTCACACAATTAATTCCTCTTTCACACAATCCATCCATCTTTTCTTTGGTCTTCCTCTCCTTTTATATCCCTCCACATTCAAACCAATCAATTCAAAGTCATGTAATCAATTGTTACATGACTTTCCTCTGTATTTGATGTGTCTACAAAGTCTAGATACATATTGTTATGCCTCCTTTGTACCTAACACCACACCAGGCCTTGTCTGAAAATCAGCGCCGCTGCGTCTTGTAGCGGCTTAATACTACAGGGACCTTTTTGGCCCCTCATCAATATGTATAATATTAGATTTAACCTTCATATTTTTTAAAAAACCTTGCTACCTAGGAACCTATGTGTTTTATTATAACAACGTAAAATGTGTCAAAATGATTTTCATTCTTTTTTATAAACTAATCAAAGATCGTTCAATCGTCACCTTGCTTTCATCCACAGGACTCTTTATCCACTGACATTCAAATCCTTCCCAATATTATGAACGCTATAGTTTGTATGGATGTACCTGTAGATGGATGTTTGTTCCTCTCCACGCAAAAACGACTGAACGGATTGGGCTGAAATTTTGAATAGACTTATAGAACATATTATACTTACATAGGCTCGTAGTTCTAGCCCTGGAATAAGACATGGGCTAGTTTTCATCCCATAAATCAGTTCCCATTGGATAGAAATAGCCTTGAGACGTTTCCATAGCAACTACGCGTGCGAAACCGCAGACAGAAACCTACAAGTATAAAATATTAAAACTTCAACAATAGTAAAGTGAAGCCGTTGGTCATAGCTAGTTAGAATAGAATAGTTAGAAACCTCGGTGGCTCAGCGGGCGGAATTCCGCCTGCGACGCAGGAAGTTGCGGGTTCGATTCCCGCCTCGGAACAAATTTGTCTACGATATGCAGAAAGTTCCATTGGTCTGGGTGTTTTCTATGTATTATAAAAAATATCTATCTATGCATTAAATATATCTGTTACCTAGTAGTACCTACCCATAACACAAACTCCGTAGGTACCTATTCTTGTTAGCGTCAGGACCCCTGGACCAAAAAGATATGGTCCGGACAACCTAACGTCAGAACCTCTGACCACTTTCTTTTCAAATTACTTCACTGCTCATCGAGGTACTAAATAATTTCACTGAGGTATCAAATAGTATTGAAAAGGTATTGTAATTTAATCGTTTCCAAATATAAAATATCGCCCTTGGTTCCTGACGCTAACCCTAATCTTTTGTGTTCAATAATATTATTTCATGTTTAATATTGTATAATTATGTTATTCTATAATTTTCCCTAATGCTGCCCTATAATAGATTGAAGTTTCGATAAAAGCTACGAAGGCAGTTCAATATTTCATTTACATGTAACTGCATATCGTGGGTTAAGAACTATAGTAGCGTAAGGGCAAAATTGCAAAAAAAATTTTTTTTCGCTATTCCCTTTTAAAACGCCCATAATTTTTATGTGCCAAAAAACTGTAACGATATTATGTGTACATTGCTTAGTATAAAAATAACGTATCCAAAAAAATCATTTCTGTTTACTGCCAAAATGAAGTGCCCCTGGTTACAATAATTTTGACTTCATTTTATCTAAAAAGCTACGAGCACCACGATCGTATCTGGATTTACAGTACGATTAGGAAAGCGAAGATGCCTGAATGTAATCGCTCAAATAACGTATCACATCATACGTTTTAAACGCAGAAAATTTGATTATGTAGCCTAAGTTTGTTTCGTGCCAAATAAACGTAAGTACCGTTACTTCATACCTTGGGACCTTATTTCGCGCGCTTTCCAGATTTTTCTCTCTGCCCAAAGAACGTAAAGTGTGTATACATTACTTTGGCACTTAGTGTAATAGAAATGCAAATTTTTTTTAGATCAATAATAGTGTAATAATCGATATACGTTCTTAAGCACGTAATAAATCTTTGTAAGTATAATTCACTTTGCTTATAGTACTACTTATACGTTAATTTTCACCAAAAACTTGATGTATCTCAGCCGGCAACCTATGAAACCATGACGCAGCGGACGTTCTTACCTATACTTTAAGTTTGTTTATTAATTGATACTGGGATAATTTGGAGCATTTTAACAGATGAGTGTGTACCTAATTTTCGTTTTAAGGAATTACTTATTCTTTTATTTCTTTAGAAACAACTATTCAATGAAATGCAGCCAGTGCATCCTAAAAATTTGTTAACTAATTGACGAATGTCAAGAGTACCTACACTAATAATTAATTAATTTATTCTTATGTTGAGTAAAATACTTATATATTTTTTAAAATATACTCTTTGAATAGGTACATTACGAAGTAACGCCAAAGCAGCTAGAAAAGGGTCTTATATAAATAAGATATAATAAGTCACTTTTATAATAAATCACTTTGATAGTCTACGAGCATCAGTTACTACGGATCAGGTATGTTGTTCTTGAAGTAGGTACCTAACGGTTATTTATGAAGGTATATTCTTATGCATAGAAAGACGCAGGTTTGTCGTTTGTTTTTTAAAAAGCCACATTTTAGTGATGGCCAGCCGAAAATCTGCTACACGAACCGAACATTTACGCCCAGAGAGTCAAGAACCAATCCACCAGCTACACTGTATTGCAAAATACAGTGGAGATTGATGTGACTGAAAAACATTTTGAGCCTGGCCACAGACAGATGGAAGTAGGCAACATTCAAGCTGCTATAGAGCTGGCCAAGAAAAATATATCTACTTTCGATCCATCCAGCTATTACACTATTTTTAGAAGAAATCCTTACAAACTACAAAAATGGGTCAAAAAATAAAAAAAAAAAGAATTTTTTGATTTAAAGAAAAGGAAAACCGTAATGAACAAGAATTTAAAAAAGGTACTGAATGGGAAACTGAGAGTTGGTTAAAAATCAAATGGTTGCAATATCGCAAGAACGACCCACAACATATTTATTTGAGATATGACTTGGATAGCGAAAATTTTAAGAAAATTAAGGTGTTCAGTAATTTTTCAAAAAGCTTATAGTGATCCAATAAAAATATAACGACCTGCAAGAGATGAGTCGATCTGGAGTAATTCCGTCAACACATCATGATTTTTACAACAATTTGCATTTGACCAGGAATAATTTTTTTAATGCACACTTCGAAAGTAAAATTAAAGGTACCTACTTATGGCCATAACAAGTACTTTTTTAAGTTTTTATTAATTTTTATAGTTTTATATTAGGTCATTTTAACGGAAGTTCCGTTGAATTCCAGGTATTAATAAATTATACCTACTGCCAAATTGACGTAAGTCAACCATTTTTTTTTAAATACATATTATTACAATGAAAACGTTTTTTGATTACTCTTAAAGTTAAATTATTCTGTAGAAGTTAAATAAAGCTTTAATATAAGTAAAAACCAGATGTCTAACTATTATAGTTTTTGCCAAAGAGGAGCTATAAGCTAACAATATGCTTATTCGAATTGTTTTTCGGCTCTCCTGTAAAGTTGTGATTTTACCCTTACGCTACTCTAGTTCTTAACCCACGATATATAGACTATAATAACAAGCTGCGAAGAATTTCCTCCATATAATGCACTTTTTTCGCTAGATACACTTTCAAGTACTCGCTTCTTAGCTTCTAAAGAATACTACGACGTAGCTTCTGTAGAATGCATTGACGTAGCTTCTGTAGAATGCATTGACGTAGCTACTATAGAATACTATAGAATGCTACTGTAGAATGCTACGACGTAGCTACTTTAGAATGCATTGACGTAGCTACTCTAGAATGCATTGACGTAGCAACTGTAGAATGCTATGACGTAGCTTCTGTAGAATGCATTGACGTAGCTTCTGTAGAATGCATTGACGTAGCAACTGTAGAATGCAACGACGTAGCTACTATAGAATACTATAGAATGCTACTGTAGAATGCTACGACGTAGCTACTTGAGAATGCATTGACGTAGCTTCTGTAGAATGCATTGACGTAGCAACTGTAAAATGCTATGACGTAGCTACTATAGAATACCATAGAATGCTACTGTAGAATGCTACGACGTAGCTACTTTAGAATGCTATGACGTAGCAACTGTAGAATGCATTGACGTAGCAACTGTAGAATGCTATGACGTAGCTTCTGTAGAATGCATTGACGTAGCTTCTGTAGAATACATTGACGTAGCTTCTGTCGGATTCATTGAAGTAGCTTCTGTAGAATGCATTGACGAAGCTTCTGTAGAATGCATTGACGTAGCAATTGTAGAATGCATTGACGTAGCAACTGTAGAATGCTATGACGTAGCTACTATAAAATACCATAGAATGCTACTGTAGAATGCTACGACGTAGCTACTTTAGAATGCTATGAAGTAGCAACTGTAGAATGCATTGACGTAGCAACTGTAGAATGCAACGACGTAGCTACTATAGAATACTATAGAATGCTACTGTAGAATGCTACGACGTAGCTACTTTAGAATGCTATGACGTAGCAACTGTAGAATGCATTGACGTAGCAACTGTAGAATGCAATGACGTAGCTACTTTAGAATACTATAGAATGCTACTGTAGAATGCTACGACTTAGCTACTTTAGAATGCATTGACGTAGCAACTGTAGAATGCTATGACGTAGCTACTATAGAATACCATAGAATGCTACTGCAGAATGCTACCTCAGGGCGGCGTTTTATCTCCTCTTCTTTTTTCTATCTTCATAAATTCCAAACAACTATCTTCTTCCTACCACCTTTACGCAGATGATTTACAAATTTATACCCAAGCTCCCGTAGAACGGTTAAGTGAAGCCATCGTAAGAACCAACGCTGACCTTAATACTATCCTCGAGTGGAGTAGCGCGCATGGGTTGAAGGTGAACCCCTCTAAAACACAGGCCATTATTATTGGAAGCCCGAGAATGATAGCAAGGGTAGACTGGCCTAACCTCCCGCAAGTTCTTTTTGGCAAAACACCTATCCAAATTAGTAAGAATGTGAAAAATCTTGGTATTTACATGGATAGGCAATTCTCGTGGGAAACTCAGTTGGCAGAGGTAAATCGTAAAATTTTCGCATCGGCTGGCTCTCTTAAGAGACTCCGAAACTTCCTGCCCACGTCTACCAAAATTGCGCTCGCACAGTCACTCCTTCTCCCTATCCTCGACTACGCCGACGCCAGCTATCCCGATCTCACCCAAATGCAGCTTGACAAGCTTGAGCGGCTTCAGAACTTCTGCATACGATTCATCTTCGGTCTGCGTAAGTATGACCACATTACCGAGTACCGCAATAAGCTTAAATGGTTGCCTATCCGCCTTCGCCGGGATGCACACATTCTCTCCCTCTTATACTCCATCCTTTTTATCCCCAGTACTCCTCGTTATCTTAAGGAGCGATTCGAGTACACCCACCAAACCCATTCCCGTTCTCTTCGTTCCGCTGACACTCTCCATCTGACAACCCGCTCCTGTCATACCCATAGTTCTTCCTTCTCCGTGCGTGCCAAAAAGTTTTGGAATGCTCTACCTACTACTATAAGACATGCAAAGTCTCTCCAGGTGTTTAAAAAATTGTTTTACCAGCACTATCTCTCATTAGTCATAGACTCTTAGTTTGTATTTGCATATTTATTTACTTAAATTTGTATGTATTATTATATATTTTATATTATATAGGTATATAGATATTTATCATATTTATTTATATAGATAGGCATGTATTTAATTAATATTATTATATATATTTATTTTAATATTAGTATATACGCCACCGTCTATACATGTACATCTGCTTCGTGTCCATCCCAAGGTTGCCTGGAAGAGATCGCTTTTAGTGATAAGGCCGCCCATTGTACAACTTCTTTTTACATCTTTTTCCCTGTATTTTGTTTTTGTTTTATTGGTGTGCAATAAAGTATATTGTATTGTATTGTATTGTAATGCTACGACGTAGCTACTTTAGAATGCATTGACGTAGCTTCTATAGAATGCATTGACGTAGCTTCTGTAGAATGCATTGACGTAGCTTCTGTAGAATGCATTGACGTAGCAACTGTAGAATGCTATGACGTAGCTACTATAGAATACCATAGAATGCTACTGTAGAATGCTACGACGTAGCTACTTAAGAATGCTATGACGTAGCAACTATAGAATGCCACGACGTAGCTACTATAGAATGCTACGACGTAGCTACTATAGAATGCTACGCAGTAGCTTCTATATACATGCTACGACGTAGCTTCTGTAGAATGCATTGACGTAGCAATTGTAGAATGCATTGACGTAGCAACTGTAGAATGCTATGACGTAGCTACTATAGAATACCATAGAATGCTACTGTAGAATGCTACGACGTAGCTACTTTAGAATGCTATGACGTAGCTACTTTATAATGCATTGACGTAGCTTCTGTAGAATGCATTGACGTAGCTTCTGTAGAATGCATTGACGTAGCTTCTGTAGAATGCATTGACGTAGCTTCTGTAGAATGCATTGACGTAGCTTCTGTAGAATGCATTGACGTAGCTTCTGTAGAATGCATTGACGTAGCTTCTGTAGGATGCATTGACGTAGCTTCTGTAGAATGCATTAACGTAGCAACTGTAGAATGCTATGACGTAGCTACTATAGAATACCATAGAATGCTACTGTAGAATGCTACGACGTAGCTTCTTTAGAATGCTATGACGTAGCAACTATAGAATGCCACGACGTAGCTACTATAGAATGCTACGACGTAGCTGCTGTAGAATGCTACGACGTAGCTTCTATATACATGCAACGACGTAGCTTCTGTAGAATGCATTGACGTAGCAATTGTAGAATGCATTGACGTAGCAACTGTAGAATGCTATGACGTAGCTACTATAGAATACCATAGAATGCTACTGTAGAATGCTACGACGTAGCTACTTTAGAATGCTATGACGTAGCAACTGTAGAATGCATTGACGTAGCTTCTGTAGAATGCATTGACGTAGCTTCTGTAGAATGCATTGACGTAGCTTCTGTAGGATGCATTGACGTAGCTTCTGTAGAATGCATTAACGTAGCAACTGTAGAATGCTATGACGTAGCTACTATAGAATACCATAGAATGCTACTGTAGAATGCTACGACGTAGCTTCTTTAGAATGCTATGACGTAGCAACTATAGAATGCCACGACGTAGCTACTATAGAATGCTACGACGTAGCTACTGTAGAATGCTACGACGTAGCTTCTATATACATGCAACGACGTAGCTTCTGTAGAATGCATTGACGTAGCAATTGTAGAATGCATTGACGTAGCAACTGTAGAATGCTATGACGTAGCTACTATAGAATACCATAGAATGCTACTGTAGAATGCTACGACGTAGCTACTTTAGAATGATATGACGTAGCAACTGTAGAATGCATTGACGTAGCAACTGTAGAATGCAACGACGTAGCTTCTATAGAATACTATAGAATGCTACTGTAGAATGCTACGACTTAGCTACTTTAGAATGCATTGACGTAGCAACTGTAGAATGCTATGACGTTGCTACTATAGAATTCAATAGAATGCTACTGCAGAATGCTACGACGTAGCTACTTTAGAATGCATTGACTTAGCTTCTGTAGAATGCATTGACGTAGCTTCTGTAGAATGCATTGACGTAGCTTCTGTAGGATTCATTGACGTAGCTTCTGTAGAATGCATTGACGTAGCAACTGTAGAATGCTATGACGTAGCTACTATAGAATACCATAGAATGCTACTGCAGAATGCTACGACGTAGCTACTTTAGAATGCTATGACGTAGCAACTATAGAATGCTACGACGTAGCTACTGTAGAATGCTACGACGTAGCTTCTATATACATGCAACGACGTAGCTTCTGTAGAATGCAACGAAGTAGCTACTATAGAATGCCACGACGTAGCTACTATAGAATGCTATGACGTAGCTACTGTAGAATGCTACGACGTAGCTTCTTTATACATGCTACGACGTAGCTTCTGTAGAATGCAACGACGTAGCTACTATAGAATACTATAGAATGCTAGGACGTAGCTACTATAGAATACTATGACGTAGCTTCTCTAGAATGCATTGACGTAGCTACTTTAGAATGCTACTGTAGAATGCATTGACGTAGCTACTATAGAATGCTACGACGTAGCTACTGTAGAATGCTTCGACGTAGCTTCTGTAGAATGCAACGACGTAACTACTATAGAATACTATAGAATGCTAGGACGTAGCTACTATAGAATACTATGACGTAGCTTCTCTAGAATGCATTGACGTAGCTACTTTAGAATGCTACTGTAGAATGCTACGACGTAGCTACTGTAGAATGCTTCGACGTAGCTTCTGTATAATGCATTGACGTAGCTACTATAGAATACTACTGTAGAATGCTACGACGTAGCTACTGTAGAATGCTACGACGTAGCTTCTGTAGAATGCTACGACGTAGCTACTATAGAATGCATTGACGTAGCAACTGTAGAATGCTATGACGTAGCTTCTGTAGAATGCATTGACGTAGCTTCTGTAGAATACATTGACGTAGCTTCTGTCGGATTCATTGAAGTAGCTTCTGTAGAATGCATTGACGAAGCTTCTGTAGAATGCATTGACGTAGCAATTGTAGAATGCATTGACGTAGCAACTGTAGAATGCTATGACGTAGCTACTATAAAATACCATAGAATGCTACTGTAGAATGCTACGACGTAGCTACTTTAGAATGCTATGAAGTAGCAACTGTAGAATGCATTGACGTAGCAACTGTAGAATGCAACGACGTAGCTACTATAGAATACTATAGAATGCTACTGTAGAATGCTACGACGTAGCTACTTTAGAATGCTATGACGTAGCAACTGTAGAATGCATTGACGTAGCAACTGTAGAATGCAATGACGTAGCTACTTTAGAATACTATAGAATGCTACTGTAGAATGCTACGACTTAGCTACTTTAGAATGCATTGACGTAGCAACTGTAGAATGCTATGACGTAGCTACTATAGAATACCATAGAATGCTACTGCAGAATGCTACCTCAGGGCGGCGTTTTATCTCCTCTTCTTTTTTCTATCTTCATAAATTCCAAACAACTATCTTCTTCCTACCACCTTTACGCAGATGATTTACAAATTTATACCCAAGCTCCCGTAGAACGGTTAAGTGAAGCCATCGTAAGAACCAACGCTGACCTTAATACTATCCTCGAGTGGAGTAGCGCGCATGGGTTGAAGGTGAACCCCTCTAAAACACAGGCCATTATTATTGGAAGCCCGAGAATGATAGCAAGGGTAGACTGGCCTAACCTCCCGCAAGTTCTTTTTGGCAAAACACCTATCCAAATTAGTAAGAATGTGAAAAATCTTGGTATTTACATGGATAGGCAATTCTCGTGGGAAACTCAGTTGGCAGAGGTAAATCGTAAAATTTTCGCATCGGCTGGCTCTCTTAAGAGACTCCGAAACTTCCTGCCCACGTCTACCAAAATTGCGCTCGCACAGTCACTCCTTCTCCCTATCCTCGACTACGCCGACGCCAGCTATCCCGATCTCACCCTAAAAAAACAAAATGTATAAAATTCATGTTACCAAATGTTAGAGAACTCCCAACTCAAATCAAGTTAAATAATGAGATTATTCACTTCGTTGACTCTACTGTATTCTTGGGGTTGTATATTGATTCAACTCTTCAATGGCAACCGCAAATTGATGCTCTCGCGGGTAGGCTTAGTTCAGCAGCCTATGCAGTGAGAACAATTAGATATCTCACTGATCAGGACACAGCTAGGTTAGTTTATTATAGTTACTTCCATAGTATTATGTCTTATGGTATTTTGCTTTGGGGACAGGCAGCTGATATTCAGACTATCTTTGTTCTTCAAAAAAGGGCGGTGCGTGCAATTTATAAATTAAAGCCACGTGACTCCTTGAGGGAATTATTTAAAGAAATAAATATTTTAACTGTAATTTCGCAATATATTTATGAAAATTTAATGTATACACACAAAAACAAAAGTAACTTTTTGAAAAATTGTGATGTTCACAATAGAAATACACGAAACAAGAACAAATTACACATTCCTTCATTTAGATTACGGAAACTGGGGAAATCATTTATGGGTAATTGTGTGCGCTTCTATAATAAGCTTCCATCTGAAGCAACTGAACTTTCTATTCGTAGATTTAAACAGTACATAAAACTAAATCTTATCAAGAAGGCATATTACTCCATAAATGATTACATCAATGACGTTAGTGCTTGGCCAGATGTCGCTCAGTTCCACATCGACAATAGTATGTAATTATTTATAAGGCAAACATGTATTAGACACATAAGTTATACACATGCTAGTGGTTTCTATTTCGCCTCTTCCACTAGTGGACAAAAAATTGAGGCGAATTAAATTAAATTTGACTTGTCTAAGTGCTTATTTTGTAAGCCTAAAGAAATAAAGATTTTGATTATTGATTATTGATTATTGATTATTGACCCAAATGCAGCTTGACAAGCTTGAGCGGCTTCAGAACTTCTGCATACGATTCATCTTCGGTCTGCGTAAGTATGACCACATTACCGAGTACCGCAATAAGCTTAAATGGTTGCCTATCCGCCTTCGCCGGGATGCACACATTCTCTCCCTCTTATACTCCATCCTTTTTATCCCCAGTACTCCTCGTTATCTTAAGGAGCGATTCGAGTACACCCACCAAACCCATTCCCGTTCTCTTCGTTCCGCTGACACTCTCCATCTGACAACCCGCTCCTGTCATACCCATAGTTCTTCCTTCTCCGTGCGTGCCAAAAAGTTTTGGAATGCTCTACCTACTACTATAAGACATGCAAAGTCTCTCCAGGTGTTTAAAAAATTGTTTTACCAGCACTATCTCTCATTAGTCATAGACTCTTAGTTTGTATTTGCATATTTATTTACTTAAATTTGTATGTATTATTATATATTTTATATTATATAGGTATATAGATATTTATCATATTTATTTATATAGATAGGCATGTATTTAATTAATATTATTATATATATTTATTTTAATATTATTATATACGCCACCGTCTATACATGTACATCTGCTTCGTGTCCATCCCAAGGTTGCCTGGAAGAGATCGCTTTTAGTGATAAGGCCGCCCATTGTACAACTTCTTTTTACATCTTTTTCCCTGTATTTTGTTTTTGTTTTATTGGTGTGCAATAAAGTATATTGTATTGTATTGTATTGTAATGCTACGACGTAGCTACTTTAGAATGCATTGACGTAGCTTCTATAGAATGCATTGACGTAGCTTCTGTAGAATGCATTGACGTAGCTTCTGTAGAATGCATTGACGTAGCAACTGTAGAATGCTATGACGTAGCTACTATAGAATACCATAGAATGCTACTGTAGAATGCTACGACGTAGCTACTTTAGAATGCTATGACGTAGCAACTATAGAATGCCACGACGTAGCTACTATAGAATGCTACGACGTAGCTACTATAGAATGCTACGACGTAGCTACTATAGAATGCTACGACGTAGCTTCTATATACATGCAACGACGTAGCTTCTGTAGAATGCATTGACGTAGCAATTGTAGAATGCATTGACGTAGCAACTGTAGAATGCTATGACGTAGCTACTATAGAATACCATAGAATGCTACTGTAGAATGCTACGACGTAGCTACTTTAGAATGCTATGACGTAGCTACTTTATAATGCATTGACGTAGCTTCTGTAGAATGCATTGACGTAGCTTCTGTAGAATGCATTGACGTAGCTTCTGTAGAATGCATTGACGTAGCTTCTGTAGAATGCATTGACGTAGCTTCTGTAGAATGCATTGACGTAGCTTCTGTAGAATGCATTGACGTAGCTTCTGTAGGATGCATTGACGTAGCTTCTGTAGAATGCATTAACGTAGCAACTGTAGAATGCTATGACGTAGCTACTATAGAATACCATAGAATGCTACTGTAGAATGCTACGACGTAGCTTCTTTAGAATGCTATGACGTAGCAACTATAGAATGCCACGACGTAGCTACTATAGAATGCTACGACGTAGCTACTGTAGAATGCTACGACGTAGCTTCTATACATGGTGTAACAATATACATGTGCTAAGCGAAAAGCTGGGTATTTCTACCCCCCCGGGGAACAACTTTTGTTCAACGACTTTTCTAATTTCGATTGGTATCTCTGAAAAAACTAAAACAAAGTTTTCACATGGCCAGCTGATTTTTTACGAAGTGACAACCCTAAAATCTGCTGTTTCTTATACTTGCGACGATGACCTCAGTATGGTCACAGAATAGATGTAGAAAAGAGTGACAGATTCATATTCTTGAAATAGAAAAACGCCTACAGCATCATTGAGGCAAATTGTCGTAAGTCATGGCTAAAATCACATTTCAATTTGAAGGTTGAGTTACGTGTAGTTAAACATACGAACTAAACTACGCTAACACAGTTATGTCTTTTTCTAACTGTTTGTTCTTTCTTGTGTGTTGATCTAATCATAATAACCTACTGACTGAATACACATTGATGTCCACTACTGAAAAGAGCTGTGAATCTGGCGGGTATTGCCATAATCACTTGGCTGGGGATTGCTGATCAAAGAAACGGTATAAGTAATTCACACAATAAAAATGCTGCCTTTCATTTGGCGAAGCCCCTTGGTCGACTTTTACGACATCCGACATACGACGAGCTGAGTCGCATGGGTCGGTTAACTTAATTAAAAACTTTACCAAATGACTCTTTCCGTCATTATGTAGTTTATCTGTCCGTTCTGTACCTACATTAATCTTTGACACTTGTATTTCCACAAAGGAACGCGACTAAATTTTATTGGCTGTAGCACTATGCAAAACCATGGCAACCAGCCAACCGCCAATCATAGACAAGTTAGAGAACCATTCATTCATTCATTGACTGTCGGCATCTATCAACATGCGATACACCCAGTGATGCCAGATCTACCGATTTAGCAGTAGATCTACCTGCTTTTTTAGGCGTCTACCGATCTACTGATTTATTTCAAAAATTTAGTGAAACCTACCTGATTTTCCCGAGCGCCTTCTAAAATTTAGTGAAATCTACCTGATTTTCCCGAGCGCCTTCTAAAATTTAGTGAAATCTACCTGATGTCCCGAGCGCCTTCTAAAATTTCGTGAAATCTACCTGATTTTCCCGCGCCTATAGCTCCGTGACTAAATAACCACTTGGCGACCTTTTTTTTTTTTTTAGCTGCAATTGTCTGCAAAAATGCAAAGAATCGCTTCCTTTTTACGAATGCACCTAAAAAAAAAAAAGGTCGCCAGCCAAAATGCGAGTCAAAATACTCGCGAAACACAAATACATATGGTACCTCTAGAATTTTCAGTCGTTAATTTCTACCTACTGATTTTTATTCCAATCTACTGATTTTTTACTGAACTTTCTACTGTTTTTTTCAAATTCCATCTGGCAACACTGGATACACCACATGGCGGTGCTGTTTTTGCCAAGCGGGTCGAAATATTTTTTAATACGGGTTCCGTAATTTTTTTAATACCAAAATTTAAAGAAGTTCGTTTGTTTAAAATCATAAAATCAAAAAAAAAGCTTAAATCCGTTTTCTACGGGATTTTGTATTAGGTATACCAACTATCAGAATTCACGCAAAGTGTATGTGTGTGTAGCAGGTAGGTACCTACATTGTGAAATACCTATGTAAAATAAGACCAGTACCTACCTACGTATTCATACAATTTTCTACCACATACCTATTATTTCACGACTGTGATCCTAATACCTCCTACTCATGTAGCCAACTAGGGATTTATTAAAATTGAAAATGAACCCTAAAAATTATCCATCTTTTCGGCGAACGAAATCAAAAGAATGAATGATGAACTATTTTAGTGTGACCTTCGTCGCGGTGCCGTGTAGTGCTATAATTACAATTTTTATCTTTCGTGCCTAAAAAACAAGTAACTAGGACTTAAGAATACCTTACGGGTGTGGTGTATGCATCGGAGTGTCAGAGCTGAAGAGATGAAGAGGCGTGTGTTGGAAGCGTGTGCTTACTTCCATAAAATGTGTGTTGTTTGGAAGCGTGTGTTGGAAGCGTGTGCTTACTTCCATAAAATGTGTGTTGTTTGGAAGAAGGGAGGCATATCGAACCTTACTTACATGCATAGGTATCGATACCTACGTCATGCATGTGTAACTTACTAACTAACTAACCTAACTAGTGCTAAAGTGAGTGAGACATGTTAATGCCTAAAAAGAAACCTACCTTGTGCTGAAGTGTGTGAATTGTCTGTGACTGTGTACCTACAAGTGACCTACCAAAACATACATAAATCCCTTCGTAAGAAGCCATCTAGACAGCTGACAAGCGAGAAAATATGAGGTTTGTAACTTGTACCTACACTTACAACTTTCCTAACTCAGCATTTTAAGATTTTCTCAACACTACCTAGGAACTTACATACTAGCATCTTATTATTATCACGAATTTATTAGGTCGTCTAGTAATCTCCCGCCATAGCTGAAATCTACGAAGATAAATACCTACCTACATACCTGTAAAGTTAGTAGGTAAGTACAGGTTGCGCGAATAGGGTTGTCACTTTATTTTGGCACTAGGAAATGAAAACTTTTTGTATGGGAAACTGAAAATAGGAATTTTTAATTATCTCCCCCCCACAACTGATCACCATGGGTTCCTGAAACCCCCCCCTTCGGCTTAGTAGGGGTAATATGTTATACCTTGTATACATGCAACGACGTAGCTTCTGTAGAATGCATTGACGTAGCAATTGTAGAATGCAATGACGTAGCAACTGTAGAATGCTATGACGTAGCTACTATAGAATACCATAGAATGCTACTGTAGAATGCTACGACGTAGCTACTTTAGAATGCTATGACGTAGCAACTGTAGAATGCATTGACGTAGCTTCTGTAGAATGCATTGACGTAGCTTCTGTAGAATGCATTGACGTAGCTTCTGTAGGATGCATTGACGTAGCTTCTGTAGAATGCATTAACGTAGCAACTGTAGAATGCTATGACGTAGCTACTATAGAATACCATAGAATGCTACTGTAGAATGCTACGACGTAGCTTCTTTAGAATGCTATGACGTAGCAACTATAGAATGCCACGACGTAGCTACTATAGAATGCTACGACGTAGCTACTGTAGAATGCTACGACGTAGCTTCTATATACATGCAACGACGTAGCTTCTGTAGAATGCATTGACGTAGCAATTGTAGAATGCATTGACGTAGCAACTGTAGAATGCTATGACGTAGCTACTATAGAATACCATAGAATGCTATTGTAGAATGCTACGACGTAGCTACTTTAGAATGATATGACGTAGCAACTGTAGAATGCATTGACGTAGCAACTGTAGAATGCAACGACGTAGCTTCTATAGAATACTATAGAATGCTACTGTAGAATGCTACGACTTATCTACTTTAGAATGCATTGACGTAGCAACTGTAGAATGCTATGACGTTGCTACTATAGAATTCAATAGAATGCTACTGCAGAATGCTACGACGTAGCTACTTTAGAATGCATTGACTTAGCTTCTGTAGAATGCATTGACGTAGCTTCTGTAGAATGCATTGACGTAGCTTCTGTAGGATTCATTGATGTAGCTTCTGTAGAATGCATTGACGTAGCAACTGTAGAATGCTATGACGTAGCTACTATAGAATACCATAGAATGCTACTGCAGAATGCTACGACGTAGCTACTTTAGAATGCTATGACGTAGCAACTATAGAATGCTACGACGTAGCTACTGTAGAATGCTACGACGTAGCTTCTATATACATGCAACGACGTAGCTTCTGTAGAATGCAACGAAGTAGCTACTATAGAATGCCACGACGTAGCTACTATAGAATGCTATGACGTAGCTACTGTAGAATGCTACGACGTAGCTTCTATATACATGCTACGACGTAGCTTCTGTAGAATGCAACGACGTAGCTACTATAGAATACTATAGAATGCTAGGACGTAGCTACTATAGAATACTATGACGTAGCTTCTCTAGAATGCATTGACGTAGCTACTTTAGAATGCTACTGTAGAATGCATTGACGTAGCTACTATAGAATGCTACGACGTAGCTACTGTAGAATGCTTCGACGTAGCTTCTGTAGAATGCAACGACGTAACTACTATAGAATACTATAGAATGCTAGGACGTAGCTACTATAGAATACTATGACGTAGCTTCTCTAGAATGCATTGACGTAGCTACTTTAGAATGCTACTGTAGAATGCTACGACGTAGCTACTGTAGAATGCTTCGACGTAGCTTCTGTATAATGCATTGACGTAGCTACTATAGAATACTATAGAATACTACTGTAGAATGCTACGACGTAGCTACTGTAGAATGCTACGACGTAGCTTCTGTAGAATGCTACGACGTAGCTACTATAGAATGCTACTGTAGAATGCTACGACGTAGCTACTGTAGAATGCTTCGACGTAGCTTCTGTAGAATGCTACGACGTAGCCACTATAGAATGCTATAGAATGCTACTGTAGAATGCTATGACGTAGCTACTATAGAATGCTACGAAGTAGCTACTGTAGAATGCAACGACCTAGCTACTATAGAATACTTTAGAATGCTACTGTAGAATGCAACGACGTAGCTCGTTAGCTCGTTCTAAAGTTAGAATACAATAGAATGCTACTATAGAATGCTACGACGTAGCTGCTTTAGAATGCAGTGACGTAGCTACTGTAGAATGCTACGACGTAGTTACTGTAGAATGCTATGACGTAGCTACTATAGAATGCATTGATGTAGCTACTATAGAATGCTTTGACGTAGCAACTGTAGAATGCAACAACGTAGCTACTGTAGAATGCAACGACGTAGCTACTATAGAATACTATAGAATGCTACTATAGAATGCATTGACGTAGCAACTGTATAATGCATTGACGTAGCTACTATAGAATACTATAGAATGCTACTGTAGAATGCTACGACGTAGCTTCTGTAGAATGCTACGACGTAGCTACTGTAGAATGCTACGACGTAGCTTCTGTAGAATGCTACGACGTAGCTACTAAAGAATGCTATAGAATGCTACTGTAGAATGCTATGACGTACCTACTATAGAATGCATTGACGTAGCTACTATAGAATGCTACGACGTAGCTACTATAGAATGCTACGACGTAGCTACTATAGAATACTATAGAATGCTACTGTAGAATGCTACGACGTAGATCATACTTACATAGGCTTGTAGTTCTAGCCCTAGAATAAGACATGGGCTACTTTTCATCCCATAAATCAGTTCCCATTGGATATAGCCTTGAGACGTTTCCATAGCAACTACGCGTGCGAAACCGCAGACAGAAACCTACAAGTATAAAATATTAAAGCTTTTACAATAGTAAAAAATAAACCAGACAATAAAATAAACCAGTGTGAACCAAACTGGTTTATCCGCGGTGCTTCCGGTAAACTAATATTTATAATTTTGGAAGTTGAGTTCCCTTCACCCGCACCCTTAATCCACGAACATAGAGTGTAAATTACAATGACCCGAGAGGCAGGCAGACTCAAAAACAAATTTCTTATGGGTGCGTGTGTTATATTCAGTAAGAAATCGAACATTGTAACATTTTTAATATGGTCGCAAATACGAAAACTTGAAACTTAATCAACTGCCACCTAGTTAAATTGGTTGGAACTATAGCTTACACTAATAGACGGTAGCTTTCAGAAATCAATTATTATAGAGGGTACATTTGCAAGTACCGTGCACAATTTAGTATTAACACTATATAACAGATGGCGCTTCCGCTTCGATTAAAACCCTCTGTGCTTGTTTACCAATTAAATAAACTATAATGTAACGTACATAAAGCAGATAAGATGGATAAATCCTTATTGTAATTTAGGAATACTTCTGTATACCTAGAGTCTATTTTAATATTAGCTTAGAACATCACCTCTGAGATTGTTTAGCAATTGAATAAACTATAATGTAACGTACATATTAAAGATAAGATGAATAAATCCTTATTGTAATTTAGTAATACTTTTGTATACCTAGAACCTATTTTAATATAAGTTAAGTATATCGCAAATAATGATGCTTATTCAGCAAAATCTTTGTTAGCAGAGTAACTTGCTAGGGTGCGTGTTGGCCAGGTGGATTGAAATAAAATACACTCACATTTTATATCTTCGTTTATATTCACATTATTTATGCAGATATATCGGTATCACATCCTAGGATTCATTGTCTATATGTGGATTAATTATTACAGAGTTATGAGGACATTGCCTCGTCATAATGTAGGAGGACAGAAGGAAGTTACATGAACGACAGCGGAAATAGAAACTGTCATAAAAGACAAGATGATATTCACATGACAGCTGTCACGGCTTGACAGTAAAGAATACATTATTCTAACACTTCCCCTTATTCTTTACAATGTCATTGCATTTAAAATTCTTATAAAATTTATCCTCCATAAAATCCACATTTCTAGACAAAATAACCCTTTTTGGATTGGATGGCTCTACCAGTCGGTATCCTTTGGTAGTTTCGGAATAACCGACAAAAATACACATTTTAGCCCTAGCGTTCAACTTACTTGTACGAGTCGGCTCCTCAACCAGAGCATAAGCTATGCAACCAAATACACGAAGATGGTCCAAAGTCACACTGTGACCAGACCACATCTCCTCAGGCAACTGTCCTGCTAAAGCCGTCGTGGGGCTACGATTCTTCAAATAAATGGCAGACATCACTGCCTCACCCCAAAAACGCTTGCAGAGACCTGCCTGCAAAAGAATGCACCTAGCTTTCTCCATAATTACCCGATTAAGACGTTCAGCCACGCCATTTTGAGGAGCACAATACGGTACCGTCAATTGGTGAAGTATTCCTTCATTCTGTAAGAAGGACTTAAATTCTTTATTACAATACTCACCACCATTGTCAGAACGCAGGCCTTTCACACGAAGTCCAGTCTGCTTTTCTACAAAGTTCTTAAAAATGACAAAATAAGAAAATACCTCAGATTTCTTCTTAAGTAAATATCCAAAGGTCTTTCGTGTATAGTCATCCGTAAAGGTTAGTAGGTATTTAGCACCTCCCCAGCTGTCATCACTCAACGGGCCCAGGACATCAGAATGGATTAGTTCAAGTTTCTCACCAGCACGCCTTGCCTGTCCTATAGGATAAGCCTTGGCCACAGGCTTACCCTCAAGACAAGCAGTACATTGCTGAAGCTCTTCTTTCTGAAAGCGAACACTGCGAGAAATGTGATCATTAAGAACATTCATTCCATTCAAACTCAGATGTCCTAACCTCCTATGCCACAATTCGGCATCATTTGATGCAGCAACCTTTGCAGTCTGTGTTCCCTGCACCTGATGTAGGGTAGCCATCGACTGCTCCTGTATGCATGTACCTTTCATCCTATACACACCTTTATCTAACTCAGCAGACATAATGTGACTTCCATCAATGGAACATCCATCTTCATATATAAAACAGCCATCCTTTTTAAAAACAACCAAATAACCTTTCTCACACATTTTACTTACCGACAACAAGTTTTCTGATAAATGCGGAACATACAAAACATCTTTCATAATTTTATCACTATCATTGATTTTTATGTTGATACTTCCTATTCCAGAACATTTCAATTTTGATTTCTTATCAGCACAGTTTATCATAATATTGTTTTTCTTTAAATCCACAAACATGATTTCATTGTTACACATGTGTGATGTGGAACCACTGTCCACAATAAAATCTGTAGTCGCTGAAGTGAAAAATGTTGAAGCTGTCATTGTTTGATGTTGTTGTTGCTCTCTAGTCGATCCATCTTCTTTCTTCATCCGCTTCAACTTGTAGCATTTTGACTTTATGTGTCCAGGCTTCTTACAATAATTACAAATAACTTTTGATCTGGAAGTAACATTCCCTCTTGCTGCATAAGCATTGTTCAAGCCGCTTGTTTCAGAATAAGTTTTACGATATTCTTCTTGTATAAGCCTTGCACGAACCAGTTCTGAGGACAGTATATTAGTGATAGATGCCGTCTCCAAGGCTGACACCAATGTATCAAAATCCTGAGGGAGTCCACTCAAAAGAATTTCCGCAATTTCAGCATCTTCTATTACTTTACCAATATCGGCCAACTGCTGTACCAATGTAAATACATTATCTATATAAGCAGTCATATTTGGAAAGGTCGTGAAATCTACTCTGTGCAGCTGCCGAAGCAAGCTCACCCTTCGAAATAATCCTTTGTCTTCATAAACTTTTGACAGTTTTTCCCACGCCTGTTTGGCCGAAGTGACATCATACAGTAATTGATATAATGAGGGCTTCACACATAAAGAAATTCTTGCCAAAGCCCTTTGTGATTTACAATAGTCCGAGTCTTCGCCAGTAACACTGTTCCATAGGCCTTCAAGGATCAAAGAATTTTTCATTGAAAATTTCCATGTCTGGAAATTAGACACGCCGTCCAATTTCTCAAAGCCAACGTATGTAGAAGATGGGCCCATTGGCATTCCACCCGGCACGGCATTCCCGCCCGCCGTAGATGGCGCCAAATCATCGCCCGCCATAATGTTGTCGATAGTTCGTGAGACTTGATGTAACCGATTCTGATTCTATATGTTCTCCGTAAGTGTAAACTCACCTTCTTGGCTTTCTAAGTCACAGGGCACAGGTCTGTGCTTACATCAGTATTCAATCCACACTGGCTGATCTTGATAAATCTATTCTGGGCCAGATAACCTGTTAGCAGAGTAACTTGCTAGGGTGCGTGTTGGCCAGGTGGATTGAAATAAAATACACTCACATTTTATATCTTCGTTTATATTCACATTATTTATGCAGATATATCGGTATCACATCCTAGGATTCATTGTCTATATGTGGATTAATTATTACAGAGTTATGAGGACATTGCCTCGTCATAATGTAGGAGGACAGAAGGAAGTTACATGAACGACAGCGGAAATAGAAACTGTCATAAAAGACAAGATGATATTCACATGACAGCTGTCACGGCTTGACAGTAAAGAATACATTATTCTAACAATCTTTAATATAACAATAATAACCTTAGGAATTGAATTAGGCTATTTTGATGAATTGTATTAGTCTTAGAATAAGTTTCAACACATGTTTAAACTGTTATTTGTTAGAAAAATACTGCTATATAATAGATATATAAGACTGTAATCCGATTGGCTGTTGCATTTTTGCCAACATTACCTTATTTGGTATTAACGGCAATTTGCAGGGGCTCTGAGAAAGCTTTATAAGCAAAAGAATACCTGATACGGGGTTCAGTTTGTGTTGTGCAGCCTCGATGTCAAAGTTAAGTAAACCATTGTTATTATATACCCTTTCATGTGTATTTCCATGTGTATGTGTATTTCATGTGTATTTCCTACAAATAAGTAGGGTATTTTACCTGTAATTTACTTTCCGAGTAGAAACTTAACCAAATCGTTGATAAGCTGGGTTATGTAGGGTAGAGTGGTAGCCATTGAACCACCAAAAGTTTGAAGGACTGTAGAATCAAATCGGAAGCAACCCTGACATATTATTTTAGCACAAAACCTACGTTAATTCAGTAGCTTCACTTTTGCGTTGTCACTATAGCTGTTTAATTGATAATTAAGTTACTATTGGACTTACAAAAAAAAATTAAATTGGTTCACTGTGTACCAGCAGTGGTACGCATTGAACATGGGGGGTGGTACTCGATTAACCTAGTGGTACCTGATGAACCACTGTATGGTTTATACCTCAGATATGTTTTTACACGGGGAAATATAAAATATATTTTTTAGTAATCATTTTAATTGCACTTCTTAGAACTGCATCATATCTTTAAATTAAATATTTTGTATATTTTGAGATAGCTGATAAGCGACAGCTGATAAGTTTCATTTTTGTAGGGTTCACCAAAATTATACTTCCTATTTATAATGATTATCTTAGTGAGTTAGTAAGGTAAATTAACCTTAATTTATATGATAAAGAATGCCTTGCACATATTATCTAACATAGTAATAAAAAACTTAACTTGTAGGTAAGTTTTTATTTAGAAAAATAGAGATCAAAATTTTCATCAAAAACGAGTCAAGCAAGAATATAGTAGCTCTAGTAATGCCTTATTATTAGGCTAATATTATTCCAAATAATCATAACTTTACCTATACCTATCTAAGGTACTTAAGCAAATTAACCTTTAGGTATTCTACAAAAAAGAATAACATGCAAATAGTCTTACAAAATCAACAAAAAGTTATTAAGAACAGTCTTTATAATGGCAGCTCTAACTCTGCCTTATTATTAGGCTAATATTAATCAAAATAATAGGAACTATACCTGTAAGGTGGCTAACAAATTAACCTTTAGGTATTCTAAAAAAACAAATAATTTGTAAATACCTACTAGTCTTACAAAATCAACAAAAAAAATTCAATAACAGTCTTTATAATGGCAGCTGTAATTCTGCTCTATTATTAGGCTAATATTATTCCAAATAATCATAACTTTACTTGTACCTAAGGTACTTAAGTAAATTAACCTTTAGGTATTCTACAAAAAAGAATAACATGCAAATAGTCTTACAAAATCAACAAAAAGTTATCAAGAACAGTCTTTATAATGGCAGCCCTAACTCTACCTTATTATTAGGCTTATATTAATCAAAATAATAGGAACCTACAGTTTGCCTTTATTATTTTAAAATGTGTTGATTTATCTTTAGAGCTAAAAACCTGTCGAAATAGCAATGGTGTTCATTGTTATTTATCAAGTACCTTCATATGTATTTCTTTGTGCGTGATGATAATGTATACTTCAGTACTAGATAGTTATGTACTTTATGTATAATTTGGAGAAGTGCTTTGAGATGATACAATATAGCCAAGGTACATAAAGTTAGCATGAAGTGTTTTCTTCCTACTACCCAACTTAGGTACCCATTGTAGGTTATTTTATCTTGTAGATTAGATCAGTTAGGGATGGTGGTTCTTCTACAAGGTCGCAGAAGCCTCTTGTATTACATATTCAGCTGATGTGTTACTTTATTAGGTGTTGGTGGATGACTACCCGAATCTTTACGAACCTAAGAATCTAGAGTTGTCTTAGCCACTTCTGTTAATGCAGTTTATACACCAATAGCTACGCATTTGATATATAGATTAGCATTCTATCTAGGGAACTCTCCTAATTTTTTAACACGTGCGATGAGGGTGTGTGTGTGTGTGCATTCGAAGAGCACACACAACGGTCGTCGGTCACTCCGAGTTGAATATTGTTTTTACTTATCAATTTGTAGATCATGTTGGCAAATACTTACCTACCATTATAATATTGGTAAGTATGAAAAGGTAGGCTCGTTAGGATGTAGCAAACAAATAAACAAGCCTACTAATTATTTATTCGCAAAAGAGCCGTGGATTATTTTCTTAAATATCACGGGATACTCTTTAGGATTATCAGTTAAAAAAACATATGTATACTTACCTACGTACTTGCCTACGTATACTTACTAAGTAGGTACCTACTTAATTAAAAACAAAATTAAAGGCCAGATTACACAAGCAGTACAAGGTAAGTGGATCCAATTATGAGGCTTTCTCGACATGTAGAGCTGGAGTGAAAAAGATGATAGAGGACGCTCAGACGCAGCATCAGAAACAAGTAGAGCATCGTCTGACGGAGGATCCGAAATCGTTTTGGAATTATGTGAGAGCAAAGCGAGGGGCCGTGAACCGAAAGCAAATCTCACTGAATGGAAGAACTCTAACAGAACCGGAATGTGCAGATGAGTTCGCAAAGTACTTTCATTCGGTGTACGGTACTTCGGTTGCTCGCCTGGACGTGGCAGCGGCGGAGGCGGCGAGTGACGTCAGTGCCGCCCGTGTGCACGTGCCGCGCCTGGCGCTGGCCGAGGTGCGCGCGGCGCTGACGAGGCTCAAGCCGAAGCGCTCCGCGGGTCCGGACGGGATCCCCGTATACATTATGAGAGATTGTCGGATGCCTCTAGCCGAACCGCTCGCTTATATTTATAATCGTTGCCTAGAGGAGTCGCATTTTCCAGAACGATGGAAGATAACAAGAGTTATTCCAATACCGAAGGGCTCTGGAGCAGATGTTACCGAATTCCGACCAGTGGCCATTCTGTCGACGGCGGGGAAGATATTCGAGTCGGCTGTGCAGCGCAGCATGCAGGAGCAGGTATCGGCACGGCTATCTGATGCGCAGCACGGTTTCCGGCCGGCTCGTAGCACCTCCAGTAACCTCCTTGACTCAATGAACTTTATGCTACCGCAGGTTGACGCCGGAGTGCAAGTCGACGCCGCCTACTTCGACTTCAAAAAAGCATTTGACTTGGTCGATAACGACATACTGCTTAAGAAGTTGGCGACGATCGGCTGCACAACCAAACTGCTGCGGTTCTTCGCGAGCTACATGAAGAACCGGCAGCAGTACGTTGACTACGCGGGACGCAAATCGGAGCCTTACTCTACCTTAACAGGAGTGAGTCAGGGAAGCAATCTGGGGCCGCTGGAGTTCATTATTATGATCAACGATCTCCCGGCAGTCGTCAAGGATGCAAAATGCTTGTTGTTCGCGGATGACCTCAAGTTACTCTTACCGATTAAAGACGAAGAGGACTGTGAACGCCTTCAACGTGACGTGGACAGAGTGGTGGAGTGGAGTAGTAAGAACGAACTACAGTTCAACGTTAGTAAGTGCTCTATCATAACGTTTAGTAGAGCAAAGACACCACTCCACCACAATTACCAGTTGAAGGGTTCACAGTTGAAGAGAGTCGATTCGGTGAGGGATTTAGGGGTTCGTCTCGACGACAGGCTGCATTTCCGTGCACATGTGGTTGACATCTGCAAGAAAGCCTTCAAGACCCTAGGATTTGTACTCCGTCAGACAAACAAGTTCACAAATATGAGTGCAATAAAGACTCTATACGAAGCATTGGTGAGAAGCCATTTAGAGTTTAATTCGGCGGTATGGGCACCACACGAAGCTAAGTACAGTCAAATGGTGGAGCGCATTCAAAATAAATTCACCCGGTTTCTGTACTTAAAAAACTACGGCATCTATCCATTCTTCCCGTTGATGTATCCAACCTTGTTTGTTATAGGCATGGTTGGATACAACAAGCTGGAGGTGAGGAGAGATGCAGCGCTTGCTATATATCTAATTAGGATATTTCGCGGCATGATCGCCAACCCAGGCATTTTAGAGGAAATGCGGCTAAATGTGCCTGATGAGTTTTTGCATCGACGGAGGCGGCCCGCCCTATTGGCTGTACCAAGACGAAGGACCAACCTCCTGAATAGAGCACCTCTAACGCGTTGCATCCACACGCTCAATCTAGTAGCGGAGAAAGTAGATCTATTTAACAGCTCCCGGAGCGAATGTCAAAGGACTCTGTTACATATTCTATGCTATTCTAATTCTATTTGACATGGTGTAATAATTTAATATTGTAAATTGACTGAAGAATTCTATAAATATATTATTAGGTTTGACAATAGATAGATAATTTGAATTTATAATACTTATTGTTGTTTTTTATGTTATGATTATATAATTGAACATTGTATTTTGATTGATTTATAGGTGATCAATTGAACTTGCAAAGTGAAGTTCGATCACTATTATATGAGTCACTTCATTCGAAGATATAATTAACCAGGTAGTACTTTAAACCTACTAGGCAGTCGCACGATTTTAAAAGTAAATCGATTTACTCGATTTCATGTTTTTTTTTTTTTTTTTTTTTGAGGGTAGCCATGCCTTAGCTGGCTGTCCGCAAGGCGATCTCTTCATTTCTTCAGAGAAAATTTAAAATTTATTGGGTGGGTAGAATCATACCTACTATGGGTGGGTGATTTTATATCTTCGAATGAAGTGACTCATATAATAGTGATCGAACTTCACTTTGCAAGTTCAATTGATCACCTATTGATATTTCGTCACTTCATTCTTCAGATATAATTAACCAGGTAGATGTTTAGAGTATGCATCATTTGCAATCAAATATGCTTTTATAAAATCAAAATAAAATTTAAATTTAGAATTATAATATACAAGCTTTACCCAAAATTAGTAGGTAGTTTGTTAATATTTTTACTAACTATAGGTACCTACTGCAGGAAGACATCCTCAAACATTTTACAATGTAAGTTATCTTATTTTCTATTTGTTTTTATCGTTACCTAATACTTATGATCAAATAAGTAGGTACAAAAAGTAATTCTCTATTTTTCATTAATAAAAGATTTTGATTTAGGGAAAAATCCCTTCTTATAGGGCGATTGTAAGTCCTAGCAAAGTTTTGTGAGGATCCATGCCATCCGACCGTCTTCTGGAAAAAGTCAAACGAGACCTCAACGGAAGCCGCCGCTAATGCGTGCATATTTAGCGCTAGAAGCGCTAAATATGGTCATGTCAACTCCATTCTCCACTTTACATCAGCAGGACTAAAGCTTGATGTCATTAATCATTAATCCAGCGCAGCAGCCGGATAAAGCTTTGAATTTTCTTTGATAAATTGCAGGATCAAGGTCTGGTTCACCAGCAGTAGGAGTTTTTTAAAAGATCAGAAAATTGGATTTGTTACCTTTTAGGTATATTTTTGTTTGACACTTTAATGAGCTAAAGCGCATGAGCAGGTGTATTACTGTCGTAATGACCGATGTAATGACCAGCTAAGTCAAGCACTAACCGAGAACCCCAAGTTAAAAAATGTTTTGGAATTGAGGGGTTTTGTTTGTATGTAAATGCCGTTTAGCATACGTCTAATGTTACCACCCAATAGCAATGATAGTGCTGACCGTTGCAAATAAAAGGTTGATTAGAGTACCTCTGCTGAACTGTTATATTTGGAAAGTGAGTAGGTACATCCACTGGTTGAGAAGTCAATAAGTCACCAGCAATAATATTTTAAATATTCATGGGTATTTTCAATAATGTGTTCTGATTACGTCAGTTTAGAAACAATAAACTCCCCAAATTTGCTACCACCCACTGTGGGTGGTACGTTGATACTACTAAAGACGGTGGATAACATTAAGTTTTAGACTGGACTTGCTAGAGGTGGGATAGTTTGCTGTTTAAAAGTAGTCCTGAGCTTCGCGGTTCCCAAGGTAGGACTTCTTTGTTGTGATATTTAGTGGGATTGAAAATGATATTTTTATAATGTAAATTATTCTAATATAGTATTTCAAAATCTAATACCGTCTTTAGGAAACCAGGAACCTGTCCAATTCCAGTTGTTTCATTGCTTAAATTTCTTAAGCACTTTAGGACAACAGAATATGGCGGGAATGCATAGAAGTTGCTTTTCTGCTATCTAATCGTTAACGCGTCTATCGCCAAAGTATCTGGATCTCGTTTGTAGACTTTATAGTCGAACATTTCGTATAGGTGCGGAAAGCAAAATGGTTGAGCTATTGGAATACTCAATGGAATAGTCCTCACTTTATATTAGGTATAGGTAGATATGTGTCGATATTAATTTAGCGTGATTCTTCTCTAGCTACGATGCACTAGCATGACAATTTAAAACCATTTGTAATGCAGTAAGGAGCTCATACAAAATCAAGAAGCTTCTATAAAGACTTCTATGGCAAAATATATATATATTTTTTATCACTATTTAACTTAGAGATAGGTAACTATGTTTTACTAGGTTCAACTATGTTTACTACATTCTGGTGGTAATAATTGTATGTTTCCGATACATAAAATATCACTGAGATAAATATAAAGCGTTAGTATTTTCTAATAGCCTTATTTACAGGTAGAAGCAAATAAGCCTCTTTAAGGAATTAATGAATTAATGAAGGTTTATTGCAGCTAGAAATCCGTGTTTAAGAATCAGTTTAGGCACGATCCTATGATCCGTCATCTTAAAATGAATGAATTTAATGAGAGTTATTAAATTCAACATAAAAGTTTTATGAACTTTAGAATGAATGAAGTGGTCACAGTTAGTGAAAATAAAGACTCCTTGAGAGCGACCACAAACTAAAATAGCCCCTATGTATCTAATTCGATTAAATTAATAATCGCTGCTAGCATTTCAGGTTCATCATCGCAAGAAAGATGACTAGGTACCCTTTTCTGTTGTACAGTATAAATAGATAGTTAACTTTTCGAGTAACTAACTCTAACTCTACTAGTTAACTTCATAGAATAACTTAAATCCAATCAGTTCTATAATGGTTAGCCGACAATTATAAAAATGTTGGTTATACTCAGGGTGTACCCAATTTTATAATTGCGGTGCTGGAGCACGTGGCTTGCTCTAGTTTAGAGTCTGAGCTGTCGGCCTCGCTCCTGCCTGAGGCCCCCTGCAACCTGCGGGGTTACCTCCCCCCCATAGTTCATGTATAACGAGGTATATGTATAAGGGGGCTGTTCTGTTCCCCACCCGGGGGCGACTGGTCGTCGGTTGGACTGACGCCACTACTGGTGCCTTTGCGGATGCGGTTATTTATTTTTAATATCAGGAACTATATTAATTTTTATAGCCTTTTAAACTTAAAACTAGTCTTAGTGAGAGCTTCTGACCAAACAATTACATCGTAGTTTTCGTTCTGGATAAGATTTCATCACGATCCAGACCGGGAGTTACGAAGTTTCCCCTTCAATTTTATAACCTATATATAAGAATTTTATAATAATTTCAATAAGTACCGAGAAGCCCCTGTTAATAGCAGTGGTGCCTTAGCTTAACTACTGCTGAGCTGAGTCGACTCTCTTATCCTCACTCCTATTGGCATCAGATATTATAGCAGCAATTTTACGTTTTAAATTGAGTGCTTGTAAGAGAGCCCAGTTTTCTGAATTGCAAGTCAAAAAACGGGCAAAGTAAACGAAAACATATAATATATACCAATACTTATCCATCATACTTGGCAATCTCTCTTTGAAACCCACCGAGAGCTTTAAGAATTAATTGTAATTTTACCTCTTACGAGCGTAAAAAGTGCACTTAATGCTTAATAGAATTGCCATGTGTTGTTCGACAGACAACCACCAGGCGAACCTAATGACCTACTTAACAAGAGTGATCTATATTGAATCTTATTATATAAATATTTGATTTAATGGTACTGTGATAACCCACGGTTACCATTAATTCAATAAGAAAGCACGTGTTAACTTTCCGTTAACGTCAAGGTTCTAATTTGCAAAAATACGCAACTACCAGACTTAGTTGTAATTTTTATAATATTTCGCTTTGCGAAAACCCACGGATAACCTTTAGCATAGCAGGTTATAATTTGAGAGTATAAATGTCAGCAGGTAAAGCATCAAACGTGGTCCCAACATAGTGTAATTATTGTAATTTTTGTGAAGATCTATGATTGACTTCTAGCATATAGCAGCCGTGGTGGTTCTAATTTGCGAACCTAAATGTAAGTCAGTACCATACGTGGTAGTGTAATTGTTCTAATAAAGCGCTTTGGGAAACCCACAGTTAACCTCTAACAACCATTGAGGTTCTAATTTGTGAAAATAAATGCAAGCAAGCATAATTGGTTATGTAATAGTTCCAATATTTGCTTTGTGAAAACCCACGGTTAACCTCTAAGTATAGAACAGTCATCGTTGTTGAATTAGCGAAAATAAATGTTAGCAAGTTTTTATTCTATTATTTTGCTTTGTGATAGCCCTCGGTTAACCTCTAAGCATAGAACAGTCATCGTTGTTCGAATTAGCGAAAATAAAAGTTTGCAAGTTTTAGTTCTATTATTTGCTTTGTGATAAGTAGTGATAACCCTTAGAACAGCCATCGTTTTGACCCACAGTCAATCTCCAGGCCTAAGTAGGTAGTTACCCACCAGAGGTAAAATCTACCTTCTTGCTTTACGTACATTTCGCAAAAGTTAGCATTTCGTAAAAGTTTGCAAGTTTTAGTTCTATTGTTTGCTTTGTGATAACCCTCGGTTAACCTCTAGCATAGAACAGCCATCGTTTTGACCTCAGGGCCAAACCCCCAGGCATAAGTAGGTAGTTACCTACCAGACGTAAAATCTACCTTCTTGCTTTATGTACGTTTCGCAAAAGTTTGCATTTCGTAAAAGTTTGCAAGTTTTAGTTCTATTGTTTGCTTTGTGATAACCCTCGGTTAACCTCCAGCATAGAACAGCCATTGTCTTGACCCCAGGGTCAATCCGACAGGCTTAAGTAGGTAGTTACCTACCAGAGGTAAAATCTACCTTCTTGCTTTATGTACGTTTCGCAAAAGTTTGCATTTCGTAAAAGTTTGCAAGTTTTAGTTCTATTGTTTGCTTTGTGATAACCCTCGGTTAACCTCCAGCATAGAACAGCCATTGTCTTGACCCCAGGGTCAATCTGACAGGCTTAAGTAGGTAGTTACCTACCAGAGGTAAAATCTACCTGCTTGCTTTACGAACATTTTGCAACAACACTTGAAAAGATAATAGCACTTTGCTTACCTTGTTCACTTAACTCCGAATCTGACGAATACACTATTACTCGTCGGCGTTTTTTATTCTCCTTCTCTTAATTTTATTATTATAACATTTAATCATGTCGAAACTTCTCTTCGGCATGAGGAATAAATTTATTTTACAAGAGGGAGCTGTTACGTCCGTACGCTGCCTCGCACGAAAAAAGAATGAAGAGATCGCCTTGCGGACAGCCAGCTAAGGCATGGCTACCCTCAAAAAAAAAAAAAAAAAAAACATGAAATCGAGTAAATCGATTTACTTTTAAAATCGTGCGACTGCCTAGTAGGTTTAAAGTACTACCTGGTTAATTATATCTGAAGAATGAAGTGACGAAATATCAATTATAGGTGATCAATTGAACTTGCAAAGTGAAGTTCGATCACTATTATATGAGTCACTTCATTCGAAGATATAATTAACCAGGTAGTACTTTAAACCTACTAGGCAGTCGCACGATTTTAAAAGTAAATCAATTTATTCGATTTCATGTTTTTTTTTTTTTTTTTTTTTTTGAGGGTAGCTATGCCTTAGCTGGCTTTGTCCGCAAGGCGATGTCTTCATTTCTTCAGAGAAAATTTAAAATTTATTGGGTGGGTAGAATCATACCTACTATGGGTGGGTGATTTTATATCTTCGAATGAAGTGACTCATATAATAGTGATCGAACTTCACTTTGCAAGTTCAATTGATCACCTATTGATATTTCGTCACTTCATTCTTCAGATATAATTAACCAGGTAGATGTTTAGAGTATGCATCATTTGCAATCAAATATGCTTTTATAAAATCAAAATAAAATTTAAATTTAGAATTATAATACAAGCTTTACCCAAAATTAGTAGGTAGTTTGTTAGTATTTTTACTAACTATAGGTACCTACTGCAGAAAGACATCCTCAAACATTTTACAATGTAAGTTATATTATTTTCTATATGTTTTTATCGTTACCTAATACTTATAATCAAATAAGTAGGTACAAAAAGTAATTCGCTATTTTTCATTAATAAAAGATTTTGGTTTAGGGAAAAATCCCTTCTTATAGGGTGATTGTAAATCCTAGCAAAGTTTTGTGAGGATCCATGCCATCCGACCGTTTTCTGGAAAAAGTCAAACGAGACCTCAACGGAAGCCGCCGCTAATGCGTGTCTAGCGCTATATATGGTCATGTCAACTCCATTCTCCACTTTACATCAGCAGGACTCAAGCTTGATGTCATTAATCATTAATCCAGCTCAGCAGCCGGATAAAGCTTTGAATTTTCTTTGATAAATTGCAGGATCAAGGTCTGGTTCACCAGCAGTAGGAGTTTTTAAAAGATCAGAAAATTGGATTTGTTACCATTTAGGTATATTTTTGTTTGACACTTTATAAGCTAAAGCGCTTGAGCCCCTTATGCAGGTATTACTGTCGTAATGACCGATGTAATGACCAGCAAAGTGAAGCACTAACCGAGAACCCCAAGTTAAAAAATGTTTTGGAATAGAGGGGTTTTGTTTGTATGTAAATGCCGTTTAGCATACGTCTAATGTTACCACCCAAAAGCAATGATAGTGCTGACCGTTGCAAATAAAAGGTTGATTAGAGTACCTCTGCTGAACTGTTATATTTTGAAAGTGAGTAGGTACATCCGCTGGTTGAGAAGTCAATAAGTCACCAGCAATAATATTTTAAATATTCATAGGTATTTACAATAATGTGTTCTGATTACGTCAGTTTAGAAACAATAAACTCCCAAATTTGCTACCACCCACTGTGGGTGGTACGTTGATACTACTAAAGACCGTGGATAACATTAAGTTTTAGACTAGACTTGCTAGAGGTGGGATAGTTTGCTGTTTAAAAGTAGTCCTGAGCTTCGCGGTTCCCAAGGTAGGACTTCTTTGTTATGATATTTAGTGGGATTGAAAATGATATTTTTTATAATTTAAATTATTCTAATATAGTATTTCAAAATCTAATACCGTCTTTAGGAAACCAGGAACCTGTCCAATTCCAGTTGCTTCATTGCTTAAATTTCTTAAGCACTTTAGGACAACAGAATATGCGGGAATGCATAGAAGTTGCTTTTCTGCTATCTAATCGTTAACGCGTCTATCGCCGAAGTATCTGGATTTCGCTGTATAGTCGAACATTTCGTATAGGTGCGGAAAGCAAAATGGTTGAGCTATTGGAAAACTCAATGGAATAGTCCTCACTCTATATTAGGTATAGGTAGATATGTGTCGATATTAATTTAGCGTGATTCTTCGCTAGCTACGATGCACTAGCGTAACAATTTAAAACCATTTGTAATGTAGTAAGGAGCTCATACAAAATTAAGAAGCTTCTATAAAGACTTCTATGGCAAAATATATATATATATATATTTTTATCACTATGTAACTTACAGATAGGTAATAGTTCAACTATGTTTGCTACATTCTGGTGGTAATAATTGTATGTTTCCGATACATAAAATGTCAATGAGATAAATTTAAAGCGTTAGTATTTTCTAATAGCTTTATTTACAGGTAGAAGCAAATAAGCCTCTAAGGAATTAATGAATGAATGAAGGTTTATTGCAGCTAGGGATCCGTGTTTAGGAATCAGTTTAGGCACGATCCTATGATCCGTCATCTTAAAATGAATGAATTTAATGAGAGTTATTAAATTCAACATAAAAGGTTTATGAACTTTAGAATAAGTGGTCACAGTTAGTGAAAATAAAGACTCCTTGAGAGCGACCACAAACTAAAATAGCCCCTATGTATCTAATTCGATTAAATTATTAATCGCTAATAGCATTTCAGGTTCATCATCGCAAGAAAGATGACTAAGTACCCTTTTCTATTGTACAGTATAAATAGATAGTTAACTTTTCGACTAACTAACTCTAACTCTACTAGTTAACTTCATAGAATAACTTAAATCCAATCAGTTTTATAATGGAACGACAATTATAAAAATATAGGTTATGCTCAGGGTGTACCCAATTTTATAATTGCGGTGCCGGAGCACGTGGCTTGCTCTAGTTTAGAGTCTGAGCTGTCGGCCTCGCTCCTGCCTGAGGCCCCCTGTAACCTGCGGGGTTACCTCCCCCCCCCCATAGTTCATGTATAACGACGTATATGTATAAGGAGGGCTGTTCTGTTCCCCACCCGGGGGCGACTGGTCGTCGGATGGACTGACGCCACTACTGGTGCCTTTGCGGATGCGGTTATTTATTTTTTAATATCAGTAACTATAGTAATTTTTATAGCCTTTTAATCTTTAAACTAGTCTTAGTGATAGCTTCTGACCAAATAATTACATCGTGGTCTTCATTCTGGATAAGATTTCATCACGATCCAGACCGGGAGTTAATAAGTTTCCCTTGACAATTTTATAACTTATGTATAAGAATTTTATAATAACTTCAATAAGTACCGAGAAGCCCCTGTTAATAGCAGTGGTGCCTTAGCCTAACTGCTGCTGAGCTGAGTCGACTCTCTTATCCTCTGTCCTAGTGGCATCAGATATTGTAGCAGCAATTTTACGTTTTAAATTGAGTGCTTGTAAGAAGCGCAGTTTTCTGAATTGCAAGACAAAAAACGGGCAAAGTAAACCAAAATATATAATATACACCAATACTTATCCATCATGCTTGGCATGTCTCTTTGAAACCCACCGAGAGTTTTAAGAATTAGTTATAATTTACCTCGTACGAGCGTAAAAAGTGCACCTAATGCTTAATAGAATTGCCATGTGTTGTTCGACAGACAACCACCAGGCGAACCCAATGACCTACTTAACAAGAGTGATCTATATTGAATCTAATTATATAAATATTTAATTTAATGGTACTGTGATAATCCACGTTTACCATTTATTCAATAAGAGACCACGTGTTAACTTTCCGTTCACATCAAGGTTCTAATTTGCAAAAATAAGCAACTACCAGACTTAGTTGTAGTTTTTATAATATGTCGCTTTGCGAAAACCCACGTATAACCTTTAGCATAGCAGGTTATAATTTGAGAGTGTAAATGTCAGCAAGTAAAGCACCAAACGTGGTCCCAACATAGTGTAATTATTGTAATATTTTGCTTTGTGAAGATCTATGATTTGACTTTTAGCATATAGCAGCCGTGGTGGTTCTAATTTGCGAACCTAAATGTAAGTCAGTACCATACGTGGTAGTGTAATTGTTGTAATAAAGCGCTTTGGGAAACCCACAGTTAACCTCTAACAACCATTGAGGTTCTAATTTGTGAAAATAAATACAAGCAAGCATAATTGGTTATGTAATAGTTCCAATATTTGCTTTGTGAAAACGCACGGTTAACCTCTAAGCATAGAACAGTCATCGTTGTTCGAATGAGCGAAAATACTTGTTAGCAAGTTTTTATTCTATTATTTGCTTTGTGATAACCCTCGGTTAACCTCTAAGCATAGAACAGTCATCTTTATTCGAATTAGCGGAAATAAATGTTTGCAAGTTTTAGTTCTATTATTTGCTTTGTGATAAGTAGTGATAACCCTCGGTTAACCTTTTGCATAGAACAGCCATCGTTTTGACCCACAGTCAATCTCCAGGCCCAAGTAGGTAGTTAGCCACCAGAGGTAAAATCTACCTTCTTGCTTTACGTACATTTCGCAAAAGTTAGCATTTTATAAAAGTTTGCAAGTTTTAGTTCTATTGTTTGCTTTGTGATAACCCTCGGTTAACCTCTAGCATAGAACAGCCATCGTTTTGACCCCAGGGTCAATCCCCCAGGCTTAAGTAGGTAGTTACCTACCAGAGGTAAAATCTACCTTCTTGCTTTATGTACGTTTCGCAAAAGTTTGTATTTCGTAAAAGTTTGCAAGTTTTAGTTCTATTATTTGCTTCGTGATAACCCTCGGTTAACCTCCAGCATAGAACAGCCATTGTTTTGACCCCAGGGTCAATCCCACAGGCTTAAGTAGGTAGTTACCTACCAGAGGTAAAATCTACCTTCTTGCTTTATGTACGTTTCGCAAAAGTTTGTATTTCGTAAAAGTTTGCAAGTTTTAGTTCTATTATTTGCTTCGTGATAACCCTCGGTTAACCTCCAGCATAGAACAGCCATTGTTTTGACCCCAGGGTCAATCCCACAGGCTTAAGTAGGTAGTTACCTACCAGAGGTAAAATCTACCTTCTTGCTTTACGAACATTTTGTAACAATACTTGAAAAGATAATAGCACTTTGCTTACCTTGTTCACTTAACTCCAAATCTGACGAATACACTATTATTCGTCGGCGTTTTTTATTCTCCTTCTCTTAATTTTATCATTATAACATTAAATCATGTCGAAACTTCACTTCGGCATGAGGAATAAATTTATTTTACAAGAGGGAGCTGTTACGTCCGTACGCTGCCTCGCACGAAAAAAGAAATGAAGACATCGCCTTGCGGACAAAGCCAGCTAAGGCATAGCTACCCTCAAAAAAAAAAAAAAAAAAAACATGAAATCGAGTAAATCGATTTACTTTTAAAATCGTGCGACTGCCTAGTAGGTTTAAAGTACTACCTGGTTAATTATATCTGAAGAATGAAGTGACGAAATATCAATTGAACATTGTATTTTTTGAATTTTATTAATATTGTATTATTTTTTATTGTGTAAATTTTAATTTTTAGTTCAGGTTAAGATGTGACAAATATTTAGTTTAGGCTGTGATTATATTTTGTTGTTTTCATGTTTTTACACTATTGAATTAGGGGCTCCTGTAATAATAGTGTAAGTACTTATAATAAATAAATAAATAAATAAATTATTTATTGAAAAGAGCATTTTCATCATATTATACTTAGCAATACAAAATCAAACGAGCGCAAAAGTATATTTTTTTAAATGACAAGTCCACTTTTGTACGCGACGTTCTCTAAACACTAAATATTATCATGACGATTTAAGAAGCATAGCTTGTAGTATCGTGCGGCCGCTTTTTTATGTTCATTCGAATTTGGTCTGGTTAACTACCAAAAATATTTCGAATGGTTTTCTATCATTATTGTCTAAAGTAATGGGTATACGAAGACGATTTTTTGCATACGTATTCTTATAATAGGGCGCTAATTATTGTAGAAGCATGTAATAGGCCAGATCACAGGAAACTAGTGTTTTCGTATCCTAAGTAATTTCACTCAAGATAACCTCAAAAAAAAGACAAAATCGTGAATAACTCGTCTATGATATGAAGTAGGCCGGCGAAACTTTACAGGATCGTGTGAATATATAATGGGTACCAGTCGGCACTAACGCGAAGTACTTGGTCTTGTTCATTCGAGGGCTTTAATTTGAATTTAAAATTTTGGGCACATTTACACGACATTGGGCGCTGATTATCTGCATCATTCGATTCTTGAAAAGACGATACTTTTTGCTGGGCGAACGCACACAAAGTGAAGCCGTTGGTCACAGCTAGTTAGAATATACGACCTCGGTGACGCAGCGGGGTAGAGCCCGCCTGCGACGCAAGAGGTTTCTGGTTCCATTTCCGCTTCGGAACAAATTTGTCTACGATATGCAGAAAGTTCCATTGGTCTGGGTGTTTTCTTTGTATAATCAAAAATATCTATCTATGCATTAAATATATCTGTTACCTAGTAGTACCCATAACACAAACTTTGATTAGCTTACTTTGGGGCTAGATGGTGCTGTGTGGATTGTCCAGCTTTTTTTTTATATTATATACCTAGTAGTGTTAAAGGAGTTTTCATAAAAAAACTGATATTTTTTAAATTTTTACCATTGCTATCCCACAGCTGAAAAAGCTATTTACCCTAATTCCCACGATCTAGGTTGGTACTAAAAGAAAGAATATAATATAGTTACTAAAAATGTTTTATTTTATGATCATATAGTAGGTACATTCCATAATTGATTTAAGTCTTTTAATACATTTTTACATTTCTAAACTATATTATATAGGTATTTAGAACTATACATGTATTCTTATTGCTTGAGTCACTTGTACATTTCAAATTTGGGCCTCAACTCTGATGCTTGATGTAGAATCCAAGATATTTTTGTAAAAAATCAATTAGTACAGTTAAATCAGTCACTACTTCTGTCACTTAGTTTATAAACCTCCGTACCTATTCTTGTCAGCGTCGGGACCCCTGGGACGAATTCCACTAAATAAATCGCTTCACCATTTAAATAGTATCGTGTCAAAATGTCAGTGTTAAATAAACTATTTTAGGCATTCTACTAACACAAACATTTTGAGGTTCATTCATAGCTGTGACGATTTACGTTTATAACTACCAATTTGACATTCTAATTATGAAAGTCTCTTCAAGCGCAAATAATAGTAGAATACCAAATGAACAAACGTCATTTTAATAATCTTGATTGAATGGCACTATTGAGACTTTTGTTTTGACGTTAGTGGAATTTGGCCCCTGGACCAAGAGCGATATGCGAAAAAGATGTGGTCCAGACAACCTGACGTCAGAATGTCTGACCACTTTCTTTTCAAATTATTTCACTGCTCATCGAGGTACTAAATAATTTAACTGAGGTATCAAATAGTATTGAAAAGGTATTGTAATTTGATAGTTTCCAAATATAAAATATCGCACTTGGTCCAGGGGTCCTGACGCTAACCCTATTCTTTGTTTAATATTGTATTTGTTATTCTATAATTTTCCCTAATGCTGCCCTATAATAGATTAACGTTTCAATAAAAGCTACGAAGGCAGTCCAATATTTCATTTACATGTAACTGCATATATTTCCTAGAGTCTAGGAAATATATGCAGTTACATGTAAATGAAATTCTAGGACCTAGACTATATAACAAGCTGCGAAGAATTTCCTTCATAAAATGCAAGATACACTTTAAGTAGGTACTCGCTTCTTATATGTGAGGGTCAAAGTTTGATGATATAAGACGTTAAAATAATTTTCTAACCTTAATGATTGCTCATTATATAATGCACTTGTTTCTTCTTATTTTTTATTATTTAGTCCTTAAATAGGTTAAATACTTGGATGTCTATATAGACTACAAAGGCAGTTCGTCCTAAAATTAGTTTGTAACTAGCTACGTAGGTAGTTCGTCCATGTAATGCAATGCCCTTATTTCTTCACTTGTTATTGTCTTCTATACATATATTTTGCCTAATTTGGTCTAAAGTCAGGTTGTATCTAGCTACGTAGGCAGTTCGTCCATGTAATGCACTTGTTTCTTCACTTGTCTCCTCTATATTTTTGCCTAATTTTGTTCTAAAATTAGTTCGTATTCTATCCTAGGTAGACATAATTGTATTTCAAAGAATAATGGATTTCACTGGATTTTTTATGTTTTAGGTACGTTATGTTTTAGGTAGATACTTTATGTATGGTTTATATGTAATTTTTTTGGTATGTATTGTGTTAGCGACGCGTTGGTTTGGTTCCGACGGAAGATCAGCGTTGTGATAGCTATGCACAATGGCTATTACAACATAAAGCTGAGTCGGACGCCATTTTATAGCATTTAAGTTTTTAATTAATAAGAACTACTACTTAAGTAATTCATGGTGTTGGGTAATTTAAGAAAATATGTAACTCAGTTGTAAATTCTATAAATAAAGATTTTCTTATTCTTATACTATAATTAGTTATTAACTACGTAGGCAGTTCGTCCATATAATGCACTTGTTTCTTGACAGGACAGACTTTGTGTACGCGTTTCTTGTGTGTGTATAGGGACGCTTTTTGCTTGAACGTTTGTTGGCATATATCGCAAGAGAGAGGTCGGGCGCCCGAGTGAATTACTTCGTGCTGGGTTAGTGCTTTTTTATCCTGGAAAAAAGAATTTATCATATTTATTGGAAAACTGGCGAACCGATATGGCATCGCACGGGTGCAATGCTATATATTATACTAGCGACCCGCCCCGGCTTCGCACGGTTTTATTATACGTATAAACCTTCCTCTTGAATCACTATTTCTATTAAAAAAACCGCATCATAATCCTTTGCGTAGTTTTAAAGATTTAAGCAGTGAAAGGGAAATAGGAGCAGAAAAATCGACTTTGTTTTATATATGTAGTAGATATGAGCGCCGCGCCGGCGCGCCGTCGTCGCCGCGAGTGCAAGGCAGCGCGTCGTCGCCGAATGGAACAAACGACGCGCCGTCGTGGCTCACCGCGATTTTATTTTTTTGTCTCATTCTTATCATCATTAATCAGAAGACGTTCGATGACATTCCTAAAAACCAAACTGTTGATTCCACTACCGCTGGACCAAGTTCTGCCCACAGTTCTTCAAATTTTCTTTTGGATTTGGCCCGAAAACATAGTGCCGTTCAAAGCGACGACGACGACGGTGAGGCTGCGGTGGAGAATGAATGCTGGAAGTATTTCAGCACAGCGCGTCCTGAAGATCTTGGAGGCTTACGGTGGTGACGTTCTTTTGTACCTACTGGAAAGACCGAAAAACTTGTATGCCATCGTTATATTCTCTTGCACGTTCAATTTTGAACGTCCCAGCTACCAGCACGCCCAGTGAACGTGTTTTCTCTACAGCTGGACTCGTGATAACGGCGAAACGTTCACGATTAAATCCATTGAGATTGAATAGGATTGTGTTTATCCACGATAATTATGTCTTCTGCAGAGAATCTGTTGAGGAGTGAACGATATTATTTTTGGAGATATATTTATTATTCTTTTATTGGGTCTGATTATATAACTTTAGAAATATGACCTACTGACCTTGTAAAAATAAAATAAAAATAAAATGTAAATATTGTGTTTTTTTTTTTTAATTTGTGTTTGGAACACATAATTTTGTTAACTTCATAAAAATAAATAAAAACGTTGATTCTTCTAATAATATAAGGCTTTTTATTGTGATTTTGGCTCTTTATTTTCTCCTTTATAAAATTCTCATTTCTCGGAGGACGCGCCGCCGCCGCCGTCCAAATTTTCAAGTCACGCCGCCGCCGTGGGATTGGCTATCGGCGCTCATATCTAATATGTAGTGATGTATTTATTATAATACAAGCATAAAATAACTACTTAGTAGAAAACAAAGGCGCTTCCCGTTGCTGTGTGTTAATTCTTTAATGCACAAATAAACAATATACACAAGAAAATCTTAAAACTAGAAAAAAAATTAAATAAAAGTAATTAAAAAATATAAATAAATATAATATAATTAAATTATGGCACAGGCATTCATCATGCTGTTATTTGTTGGATAACTAGTACTTTTAAACTACTTCATACTACTTAAAATCATCCTCTTGAGATTGAGATTTAAAGGTCTAAGCATACAGACAGACAGCGAGTGAGCTATTATAGCACTCAAGAACGTATACGTGTTCTTGAGTGGAGAACGAGACTCGGCAAATGTAGTGTAGAATGCCCTCAGGCTAGGTGGAATGGCGATCTGCGAAACACTGGCTGGCAGATGCTGGATGCGTCAAACTGAAGACAGGGCGCTACGGCGCTCATTAGGGGAGGCCTATGTCCAGCAGTGGACTAATATGGGCTGATGATGATGATTTAAATACGTTGCATAGTTTGCTCTAAGCATACAGATAGGCAGGCTTTGTTGTGATGTAAGCATTATAGTAATAGCTAACCGTGAAACTTTTCCCGCACGTCTGACATTGGTGGTTTCTCGGCTTCGCTTTCTTTTCCCCGTGTACCCTCGATATGTGCTTCTCGACGTTCGCTCGAGACGCTATTGGCTGAAAAACACATATATGTTAAAATATTATACACATATATGTTAAAATATTCAGTCGTATTATAAAATTATTAGATAGGTAACTAGCGACCCGCCCCGGCTTCGCACGGTTTTATTATACGTATAAACCTTCCTCTTGAATCACTTTATCTATTCAAACAAACCGCATCAAAATCCGTTGCGTAGTTTTAAAGATTTAAGCATACATTGGGACATAGGAAGAGAGAGAGTAACTTTGTTTTATACTATGTACTAGTGATTTAGATATTCAAGTAATATTTATTATAAACACAAAAATTTGTAAGTATGGATGGATGTTTGTTACTCATTCACGCAAAAACGACAGAACGGATCTTGATGAAATTTGGCACAGAGATAGATTGTAGTCTAGAATAACACATAGGCTTTATTTTATCCAGGAGTTCCCACGGGAACGGGGATTACGTGAGTGAAACCGCGCGGCACTGCTATTTTTTTTAATTATTATAACAAGGACTTTGTCGCTTAGCGACCTCACCGTCCCATAAAAATCAATACAAATAAAATCTATACTTATAATAAAACTGTAACAGGTCCAAATCTGTACATTGAAGATATTTTGAAAAAATTTTTTGGAGGGCACTCTATTATCGATAATCAAGCCAAAACTGTATAACACATAGGCTTTATTTTATCCCGAAAATCCCACGAGAAAGGGAATTACGCAAGTAAAATAGCGAGTACTCGAAATACTAATCATGCGCAGACAAAGTCGCGCGCTAGTAAATAATAACAATGGAATCTAATGGCTATTTGTAATCTTACCTTATTACAAATAGGACACTTGTGCGACGTTTTCCCGAGATGTTGGTAGTTGAAATGATCTTGCATCGTCTCTTTAGTCGGGTATCCCTTATTGCACATTGGACATGGAAACCTGGGAAATAAACATACTAGTTATGGCAACATTTATTATAAAATGCTTGACAATCCACATTGCATCATCTAGCCCATTCATGTATTATTTACTAGCTGCGCCCCGCTGCTTCGCCCGCATAAATTTCAGAAATTTTTTGCAAGCCTCCCCGGGGTACTTTCGTAAAAATACAAAATACATGTTTAATTATTTACTTTGCAGTTTCTTTATACCGAGTTTTGAGAGCCAACCAAGGAATACTAATTTTCCATATATTTACCACCCTATTTAACCCCCTAAAATTTCCAAATTTTAATAGCCTATGTCCTATTCTAGGTCCTAAACTATCTACGTACCAAATTTCATCTAAATTACTTAAGTAATAACGGAGATTACCTTTAAAGAAACATTCACACTGACTTTCCCATTTATTATAATATTAGGTCCTTACATATGAAATTGGCGTTTTGTATGGGAGGAACAAAAAGTCGAATATTTTTTAATATAATATATTTAATTAATCAAAGTATGAACCATTATTTTCTATGCACTTTTGCCATCTTATAGGTAGTTCATTGATCCCTTTACTAAAAAAACCAGTCGGACGGGAATCAATAAAATCTTTGAAGGCGATTTGGACTGCCCCATCGGAGTTGAATTTTTTCCCTTGCAAGAAGTTATCCAAATTTCGAAAAAAATGGTAATCTGTTGGAGCAAGGTCCGGGGAGTACGGAGGATGTCTTAGACTTTCCAATTGAAGCTCTTCTAATTTAGTAGTCGACGCGCGTTTGCCGGTTTGCTTCAGTCAATTCGTGAGGTACCCACCTTTCAAGCTTTTTAATCTTCCCAATTTGCTTCAAGTGAATTAAAACAGTTTTATCACTAACACCGCAGCCTGCAGCTAACTCGGACGTGGTTTGCGATGGATCCGCTTCCACAATAGCCTTCAACTCTTCATTATCAACTTGAGTCTCAGGCCGTCCACGGGGCTTGTTCTGCAAGTCGAAATTTCCAGAACGAAAACGTTGGAACCAAAAACGAACTGTGTTTTCTTTTGCAACACGACCGCCATACACATCATTCACCCTTCGAGTTGTTTCCGCAGCACTAGTGCCACGGCGGAACTCGTACTCGTAAATAATGCGATATTTTAAGTTTTCCATTTTGTAAAATGAGTGACGCAAACAGAAAAAAACAGAAGAAAAAAAACAAATGAATGACGATCATCGAAGCACAAATGCATGAGTCTATAGCTGTACAAATTTGAATTTGGAATTCCTTACCAAAGAGGAGAAATTTGTGATTAAAGTGGCCAGTACGAAAAACGCCAATTTCATATGTAAGGACCTAATAGTAAGATAGTAAGATTAATCAATTAATAAAGTTAAGGTGTTACATACTTGAGCACGTGGTCCGTTGCGTGCGCTCGCGAATACTTCAGATGCGCACGGTACGTGGTGAGATGTGCGAATACCTTAACAAATACAAAATACGTTACAAACGCATGAAAAATAATTTGTCGCAGTTTCTTTACTCGGTGAATGAATTCTAAAACAAAATATACCAAACCGATTTTTGTTTATTCATTAGAGAGACAGCTATGTCCAGCGGTGGACTACAACAGACAGCTAGTACAGTACCGCACATACCTTGTCGCAGTCGGCGCAGGAGTAGCGAGATCGCGACTCGTGCCGCAGTATGTGGTACTTTAGCTGGATGCAGCGGACTTGCTTGTGGCAGATAGGGCATTCTGCGCGGGGTAAAGGCCCTTCGTGAAGTCTGAAATGAGATATAACTAATACTAATAATTTTTTAATATTGTTTGAACGTATTAATATAGTAGGTTTGTGTTTATTGGTGTTTCGAGCGAAAATAGGACAATTCACAGAGTATCATCTAGCCCCAAAGTAAGCTACTCAAAGCTTGTGTTATGGGTACTAGATAACTGATATATTTAATACATTATATACATAGATAGATATTTTTTACTATACATAGAAAACACCCAGACCAACGAAACAAATTTCTGCAGATCGTACACAAATTTGTTCCGAGGCGGGAATCGAACCTGCAACCTCCTGCGTCGCAGGCGGACCTTCGCCCACCGCGCCACATCGGTTGTCAAAATAATATCTACAATTCTAAATCAGATATTAAGCAAATAATATTGGTATTGATATGGATCAACTGAGCTACTGTTTGGAACCGTCTGCAGTTAGCTCAATGGTTTCAATTGTATATAGGTCAAACTCAAACTCAAACTCAAAGTGCTTTATTTCCTTAAGACCTTACAGGACACTTGGACACGTCATAAAATTCATGTTATTAATAATTAAAACTAGGAAATAAAGTGCTCACTTTGATTTTTGTTCACTTCAATCTTTTTAAAGTAAAGAAGCGAACAAAAACCTTTACCTTGTTAGGTTGTTATTTTTCGAGTTGGAGCAAAACTCGTCCCAAGCTTTTTTATCATCTAAATAATCAGATACTTTATAGTAAGCCTTTTTACAAAGAATAGTTTTGACAATTTGTTTGAATTTATTTACTGATAGTTTTTGCAACTCACTTGGAGTTTTGTTGTAGAAGCGTATACATTGCCCTTTGAAAGATACATCAACCTTGTTTAGTCTAGTTGTAGGCAAAGCGAGTTTATTTTTATTTCTAGTATTGACATTGTGTATATCGCTATTTTTAGGAAACTTATTGATATTTCTACGAGTATACAACAGGTTTTCATAAATATATTGACATGGTACTGTCATTATGTTAATTTCTTTGAACTTATCACGTAGGGATTCTCTGGGACCCATATTATAGATTGCCCGAACAGCCCTCTTCTGCAACACAAAAACGGTGTTAATGTCTGCAGCATTCCCCCACAGCAGTATACCATAAGACATAATACTATGGAAGTAGCTGAAATAAACAAGTCTAGAAGTATCTACGTCTGTAAGTTGACGGATTTTTTTGACTGCATATGCTGCAGAACTGAGCCTTTTTGATAGCTTATCTATATGTGGGCCCCATTGAAGCTTACTATCTAGGGTGATTCCTAAGAATACAGTACTTTCTACAATATCTAACCTTTCTCCTCTTACGTTTATATCAGCCTTAACTTGTTTCACATTAGGTAGAATAAATCTAATACATTTCGTTTTGGTTTCATTAAGCAAAAGATTATTGACGCTAAACCAGTGGACAACTTTTGAGATTGCATTATTCACATCGTCGAAATTTGTTGATTGTCTTTTCATTTTAAAAATTAAAGAAGTGTCATCTGCAAACAATACAATCTCGTGATTATTCTTTACAAGATCAGGCAAGTCATTAATATAAACTAAAAATAGGAAAGGACCGAGGATAGACCCCTGCGGTACACCCATAGTAACTACAGACCCCGAAGACCGTTTCCCATTAATGTCAACTCTTTGTATCCTATCATTTAAGTAAGAAGAAAGAAGAGCCAAAGAGGTGTCATTTATTCCATAGTGATGTAGTTTCCTGATTAATGTCTCATGATGAACACAATCGAATGCTTTTGACAAGTCGCAAAAAATGCCTAAAGCATCTTGCGACTTCTCCCAAGCATCAAAAATATGCGATACCAACTCTACACCGGCATCAGTAGTTGACCTGCCTCGAGTAAACCCGAACTGCTTACAATGTAGCAGGTCATTGCCATTAAAATGTTTAAGCAATTGATGTAATATAAGTTTTTCAAAAACTTTGCTAAATGTTGGCAGTACTGATATTGGTCTAAAGTTAGTGGGGTCAGACCTACTACCCGATTTAAACAATGGAGTTATTTTACTATGTTTCATAAGATCAGGAAATACGCCACAATCAATAGATTCATTAAATATGAAAGCTAGATCTGGTGCGACTGTTTCAATTAAAGGTTTAATGATTTTAACGGAAATGCCCCAGAGATCTGCAGTTTTCTTAATATTTAAAAGTTTAAAGACCTTAACAATATCTTTTTCATCAACATGATTGAAATTAAATTTACTACCGCATTTAGGTACATTTTTTATGAGTAAAGACTCGGCGTTCACTTGAGAAGAGTTAAGATTCTTTGTAGTAGAGATTGGAATGTTAGTAAAAAAGTTTTCAAATGCTTGAGCTACTTCAACGTCTTTTTTGATTGTGCAATCATTAATTTTTAAATTATAATCATTAAAATAGGTACTAACCTTTCCAGTCTCACTATTTATTATTTTCCATGTTGATTTAATAACATTTTCGCTATTTTTAATTTTTGAGCTAATATAGTTTGACTTTGCTACTAGACAAACTTTTCTAAACATTTTTGAGTAATTTTTAACTTTATCTTTGAACTCCTCACTAAAATTATATTGTTTTTCATTATACAGTTCATACAACTTTTGTCTACTTTTATGAATACCTACAGTTGCCCACTCACTAAATGTAAGGTACTTAGGTAAGGTACTTAGGTAAGGTACTTAGGTAGGTACTAAATGTAAGGTACTTACTAGTTGTAATTTTTTCTTTTCCTTGATTGTAATGTTCGTTGTTAATTGAGTTAACATTGAGTAAAAATAATATCTATGATTTTAAATCAGAATATAAATAAATACAAAACAAAAAGATGTGTATTTAACCTTACACATCCAATAATACTGACCGTAAATGCGTAGCCAGAGTCGTTCTATTCACGAATCGTTTCTTACAGTGGTCGCATTGTAGGCCTTCTCGGTGATATCTTGCGACGTGGTTCTTACGGGCGCGGGAGTTCCTGTAAATAAATAATAAATAATGCTGGAGAATACACACAGCGTCATCTAACCCCAAGCTAAGCATTTGTTATGGGTACTAGATCAGCATTGCCATACAGCGGGAAAATGCTGCCATTGTGGAACCTTTGGAATCCATATTATAGATGCGTTCCCCCAAAGCAAGTACCATCACTACATAGTATAAAACAAAGTCGCTTTTTCTGGCCCTATGTCCTTATGTCCCTTTGTATGCTTAAATATTTAAAACTACGCAAGGGATTTTGATGCGGTTTTTTTTAATAGATAGAGTGATTCAAGAGGAAGGTTTATACGTATAAGTAAACCGAGCGCCGGGGCGGGTCGCTAGTAAGATATAATACTATTATTGTAGCTGAAATAAAAACAGTCCAAAGTATCTACGTCTGTAATTTCCCGTTCCCGTGGGAATTCCGGGATAAAATATACCTACCCTATGTGTTATTCCAGACTTTAATCTATCTCTGTGCCAAATTTCATCCATATCCGTTCAGTAGTTTTTGCGTGAAAGAGTAACAAACATCCATCCATCCATACTTAGAAACTTTCGCGTTAATAATATTAGTAGGAAGTAGGATATGCTGTAGAACTAAGTCTCTTCGATAGCTTATCTGTATGTGGGCCCCATTATAGCTTCTAGCTTCACCTAGGGTGATTCCTAAGGAAACAGTACTTTCTACATTATCTTGTTTCTCCTCTTATGTTTATATAGTATAAAACAAAGTCGCTTTTTCTGTCCCTATGTCCCCATATCCCTTTGTATGCTTAAATCTTTAAAACTACGCAACGAATTTTGATGCGGTTTTTTTATAAGATAAAGTGATTCAAGAGGAAGGTTTATATACTTATAATAAAACCGTGCGAAGCCGGTGCGGGTCGCTAGTAAAGAATAATCACGAGATTGTATTGTTTGCTGATGACTTCTTTAATTTTTAAAATGAAAATACAAACTAAAAGTCTCGACGATGTGAATAACGTAATCTCAAAAGTTTCCACTGGTTTAGTGTCAATCTTTTGCTTAACGAAATGTATTAGATTTAATCTACCTAACGTAAAACAAAACAAGTTAAGGGCTAATATAAACATTTAGCAACCCGCCCCGGCTTGGCACGGTTTTATTATACGTATAAACCTTCCTCTTGAATCACTATATCTCTTAAAAAAACCGCATCAAAATAAGTTGCGTAGTTTTAAGGATTTAAGCATACATAGGGCCATAGGGGCAGAGAAAGCGACTTTGTTTTATACTATGTAGTGATTTATCTATCTGGAAATAATTGTAATTGTCTTTATTATTAAAGTAATAATTCATGTACTCACTTGAAGAACATATCACACTCGAGACACTTGTACCCCTCTATAGTTGTTTTTGAGAGCAGTTTTCTTAAGTCCCCTGGTTTCACTGGCTCCGACTTACTTGCTGAGTTTTTCTTCTTTTTACTCTGGAATATCCACGATACAAATTACAAAATATTTATTACAGTTCATTTAAGATAAGATAAGAATCCTAAGTACAATTAATAAACTATAATAATACATTTCAAAGATATGTTAGTTAAGTTGCACTATGACAATCTTATTGCACCAATAGAGAAACCCGTTTGCTTCCTACACTAGGTCTTTGTAGCCTGTGTTGTAGGATAACAGAGAGCATGTCCAAAGGTACAAGAAGTTATCACAAATTTACAGTAAACTTAAATTAATTAACATAGCTTGGGTTTGGAAGCTTCTTTTAAGTAAAGAAATACCTGTGTTAGAGGGTTCCGCTTTTCTGTAATATCATCATCAGCCTATATTAGTCCACTGCTGGACATAGGCCTCCCCTAATATAAATTTACAATATTATTAGAAGGTGCATATTTTATATTAATACAAATTGATCAATTATATAATTAATTACTATTATGTGTAGGTACGCTATTGTATTGGGTGCCCCATAATAATAGCTGTAGTTTTTTATGAATAAACTAGCAGCGCCTCGCGGTTTCACCCGCGTAATTCTCGTTCCCGTGGGAATTCCGGTATAACATTTAGCCTATGTGTTATTCCAGACTATAATTCTATCTCTTTGCCAAATTTTATCCAGATCCGGTCAAAATTTTTTGCGTGAAAGAGTAACAAACATCCTTCCATCCATCCATACTTCCCACTGTTTGTTTGTCGGTAGGTGCGACTCGCCCCAGCTTTGCGCGGATGGTTATACATACATATAAACATGCCTCTTGAATCACTGTATCTATAAATAAACCGGATAAATATCCGTAGCGTAGTTTTAAAGATCTAAGAATACATAGGGACAGACAGCGGGAAGCGACTTGGTTTTATACTATGTAGATTGTAGATTGTAGTATGTAGAAACAAGAACAAATTACACATTCCTTCATTTAGATTACGGAAACTGGGGAAATCATTTATGGGTAATTGTGTGCGTTTCTATAATAAGCTTCCATCTGAAGCAACTGAACTTTCTATTCGTAGATTTAAACAGTACATAAAACTAAATCTTATCAAGAAGGCATATTACTCCATAAATGATTACATCAATGTCGTTAGTGCTTGGCCAGATGTCGCTCAGTTCCACATCGACAATAGTATGTAATTATTTATAAGGCAAACATGTATTAGACACATAAGTTATACACATGCTAGTGGTTTCTATTTCGCCTCTTCCACTAGTGGACAAAAAATTGAGGCGAATTAAATTTGACTTGTCTAAGTGCTTATTTTATAAGCCTAAAGAAATAAAGATATTGATTATTGATTATTCAGCATTATTTGTTTACTTGCGTGGCGAACGAAGCGAGCCGCATTCCTTCACAGTATGCCGAGCGAAGCGAGTCGAGTTTAACGTACAAAACTGCTGTGTGCCGCACGGTATGCCGAGCGAAGCGAGCCGAGCGTCGCGTACAAAACTGACTCCGATACAGTCACAGTCAACGCTATTTACTAAAACTGTCTCTGATACAGTCAACCCAATTAATCTCTCACCTTCTTAGTATCGTTCCCCTCGATCTTGATGAGCGCGGGCGGCGCGGGCTTGTTGAGATGCGCCTCGGTGTGCATCTGCATGAGCCGCTGACTGTACTCCACGTGCGCGCACAGCTTGCACGAGTACCGCACGTAGTGCTGATCCACGTGTGACGTCATCGCGGACGCCTCTATGTATACGTAGCATACTTTGCACGCTACTAGACCGGGTTTCTGGAATAAGGGTTTTATTTTTGGTATTTTTTAGAAATCAAAAGTTTTGTTTTTGGCTAACAAAATAAGTATAAAGACGTATGTCTGTTTGAGATTACTATGCCTGTAGAGTGTAGTATGCCTTTATAGTGTAGCATGTCTGTGTGAGTTTAGTATGTGTGTAACTAGAGACCAGCAGGGCTATTCAGACTCTCCGCTACCGAGTCATCGATTAGGATCCGACGCAGATTCGCGCGAAATTCAAATATTTTACCGGATTTTATTAGATTCTGCATTTTCCAAGGTATAAAAGTACCAGAAAATTAGTTATCTACAAAACGTAGACGATTTCGATCACCCCATGTTATAAAAATATGTAATAATTTCGGTAATATGTACTCTTTATTAACAACGAAAATTACAAGCAAGGAATAGAAAAAATGAAATATGTTAATTTTTAGTTATAAGTCTCTTATATTATAAATTTCTCCGAGAGTAGCTCTAAATCAAGATTAGTTAAAAAATGGGTTCACAGAAAATGTTTTACTTATTCCGGGAAATTACTTTTTCATTATTAATATTCCGTGTAGAACGCATAACAGTGCATTGTTACCCAATGAAAGTACGGGTTGAACCACCCCCGGGTTGAAAGTAACTTATTTAGTCCCGAGACGGGGTTTACGCCCGAGTGTAACGAGGGCGCCAATAGTTTGAGGGACTAGGTACATAAGTTACTTTCACCCGAGGTAAACACTGTGCTTTTCATTACGAATACAAGGAAATATAAATAAAAAACATGAGAAAACAAATTAATCAAATTGTCGCTAATTTTTTTTTGTATATTAGTCCATCTAGGACAGGCGAAAGCCATAAAGCCATACTGCCTTGTCTTTCGTATTTTTTGAATTCAGTGAATTGTCGCTAAGGCGTTTTTTTTTAGCTTCAGCATTTATTCTGCCACTATCCTGGTTCAATAGTAACGTTATAGCTGTCAGTTGAAAACGATTCTCCCTAGGGCTGAAAAGTATCACTTTCAACCCGCTCTTCGGGCATGTTCAGACCTACGAGTACTTTCCGAGTATGAGTAATGAAAAATATTAAAATTCGCTAATATTTGAATTTCGCGCGAATCTGCGGTAGCGGAAAGTCTGAATAGCCCTGCAGGTTATCGTAGCCTTACCGGTCTGTGTGCATTCTCAAAATGGTCCTCGACTTGTTGCTGTGTGTAGAAACCAATAGCACACAGTTCGCACTTGTAAACCGAGCTCACGTACTGGACTTTCTTCTTGGCTTCTTCACTGCAAATAAATTATAATAATAATAATGCTGGACAATTCACACAGCACCATCTAACCCCAACTACTAAAATTAATCTTCCTTTAACATTTTAGTCACTACTAGCGACCCGCCCAGGCTTCGCACGGTTTATATGTATAAACCTTCCTCTTGAATCACTCTATTAAAAAAACAGCATCAAAATCCGTTGCGAAGTTTTAAAGATTTAAGCATACATAGGGATATATGGATAGAGAAAGCGACTTTGTTTTATACTATGTAGTGATACAATACAAAATGGCAATGCTGCCAGCATTCTGGGCACTCTGCCTTCTGGTGTCGGCTTAGATTTATATGTAGGTGTTTGTTATAATTGTAAATACTAGTAATTAGTCGTCTTGGTTTTTTTTTCATTGACATGCTATGTCGTAAATAAATCTTCCTTCGACATTTCAGTAACTATGGTAAGCACCAAAAGTTCCAATGTAATTTTGTTTTTAATATAAGAACTTAGCCCTACTTGCGCCAAGCTAGGTTAACAAATATAACTCAGAGTTAGAAACTACTCTGGAGTTAAAATCTAATCATATCTTGTACCACCAAGAGTTAGGAGTTATCCTAGAGTTAAACTTTTAAATTTTGAAACTGTGAGACGAAAATTTTAAAATCTGACCCTGAGTTATCAAACCTCGAGTTATTAATTTAACTCGAAGTTTTGGCACAAGTGGACCTTACACTATCAAATCGTTTAATTGTAATCATAAAATTGTACTAAGGTATAATTGAAATAGAAAAGTATTTATTTCAAGCCATACTAGTTTAAATTTCTTTCTACTCTTTCTACTAGTAACTTTTCTACTTCTTTCTACTAGTAACTTTTTGTCGTAAAACTAAAAATACTTTTCAATGGACTATTTTTGCTTTTTTTATGGTTGACGAACTGACATGTACTGATGTAATGGTACTTACCGACTGGCCTGCATTTGTTCTTGGGTCATATACTCAGTGGTATACCCCGGTTTTGGTTCTACATCCTCTTTGGGAGTAGATATGATCACTGTGCCAGCTTCTATGTTCGATGTAGTTAAAGGGCTGTGGGTTAAATGAAATAAATAAATCAATAATACTGATTTAATGTATTTATTTAGTAATTGTTTAATTTATTTTATTTATTTATTCTATGTAATGTATTGTATTAAGTATATCAGTCATCTAGTACCCAAAACCAAGCTCTGCTTAGCTTGGGGCTAGATGATTCTGTGTGGATTGTCCGGAATTTATTATTATTATTTTAATTATCATCAGCAGCCTATATTATAGGATAGGATTCGTAATGAAAACATCTGACAGAGAACCAAAGATATCGACATAGCTCAAAGAATTTGCAAGTGGCAGTGGGCCGGCCATATCTCGCGAAGAACCGACAACCGTTGGGGTAAAAGAGTTCTTCAGTAGAGACCGCAACTTGGCAAACGTAGTGTAGGACGGCCTCCGGCTGGGTGATTTGCAAAAGACTGCTGACAGCTGGATGCGGCAAGCTGAACACAGGGGCGTTATGACGCTCATTATGGGAGGCCTATGTCCAGCAGTGGACTAATATAGGCGGATGATGACGAAATAAACGAATACAAAATTGAGGGTAGTTAATAGTTTTACCGTAAATACTACATAAAAACATATTACTACTCACGCTATAGTTAAAGTCGGCATGACTTCGCATTTGACATGCCTCAACGCTTCTGGCATAGAAACGAGGGTACCAGAATCCAGTACCACATGGGAATAAACTTGACTCTCGCTGGCATCTATATCTGGAATTGAAATGTAAATAAATGACCTATGTGGCGCGGTGGGCGAAGGTCCGCCTGCGACGCAGAAGGTTGCGGGTTCGATTCCCGCCTTGAGTAAATTTTTTTTTTTCGGGGTTCTGGGTGTTATATTTTTGTAATAAAAAATATTTGTATTATTTGAAAACATTACATGTATTCTTACAGGTATTACCTAATTCAATAGAGTAGTCAACATAATTAAAAGTTCATTAAGACAATAAGCAAAAAATTAAATAGGTATAAAATTTTGTTAGAAAAATTACAATAATTAAAAAAAATATCTTACTATGTAATGTATTAAGTATATCAGTCATCTAGTACCCACAACACAAGCTCCGCTTAGCTTGGGGCTAGATGATGCTGTGTGGATTGTCCGGAATTATTTATTTATTATATTAGCAACGAAAATTAGAATCAAGTGATAGAATAATAACAACAGTATTTACAATTGAAACCATTAAGCTAACTGCAGACGGTTGCAAACAGTCTAAAGGTAGCTCAATGGTTTCAATTGTAAATACTAGGTGTAATTTTTCTATTCCTTGCTTGTAATTTTCGTTGTTAATAAAGTCATCTAGAATATCTACTTAAATGAATTTGTTAACTCTTCCAGTTCGTTTGATTCCCGTTGTCGATATCGTCGAATCAGAATTCACATTACCCTTAAATGATACAGTCAGTTGGCGCTCATTGGGGGAGGCCTATGTCCAGCAGTGGACTTATATAGGTTGTTGATAATGATGATCACTACATAGCATAAAACAAAGTCGCTTTCTCTGTCCCTATATCCCTATGTCCCTTTGTATGCTTAAATCTTTAAAACTACGCATTGGATTTTGATGCGGTTTTTTTAATAGATAGAGTGATTCAAGAGGAAGGTTTATATGTTATTTTAAATATTTATGTAACGCGATAAATACCCGTACATAAATATTTATAATAAGGTTTATACTTGTAATAAAACCCTGCGAAGCCGGCGCGGGTCGCTAGTTAATTGTATAATATTATTAGTAGGGGATATCTCACCATCCAAAATATGTTCCTCAACATCCAAACCGATGCTGTCTTTCAAACTGACATATTGCTCATTCTTCACGTCCATTGGATCTGTCATTATGAACTGACATTCTGGCAAAGTAGTGTAGTCAAAGAATATCTTATCGTAGTCACTTTTTGTCTGAACAACGAGCGAAGACAGGGACTGTGTCATGTATGTGTGATCTAAAGGCTGAAATATATAATTTGGTGGGTATATAAATAAAAATTTATATAACTAACAAACAACTTTTGATAACGCGTTAAGTTTGTGTGTCAACTTGTATGAGACCACGTGAAAAGCATCAGCTATTAAATAAAATAAAATAAACCTATAAAAGTCACAATAAATAGTGTTTAATTAGTATTCCATATTAGTATGCATATAACAATTGCTATACTCTGATTTAGATCTAACTAGCAGCGTTTCTATACTTACAAACTTTCGCGTTTATAATATTGGGAAGTGGGATGTAGCATCTTACTATCTTATCTTACTATTATAATAACTACTAGTATAATAACAACTAGTGATAGAAACTAAAATATGTATTTTAGATTAGTTTATGTGTGTATATTGTAACTGTATTAATGATTTAAGAGACCTTAAATAAGATAATTTAATTGTACTTTACTTAGTTTAGATCTAGCATCGACTTAGGGCTAAAAAAAGAAACCTGTAATGATGTTATGATTAATAAATAAAATAAATAAATAAATAAATAAATGGGAAAGTCTGTGTAAATGTTTGTTATAAGTAATCTCCGTAATTACTTAAGTTAATTAAATGAAATTTGGTCCGTAGATAGTTTAGGACGTAGAACAAGACATAGGCTTATAAAATTTTCAAAAATTTACCTCTGATGGGGTTAAATAGGGTGGTAAAGTTTGTATGGAAAATTATTTTTCCTTGGTTTGATTTACTCAAAACTCCGTATAAATAAAGTATGAAATAAATACTAAACACGTGATTTTTATTTTTACAAAATAACCCCTAGGGGATGTGTAATAAATTTTTGAAATTTGTATGAAAAAAAAAAATCTGGTTCGCGGGCGAAGCCGCGGGGCGCATCTAGTATTTACTAAATTTTTTAAAACAAAACCCAGTTTTGTCCATTTTTTTCAAGTAAGGCAAATTTTAAAGATAGTTGTTATGAAATGAGAAAATAATTAGCAGTTTCCATACAGTTCATACTGACCTCTTGTGTCTGACTCAAAGCCAGTACTTGAATATGCTCCTGTGCATTATGGACTTGCCATTTGAACTTGTTGAACCTCTTCATGAGGGCTGCACACTCCCAGCAAATGAGGTGGGATATCTCCGGCAACTCTGCTAGCTGGAAATTGTTTTTGCTATCAATATTGTTCTAGGAGATAAATGGCTTTACCCAAAGATGGGTGGGAAGATGTCAAGAGAATTTTATGCAATATTTTACAAAAATATTACAGTGATATTAAGTAAACATCCATTAATTAAGCTATGACTAATTCATTTTTTTTTTTTTGTATTTGGAAATTAAATAGTCTTATTCACAAATTCTTCTTCTTCCGGACCTGATCCCATGCTAAGAGGGATAAGGGCATTCACAAATTATGTAGAGTAAAATTTTTAAATAAAAAGAATAATTATGTTTTCCTCATTTCCATGATCTCAGGCCATCTATGGCCTTTGGGAGACATGCTTAGGGCCGAAGGCAAAAAGAGGCCCGTTATTAGAGTTTTTTTTATTTTTTTTGGGAAACAAACAGTTATAATAATTAACTAAACAAAAACATACTTAAATAATTCATAAACCAGCTAAGTTTCCTCCATTATATTATACATTATTTGGAGGCAGACAGTTCAGAACACATTTACAATTTTTTACAAGAAAAACAATTAGGAAAAATAGAAAAATAGAAGATTTAACCAAGAAAACAAAAAAGATTTGAAAACACTATGAATATAACTAAAAGCAAAACAAATAAAGATATAAGTACATCAATGGTTGGCAATGCATACAATAACATTTTTGCAGAAGAGTTAATATTATTATCAACATGATACTAATATGACCCACACTTGGGAATCATTTCCAATGGTACATTGACATTTCTTCATCATTACCAGCTCTTGGCTAAGGTTTACTGCTGAGCATAGGTAGGCCTATATATTTATGTCATTTACCAGGGTCCTGTGCTTGTTTTGTTATTTTATTGAGGGAATTTTGTTTTATGGTCCAAAAGTTTAGTAGGGTTTTTTCTAAAGGTAATTTAAAGATAGATACATAGATAATTTATTAAAGTGGTGGAGCTGGTGCAGTGAGCTAAAATGCTGTTGATTTAATTTCTTCTGCCAACATTTAGATGCTAGGTTTTTAGAACCTTTTTAAATTGAAAAGTTGCAAAAGTTAATTATATTGGTTTAACTAAATATGAAAGTAAGTCTATAGGTACTTGGAAGCGACCTGCCATGTATATCTATCATAGAAATAATACTAAATTATATTTTTTTGAAACTTACTCGATCTCCCGCGAAATCGTACATCAAAAGTTTGAATATTTGAAATGCTTGCGGAATATTACTCAATGAGAACAAATCTCTGTCGCTACTCAGACAAGTGGAGCACACGTTCCGATATTCATTTTCCACGTCTTGTTCCATTTTTATTACTAACTCAGATAAATATTCACTTTTCTTGAACTATTATTTTGCTTAAAACTTTTGAAATCACAACAAAAAGTAATACTCCCATGTAAAATAGACAAAATTCGCAAAGGAAATTCAACTTGGCTACGACAACACAAAATGGCTGCTTAAGCTGGTTTGTATTGCCATTATGAATATTCGGAATACCTTACCTTGTGCCTAGTACTACATTATACCATCAAATATAAAAAAGATTTCTTATTTAACTAGATTATTTTGAATTTTTAGGAATTTGTTTTGTAATTTATGATTTCATAATGTTTCATTACTAAGAGATATCAAGAAAAATAACAGAAACTGAATTCCGAGTAATTTTTATTTGCCAATTTGTGGGTAAATATTTTGAACTGGTATTATTTATGTTTTTCCACAAAGCAATTTATTGTTTTCGGAAGTTGACCGGTTTTGATACACAAAGAAATCGAGCAAAACTATCAAAACCGAGCACCACTCTATTATTAAATGGCGGTGACAACAAAACAAAATCAAATGTTTTGGTTTTGTTGCGACGAAAGGAAATGAAAACAATGTCGTTTTTTATCTCCAAAATAGCTTATTAATATTTAAAGTTACTATGAATAGAGTACTTATACAATAGTCAATTACTTTGCATTTGCAGAAGCAGATCGTTATTTCAGAATAAGCAAATAAGATTACTTTCCTTCCGAATTGCACATTTTTATTCCAGTGAAAGTTTGTGTAAAAACTATAAAAAAATGGACTTAATTAAGAATACAATGTGGAGTAAATTGAGTGTTAACCAGCTACCAGCTCCTAGAAACGTTCTTGTACACCAGAATCATGAAAAACTGATATAAAGTGATTTTCTAAACAGACCATAAAATGGAAGAGAAATCTCAGATTTCTTACACACTATTTTGCAACGCGTGCCTCTGCGTTAGTCAGAGACTAAATCTAATAACGGATGTTAAAGTAAAGCAGTTTTACTTGCAGGCATTGAATGAAATCCCAGTAAGAGACTTATTCTACCATTGATTAATTCTCGTTTTTATTTCTACTTATTTTTAACATCAAATCGAAGTTATGCTTATTATATACTAGCAGTGCCTCGCGGTTACACCCGCGATAATTCCGGTTCCCGTGGGTTTCCGGGATACAATATAAATATAAATAAATAAATAATACCGGACAGTCCACACAGCATCATCTAGCCCCAAGCAGAGCATGTGTTATGGGTACTAGATGACTGATATACTTAATACAATACATTACATAGATATTTTTTAATATACATAGAAAATATATATTGTGTGATGTATGTTATGAGAAATATAGTTTTAACTTATTTTATTTCTTTCAGCAATGCAACATGACAGATGTCTCACCATTGCTCTGTTGGGACTGCGAGGCGCTCCTTTGCAGAGCCCTACAGTTCAAAGAGAAGATGAAGAACTCTTATGAATTCCTCTTGACTTATTCTTGTCAGGTAATGATGCAAAAATAGTATCAAAGTTAACACTGCATTACATAGTGCTAATCTGGAATTTTCTGTCAATGGCAGACATTGACCCAAAAAATAGTTCTCTCTTATCAATTCCTCTTGACTTATTCTTGTCAGGTAACATTGAAAAAATAGTATCAAAGTTAACACTGCTTTACATAGCGCTAAACTGGAATTTTCTGTCAATGGCAGACATTGACCCAAAAGATAGTTAACATATTATTATTATAAATATCCACAGGTATTTTCGTGTTTATTTACTTTTATAATCATGATAAATACCCATGGATATTCCAGCCACGAGCGAGCACACAAAAGGGCAGAAAACCAACACCCTCAGGAATGAAGACACCCAGTTAGTTTCAGTTAAAATGCCTGACCAGGCACACAGTCGCCGTAGCCGAAATCGGCTTGGATGCCATCATCATCATCATCATCATCAAATACCCAAGGATATATATAATAATGTATTCTGATCAAAACATTATAGTTAACATATCCCTGCTTTATCCTAATAATCTGTCAAACTAATTTAATAATTGCTAAAACTTAGATGGAAAGATATTTGTTACATCTTCACACCAAAAGTAATGAAAGAATTGGGCTGAAAATTCAAGGCTAGAACTACATTAATTCAGAATTTCAATCCGATCCATTCAGTAGTTTTTGCATGAAAGAGTAACAAACATCCACATACAAACTTTCGCGATTATATTATTATTTATTTGGTAAGAATATATTTTCTTCTGATTTTCAGAATATCGACGAGCAACTTATATCCAAAAAACCGAGGCTCCAAGTTAAGACTAACGAATCTATAGATATTATACCAGAAAGTACCTCTCTCACTGATGAGATAAAGGATTGTGAATCCGAGAGATTGGTCAAGGATGAGATTAAAACAGACTGGGAACTAAAAGGTAAACCAGTCAATACTGAATATATTTATTCTTGTTATACATTGGTAGTAGGTAATTATTAAGTAACACAATGTGGGCATACCAACAAGTGGAAGGCAGACCGAGGTTGTTATAATAAGCTAAGGTGAGAAGTACCTATTGTCTAGTCAATCTCTAAAGATAATTAAGTTGGCAATTAAAATTATAATTTTGGTAAGTCATACATAGTGTATGTAGATACTTCAGTCTTAAGCCGCGTACAGACTGCTGTAACGTAACATGCAATGTAACACGCAATGAAAGAATTTACCGTCCACACTGTCGCAATGTATCATGCAATGTAACAGAAATCCCATAGTGTGGACGCCTAGCGCGCACGAACCGCGCCCACTACGCGCACGAACAGAGCATTTCAACTCGTGCGCGCCGCGATCCGCCATTTGTCGGTTTTTTCGCCGAACACAAAGGGGCGCGCAGTGTGCGCGGAGCGCCAGTGTGGACGGGTTGTTTACTCGAACGCGCGCGAACGTTGGAAGAATTGAAGAAAACACAGCTACAGCAGAGCCGTTTACGTTACGTTTTTTTTCCACATGATTGATGATAATCATTGAAGCATCGACAATGATCGAAGCCAGTAATAATTGTATAATAAATTCTCTTTGCGTGTTCTAGGCAGACTGAACTATGTTCGCCGCGCGCATGCCGGAAAAGATGCGAACACGTACGTGCTCAATTCGTGCGCGCTAGGCGTCCACACTATGGGATTTCTGTTACATTGCATGATACGTCACGACAGTGTGGACGGTAAATTCTTTCATTGCGTGTTACATTGCATGTTACGTTACAGCAGTCTGTACGCGGCTTTATAAATCAAACGCATGGGTTAGTTACCAACACTGACTTTATTCTCTAAAACATTAAGTACTAGCAGTGCCTCGCGGTTTCACCCGCGGCAATTCCCGTTCCCGTAGGAAATCCAGGATAAAATAAAGCCTATGTGTTATTCCAGATTATAATCTATCTCTGTGCCAAATTTCATCCATATCTGTTCAGTAGTTTTTGCGTGAAAGAGTAACAAACATCTATCCATCCATACTTACTAACTTTCGCGTTTATAATATTAGTAGGATTACATATTCTACACCAGAGGGCGCTACTAGCTTGTAAACAATAACTTTATTTCTAGGCTTCAAATTTTAAACTATGAATAATCACTACATAGTATAAAACAAAGTCGCTTTTTCTGTCCCTATTTCCCTATGTCCCTTTGACTGCTTAAATCTTTAAAACTACGCAACGGATTTTGATGCGGTTTTTTTAATAGATAGAGTGATTCAAGAAGAAGGTTTTTACGTATAATAAAACCGTGCGAAGCCGGGGCGGGTCGCTAGTTATAAAATAAAAGAAAGAAAACACGTTTATTGGTTCACAGCTTAAAAACTAGGTAGGTAGATAATATTAACATAAAAGATATTTACATAAACACCTTAAATATGAACTAATTAATATTAACCTCCTTACTATTTGTTATTGAATAACAGCAGGCGTAATCAGCTATAAAAATAATATAAGGATCAATTTACATGAAAGTAAAATAAAAAAATAACTTTTTATGTTCCAGTATGTACATCACCTGAACTGTCAGAAAGTCGGCCAGACACGCAGGAAATCTATCTGAAAGATGACCTTAAGACTGAATGTGAAAGAGGTAAATAACATTTACTAGATGCGCCCCGCGGCTTTGCCCGCGAACCAGTTCTTTTCGTACAAATTTCAGAAATTTATTCCACACCCCCTAGGGGTTATTGTGTAAAATATAAAAAACACGTGTTTAATTATTCACTACATAGTTTATTTATACCGAGTTTTGAGTGAATCGAACCAAGGAAAGAATATTTTCCATACAAACTTTACCACCCCATTTAACTGCTTAGGTCGCTAGTAAAATAATAAACAACTGGTGCTAAGGACTCTTAAATGTTACAGATAATGATGATGATTTCGATATTAACTCCGAGAGTTACCAGCCGGATGTCCTACAAATAATAGACAAAATGACGACAAAGAAGAAGAAAACAAAAAAAGTTGTGAAAAGAAAAAGCTTGAAAAAGAAAAAGGATAAAAAAATTAAAGTAAGTGGAAACATCATTGTTGTTTAAATTCACAGAGCATGACTATCACTACATAGTATAAAACAAAGTCGCTTTTTCTGTCCCTATATCCCTTTGAATGCTTAAATCTTAAAAACTATGCAACGGATTTTGACGCGTTTTTTTTTAATAGATAGAGTGATTCAAGAGTAAGGTTTATACTATAATAAAACCGTGCGAAGCCCGGGCGGGTCGCTAGTATTGTAATATAACTATTTATTAGGCCTTATGAGGAAATGCCCAACCGTTATACCAAAATTAATTGTAAGTCGTACACATTTCACCATATTTTGCTTTTTTGTATTTGAACAGTTTTTGTGTAGGTTACTAAATAATTTTATGTCAATAGTTACCTAAAATCACTACATAGTATAAAACAAAGTCGCTTTTTCTGTCCCTATATCCCTTTGAATGCTTAAATCTTTAAAACTATGCAACCGATTTTGATGCGATTTTTTAATAGATAGATGGATTCAAGAGGAAGGTTTATACGTATAATAAAACCGTGCGAAGCCGGGGCGGATCGCTAATATTGTAATATAACTATGTATTTATAAGGAAATGCCCATACAACCTTTATACCAAAATTAATTGTAGTAAGTCGTACACATTTCCACCATGTTTTGCTTTGTTTTGTATTTGAACAGTATTTATGTAGGTTCCTAAATAGTTTTTATGTCAATAGTTACCTAAAATTATACATAAACTTACTTATAAAGCGAATCACATCTTTTATCTTTTTAATACAAACTAGCGACCCGCCCCGGCTTCGCACGGTTTATTATACGTATAAACCTTCCTCTTGAATCACTCTATCTATAAAAAAAAACCGTATCAAAATCCGTTTGCTTAGTTTTAAAGATTTAAGCATACATAGGGACAGAGAAAGCGACTTTGTTTTATACTATGTAGTGAAATGGAATGTTTTCTTCCTATTTGTTTCGTATTTATAACAAGACATGTCGTTCGATTGAAAGAAAGAAAGAAAGAAAGAAAAATTTTTTATTTACCTTACGAACTACTACAATACAAACTTAAACTAATTTATTTAATGCTAAGCTCTACCTGATATATATACAAAATACAATAAGATTTCAGTCATCATTTTTGTTTTTACGGAACAGAACTAAGTACTATTGCTATCGCGCACGCACAAGGCTCGCTAAGATCATCTAAACAGAGATAGCTATATTCGACCATTAAGATAGAAACACCTTCATAATCAAAACCAATGATTCAAATATATAAAGTGTTTTTCAGGTAAAGAAAGAGACAAAACATCTTGAAATCAACACCATCGAAATATCATATGAAGATATGATGCTAGAGCGAGAAGGCGATAGAATGAAAGACTCCTACAAACGCGCTGAATATAAATGCGATGATTGTATAATAGGATTTAATTATTCAAAGTCTTATAAGATGCATTTAACTACGAAACATTCGAAGGTAAGTTGATATTATGTGTTATGTGATATTTTTATCTAGATGTCCGATTCTGATGATTTTTTTTATTATTTGTTATCGGGTTCAAAGCGATAATTATCATTGATAATTATCAAGATAAATATAAGTTGATAATGCCACGTGTAGATACTCTAGCGCCTTCACATCTGGCAGGGACATCAGCAAGGGCTGGCTCCGCAGCTTCATCAGCGGAGTCCCTCAAACGGCGAAAATATGCTAATCTTGACCGAGGTTACCTATTTGAGCCATTTGGGGTGGAAACCCTTGGTCCTTGGGGTCCTGGGGCACACACAATTTTTAAAGATCTTACGAAACTTCTCATAGAGTCCACAGGAGATAAGAATGCTGGCTTCTATTTTGGTCAACGAATTAGCATTGCCATTCAACGTGGCAATGCTGCCAGCATTCTGGGTACTTTGCCTTCTGGTGACGGTTTAGATTTTTAAGAGTTTGTTATAATTGTATATACTAGTAAGCTATGTGATCTAATTATGTTATCTGGAGGGGTATTTTAATTCATAGGGAAGACCTTCGGATTCGTTATCGGAAACTTTTAACTATGATTGCAATTTATAAAAGATGTAGTTGATAATTATCTTTGATAAATATAATCGGAAATATTTAAATTACCCCTTACATTTTTCGTATTGAATTGGTGCATCAGAACACGAATTCAACCAAAACTCAAAATTATAAATTAAAACTTAATAAGAGGTTTCCTTGATTGTTCCATTTGATTATTTTATTCTTCTGATGTAAATGGTGGTCGGTAGATAGCCAAAATATCAGAAATATGAACTGAAAAGTTTACTTACATTTGATAATTATCTGATAATTATCGAGGGATATTTATCTTGATAATTTCAAACCCTGATTTGAAAGCTGGTATTTCTTGTTGTTGTTGTTGTATTTGTTGTTGTGGAGACCGCGACTCGGCAAACGTAGTGTAGGACGCCCTCCGGCCAGGTGGGATGACGATCTGCGAAGGACTGCTGGCAGACGCTGGATGCGTCAAGCTGAAGACAGGGCGCTATGGCGCTCATTAGGGGAGGCCTATGTCCAGCAGTGGACTAATACGGGCTGATGATGATGATGAATATTATTTAGGATAAGGATTTTTACTGATGAAGAACTAAAATGAATTGAGTGACTTTATGTTATTTTCAGACTATAGGAGAATATGTATGTCCAGTTTGCAAGACTGTTCATTCTAGCCTGGATTCATTTACAACACATTACAAAAGGCATATGAAAAGGTATGGTACTTATTTACAAATTCAATTTAGAAACAGACTCTAGACTGTCTGCAACCGTCTGCAGTTAGCTCAAATGTTTCAATCCTTTGTTTCTATTCCTTGATTGTAATGTTCGTTGTTAATAAAGAATTTCTGCACGTATCTATGACTATAAAAGGGCTTAACCTGATTCAACATTCCGATATATATCGAAAATCTAAATGACTGATTTATTTTCGGAATTTTGTTTATTGTTTACCTAATATTTTTCGAATATCAAAACGACGGACTATTATTTTTTTCGGAAACCAGTCTAATTTTAGTTTATTTTTAAGAATGATCCGCTACCCCCTTCGATTTTGGTAGTCATCTATATTTTGATGTATATTCCCTAATATTCGACGATGTGGCTGATTGACGACCGATGTGGCGCGGTGGGCGAAGGTCAGGACATTGCGGGTTCGATTCCCGCCTCGGAAGAAATTTGTACACGATCTGCAGATATTTGTTCCGTTGGTCTGGGTGTTTTCTATGTGTAATAAAAAATATCTATATTTGTAATGTATTGTATTAAGTATATCAGTCACCTAGTACCCATAACACAAGCTCTGCTTAGCTTGGGGCTAGATGGCTGTGTGGACTGTCCGGAATTGTTTATTTATTTATATTATTCCCTTCCTACTAATATTCCCTATATATTTTCAGATATGAATGCCGTATATGCCAAAAGCGCACGATGGATCTCAAAGTGATGCAACAGCACTACTACTGTGCGCATAAGATAACGCTCAAGGAGTATACGTGCGGTGACTGTGGGAAGGTCTCTAAGTAAGTACGCAGATAGACCGGCCACGACTGAGTGTCTCGTCAATGCGGCGTATGTCAGAAGTGGGATGGATCTCAAAGTGATGCAACAGCACTACTACTGTGCGCATAAGATAACGCTCAAGGAGTATACGTGCGGGGATTGTGGGAAGGTCTCTAAGTAAGTACTCAGATAGACCGGCCAAGAGTGAGTGTCTCGTCAATGCAGCGTATGTCAGAAGTGGGATGGATCTCAAAGTGATGCAACAGCACTACTACTGTGCGCATAAGATAACGCTCAAGGAGTACACGTGCGGGGACTGTGGGAAGGTCTCTAAGTAAGTACTCAGATAGACCGGCCAAGAGTGAGTGTCTCGTCAATGCAGCGTATGTCAGAAGTGGGATGGATCTCAAAGTGATGCAACAGCACTACTACTGTGCGCATAAGATAACGCTCAAGGAGTACACGTGCAGTGACTGTGGGAAGGTCTCTAAGTAAGTACTCAGATAGACCGGCCAAGAGTGAGTGTCTCGTCAATGAAGCGTATGTCAGAAGTGGGATGGATCTCAAAGTGATGCAACAGCACTTCTACTGTGCGCATAAGATAACGCTCAAAGAGTATACGTGCGGGGACTGTGGGAAGGTCTCTAAGTTTGACGCAGATAGACCGGCCAAGAGTGAGTGTTACACTCTCTCTCCTCCGACCGAGACACATTCTCGGTGACCCTGTTGACCCAATCACCGCCGCTAACCCGGAGGTGACGGCAACCCATTCGCTTCCGCACACTAATCAATCTTCCAAAAACCGACCCCACCGGATGCGGGGTCGAAGAACTCCCCGCTTCCGCCCATAGGCGAAACCCTCCTTGCCCTCTTGTAGCATCTGGCAACAGCCCAAGCCGAGGTTCGCTCCTAAGTGGTGGCCCTTGTGCGTGTTGCCCCATCATAACTTTAACGGTGCGGCGCTCTCTGCGCCATCTGATGTCTGAGATGCGTAACGCTGTCAAGTTCGAAACACACTGAAGCCGGAGGCGGAGCGGAGGCGAAGGCGTGGCGGTTTTTCCTATGGCACCGCGTCGCCACGGCCTGCGGTGTGTGTAGAATTTCAAAGGATTCCATAGAATACAACTCGCACGCCTTCGCCTCCGCTCCGCCCCCGGTTTCAGTGTGTTTACACTTTTATGGCCATCTGAAGTCAAAAGCATTATAGTCCACTCGAAAAAAAAAATTTACACTCGTCAATGCAGCGTATGTCAAAAGTGTATGATGTGCAATGTAGTAAGGCTGCAATGTAATGCTGGACAGTCCACACAGCATCTTCTAGCTTCAAGCTAAGAGAGCTTGTGTTATGGGTACTAGATGTCTGATATATTTTGATTTGTCATTAATATAATAAAATAGATCTTTGGTCTAGACATTTAGATGTCATTATGTGAATCATTAACATCGAACGACTTTTTTCTATACCTATGCCTAGCCAAAAGGCACTTTTGACAAGCAATTTCTCTAAGTCGCTTGCCCATGAATTTATCCTTCCAGCATTATTATTATACTAGCAGCGCCTCGCGGTTTCACCCGCGTAATTCCCGTTCCCGTGGGAATTCCGGGATAAAATATAGCCTATGTATTATTCCAGACTATAATCGATCTCTGTCGCAAGTTAGAATTAATTTGTATTACTTTCAGGTCGATAGACACCCATAGATATCATCGCGAGTCACATAAAGCGAGGCTGCAGTGTTCAGAGTGTGAAAAAACTTTCCGCCATCGAGCCGGTCTACTGAACCATAGATTGTAAGTACTTGACCCATAGATTGTAAGTACTTGACCCATAGATTCTAAGTACTTGAATCATAGTATGTAAGTACTTGACCCACAGATTCTAAGTACTTGAATCATAGTATGTAAGTACTTGACCCACAGATTCTAAGTACTTGAATCATAGTATGTAAGTACTTGACCCACAGATTCTAAGTACTTGAATCATAGTATGTAAGTACTTGACCCACAGATTCTAAGTACTTGAATCATAGTATGTAAGTACTTGACCCATAGATTCTAAGTACTTGACCCTTAGATTCGAAGTACTTGACCCATAGTGTCGAAGTACTTGAATCATAGATTCTATGTACTTGAATCATAGATTCTAATATCTATACTTGACCCATAGATTGTAAGTACTTGAACCGAACCATTAATTGTAAGTACTTGACCCATAGATTGTAAGTACTTGACCCATAGATTCTAAGTACTTGAATCATAGTATGTAAGTACTTGACCCACAGATTCTAAGTACTTGAATCATAGTATGTAAGTACTTGACCCACAGATTCTAAGTACTTGAATCATAGTATGTAAGTACTTGACCCATAGATTCTAAGTACTTGACCCTTAGATTCGAAGTACTTGACCCATAGTGTCGAAGTACTTGAATCATAGATTCTAAGTACTTGACCCATAGATTCTATGTACTTGAATCATAGATTTGAATATCTATACTTGACCCATAGATTGTAAGTACTTGAACTGAACCATTAATTGTAAGTACTTGACCCATAGATTGTAAGTACTTAAACCATAGATTGTAAGTACTTGAATCATTATAATACTAACGTCTCATTTTATTTCAGGGCTGTCCATGAGTTTAAGAGTAAATTCCCGTGCACGGATTGCGACAAGGTTTTCAAATGGAGGTCGAGTCTCCAGAGACATCAGTATGAACATGACAAAAAGGTAAGGTTTCTTGTTCGCCTCTTTACTTTACCTTAAAAAGATTGAAGTGAACAAAAATCAAATTGAGTCTTTATTTCCTGGTATAAAACAACATAGTATAAAACAAAGTCGCTTTCTCTGTTCTTATGTATATCTTTAAAACTACGCAACGGATTTTGATGCGGTTTCATACAACAATAAATCTATAATATAAAAATGAATCGCAAAATGTGTTGGTAAGCGCATAACTCAACAACGCCTGGACCAATTTGGCCAAATCTTTTTTTTAAATGTTCGTTGAAGTTCAAGGATGGTTTTTACGGCGAGAAAAATATGATATTTGACAAATAAATAAATTTCCCCGCGGGCGACGCTGCGGGGCGCAGCTAGTATATAATATAAAAATGAATCGCAAAATGTGTTGGTAAGCGCATAACTCAACAACGCCTGGACCAATTTGGCCAAATCTTTTTTTTAAATGTTCGTTGAAGTTCAAGGATGGTTTTTACGGCGAGAAAAATGTGATATTTGAAAAATAAATAAATTTCCCCGCGGGCGACGCTGCGGGGCGCAGCTAGTAATTCATAAATATTCATATTCATTTTATTCCATCGTACCTATCGCTTGATTTCGTTTTAAAAGCTATTAAAAGCAGATAAAATTAAGATTTATAATGTCAAGAAAGTCATAAAAGCTGTTGTATATGTATATATGTTACCGAAAATTGTAACAAAAACGTAAAAAAAACTTTAGATTATAATCTATCTCACGAGATTGTGAACTGTTGAAAGATTGTGAAATAATAAATACTCGATTTCATTACTCTTGAAGTTCATTTGTTTTATTTGACTGACCCCTGTGTTTAATTCCTTACTCTATGGAATCAAAACGGTCTACGGTACTGTAATGCCGACCAATCAGGGACAGCCTTCGGACAGTTTATAGTTTGACGATTGTAAGATTGTGATTTAACAGTTTCACTTCGATATATTATAATCCACCGAAAAATTATGCGTTAAATTGTAAGCCGATGTTACGGTTCACAATCTATCAAAAGTTCACAATCTCGCGAGATAGATTGTAATCTAACATTATTGTATAGTATTATACTAGTATTATAGTATTATAATTATTTCAGAAAGCGCCGGCCCCCGGCGCGTATTGCGCACTCTGCGGAATAAACTTCAAGACTGTGTTTTCGTATCAACGACACCTGAACAGCAGCCTTAAACATATCACTAAGGATCAACTGAGGTAAGAAAATATCCATCTATTGTCTCCACTACAAGGTTGCCTGGGAGAAATCGCTTTCAGCGATAAGGGCGCCTTTTGTACCATGTTTAATTTTAATTAGGTATAAGTTATTAACTGTACCGTTTAGTACAGTAAGGTGTTCATTCATTCATTCATATCCATCTCGTGGCCCATTATTTTAAAATTAAATCTCTATTTAATCCCTATTTAGTATTTGAAGTATATACCAGGGCCCGAATTCCACTAAATAAATAGCTTCACAATTTAAATAGTATCGTGTCAAATTGACAGTGTTCAACTCTTTTTGGTATTCTACTAGCACAAACTTTTTGAGGTTCATTCATAGTTGTGACGATTACCTTTATAACTACCAATGTGACATTCTAATTATGAATGTTAAAAAAATAAAATAAATAAACGCTCGACCATATTAAAAAAAAAATTCTCTTCAAGCGCAAAAAATAGTAGAATACCAAATGCATAAACGTCATTTTAATCATCTTGATTGAATGGCACTATTGAGACCTTTGTTTTGAAATTAGTGGGATTTGGCCCCTGGATTCCCCACCCTCTCTAGTTTCGCGTAGTAACCATAAGATTGTATTTCTAATTCTGACTGATATTTCCCGCGAAATCGCGGACAGATACTTGTTATGAATAAAATTGACTAGTCCTTATTATGCTTGAACACTAAAGTAATTGAAAACGGGATATCACTACGTCATAGTATAAAACAAACTCGCTTTCTCTGTCCCTATATCCCTATGTCCCTTAAATCTTTAAAACTACTTAAAACTACGCAACGGATTTTGAAGCGGTTTTTTTAAAATAGATAGTGTTTCAAGAGGAAGGTTTATACGTAAAATGAAACCGTGCGAAGCCGGGTCGGTCGCTAGTTTACCATGATTTGATTTCTTTTGAGTTTTCCGATATTTCGGCACCGTTTCAAGCGCCATGATCACCAAAGAACTGAGGTGTGCGTGCACTGCGAGTGTGTTTTTATTGGCAGATATATCGATCTACCCTCATTTGAGTTCTTTCGTGATTATGGCGCTTGAAACTGTGCCGAAATATCGGAAAACTCAAAAGAAATCAAACCATGGCAAATATCCCGTTTTCAATGACTTTAGTGTTAAAAACCATGATACTTTTAAAAGTTATATTCTTTTTTTGTAAAAAATACATAAAATTATTAATTTCCAGATTCATCTGCGACCATTGCAATGTAAAGTTCGCGGATAAGACTAAACTAAGAGACCACATCGAAGAAAAACATCTTCATAAGACTTTCCAGTGTCAAATATGTCAAAAGGTATGTCGATAGAAACTTTCGTTGTATAAATACATAAATAAATAATTCCGGACAGTCCACACAACATCATCTAGCCCCAAGCTAAGCAAAGCTTGTGTTATGGGTACTAGATGACTGATATACTTAATACAATACATTACATAGATAGATATTTTTTATTATACATAGAAAACACCCAGACCAACGGAACAAATTTCTGCAGATCGTACACAAACTTGTTCCGAGGCGGGAATCGAACCCGCAACCTCCTGCGTCGCAGGCGGACATTTGTTACTCTTTCTCGCAAAAATTACTGAACGAATCGGGTTGAAATTTTAAATTTCTAGTCGTTCATTAAATAATAGGCTACTTTTTATCAAATACTAGCGACCCACCCCGGCTTCGCACGGTTTTTATACGTATAAACCTTCCTCTTGAATCACTCTATCTATTAAAGAAAACAGCATCAAAATCCGTTGCGGTATTTTTAATAGATAAAGTATTTATAAAAGAACTTTTTGTTTTTATGAGAATTTCTATCTTTAATCCTAATTAATAATTACATTGAATCTCCAGGTGTCCAAAAACCGCGTCGGCTTAGACCAGCACATTAGAAACGTACATAAAGGCAGGCCCAACAATAAGATGTGTCATCACTGCGGGAAAGGATTCCCTGTGAGTATTCATAACTACTTCATTATATGACGTTTTTTACAAAAACTGCCTCAAAAACTACTTATTTCAATATTTTTAGGGTTACTTTTTAAGGATTTATATCAGTTTATTTAGAGGATAAAAACGTTTGGAACAAGGTAAAGGTTTCTTGTTTGCTCCCTTACTTACCTTTTAAAGTCTCCACACACTAAAGCCGGAGCACGGAGCGGAGAACGAAGGCGTGCCGGTTTTTCCTATGGCACCGCGCCGCCACCGCCTGCGGTGTGTGTGTAGGCTTTCATATGATTCAATAGAATACAACTCGCACGCCTTCGCCTCCGCTCCGCCTCTGGCTTCAGTGTGTGGAGACCTTAAAAGATTGAAGTGAACAAAAATATAAGTGAGCACTTTATTTCCTAGTTTTAATTACTTGTAACATGAATTTTGTGACGTGTCCAAAAGTCCTGTAAGGTCTAAAGCAGAGGTTCCCAAACTCTTTTGTTTCATAGACCACTTTCAAAATATGCTGGATCCGGTGGACCCCCTGCACAGCACATTACTTTGAATCTCTTAATCTCGACAAAAAGTGAAGATAACACACATGGAAACTTGCGTTGTCGCCGAGTTTGAAATGAAGAATTCAGTTTTCGAAAAAAAAGGTTACAATTGATGCTTGAGAGATAGGGTTAATTATTTGAATTATAAAGTCGAATAAACAAATTTTCAATTAAATTTTAATTGATTATGCTGTGAGTGGATGTCTAAAAAGTTGGCCAATCGAAAAAGTGACTCCATCCAACTTTATTTTTATATAAGTAGATAGAAACCAAATTAATTTTCATGCACCCCCTTACAATTGTGGACCCCCATTTTTTGTCACGCTTAACATAGACTCGAGTCTCCCGTGGACCCCTGGGGGTCCACCTGGACCACTTTGGGAATCACTGGTCTAAACTTTAGAAAGTGATTTATATCCTTTAGACTCTAAAGGATATAAATCACTTTCAAGGTTCTCTCAAGATGCTCTAGAACATCTTGGGTTCATTATCCATACAAAAAGTATGCATTATCAGTTATCACTTATATAATAATACATCATAAAAGTTATCAGTATGTTCAAAAAACAAAAACTATTAAGAAAAACTCAGATACTAACAAATGGATCTTAATCTTGACCAAATGTAAAAGGGACTACATGAAAAAAACAGTTTTCTAAAAGAAAACACTATTGTACAATAGTGTTTAACATTAGTTAGTATCTGAGTTATTCTTAATAGTTTTTGTTTCGGTATAAGTTTAATAAAGAGTTTTCTATTATATTCTAGATATGACCGGTTTTATTTTCTAACTCTTAACTTATAATAATATCAATATAATTACTATCTATCTGTGTATATAATGTATTAAATACATCAGCTATCTAGTACCCATAACACAAGCTTTGAGTAGCTTACTGGGGCTAGATGGTGCTGTGTGGATTGTCCACAATATTTATTTTATTCAACAGACTAAAGTCCAGATGGAGTCTCACATCCGCTCGCACACCGGCGAGAGGCCCTTTATCTGCGAGTTCTGCCCTACAACCTTCTCTCACCAGTCCAACTTGTACAAGCATAACCGACAGGTAACGTATACCTTCATTAGACAACGGTCTATAGACGTAAGTGCCTTGATGGCGCCTTTAGGGGTCAATTGATCACGAGTTACCAACATCGCGTGATTAATTGACCCCTAAAGTCGCTTTTAAGAGGCCTACTTCCATTTATGGCCCGTAGTTCAAAATTTCACGTGATTAATTGACCCCTAACTGCGTTATCAGGGGGGCCTACTCAGCTATGGACCATATGGACTCTTAGATAAATCACGCCAAGTTTTAGACTTGTTTATGAGACTAAAGTCCAGATGGAGTCTCACATCCGCTCACACACCGGCGAGAGGCCGTTTATCTGCGAGTTCTGCCCTACAACCTTCTCTCACCAGTCCAACTTGTATAAGCATAACCGACAGGTAACGTATACCTTCATTAGACAACGGTCTATAGATGTAGACACACCGTAAGGACCTATCAGGGGGGCCAAGTAATCACGAGGAGTCAACATCACGTGTTCAATTGACCCCTAAAGTCGCTATTAGGCGGCTTACTTCCGATTATTTAAATTTAAAATTTAAATTCATTTATAGATTCAGACACAAAGATCCACAGATTAGAATAGTAAATGTCACACAGATAATCAAAAATAGAGGTAGGTACACAGTCATTAACAAGTTCTAGATTGACTACAATACAATAAACAAATACATATAATTTCCAGACATCAATTTATATAATAAATTTGTTTAGAACATGGTTTGGTTAGTCTTGACGTCCAGTGCCTTTGCAGTCCACTGCAATGTCTATCGGCCAGTACCCCTATCAGACTGTTAGTGCTGCCCAGTATCCTGCGTTTTATAGATATTATTTTATTGCGAATTATGGACCAAAGTCTAAAACTTCACGTGATTAATTGACCCCTAACTGCGTTATCAGAGGGGCCTACTTTCAGCTATCGACCATAGTCCAGTTATGGACTATATTCCAGCTATGGGCCATATGGACAATATTATTTATGTATAATTATTGAATCAAAGAATTAGTAAGCTGAAGTGGCAGTGGGCCGGTCATATCTCGCGAAGAACCGACAACTGTTGGGGTAGACGTGTTCTTGAGTGGAGACCGCGACTTGGCAAACGTAGTGTAGGACACCATCCGGCCAGGTGGGATGACGATCTGCGAAAGACTGCTGGCAGATGCTGGATGCGTCAAGCTGAAGACAGGGCGCTATGACGCTCATTAGGGGAGGCCTATGTCCAGCTTTGGACTAATATGGGCTGATGATGATGAATTATTGAATGGGCCTTTGGACCATCCAGATGACATAAGTACTTCTTTTACGGCAAAATAAACAAACTTGGCGTTACTTAATCTAATCTTATCAGTATCGATATTTCAAAGTATGTGACCTTGATCTATTGATTCCTATTTACTATTTTGACAATAGGTATATTACGAAGGTTAGGTACCTACTGATAATTTTCTATTATTTTTGTTTCGCTTTCTACTTCAATATATCTTAATTACTATATATTGCCTTGTTGTAAAAATCCTCCCATATATTGCAAGCATCAAAATATTTCAAGCCCTCAGGCGATTCCCTCCAGGGCCTAAGTAATTTACGTAATTAATTAATGACCTCATTAAATCTGGAATATTGTTTTTTTTTCACTGTTTTCTTACCTAGGTACTTATATTTCCTTGTGGTAAAATATTTCAATTCCTTCCTTATATTGCTAACAATTTGACATTGTGTCCCTCCAGGACCTAATTTACCTAATTAATTAAGGACCCCATAAAACCCAAAATCCCTATTGATTATTTTTTCAACTTCCTCTCACCTAACCTTTGTTTGTTGTACAGGTACATCTTAACGTAAAATCGAAGACCTACCCGACTTCCAAAAAGAAGAGTGATGTACCACCAGATGTAAACACCAGTATTACACCACCTACCGTCTCTGTAGTTTTACATTACTCTGCTGATAATGGATTTTTGACTGCAGAGTTATAATTATAATTTATTTTATTAAAACTATTTAAAATTTATAATTTTTAATTTAACTAGAAATATTGCAATAATTTATATCACAAAAATTTTAATTAAATGATTTGTAACATATCTATGGGTTTTATTTTGTGCGTATATTATAAAAAATAAAATTATGTTAGTTGAAGGAGAAAATGAGTCGGTTCTTAGATGTTCAGTAGTTTCATATATCATATATTTAGATTTTGTATTCTCCCCCCTACGAATATAGACTACTTTGGAGTGTCAAACATGACAAAAAAGCTTAGTGTTACTTAAAGTAGGTACAATAAAAGTGCATAGTGGCTCATAAGTGGAGATGTATAATATGAGATATGCCCAGAAGTAGATGAAGTCGGGTTACGGATCATGATGATGATAATAATGTGGTAGGTATTGGACAATTTATTCGTATGAAAAGTAGCCTCAATGTTATTAAAGGACCTTAGTGATATCTGTGCATTGTGGGTATTTACCTTAAATGGGAGAATTTTCGTCTTTAAAATAGTAGTAGGAAGCTTAGATCTGTGCAGTCTGTGCTAATAATATGTGTATAAATAAGGTACCTACCTTATCTATCGACTTTGAGGTAGACTGGATATGGAGTGGCAACATCACCACTTTTTTTGGAATTGACAGTGACAGTTTGACTTTTTTTAGCTTCGGCTGGCAACACTTTTCTTTCGTTCGTTGTGTTGTGATAATTTATTTTGTTTTGGTTGCTTTCTTTGCTGTGTTTTGGTTTTTTTCCATTTTATTATTTCGCTAATAAGCCTGATTTACCACATATATTAGATATTCAAAGTTCTCATTTGCAACGCAACCGACCGTGCACACTACTATCCACAGTTCTTAGAATTTTGGCTTTTGGACAAATCATTTTCTATTGTTAGAGTGTCGCGAAGGCGAAAGTAATAAAGCAGTACAAAGAAATGTGCCTTACATCTGTGTAAATGTTGTCGTGATCACTAATTATCTTGAAGGTTAGCCATTCTAAAGTTATTATCACAAAACAAATTATAAAATCTTGCAAAACATTGGTGCTGTATGAAAATTATCACATTTGACCTTTTATTACCATTAACAACACATAATTTATTATAATGTATTGACAGACAGTGTATTTTAAGCATTATAAATATAATTCTCCCTGTAAATACCAAAAGTTTAGTCAAGGTAGTGGCCACATACAAAATTTGTGGAGAAAATGTAAAAATCAATCTTAGTTACTAGCCTGTCAATCTTTATTTCCAGTCAGCACCATACAAAAATGGCAGTAGTACAACACAACAACATGAACAACGAAGTAACCTCAACCTCCCATGAAGAAATCCGTCCAGTCATAAAACTATACAAATCCCGCTATGGTACATCATCTGATAACGAACAACCCAGAAAACCACTCCAGCGTAGTCACTACAAAAGCACTGGAAACATAAACGAAGCCTACAAATCGAGCTTACAGAATAGTATAAGCACAGAACTAACATCTAGTAAAAAGTATGAAACGTTGCAAATTCCAATCGTAGGCTATGAAGTTATGGAAGAACGTGCGAGGTTCACAATATACAAGCTAAAGGTGGAAGATGATAAGAGTGACCAGTCTTGGCTGGTCTTTCGAAGGTATACAGACTTTGTGAGGCTGTATTCTAGGATAAAAGCTGAGCTGCCGTCGGTGTTGCTACCGCTGCCCGGAAAGAGATGGTTTAGGGATAATTTTGAGCCGGCGTTTTTGGAAGATAGAGTGCAGGGGTTACAGGTATGTCTTTTTCAATAAATAAATAAATTTTTATTCAAAAACGTGTAGAACTAACTATAAAACAAGAGATTCACTTATAATGTAAATATAGCTAGTATAACAATTTAGCCTGAACTCCTGTGTTTCAGGCGAAAAAGTGATTAAATCAAACTGTTATTTAAGTTATCATAGCTAATTATTGAAATTGAGTAATAATTTATATTATATAAATATAAATAATATAAATATTTTATATTAAATTGAAGTAATCTTTGTAATTACATAAATAAAATACATGCACATACAATTATAGTAATAATTAACTATAATATATGCTCACAGCTTCACACACATTCTGTGGAAACATTTCAAGGCTTTTTCTATCCTTAATAATCTGTATAGTTAGAAATTCACTTACCTAACATGCTTAGTCACTACTTTCTTCAAGCATCTATGTGTTTTCTAAGTCCTTAGTCCAGTGTATGATGAACTGTGAAAGACTGCAGGCAGATGCAAGCTGAAGACAGGGTCGCTATGGCACTCATTTAGGGGAGGCTATGTCCAGCTGTGGACTCAATTACGATGATAATGATGATAAATTCACATGTTCCATATACCAAAAAGGTAAAAATGTGACCCAATGCGTAAATAAATAAATAAAAACTTGAGAACTTGACTTCGCTGTCTGTCCGTCCGTCTGTCTTTCAACAGGTTGTATCTCATTCTTGAGATTCTCGATTCTCCTAGATAGCTAGAAAGCTAAACTTTTACAGAAATTATGAATTTCTGTACTGATTAGGGAAGGCCTATGTCCAGCCGTGGACTAATATAGGCTAATGATGATAATGATGCATTTCTGTTGCCGCTATAAGAATAAATACTAAAAACAAAGTAAAGTAAATATTTAAGGTGGTCTTCCATGCCAAAAACATGATTTTTAGCTGCTTTATAGATACGGAACTCTTCGTGCGCGAGTCCGATTCGTATTTGACTGGTTTTTTTATGATGCCTCGTAATTTTTTGTAGGTGCTTCATGTATTCTCATATAGATTTGATAAAGATATGACCAGTTACTTTTTAAGTTATACATGTATGTGTATGTAATACACATGCTTAAAAATATTTCTGTCATTAAATGCAAATCTTTCATGCATGGTTGTTCTAGAATTAAATTTACACTAGTAATTGTACCAGAATATTATTTAAGGTTTTAATAAAAATTTGAAACCCTTGAAAATAAAACCGGCCAACTTCACGCGAGTCGTGAAGTTGGCCGGTTTTATTTTCAAGGTTTTTATCTTTTTACCTTTTTTTAACCTTAACTTTGCACTCTCAAATCTTTTTTTATCTCGTTTTTAACCTTAACTTCTCTTACAGATATTCGTCAACGCTATACTGAAGAAACTACCCAATCATCCAGTAGTCAGAGAATTTTTCTGCCTCGATGAGCCTCCCCAAGTCTTCAGCTATCAGCCGGAGATCCAAGCCGTCTACGGAGCTCTAGAAGACTCGATAAGTGCCTTGAAAATGCAGCTCAACCAGAAAGATGAAGTTATCGCTGAGTTGAAACGTAAAATCGATGCGTTAGAAGCTGGGTGTCCCAATTGCAATGGTAACAATAATGCTGGTTAGAAGTTATGTGATTTAATTGGTTCTCGAAGCCAAGATATTTTATGTTAATAAAGGTAATATTTATATATTGGAAATATAATACTGGATAATTCAAATCATCTAGCTCTAAGCTAAGCAGAGCTTGTGTTAGGGGTACTAGATTATATTGACCATTCATAAATAATTTGACGACCTCTGTGACAGGTTGCGGGTTCAATTCCCGCCTCCATGTTTGAATGTTCTGCATAACTGGTTCTGGGGTTCTGGGTGTTTTCTATGTATAATAAAACATATGAAGAAGATCATTTATTTATAACAACTACAGATACAACACACTTATAAATAGGAGGTACATACAACGTTGTTAAAAAAGGGCCCTAACTCAGCTTAATGCTGGCTTAGGTCCCATAAGGCAACAAGCCAGCGCTGGTTTTCCGTTATCCGCATATCTATCTATGTAATTTATAACACAAACTTGGCTAAGCTTGGGTCTAAATGTGTGGATTTTCCAGCATTATTTATTTGTTCATACATTAGGAAAAAAACATCTAGCTAATAAATATTTCTTCCTTACGTTTTAAAATGAAATAAAAACAAAATAAACTAAATCACTAAAAACAAATAACAATCAAATTATCCACAAATACTTTCTATGGTTTTTTAACCTCTTTGTTTACTTAAAATATCTGGGATTCTAGAACTATGTTACGGTTTATTAGGTTATTAACCTATATGTATAAGGAGCCACGCAGCATGTGTACTAAGTCAAAGGGGTTGATTTTGGACTATCTGGACAATGAGACAAGTTTCAAGGGTATTTCAATCTAATAGAAATTGATTTATGGGATGAAAAGTCTCTAAGTTTCTAAGGCTCTAGCCTTAGAATAAAACGTAGGCTACATAGAACTAGGTACGTCTTTTCTGAATTTCAACTCGGTCCTTAGATTTTGCGAAATTTATATAAAATAAAATTACGTAAGTGAGTACATCCTATGAAATATTACAAACTAATAATAATTTAGACGTTGTAAAAGAACACGAATATAAAATAAAAAATTCTTACACTTTTTTCAAAAGTTCAAATAATATTCGATCTTTAAAAAATCCTTGATCTTTTGGTTGATCTTCTTGTGGTAAAGAAAGAACCCCTTTCGGCTTAGTACCTACACATGTTTTGTGGTAACCTGTATAATTATATGCAGTAAGTATAGTTAAGTTATACTGAGGTATTAGAACTTATTAATAACTTACGTTTATTAGTATTATTAAATTATTATTGAGATAGTGAGTAGATATTTAATGTGCAGCTCACTTCTATTGTAAGATATATAATAAGGTGGTATATTAATGTAACAAGTAGGTTGTATCCCACTGGGCAAAGTCAGAGCGATTACGCTATTCTCAATGGACCCATGGATGGAAGACTGGGTATTAAACATTTCGATTCCATTGATGGGACTAATTTAATGACACAATTTTTGTGGCTATATTGTCAATGTGAATGAACATGAAGTGAACAAAGCGGATTCCTACGTTTCGTTATAGTTTTTGCCTAAATCTTTTAAGGACTCCACACACAGAAGCCGGAGGCGGAGCGGAAGTGAAGGCGGGCTGGTTTTTTCCTATGGCACCGCATCGCCACCGCCTCCGGTGTGTGTGTGTAGTCTTTCATACGATTCAATAGGATACAACTCGCACGCCTTCGCCTTCGCTTCGCCTCAGGCTTCTGTGTGCGGAGACCTTTAGGGACAAGATTAAAGTAAAATCAATAACGAAACGTAAGAATCCGCTTTGTTCACTTCATGTTCACTGTCTTGCATCAAATAAAATAGTATTGCTTGGATAGTATTGATTTGCAAATGAAATAGTATTGCTTGGATCCTTCGTTTTCAAATTTAAACTTTAAAATAGGAATTTTCGGCGTTCTATTTACTGTCAAATGAACTAATTTGGTTCATTCATGGGTTTCAATTTCGGCTGGGACTGGCAATCGTCCTTCAATGTATAACTTATTAGCAATTTGATGGATGGGAATCGTGAAGGCCATCAAAAAGGCCTTCAAATGTCAAATTTTGGATGGGGCATTTTACCGTTATCGCTCTGCATGCCAGCTTCCTGTTCCACCAGTACTCCACCACTCAATGAGTATTGTATTTGTATTAAGTATATCAGATATCTAGTACCCATAACACAAGCTCTGCGTAGCTTGGGGCTAGATGATGCTGTGTGGATTGTTCAGCATTATTTATTTATAAGCAACGTAGCATCTCTGGTAGAAAAGCAGTCTAGTGTTTCGGATTCGGTCTGTCTATTTTCCTCCAAGAATGCTAAATATATTCTTATATTATTACTATCCGCTCCCCGCGGCTACGCCCGTCTAAAAAAATCAGAAAACAGATATTTATTGAGCCCTTCTTAGCGGTTGTTTTGTAAAAATGTACATGTTTAATTATTCACTTTATAGTTTATTTAAACTGGGTTTTGAGTGAATCGAACCAAGGAATATTATTTTCTTCATAATAGAAACTTTACCACCCTTTTTAAACCACTTAGAGGTTAATTTACTAAATTAGATTCATCTATGTACCTATATTATGGCATGTTATTATAGTACTGAAACTATCTACATACCAATTTCATCTTAAAGTCAAGTAGTTTGAATGTATGTGGTAATAAACACTCACAGAGACTTTCACATTTATTTTATTATTAGAAAATAGAGAGGGAAACTAGCAATCTAAATATTATTAAAATTACAAAAAAGTAAAAGTAATGACTTGCAAAGATAAATAGTGACTTGTTTTCTTATAATCTCTCTACAAAATGTTGGTACTATCTGTTTAATTTTGAGCAGAAGATGCAAAAACACCACAAAAATATCATAAGATTCGTTTTAAGCGAAATATTGTACAAATTATTGAGTATTGAATACAAAAGTATAATTTATAGCATTATTACCTATTATATAACTATTATAAAGTATTACAGGGTGCATATAGAAAGAGTCATAGTTCAGTTGGCTGCAAAATATGGTTAAATATTATGTATTATTATTAAAATAATGCAGTATTAAACCAACATTGGTCTAAATTGGTGCTCGGTATTTTAATTTATATATTTACATGACAATTCCATCAAGAAAATAATTATCAAAGCAAAACAAACGTAAAAAAAAATCCACTGAAACTTCTATAAAGCTATAATAATGTAGTTATATATACTCGATTTCACGAGGAAACTTTAATTTTGTAATTGTTAGCCGTGCGCACAGGGCTTGATACCGGTTCCAATAATACCGGTACTTTTACGGTAGTAACGGTACTTTCATTTCGTTAAATTCGAGTATCGATACTTTTGAAGTACCGGTACTTTGCCTAAAAGTACCGGTATTCTAAGCGGTTCTCGCGTCGTCACGTTCTTCTGTTCTAATCAGTTTTCTCTCTCACTTGCACAAAATAAAATTCTTGAAAAGTACCGGTACTTTTCGAGCATAATATCGGTAATTTTACCGATACTTTAGTACCGGTACCAATGAAAGTACCGGTATAATTTGTATCGATACCAAAGAAGTACCGGTACCATGTCAAGGTCAGTCGAACCGGTATTTATAAATACCGGTATTCCAAGCCCTGCGTGCGCATGCATAGCACTTTTATTCGATCAGTTTCGATCGCGACGCGGTCCGAGTCACTTGTGTTTTGGGTAAACGCAAAATGCCAGTACAAAGTACCACGTAATTAGGGCTGCCACCTCGAAAGTCTGTCACCCAGGACAAGAAACGTGAAAACCCCGGATTTTGGATCTTAGTACCCGGACGTTTCAAGAGATTTTATTTTTTCTAAGTTTCTAAGTGGAAAAAATATAGTTTTAATGGTTTTAAATATTTATTTATTATTTTTAATCAATTTAAACTAAATTACGTCTAAAAAGGAAACAAAACAAAATATTCTTAAAGTTTTAAGGAACTTACATTTCTCGTTTCTTTAAATAAAAGAAAATTAGACTCTTGTAACAAAAAAAAATATCTCTACTCGTTTAACAAAACAAAATTTTCTTAAAAAGCTTTAAAAGGAACTATTATCAGTCTTACATGTTTAATGTCTGTAAACATAACAAAAAAATTACTCCTTAACTTAACGAAAAAATATTTTTAAACTTTTCAGTACTACCACATTTTTTACTTATTTAAATAAAACAAAGAAAATTGTACCTATAACAAAACTAAAACAATTCTAAAAAAGAAAAGTCTGTTTTATTTCTCAGGTTTTTCGTATTTATCAGCCTTGCCAATAGCTTTTAAAGTTTCTTCCTTGCTTAACAGAAATTTATAAAAATCAACACAATTATAATCTTTAAAATTATATTTTATTTTTATCACTGCTGAGACTGTTTCTATTTTAAATATACTAAAATGTAAAACCCGGACTACAAATAAAACCCCGCCCGGACGCTCCCCGGACGCCTTCTAAACTAGGACAAATCCGGGGAAACCCGGACGGATGGCAGCCCTACACGTAATTCTATTTCAAATTCTTAGAAATAGAATATGTTATATATACTATGATAGCTCATAATTACAAAGTAGATAAGTTATTAAAAGCTTTTTGTGGTCAACTGTTCTTTTCTCATAGTTTAAGGCAATTGGACCTAAATTTATAAATAGTACCTACCTATCTAATATTATAAGTTACTCTATAGAAAGAAACCATAGGTTTGTGTTTTGGTTTGAAATGTGTTCTGTAGGTACGTACTGCTGTCTCATTGTTATATTTGTACTCTTATCTAATTAGAAAGTTAAATAGCATTTAAAATGTGAGAATTTTAATGAAGAATAATTGCATTTCTGTGTTATAATTAGTGAATTTTATGTATTTTTTAATTACTTAATTGTAATATGTATGTACAAAAGCAATAAAATGTGCCTTAGTCATACTTTTCGTTTTATTTTTCGAAATGGACCTTCCTTTTACGCGCTAGAGTTATTACTAAAGGGTGTCTCGTAGCATATTTACAATTTATAAATGAAATAAAAAGAGGTAATACCTATGTAAAATAATATTATGCATACCAATTTCAGCATTACCACGCTGTATGGCAACAGCGTGGTAATGCAGCCAGTGTCTTGGGGACGCTTCCGACTGGTATTGACATGGATCAATTGAGCCACCTTTAGACCGTTTGCAACCGTCTGCAGTTAGCTCAATGGTTTCAATTGTAAATACTAGTTGTAATTTTTGTATTCCTTGCTTGTAATTTTCGTTGTTAATAAAGGTCTATCTGCATACCAAATTAAACTTTACACATGCGGGTCTTACTTTTTAAAGATAATGCCGTCTAGATATTTTCTGTCGCGGCGTACACATTCACGGAACCTTTTGGCTTTTTATTCCAAGCGACGCGTTGCAATAGCGATCAGGGAATAGCTTTCACTTCTCGCACGAAATTTTCTTTTTAGGCGCAAACAGGACGTACCTCCATCAGTTATTTTATCATATAATTACGTTAAACACAGGAATTTCCAAAATTCACACGTTCAGTTTATTGTACCATCTGTAGTAGTTTCATTTTGTCTAGTTTCGAAAGAGATATGAATGTTGCTATTAGTGATCACCAAACTCTGTTTTCGTATCTCTTCCTAAACTAGACAAAACAAAACTACTACTTACATACTACAGATAGATAACTTCTTTATTGCACCATCAGTAGTAACAGAGAACCTTAATAGGTACTAATAATTACACAATCGGCGGCCTTATCGCTAAAACCGATCTCTTCCAGGCAACGTTTGGACGGACAGGATCGGTTAATTTACTAATTGACACTGATAATGACAAAAATGACAAAAAATATTATATTAGGTACCTATAATAAACGGAACTTTTGATTTTTGGAAATTCCTTTGTTTAAGGCGCAAACAGAAGGAACACTAGCGCCACCACTTATTTCATCGTATACCTACCTAAAATTAAAATTGCTTAAACATTTTTGAATTAACGAAATTGTACGTTAATTCGTTGGATTGCTATAATAGACTTTTGCCTTAAGATACCCCTACAGAAAAAAAGTCCTAGGCAATCCGGCAACGCTGCCTTATCGTCTAATTGGAAATCGATTACCAGTCGTCGACGCAGTCAGAACTTTTTCTGTAGGTGTTGTTTAATGGCGCATCCACACAGCCCGGCGGCACGGCTGGCGGCCAACCCGGCGGCCAAGCCGCTGACCATGCCGCCGGCACATGCATCTTTTACCTGCGGCACGCGCGGCTTTTGGTGCCGGCGATAGTTTGCTTGCGGCTTCGATACGGAGTAGTACCTTGTGTTGTCGTAAGTATTCATATAAATAACGAAAGGCAAATTCAGCGGCAAGGCGGTCTGAAAGCCGGCGGCAAACCCGGCGGTATAAGCCGGCGGCATGTGTGGATGCGCCATAAGGTTAAAAATTAAGTCGATCTCGATTACCAGTTGAGTTGCACAATAAGGCCCCTGGCTGGCCACACATGGTCACCAAAGCGACTAACCTCCTTTCTGGGGAATAGTTCACGGAAGTGTCTCATAGTGGCCCTCGTCGTGTGAGATGTGGATGTGATGTGACTATCTTGCTGGAACCACGCGTGCGAACTGCGCCTTATTCAAAGCCGCCACCCACACACTGACGCCGTGGCCGGGTCGGAGGCGAAAGCCTGCCGGTTTTTCCTATTGCACCGCGCCGCCACCGCCTCCGGTGTGTGTGTAGTCTTTCATATGATTCAATAGGATACAACTAGCACGCCTTTCATATTATGATTCAATAGAATACAACTCGCACGCCTTCGCCTCCGCTCCGCCTCCGACATCTGTGTGTGGAGACTTTTAGGGTTCCAACTTTAAAGATTTACGCTACCTCTACCCAACGCACGTTCACTCACTTTCGCTGTTGTGTCCACCCACACTACATATAACCAAAGCAATTTTGGATTCAGGAACCAGTGCGAAAAGCTATTACTTAACCGAGTTTGGTCCGAGTTTTTATATAGGTAGGTACCTTATTATTAATAGGGATGCAGTGGTAGGTAACCACTCATAGTCTTAAAAAACCCAAAGATATAAGTTTGATTGACCTTTGATAAAAAACTGAAATACTTACTTAGGTAGGTACTTACCTACTTCATTAAGATAGTAAATGTGAAGAAAAAAAAATCGGAATTTTTGAGATTTGTTCCGATGAAATCAGTAGGTATCGTAAAATACTTTATATTTTTTTTTACAAAATGAAAAGCAGCGCCTCCGGTTTCACGTAGTAATTCCCATTCCCGTGGAAATTCCGGGATAAATGACGCTATTTTCCTGTTGTTCCTTTGTTATTCCAGACTATAATCTATCTCTGTGCCAAAGTTCATCCCTATTCGTTCAGTAGTTTTTGCGTGAAACAGTTACAAACATCTATCCATCCATACTTACAAACTTTGGCGTTTATAATATTAGTAGGATTCTAAATTGGTTTCTTCAACCGAATATAAATAAATAATAAATAATTGCGGACAGTCCACACAACATGATCTAGCCCCAAGCTAAGCAGAGCTTGTGTTATGGGTACTAGATGACTGATATACTTAATACAATACATTACATAGATAGATATTTTTTTTACTATACGTACAAAAACGCTCAGACCAACGGAACAAATTTCTGCAGATCGTACACAAATTTGTTCCGAGGCGGGAATCGAACCCGCAACCTCCTGCGTCGCAGGCGGACCTTCGCCCACCGCGCCACATCGGTCGTCAATATAAGTACCTATCCGTTCTTCAGGGCTTAAAATCTGGTTGATTTTAAATGCAAATAACAAGTGTATCCAGTACCTAACACAAGCAAGAAAGAAATACTTTTAAATACCTACCTAAGTAGGTACCTACATATCTAAGTTAAAAAGTTTAACAATGTGGAAATGTAGTAGATATAAGAGTTAAATCAGATATGGAATGTAGTAATTTGAATTATTTTTTTGTAATTAGTACTTACTTAAGTAGGTATTTTCTAGGAGATTGCGAGGAGTGAAAATTAAAAACTAAAGAGGTCCTACCTAAGTAGCTCAACAACAGATCCATGTCAATGCTATTCTGTGCGTCCCCAAGACACTGGCTGCATTACCACGCTGTATGACAATGCTGATGTGCTGAGACAGATACTCACCAGCTAGAGGGGCACGCGTCGCATCGACCAGACGCTCAGATAATTAATATTTTACACCTACAATCTCCCAATATATATACGGGGTCAACAAGCAACCTATACAAATATCTCCATTGTAAAATTTATTTTGTTTATTTTTTATTTTTATTTAACATTGTTTGTTAGTAATGCTGCAGAAAACGACTTCTTAAGTGGAAACCACAACTAGGTAAACGTAAGTTAGGACGCTCCCCGACCATAAAAACGCCCATCCAAAATTGACATAGGTACCAGCCATTTTGATGGCCTTCGTAATTTAAAAAGTATGGACGCGCGCGATGGCGATTGAAATGGCTCAGAAGGTGGGAAGTTGACCTGCGAAATACTTCAGGCAGATGTATGGGACAAGCTGAAGACAGGGCGCATTGGCGCTCACTAGGGAAGTCTGTGTCCAGCAGTGGACTATAGGCTGATGATGATGGCTTGTAGTAAGGTACTCTTTTTATACCTACGCCTAATTTGTACTCGCTCTTATCTATGTACCTATCACGTGCGCCAAGGCTTGTAAGTATTCTACATTATCAGTAAAATACCTAGTTAGGAATTTGAAAAAAATTACGACGCTATAAAGAACCAAAGACTTTCGTATAAATATCAACCAACCACCTTCATATTTCCCAAACTAGTCAGTATGGTCAGTCTTTTCTTTGCCCTCGTCGCTTTGGCCATAGCGTCTTCCGCTGAAAACCTGCATTCACTAACAGACGCCATTATAGACCAGATAAACTCCCAACAAGACTCTTGGACAGCTGGTCGAAACTTTCCCAATGACACAACTGTACACCATGTGAAACTCAATGGCGTCATCATAAATAACCGAATTAAGCTACCTTCCAAACATATCAAAGTACCTATGAGAAATATTGTTTTGCCAGAAAACTTTGATCCAAGAGCAAAATGGCCTGTCTGCCCAACTCTCAACGAAATCCGTGATCAGGGAGCTTGCGGCAGCTGTTGGGCCATTGCAGCCGTTGAAGTCATGACCGACAGATACTGCATCAGAAGCAATGGCCATAAACACTTCCATTTTTCAGCTGAAGACGTTCTCGCTTGCTCTCGAGAAGACGGTTGCCTCGGCGGCGAACCAGCAGAAGCTTGGACTTATTTCGTTGAAAGTGGTGTCGTTTCTGGAGGAAATTTTCATTCCTATGAAGGCTGTCGGCCTTATAGATTACCCCCTCATTGTTTAGAGCCCGGCAAACCGAAGTATTGCACGGAAGAAGAGCTTGAGCCAACTCCAGCATGCGTTAAAAAATGCCAAGAAGGATACAGAGTTGAGTATTCAAAAGATAGGAAGTTTGGTGAAAATGTTTATAAATTACTAAAAGGAGAGTTAAACATGAAGATGGAGCTATTTTTAAACGGTCCGGTAGAAGCAAGTTATCAAGTATACGAGGATTTTAACTACTATAAGAAAGGCGTATATTTCCATACGTGGGGGAATTTCACAGGCCACCACGCTGTCAAGATATTGGGCTACGGTGTAGAGAACGGTGTGAAGTATTGGCTAGCTGCTAACTCCTGGGGTGCCGATTGGGGTGACAAAGGGTTCTTCAAGATACGCCGAGGGGTTAATGAATGTGGTATTGAAGAACATATAATTACTGGACAGCCTATAGTGTAAAAACCTATTTAAATATGAATAAATATTTCTTTATTATCGACGAAAATTACAATCACGGAATGGAAAAAAATAAAACTAGTAACTATAGGTTTACAATTGAAACCATTGAGCTAACTGCAGACGGTTGCAAACAGTCTAAAGGTAGAAGCTCAATTAATCCATGTCAATAGGTACGAATCAGAAGCGTCCCCAAGACACTGGCTGCATTACCACTAGGGCTTGCATTCGAATATTCGAATTATTCGAATATTATATTAGATCGAATATTCGAATACTGAAATTGCAATATTCGAATATTCGATTAAAATTCAAAAACATCAAACTCAGCACTATGAATACTCGGATGTGCTTAGAATGCCACATACGAGCTCGCGCGATACAATATAATACACACCATACAAAACAATGTGTGTAATGTCGTTCGGATAAACAACATGACAAAGTTATGGGGTTCGGAAACATTCGGGAGTGTCGCGCGACTACGTATAAAATCGCGTATTTGACGAGACTGTTGTCTATCCATTTCTGTCACTTTATTTTATTGATAGTTATTGTTAAAATACCTACTTACTTGATTTTGAAAATTGTTTTTACTGAGAATTTGTGGTTGATTGTACCTGTAAATCGTCAATGCCTCGTTACGGCGACACAACCTTCTAATAATTTTAATTTGATTTGGCAAATAACACTTATAAGAATAAAAGCAGATGTGATTATATAAAAAACATAGATATTTTCTATTATTCTAATAATATTAGAATAATTCGAATAGTACCCGAAAAAAAAATCGAATATTCGAATATCTAAATGTTCGAATATTTGCAAGCCCTAATTACCACGCTGTATGGCAATGCTGATGCATAAATTAATTGTCTATTTCTGTTACTAACAATTATTTCTTTGCACTGTTCTATTCAGGAAGTAATCAGGTACTATACTAGGTCTTTACAAATATTATAAACTACTTACTAATATTATAAACGCGAAAGTTTATATGGATGGATGTTTGTTCTTATTTATTTTTCTACTTTCACGCTCAAAGTAATGAAGGGATCGGGCTGAAATTTTGAATAAAAGTAGTTCTAGCTCTGGAATAACACATAGGCTACTTTTAATCCCACAAATCAGTTCCCATGGGATTAAATATGTAGCCTTTAGAAGTTTCCATAGAAACAATGCGTGTTAAGCCGCGGGCAGGTACCTACCTACAAGTTACCTATTTATATTTTCAACTAGCGACCCGCCCCGGCTACTCACGGTTTTATTATAAGTATATAAACCTTCCTCTTGAATCACTCTATCTATTAAAAAAAACCACATCAAAATCCGTTTGGTCGTTTTAAAGATTTAAGCATTCAAAGGGACATAAGGACATAGGGACAGAGAAAGCGACTTTGTTTTATACTATGTAGTGATGATGAAGCCAGGAAAAACAAATGAAGATGATTCTTAAGTTACAAGGCGTAACAAAAATTAAGAACCAAACTTTCAGGCGCCTAGGCGGGTGTAGAATCGAAAACTGAATTTATGAAAAATATAAAAAAAAATCCAGCACCTAAGTTTTTGAAAAATTAAATAAACGGAATTTTCACTACATTGGGCAACCCTTAAAACAACTAGCAGCTGTATAGTAGACCACTCAGTTGGCGGACCTTTTTTTTTAAGTCAAAATCTCTGGGAAGTAGGTACTTAAACCGATATACGCCAATGTAAAGCCTCGCTACTTTTTGGGCTACATCATCAGCAATCTGTTTTTAGGGGCTACCTACTATAAAAGTTTTCACACACTGAAGCCGGAGCCGGAGCGGAGGCGAAGGCGTGCCGGTTTTTCCTATGGCACAGCGCCGCCACCGCCTCCGGTATGTGTTTAGGCTTTCATATGATTCCATAGAATACAACTCGCACGCCTTCTCCGCTCCGCCTCCGGCTTCAGTATGTGGCGACCTAACAAGGTTATTCACTGATAAAAAAAAACTTTACTGTATCACACATTTTATTAAATACTTTAACTACAAATGCATTTTTTATCTACAACACTAAGTGATTCTAAGAGCCTGTCCAGATAGGGCGCTTTATGGGAGGGGCCCAGGGAAAGTTATAAACATGGAGCGAGACAAAGCAGTCGTGTTGTGGCTTGCATACCAAAATTGTCAAAATATGTCAAAATTATCAGTCTCCATTTTTGTTCCAAATACGTCCACTCGCGTTGGAATCGCGCGCACCGCTGGACGCAGCAATGGCGCCCGAGTATATACGCGAGCAACGCACTGGACTCTCGACTCGCGCGTGTTGCGCACGAGTCGAGAGTCCAGTGCGTTGCTCGCGTTTTACGCGCGAGCAAGGAATCGCGCACCCAGGTAGCAAGTGACGTCTGCGACGAAAAAACGACGTCCCACTTTGGTTATTTTATGGTCAGTCCTTTATTCGACAAAAAGGTACGTTACACTGACGTACTAACTATCATGCTCGGGCTGTCAACCTGCATTGGTCATAAATGATACGTCCTAGCGACGTCTATTTAAGATCAATTCAGTGACGTCCGGTATTAGTCACGAATGGTACGTCGTGGTAACGTCTATTTAGGGTCACCAGTGTGACGTTCTGTGTGTGTCATAAATGAAATGTCCTAGCGACGTCTATTTAAGATCAATTTTGTGACGTCCGGTATTAGTCACAAATGTTACGTCGTGGTAACGTCTATTAAGCGTCACCAATGTGACGTTCTGTGCCTGTTATAAATGATACGTCCTAGCAACGTCTATTTGAGATCAACTCTGCGACGTCCGGTATTAGTCACGAATGGTACGTCGTGATGACGTCTATTTAGGGTCAACAGAGTGTCGTTCAGTGTCTGTTTTATTTTAACCTGTGTTGGTCATAAGTTATACGTCCTAGCAACGTCTATTTAAGATCAATTCTGTGACGTCCGGCATTAGTCACGAATGATACGTCGCAATGACGTCTATTTAGTGTCAACAGAGTGTCGTTCAGTGTCTGTTTTATTTTAACCTGTGTTGGTCATAAATGATACGTCCTAGCAACGTCTATTTAAGATCAATTCTGTGACGTCCGGCATTAATCACGAATGGTACGTCGCGATGACGTCTATTTAGGGCCACCAGTGTGAATTTCTATATAATATGTCATTAATTATACGTCCTAGCAACGTCTATTTAAGATCAACTCTGTGATGTCCGGTATTAGTCACGAATAGCATGTTACGATGACGGCTATTTAGGTCACCAGAGTATCGTTCTGTGTATGTCATAAATGATACGTCCTAGCAACGTCTATTTAAGATCAATTCTGTTACGACTGGTATTAGTCACAAATGGTACGTCACGATGACGTCTATTTAGGGTCACCAGTGTGATGTTCTATGTATGTTATAAATGATACGTCCTAGCAACGTCTATTTAAGATCAATTCTATGACGTCTGGTATTAGTCACAAATGGTACGTCACGATGACGTCTATTTAGGGTCACCAGAGTGACGTTCTATGTATGTTATAAATGATACGTACTAGCAACGTCTATTTAAGATCAATTCTGTGACGTCTGGTATTAGTCACGAACAGCATGTCGTGATGACGGCTATTTAGGGTCATCAGAGTGTCGTTCTGTGTATGTCATATGATACGTCCGAGCAACGTCTATTTAAGATCAATTCTGTGACGTCTGGTATTAAAGCGGCTACACACGACCCTAAAATCACTGGCAATGTCGAGACAGTGAAATCGGGGCTGAATCGGCGATAAAATTGTCTCTACTCTACACACGTCCTTGCCTGTCAGTACGTAACCGACCGTGCTACAGACTGCTCGTTTTTCCGAAATGCCGCCGACGCTCTCAAAACAGCAGAAAATAGGAATTGTCTTGGCACTTACTACGGTGCCACCTAAACAGAGACGAAAAAGGAGGATCTGGGTTAAAAACTGGTTAATGAAACGCCATGAATTAAGCCACATGAACGTCATGAGACATTTAGAAGCAGATGATTTCAGAAACTTTTTAAGAATGTATATTGAGTGTTTTGAAGAGCTCCTCAATATGGTGACACCATTTATACAGAAACAGGATACCGTAATGCGAGAATCCATAAGTCCGAGAGAGAGAGCCGATAATCGTCCCTGAATCGTGAGCTCGCCCGTAGCGATTTAGGGACGAAAAAAATCGGGTACGATTTGCCTACACACCAGGCTATTTATGATACGATCTAGGGTCCTCCCCACCACTGTCCCGATATTGCCAGTGATTTTAGGGTCTTTGCATGGTAGGTTTTTGCATCATTTTCAAGAGCAGTTCATAAATGAGTTAAATAAATGTATCCAGTTCTCTGATCCTTCAGGGGGTGAAGGAAGTGTGTCAATTGTACATCGGCAGTGGATGACGCCTCTTAAATGCGAAGTTTACTGGCCTCCTGTTCGAGAATCTAAAGCGGTTAATCGGTTAATTATTGAACATGTATGCAAAACCTGATGATACATGGAAGCTTCATGGTGTACGGAGAGTTTTTTATGAGACTGGTAAGTTCCTACGTTTAGTGGTCTTACTGTCTGCATGGAATTTCGTCGTGGTAGCAAGTACAAGTAATAATCCCTACCTCGTTTTTGATTTGTAGGTTATGTTAAATCATTATCAGTTTATTTATTTTACTTAGCGGTAGACAAACTATAAGATAAGTAGGTAATTTATTTGCTAGAAGAGGTAACTGGGTCATCTTCTGTTGTGTTGTGACATATCACTATCAAAAGTTAATGTTGACCGAGCTGTTTCAAAAGTTGTATGAATGAAAACTAGCTTTGTTTTATGTTCTTTTTCAAACTGTGATTAACATTCGCGTATAACATAATTTAGTCAGGAACTACAAGCCAAGAGAACATGGTGTAGGGGTCTAAGTACTGAAGTTGCACTAGAATGTATTCAATTCGTAAAGTTAGTATTGTAGCATTGCAATGGACATTTACAGGACAAATACCTACTAAAAAAATAGGTGAACATAGAACTTACCTAACTGTTTCATGATCACTGACTGTTATAAGGCCATTATGAATATGACGGCAAGTCTTTACTATGTTTGTGCATTTGCATGAGGTGGATTTTTATTATTATAAATATTTATGTACGGGTATTTATCGCGTTCATTTACCTATTTTTCCCGACGTTTCGACAGGCTTACACACTGCCGTGGTCACGGGATGACTGGAGTAACTGGAGCTACCGCCTCTGCGAAACGGGGTCAGCTGTTCCGTCCGGCGACTCGAGCAAGAATGATCATTCTTGCATTTCATAGGTAAATGAACGCGATAAATACCCGTACATAAATATTTATAATAATGTGTTCTGATCGCGTAAGTTTAAAAAACTGGATTTTTATTCTTCAGACTGCATAGAAAAAGCTAAGGAAAAGTTGAAATTGGCAGAGGTAACGTCTGACTTACACACCGAAGCAGAGGATACTGAACTAAAGCAACGAAGACTTAAACGTAAAACCAAATGTTACATCACTTCAAGTGATGATGAAGACAATAATGACAGCCAAAGAAGCCCACCACCACTAAAAAAACAATTCATAGAGTGTAAGATTTTAATAGTTTCATGATTATTCAAGATTAGTTACACACTTGTGTACCATAATGTACTATTAACTCTTTCCCATGGTTAAAATAAATTAATTTGTTTTAATGATACATGTTTTTTTAAATCGATTCTTGGAAATTGTGTTGCTTTTTAATTATGTTGTTACCACTAATAATAACAAGCGACCTGCCCTGGTTGCGCACGGGTGGTAAAAATCAAATGCGTGGTGGGTTTTGTTTTTGTATTTTGCTTAGATTGTTATTTTTCAGTATTTTAATTAGAAATTGGCCTAGACACATTTTCATATTTATAATTTCTGACTTGTAGATGCTGGGATGAACAACAACAACAGTCATCTTCCAAACACATTGTCATCCAGTATTCTGCAAAGTAAGTGTTTTATACAGGGATGTTCATTATTAACTACACATACCTACCGATATTTTGAATATGTTATTTAAATTTTTTGAAGATTGCCAAGATGACTAAAATGGATCTAAGATTACACATAAGTCTGTACCTAAGTGGTACCTACAACAACCAACTTAGTTACTACCCCAGCTATTGAGGTCATTGACTGAATTCAACAAATTTACAATTTTATCAGGATTTTCATAACAAAACTTTAAAAAATCCGGTGCCTTGAATCGAATTAACTAATAATGAACAACCATATATTTAGCATAGATACTGAGCTTAAATCTCCTAGGTAGAGACCTAGTCCCTACCTAAGAGATTAAGGTAGGGACTAGGGACTACCTGAAAATTATAAATATTTGCAGACATAGAACAAGATCCCCTCACAAGTGATCAAAGAAGAGGCAATATCTTCTTAGAGAAAGTGACCACATTGTTGACTCATATTAAGTGTCAAAATGACCAAATTTTATCCATGTTAAAATCTACCGAAGGAACTCTAAAACCAGATTTCAAACTGCCAATAACCACAATTGAGGCCTTGGAAACTACAGAAGAATTACTAAAAAATCAAGTAAAATATGATAACTTGGTATGGTTTTACTCCTGTTCCTATTCTACTAATTGATGCTATTCAATGTTAGATACTTAAAAACCAAATATGATTATTACTTTCATAAACTGTTACTGTACTGCACTAATCAATACTTTTATTTTCAGGTTCAATATATGAAGTCTGTTGGAGGAAGGGATACAGCCAGCAAAGTGTCTCGAATACTAAAAACACTTTTGTGCGACTCCCTGGCACAGCAGTTCAATTTTTATGGCAAAAGATCACAAAAAAGCCATTCTGTCAATTACGTCTTCGGAACTATCTTGTAGGTTAGTATTTTTGTTGAAATTCATAAACATTTTACTAAAATACCCAGTCTTCTTTATGCCATGGACACTTAAAATTTATGAAGAGGTACCGTTATCAAGGGAAGGTTACCAATTCAACAATCAACAACTCATTATTTTCTGCCATTCCTAGTTTTAACGTGTGATATGAACTGTCTTATTTTATTGTGGGCTAATTATGTAATGTATTTAATTACAGAGGCCGTAAAGAAATCGACTTCAGGAACAACTGAAAAAGATTGCATTAAATCGTGGCTTAAACACGCACTTGAAAGACATCGCAAGAACGAAAATAAAGTCGGTATAAATGTTTCCTCAAACTAAATATAGGACAAAAGCTGTAGTTGGCCAGCGTCAATTGTTAAAAAGCGCTAAAAGAGCAAAAATAGAATTTATATCAGATCTACAAAAAAAACAATAGCAGTTCAGATTGTAACTTGCCCTCTACCTCATCACAACAAACCACACCTACGCTTTCCTGCCTTCTGACGGAATATTAGGCAGGAAAGCAAGAAGGCATGATTAATTGAATAATAATTTGTAGATTTTTTTTGTTTACCTAAGTTAAATGATTCGATTTGGATTAATGCTCACTAAAAAAATCAAAAGATTACTTAGTTCATTGAAGAGCCATATTATGTGTTATCTACTAACATTTTAATGTCTGTCGTTGTATCCTTTCTTTGTGCTTAATAGGAATGATAATAAAATATGTTTGTAAATGTATGTATCTTAATTCACTGTAAAGTATGTACCTACGTAAATACCTTGACATTTAAACAATAAAATATATGTACTTAAATGTAGAAAATTTAATGTTTTTTATTTCCTGGTATCCATATTAATTTTATATTCACTGTAGGATTAAAAATAACTAAAAAATATAACTTTTTACAGGCTCAAGGCGTCATCTCTTCACAAAAATATGACGCAAGTATCATGTTACTCAGACGTAGCATAGTCGCTACAACACGTCATGTCAGGACCAGTATAGAACCTACTGTGGACGTTATAAATCACGGCAATAAGACGTCATATTAGGACAAGAATATCACTTTCTGTGGACGTCATTAATCACGATATTAAGGCTTCATATAAGGACAAGAATATGACTTCATGTCGATGCATCAAGAAATTAAGAAATCATACCAGGATGAGCGGTATGACGCAAAGAAGACGATATAACACGTCATCTCAGGACCAATATTGTACTTCTGTGGGCGTCATAAATCACTTCTGTATGCCGTGATTAATGACGTCCACAGGAATTCATATTCTTGTCCTTATATGACGTCTTAATGCCGTGATTTATGACGTCCACAGGAAGTCATATTCTTGTCCTTATATGACGTCTTAATGCCGTGATTTATGACGTCCACAGGAAGTCATATTTTTGTAAATATATGACGTCTTAATGCCGTGATTTATGACGTCCACAGGAAGTCATATTCTTGTCCTTATATGACGTCTTAATGCCGTGATTAATGACGTCCTCAGGAAGTCATATTCTTGTCCTTATATGACGTCTTAATGTCGTGATTTATGACGTCCACAGGAAGTCATATTTTTGTCCTTATATGACGTCTTAATGCCGTGGTTTATGACGTCCACAGGAAGTCATATTCTTGTCCTTATGACGACTTAATGCCGTGATTAATGAAGTCCACAGGTAGTCATATTCTTGTCTTTATATGACGTCTTAATGCCGTGATTAATGACGTCCACAGGAAGTCATATTCTTGTCCTTATATGACGTGTTGTAGCGTCTAAACTACGTCTACGGTACGTCATAAATTGGTCCTGAGATGACGTGTTCGATACGTCATAAGATGACGTCGTTAGGCTGAGACAAATGTACGTCATTGGCGAGGCCTGAGTTACGTCGTAAAATGACGTCAGTTACGTCGAAAATGACTGTGAATAGACGTCATAATGACGTAGAAATGCTACCTGGGCAGCAGCATCTGGACGGAATGTATTGCGCTCTAGTATCTGGAGAACGCGCGAGGGCACTCGCGCGTAAAGCGCCCTATCTGGACAGGCTGTACGACTTAAAAAATATTTAATATCAACAAAATATTAGATGTCAATCATAGACGTAGACGTTCATTTATCTATCATTTCATTTAGGCTGTGTAGACTCAGTCCCCAGTAGGCAAACGGTGAGCAGCCGACTGAGTTTGCGGCATATCAGTTCAGTACGCCCTTCCATATATTTTAAATTGAGTGTTCACAGTTTGCTAGTTTGCGCTCACTGTACGCAGTTTGCAGCGATACGTGCGCCGACTGTCTCAGATAGCGGCCGACTCGTAGGTTCCAATGCTTGCGATACGCACGCAAACTGATCAGAGTTTGTAGCTGTTCGCCACAAATTTGCGGCTCACTCAGTCGGCCGCTCACAGTTTGCCTACTGGGGGCACAGCCTTATTTTACTATCATATTTTTTACATTAAATTCGGTTCTCTAGAACTTTTATTCTACTATAAGTTTCTTATTTATTACCAAGATCTCTATTCGAACGCATGTATTACGTACGAAGTATGTACGTACGAAGGACTAAACGCTAATCAATCGCACGCAATGTGCGCTCCCATATTCCTTAGAAGGTCGGGTTTATTCGTGCGTAGGTAATCGTACGTTTCCGTGTGAATCAAATTCGGAAAGGACGAAAAGAAAACGTGTCCGTGGTTTTTTTAAATTATGTACACACACGATTAATTAAAAATGTCCAAAATTAAACCATTGTCGAAAATTTTCTTTACTTTCATTGAAGCATTATTCGGATAAACGGTATAAGTATCTACAATACCTATAGCTGAACAGATTTTCATAATTCATGGCCAGGAACAATCACAATAAACTAAACTATGAAACATAAAAACTTAATCACAATTGGTTCATCCGTTTGTGAGCCGCAAACAGAGATATAAACAATCAAAAATAAAAATCTTACACATAACCTCAAGTAAACCTTCTTATCTATTTCTATCCAACCATAATTACAACCTAAACTTATTCTAAAAATGTACAGAATTTTTGAAAATTGGTCCTCTCCTAATGTATATCTACATACTTTGGTAAAAGCATCTGCAGAATATTATTTTAAAAGGTTTATTACTTAACTACATTACTTATAATAGGAACTGTTTAAACATCACACAAAATATGAAGTATATTTATAGTCAGTGGTGTGGTGGCTGTAGTTTTCTTGTAATAAACAATAATTAAAACTATTGTACTTTTTCAAAATGGTATGCCCTGTCCTGCTGTGCGATTACGCCAAAACCACCCATCCAAATTGACATTCGAAATCCTTTTCAGTGGCCATCGCGCGCGTCCTTTCCATAAATCAATCTTAGGCCTCATCTTCACTTACCTGGGATAGTGGCCAAACGCTCGACCATTTTGAATAAAAAAAAAAGACAATTTTGGATGGGTGGTTTTAGCGTAATCGCACAGCTGCTCATTTAAACGCAATATGCTATTCCCGTCGATCACGATAGTCAATTTTGAATAAATAACACCGCAGCACTATGGTAAAGCGCTATGGTACTGAAAAACACGTACCTACCTACTAGGTATCTAAGTTTTTTAATGCTACTTTTAAAATTTAATGAAGCAGAAAATCCAAGTTTTTTTGATGGCCGCAGAGGTTCACCAATCCAACGGATGGTTGAGTGAATCCCTAAAACTGACGCTGTGTTCCGAGTAGAATTGTGAGAACCAAGTCCTGAATGCTTTGATGGTTCGGTCAGCTTTCACGTAGGCGGGAGTGCTTACGAACTTTTTGCTGTTCCATATCACGACGTCGCGCTCGATCTGAAAATAATAGACAAGTAAGAGTGAAGACACTGAAGACATAAAAACAAGAGTGAAGCCCCATGAGTGTGTCTTGACGCTGCGATGCCGATTTTATGCTGTTTCAAGCCATCACAGCCGCGATTTTAAAGCACGTCTTGTGTAGAATAGTTCAAATAACGCAAGAAATAGCGCGATACAAGACGCACTCCAAAATCGCAGAAGTGGTGGAAAATGCAATGCAACCATCTTTCTTAACAACGAAAATTACAAGCAAGGAATAGAAAAATTACAACTAGTATTTACAATTGAAACCATCGAGCTAACTGCAGACGGTTGCAAACAGTCTAAAGGTAGCTCAATTGATCCATGTCAATACCAGTCGGAAGCGTCTCCAAGACACTGGCTGCATTACCACGCTGTATGGCAATGCTGATGCGCTGAGCCAGATATTCACCAGCTCTCAGGTCACGCGTCGCACCATCTTTCTTGTATCACCTTCTTATCACCCCCGCTTTCCGAAAACACTCGAATACACCCGACCAGCCCCGACTTCGGGTTTATAGGTACAGGATTATGCCCAGGTCTTCACTTTCCCAATTTTGCACTGTCCCAATTTTTCACATTCCTAACATACAAGAAACCTACATACAAGGAAGATCTGAGTCCATCTGAACCATCATCTGAGTTCATCTGAGTCACCGACTAGAATAAAGATAGAGACTCACCATCTTTCCCTCGCCCAGTATAATGAAGGCGCTGAGCAGGGCGTTGCTCGGCGGCGAGTAGAGGCGATGCACGACGCGCTGCAGCAGCGGACCCAGCGGAGTCACCGACTGACTGAACAGGAAGGGACCGAAGGGTGTGTTGAGGCGGAGGCGGACCTGTCCGGGGCCGTTCTGAGGAGGATTTAACATAGTTATTGAACCTCTTTGGCGTGGAGCTCTGTTTAATCATAGAGATACTAGCTTTTCGCTCGTAACTTCGCTTGCGAGGACTATGCGATTTGTCCTGTTCTTCAATCTACCCATTTTACCGTTTGAACCTGAAAACTTTTTTAAATTTTACTGCTACCAGTTTTTTTGTTAGTGCTTTTGCTTTTCCTAAATATATACATATAATAAAAAAAACCATTACGCCGTACCTTCGGCTGATGTGTCGCTACCACAGAAATCTGATTTTTCAGATTTCTGTGGTCGCTACACTAACTCACTCGTGCGTGCTAAATGTTCACTAACCTGAGTAATATCGAGCTCTATATGGAACAGCCTTAACTTCATTATCCTGTAATGCTGCTTCAGATTGATGCTGGCCGTGTGATCTTCGTTTTTCTGCCACGTCGCGTCCCAGACGTGTTCACCTGTGGACATGGAGATAGAACTGTGATATAGATCGACTTGGGAAGTCTGTGTTAAATCGATTTAAATATCACGGTAGATCATAGTCGATGTGTATTACTACAAAGTAGCTTAATTTTTATTGAACAGCTAGAACTACGTCAATTCATAATTTCAGCCCGATGGATTCAGTATTTTTTGTGTGAAAGAGGATCAAACATCCATAGCTACATTCAACATTTATACATCCATACAAACTTTCACGTATACCTATTATATACGTACGGATGGATTTATCAGTAAATCACTAAATAGTATAAAACAAAGTCGCTTTTTCTGTCCCTATGTCCCTATATCCTTATGTCCCTTTGAATGCTTAAATCTTTAAAACGACGCAACGGATTTCGATGCGGTTTTTTTTAATAGAAAGAGTGATTCAAGAGGTTTATATACTTATAATAAAACCGTGCGAAGCCGGGGCTGGTCGCTAGTAAGTTATAAGTCAGAAGGATTTGTATGTATGACTATGTAGTATATTGTATTAAGTATATCAGTCATCTAGTACCCAAAACACAAGCTCTGCTTAGCTTGGGGCTTGATGATGCTGTGTAGACTGTCCGGAATTATTTATTATTATTATTATTTTACTTCTTTTTAAAGAAGGCGGTAGGTACTTACCAATTAGCTGGTACAAGAAAGGGAAACGCTCCCCAACAGTGGACATCACTGAAGTGGCGTGCACCGCGTTCAAGTGGGCAACGTCAGCACCATTTTCAGGAATTTCCTGAATAACCAGAAATTTGAATAAAATGCCTGTCGAAAAACGCACAAAATTGTTTAAAAATCGATTAGTATGGTAACATGGTTTTCCTTTCATTTTATTTATGAAATTTGTTAGAGGTTTAATCATTAAAATCTGTGTTGACAGACTAATTATTACAGATTTAGTTGGTTCGATTCCGGGTGTGGCAAGCGAATTTTCGAAAACTTTTGAATGCAGTTTTCTTTCTTTTCAAAAATAAAGGAATATTTTCTAAGAGTAAAATTTTCTATCTACAGTATTAAGAGTACATCATTCCCTTCAGCTGGCATTACAAAATTCCAGCCTGTATATGAACTTTCCTTAATTAAGGTAAGAAAGCACTTTGAGTTTGAGTTTTGTTCTTCTTTTACTCGACGCTAGATGTCGCTGGAAATAAGCGCTAACGATACACTCGTTACGCTCTCTATAAGCCAACGTTTGAATTTGAGTACATTGTATTCTGATTCTACTCGACGCTAGATGTCGCTACCTGTACATGAGCTCTGACTGTAACCTCGTTGCGCCCTCTATATGCCCACGTTTGAATTGGAGTACATTGTGTTCTGATTCTACTGGACGCTAGATGTCGCTACCCATATGAGCGCTATCAGTAAACTCGTTAAGCCCTCTATACGCCTACTTTTGAATTTGAGAACATTGTATTCTGATTCTACTCGACGCTAGATGTCGCTCGATACGAGCGCTAATGATGCACTCATTACGCCCTCTATACGCCCACCTTTGAGTTTGATGTATTCTAACTCTACTCGACGCTAGATGTCGCTAGTTTAAACTTTTAGGTTTGTAGAATGAAACTATTTTAAGGGGCCCTCAAATACACAAGTGCCTAGGGGCCTGGATTCTTTCTTTCAATCCGAGCCTGTCCCTACCTGTATATGAGCGCTGACGGTGAACTCGTTGCGCCCTCTATACGCCCACTGCTTGCACTCCGGCGCGTCTTCGAGCTGCCACAGTGGCGCCCTCTGCTCAGCGTCGTACCAGATCCACACAGCGCCGTCGGCTTCTACCGTGTGCCATGTGCGGATTGATACGCCTTTCGGAGCTAGAAAATAAGACTCAAATTTAAATTACAACGCAAAAATAAAAGGTTAGCTTTGTTATGTATAGTCTGCCTGATTTACACTTTGTTAAGTTTAAAGCGCGAGTGACAAGTGCAAGTGTAACCTGAGTCTTGTAAGCGCGATTTCTAAACGCGCCCGCGCCTTCGCAAAACTCTTGATAGGAAGTGTGAAAGATGGCATGCGTTAGTTCAAAATGTTCCGGAAATTCCGGAATCATAATGTTACTTGTATCCTTTGATTATATATAATAATCAAAGCTTGTATCTTGCCACTCGCACTTGATACTTAAGTATTAACCAGGTATTATCGGAGTAACAGACATTTTGGATTTACGTACCTCTGTGGTTATCCTAATAGTTATTTATAAGTGTGATTAGTTAAGTATTTTGAGTAAAAACATTACAATTAAATTCACTTCGTCCATGAGAGCTACTGCCGACAAACTGTTGCACAGTTTGGCAGAAAAAATTTACTTATATTAAAGCATTTTAACGGACTATAAACTAAATATGTTTGTAAGTATGGATGGATTGATGGATGGATGGATGTTTGTTACTCTTTCACGCAAAAACTACTGAACGGATATGGATGAAAATTGGCACAGGGATAGATATATTTATCCCGGAATTCCCACGGGAACGGGAATTACCGCGGGTGAAACCGCAAGGCGCTGTTAGTAAATAATATACTCATACCGTTTTCAATTCCGGGCACCGAGACACAAATCCCTTTATCATCGAAAGCCCACTTGTGGAATGGACACTCAATGCAATTTCCCGTGACAGCGCCCCCTATCGCCAGGTTTGCTCCCAGATGTGGACAATACGCGTCCACTACGCGTGCTACGCCGTCGGAGCCTCGGTATACGCAGAGGTTTTGTCCTGAAATAATAATATGTATAATATAAATAATGCTGGACAATCCACACAGCATCATCTAGCCCCAACCTTAGCAGAGCTTGTGGTGTTATGGTTACTAGATGATATATTTAATACATTAAATTACCTACATAAATTGATTTTAATTATACATAGAAAACATCCAGAACCCCGAAATAAATATTAGGAGATCGTAAAAATATTTGTCCCAAGGCGGAAATCGAAACCGCAACCTCCTGCGTCGTAGGCAGATCTTCTCCCACCGCGCTACATCGGTCGTCATAATTTTGTATTCTTGTAAATAAATTTGATTCAAATTTGAATTTGAGTGGTTTGGCCTAACTTTTACTACTCACCAAAAGATGGCGCTCACCACAACTTACACTCACCTAAACAATCAGCGGAAAGAACCCCTCCGATCTTCAACTCCCTGCTCTCTGCCACAGCGAACCAGCCGTTAGGGTACGGCGGGGGGAGCTTGGTACCGAGTCGTCTAGTGGCTTGCGAGCGAGCGATCCGGTGTTCGCGGTCCGGACCGGCCGGAATATGGTCGAAGCCGACTTGGGTTAGCTCCTGGAAGAATAAATAAATAATGCTAAACACATAATAATTAATACAAACATTAAATTACCTGCTTGTTAATAAAAAAGTGTATACACTTCAATTTTTATCAACGTACAATATTTGTCAGTATTTTATGAAACAAAAATCTGAACTTAATTTTTGCAAGGCAGCACAATTTAAAAATCAAACAGACAACGATGTCGGATAGAATGTAGGAGCAGATTTTACATACAACATTATAAATATACACACAAAAAGCTAGAATGAGAATAATATTATAATATACCTAGTGGACTAATAAAAAAACTAAACTTCTTAAGAGAACATAAGCACTACACAAGTTCCATTTAGATACACTTGAATACCTAGAACCTCTAAGCTAAACAAATAAGTGCAGATAGCATAAAAGTTTGTTCTGAGATGGGAATCGAACCCACAACCCCCTGCGTCGCAGAAGGACCATCATCCGCCACGCCACATAGGCAATAGGCAAGCACAAGCCTGAAAACCAGTCCCGAAGGGTTACTCTTCAACCCAATTTGCTAACCCCTGTTTAGCCTAGTTACCTAATATCAAAATGCCAAATAAATAATACCAATAAATAATACCAATAAATTCAATAATGCCGTTTTCAGTAGTAGGTCGACGTACTTACCTACTTCAGTAGTACCTACTTGATTTATGGCATAGAGTTAGTTAAAAAATAGACTACTTTTTGTACTGGTAAAACATAAAATTCTCATGGGAGATCAAATTATAAACTTTAAATTTAAAGCGATTGGAACCACGGATATAACAGCTACTTTAAATATACAAATAATGCTGAAATTCACACAACATCATCTAATTCGCAGTATTAATTTTAGGTCACTTACCTTCACTAGATTGAATGGGCTTATATAACTTTTATACCCCAACCAAAGTAATAAAATCACACACGCTGAGACTAAAATCGCAAAACCATAGTCAAACATAAAACTGTAGGTAGAACGTAAGATAGCAAAAACTGCATTTGCGTAAAAAAACAAAAAGTCATTTTCGAATTTAGATTGCAAAATGGTTTCACATCCGGCGTCTTTATTTGAAATTCTATCAATGCCTCTGGCGTATGACATCGTGAAGTTTTCAGGCATATTTCTGAAACAAAAAACATCGTAGGTAAGACAAATAAAAAGGGCAAAGAATTTTAAAAATATTTTGATGATTTTAAACTAAAACTGAAAGTTTAACAGGATTAGTAGTCATAGATAGGAAATTTATAATTAGCCATTAGTATTTAGACACACAGCAACTCATTATGTTATCTGTTAATTTCCTGAAAATTGTAAAATAAAATAAAATACCTTGAGTTTATCTTGCGATATATATTAAACTAGCGACCCGCCCCGTCTTCGCACGGTTTTATTATACGTATAAACCTTCCTCTTGAATCACTCTATCTATTAAAAAAACGGCATCAAAATCCATTGCGTAGTTTTAAAGATTTAAGCATTCAAAGGGACATAAGGACATAGGGACAGAAAAAGCGACTTTGTTTTATACTATGTAGTGATAAAACTATAAATGAATGTCTGTGTTGTCTTCAAAAAGTCACTTACCTACATGTAAGTGACTTTTTGAAGACAACGCCTAGCCCAAAGTGGTGAAGCTAGAAAGCTGAAATTTGTTTGGCATTTTGCTATACAGACACCCGCCAAGAAGGGATTTTTGGTAATACCTAAGGGGTGAAAAGAAAATTTAATGTTTTCTGTTCTTTGTAACTTTTTAACCAGTGGTCAAGAATATTAAACTTCAGATAACGTGTTTTTAAGGGTTTTTTTTTAATAATGGGGGTTCAACCCTGATCAGCACGCTTGGCTTTCATTTACTATTAGAGAATATTTTTCATAATTCTAAGTAGGTAGGTACTACCTATTTTATTAACTTTGGACTCTTGGACATTTCAGAAAATTGAAATGAAATTGGTACCTAAGTAAAACTAGGAAATTAAGTAATCGGAAACAAATTGTTCTTTTTGAATTTCCTTTAGACTTTCTGACTTTTTTAAAATTCAAATAACACAAGTCCCTTAGTAAAACTAGGAAATAAAGTGATTAGTTTGCTATTTTATTCTTTCCATTTTTTTCTAAGGTAAAAGATATAAGTGAACTACTTTTTAAGTGAACGCTTCCGAATTAAAGCAAAACCCTTCCTAAGGTTTTTATACCCTAGCCAAAAATCACTACAAAGTATATAACAAAGTCGCTTTCTCTGTCCCTATGTACCTAAGTATGCTTAAATCTTTAAAACTACGCCACGGATTTTGACGCGGTTTTTTTTAATGGATAGAGTGATTTAAGAGGAAGGTTTATACGTATAATAAAACCGTGCGAAGCCGGGGCGGGTCGCTAGTAGAATAATTTGTAGAACCTAAGCCTTTTTATAAAGAATAGGTTAGAATATTAATTGTTTGAATATATTTAACTTTATTAACGAAAATTACAAGCAAAGGAATAGAAAAATTACAACTAGTATTTACAATTGAAACCATTGAGCTAACTGCAGACGGTTGGAAACAGTCTAAAGGTAGCTCAATTGATCCATGTCAATACCAGTCGGATTCGTCCCCAAGACACTGGCTGCATTACCACGCTGTATGGCAATGCTGATGCGCTGAGCCAGATATTCACCATTGAATATTGAAATTAATTTCATATTGAATATATTTAATTACTAATAATTTTTGTAAATCACTTGGAGTTTATAATTACCTTATTGAACTGCTAACAAAGTCAATGTAAAAAAACAACAAACTAAAATAAGTTTTAATTTAGAATTTTATAAATTGTACTAATAATTTTACATAAAATTCGTAATAAAAGCTCTGTTTAGTTCGAAGGTCGACAATGTTCTGTGGAGTTTTCAACAGTATTTATGTAGATGTAAACATTTTTATCTACGATATGAGTAATATATATTATCTTATCTACGATATCTATAGGTAAACCTACCTTTAGCCTTACTCACTAGATTATAGACCATAACATGGGGATTGGTATTGACGTGATATGACACATTTTGGCATTTTCAACCGACTCAAAAAAACAAGAGAGTTTTCAATTTCAATTATAATTATTAGATAAGACTCAATATTATGGGTACCAATTGTTACAGTAAATATATACTGGATTTAGGTGGGAACATTATTTTATAATCTACTAGCGACCCGCCCCCGCTTCGCACGGTTGTATTATACCTATAAACCTTCCTCTTGAATCACTCTATCGTATCGTAGTTTTAAAGATTTAAGCATTCAAAGGGACATAATGATATAGGTACACAGGGACAGAAAAAGCGACTTTTTTTCTATACTATGTGGTGACTAGCGACCCGCCCCGGCTTCGCACGGTTTTATTATACGTATAAACCTTCTTCTTGAATCAGTCTATCTATTAAAAATCATTAGGCAAAATTAGATTCGCCAATTAAAACTGATAATAAATAAAAAATAGGCCCATTGCGAGTCGGCTTGCGTACGAAGAGTTCAGTTTATGTATAAAACGGCAAAATTTTATTATTATTTAATTTTACGGTTCATCACAAGTAAGTATGTACCCTGAAATCTGCAATGATGACAGAGGGACGGAAAGCGGAGTCTTAGTTATAAGGACCTGTTTATCCCTTTGGGAACTCTAAATGTAGAGTCAAAGGAAAGAAAATCTTTACATAATGAATAAGTAAAGAAATTGATAACCTTTTTCTAAATTGATAGCCTAGTGTGGGGACGTGTACTTCACTACATAGTATAAAAAAAGTCGCTTTTTCTGTCCCTAGGTCCATAGATCCCTATGTACGGATTTTGAAGCGATTTTTTTTAATAGACAGAGTGACTCAAGAGGAAGTTTTATATGCTTATAATAGAACCGTGCGAAGCCGGGGCGGGTCGCTAGTAGGTTATATAATAAGTTTATAAGGTACTCTAAAGTTTTGATTAGGTACTTAATAAATATGTAAAAGTGGTAATTTCATTTTATTGTGTTTTTTTTACAAACACCTTACATCGAACTTGCTTTGAGTACAGCACAAAAATTTTCAACTCGCTTATTGCTGTCAAATCACTTGTCAATATTTGGCAAGGTCGCAAATAGGCAATTTTTTCGCCGCGTCGTCTTTTCACACGAGGAAATCGAAATTTGATATTACACGAGTATTAATCAATAATTAAAAACTGAAGTAATGCTAAATTACTAAGCAGATTTTACAGCAATATGCTTTAATTTTACAAGATGACGTGTTTTAAAACTATAAACCGCCTTCGATTCCGCGCGTTTTAATTTCGCCCTTTACCACACCAATAAGTAGTTATAGTTTTAAGACATAGAAAATATTTTCTATTTATAAGTTTCAGATTTTTATTGATTTTTAAAAACTACTCGAACGATTTCGATTGAAACTTATATGGGGTCCATGTAAATTTTAATAGGAATTCGGTCCTATTGTATTAAGTATAGGTATCATAGTACGTCGTCTAGTTTATTAGTAATTTTTTTAGTCATTTGTTTATTTAAATTCCATAGTTTGACAGCGAATAATTTCATGACAACTATCTTTTGGTGGAATAATTACATGCAAACAAACTCAATTTTAGTTTTCGTACGGTTTTAGAGAATTAACTAGGCTATTTTCATTGATCGTTGAATTTTTCTATATTAATTTTAATTATTAATTATTCGTAATTTTAATTCTATTAAATTTGTCCGTGAAAGCGAAAATAGAAGTTATAAACTATTTTTCATTAATCATACTCGGAAAGTAGGTCTGAAGTTGCCTGAAGAGCGGGTTGAAAGTGATACTTTTCAGCCCTAGGGAGAATCGTTTTCAACTGACAGCTATCACGTTTGAACCATGATAATGGCAGAATGTGAGGCCTACCGGAAAGATGGCTGGCACAAAATGTTTAAGGCGGGCTAAGTAGCTAAAAATGCGGCAGAAAAACCAGGAGAGTTGACAAGGGCTACCTCATAGATGGCGCATGCCTACCGTTAATTAGTATATTCGTTTTTATAAGATCGTGTTGCTGGCACCTGCGTAGGTAGGTAATAATGCTTTACTATGGGTAACTTTACCCTGTTTTGTACCTGATGTAACGACCTCCCCAAGTTCCTAGGTAATGCATAAGTAAATTGATAATATGTATGGTTATGCCTAGGTACCTATACTATATTTCATCATTATCATTATAAAATATAATATAATCGCGAAGAAACGACAACCGTTGGGGTAAACGTGTTCTTGAGTGGAGACCGTGACGTAGCAAACGTAGTGTAGTACGCCCTCCGGCAAAATGGGATGACGATCTGCGAAAGACTGCTGGCAGATGCTGGATGCGTCAAGCTGAAGACAGGGCGCTATGGCGCTCATTAGGGGAGGCCTATGTCCAGCAGTGGACTAATATAGGCTGATGATGATGTATTAGTCCACAGCTGGACATAGGCTTCCTAATGAGCGCCATAGCGCCCTGTCTTCAGCTAGCCTAGCATTCAGCATCTATCAGCAGTGTTTCATATTATTATATCAGCCTATGCATTTTATAAATTCATTTCGAATATCACTTAGGGTCACACTACACGGGCGGTTCTCCCATCGCGGGTATCCGCTCGGCAAAGCTACCGTAGACCATCAAACTACAAGGGATACGCGGGGATGATAAATCCGCGCAGAATGACGTAGGCTCAATTTACACCGCCGCGGAATGGAAGCGTCAATTTCGCCTCATGACGCAGGAAGTCGCGGGAATGCTCGAGAATCCGCTGGAATGCTCGAGCATTCCCGCGCAACCTGTTTCGTAAACGCCCCGCACTACTGTGACCGACCTGCGAGCGACTCCCCCGCTCGCGCGAGTTACCGCGGATTCCACAGACGGCACCGGAGAATTCTCGAGAATGCGCGAGGATTCCGCGGAAGACGCGCGTCAAATTTTTTGGCTCGATTTTAGTTTGTGTGTTATGCAATTGATATAAAGTTCATTATGCTATGTACAATTTCGTCGCTTCCGTTCCATTCCGCGGCGGTGTAAATTGAGCCGTATAGCGCGAAAGCGTCCATGTAGTAAGAACCGGTTATCAGCGGTGGTTGGAAGCTACATGTGGCGGTCGTATTGCTCCCGCCTAGCTCTGAACCGCGAAGGAAAATCATATCTTTCATATTTCATATTAAAATGTGATTAGTGCGGTCCAGAAGCGTATTCCCGCAGCGGGAGAACTTCCCGTGTGGTATGACCTTTGGAAATCCGCTGTCAGTTTAAAATGCTGAGATTTTGACAATTAGGGGAGAACAGGGCAACAGGAGCCCACTCCAGGAATGTTTTAATAAAAATTTGACAAACTTGTCAAAATTCTTCCTATTATTATTTTCAATTTCATATATTTGTATAGTATACCTATAGTTAAAATACGAGACTGGCATACAAAAGTCTAGAAATATGAAGAATAAAAAAAATCTTTTCTTTTATTAAATGGTACTTAACTATAGATATGTATTAAGGTACAATTTACAGTTTAACCAGTCAGTCGCTCCTTTTGCCTGTCAATTGCAATGAATGAGTGCCCATTTAATGCTAGAGCAAATATAATTAATTTTAGATCAAAAAATTGCAAAACTCTATCAGTAACATTTGAGTTACTGTTAGAGTTTTTCAAATCATAACATTTTTACAATCAAAATTTATCAATTAATTTAGCAAACAAAACGGAGAAAATAAATATAAAAATATTGATGGAAAACAAAAGATTTTATGGATCCAGACTTTATGGATCCAAACAAAATGTACAAAATATCTCTCGAATCTGGACTATCACTGCCAGTACACTTTTTCATCATCGGTACCACATCTCTACATGTTTCAGTATATAAAAAAATTGCACATAATTTATCTTTTTCAAAATATTAGCTAGGCTACCATCAATTCAATTTTACCTTATCACTCATTGCCCGACAGCTTTCATTAGCCTACGTTCCCCTATGCCCGTCATTCTTTAGCATAGAGCCTATGCTAAAGAATGACGTAGCTCGGTCACTAGAGTGGATTCGAGTTCAAATTCGAGATTTTACAGAATGAGTCTGCCTGCAGATATAGAGGTAGATAAAGATATAAAATAAGGAAATAAACAACTTTATTAACAACGAATCAAGAATCAATCAAGGAATAGAAAAAAATACAACTAGTATACAACTAGTACATGTATACAATTGAAACCATTGAGCTAACTGCAGACGATTGCAAACAGTCTACAGAAAATCTAATTTGCTTTTTAGGTAAATTCAGGTAAAATAAAACATATTGCGAAATATTACGAACGTGAGGTATAATTTATAATTCTCTATTTTTAATAATGAGTAAAAAATACTCAAAATTCAAATTCGATCAAAGCTAACTGTCTGCTGCAAAATAAAAATGCTAACTAACATACCTTATACCTACCGCTAAGGTATGAATATATCCGAAATGCTACAAGATGATGGAATAGATAAAGTTTTGTTATAAAAGACCCGAAATTTCCCGAGAAATAATGTACAATAACCAGGTTTTGAAATCATCCAGAAATTTCGGGAAATCCCGGGAAATTGAGAACCTGGAATGCCCGGGCGCAAATCCTAATTTATAATTTACCATCATAATAATTTTTGTGCCATCTCTATTACGTTCCAGTTCCACTCTATGCAAAACGATATCATATCTCTGGATGCTAAATGAAATTTAGTTTTGATAATTTGTGTAGCGTAGTGGTATTCTATTTTCAAAAATTCGATTTGCCTAAATCCTAGTTGTCAATCGAAATGAAACATAGTCAATCTGTCAGGGAACGCTAGCTAAGAGCCTGTCCAGATGGAGCGTTTTACTCGCGAGTGCTCTCGCGTTTAAACATTCGCGCTTTCTCCAGATACTAGAGCACTATACCTACATCCCGTCCAGATGCTGGTGCGCGATTCCTCGTCCAGTCAAAAAAAAAAACAAATTACCGTACTTTTCATAGACGAAATTAAAAAAAAAGTAGCAGTATGGGAAAATTGAATCAATCAGAGATAATCCAATAGAACCATGAAACGTTACAATTAACTAATAACGGAAGAATTAGTAGAATTGGATGTATGTTAAATCTTTGTAGTGCTTTTTGCTTCCGACTTTTCCAGAACTATTTTATTTGGTTCCATGTTTATAACTGTCTCCGAGTCCCTCCCTAACGCACCGCGCATAGGAGCGCACGTAAAACGCCCCATCTGGACAGGCTCTAACCGAATATTCACGATAAATATTACGTATGGTTTGTCATTGATATCTGAGACGACATCAAGCACACGTCCGGCCTTGACAGAGGTCACTGCGGTACTGATGCATGGGCGGCGGGCTCAGCGCCTGCTGTTAATCGAATAAATTAATATTTAAATTTATTGAGAATCTTCATCAAAAGACTAAGCTAACCGGATTCTCGATAAAAATGTTATCTAACTTTAACAATAACTCCCTAGTTGATGTTTATCGTAGCTATCAAAATATTTTTATATTAAATTCTGAAACGTGCCATTTTGAAAACATTTATTAATTGAGAAAAGTTTCTGCTGTTATGTTTTCAGCTTAGCTGTTAATCTATGTACGAACGTGAAGTAATATATATTTATAAATTTGAAATGTAGCTTGCTCAGAAACATTACCTATTTCTACTTAAAAATGACCGATTGTCGACAGACAGGGCCTTAAGAAAATAAAATAAACATCACACAAGGCAATGGCTATATTACCTACATCCATATTGCCTTGTCTGATATTTATTTATTAATCAGGCTTTCGCCTGTTCATAAAAATTTTTACAAATTAAACTAAAAAATAAAAAACCAGAATGTGAAAATGATGGAAAAAAATGCGGAAAAGCGGCAATTCGTTCGCAAATCTCCATTTGTTTTCTCGCGTTGTTGAGTTTAACATAAAATTCACAAATTTTTTCTTTAGTTAACTTGCGTTATTATTTTTATTTCCTTGTATTCGTAATGAACAAAGTGTTAAAGTTTAAGTTACTCGGGTGAAAATAACTTATTTAGTCCCGAGACAGGGTTTGGCGCCCGAGCGTAGCGAGGGTAGGTTGGGGTAATAATGTACTATTAAGTAATCATATCAAACTGTACACTCGTGCTAAGTATATGATAAATAACTAGGTATATAGCTATATTTCCTAGTAATATTATGTATTACCTCCTAAATGATATGGAAAATCAATGAATCAGCATCAGCCTTCTTAACGAAGGCCCAATGATAAATTCATTGATAAGATAAGATACGTAATGCGTTGTCATCGAAAACATGATACATTTCGTATATTTAGATAGATTTTATTTTGGATACAAACATATAGTGCCAGAGAGATAAAAAGATAAGTAAAAAATGTATCTAAATCCGGTCAGTGTGACAATTATTATAAATAACTATAGCAGCGCATTATCAAAAACATATCTATGTATCGCTTGATTGATAGATAAAACAATAAATAAATCAATATTTAATTTTTTCTTCCTTGATTGTAATTTTCGTTGTTAATAAAGATGTTAAAAGTTATCAAAATCAATTATATTATACTACCGACCCGCCCCGGCTTCGCACGGTTTTATTATACGTATAAACCTTCCTCTTGAATCACTCTATATATTTAAAAAAAACCGCTTCATAATACGTTGCGTATTTTTAAAGATTTAAGCAGTCAAAGGGACATAGGTAAATAGGGACAGAAAAAGCGACTTTGTTTTATACAAGACTACTTCTGTGGTTTTATACTATGTAGTGATTATCAAAATAATTTACTATTTTAACAAACTCCTAAATAGCTAATATTTGTCTAATTACAGTTAGTATTTACAATTATTAAAACGATGAACAGTGATAGCTAAACTGTTGAAATTTTCATAGATTCTAAAAACTCCACTCTCTCATTCTAAAAACTCCGGAAAATACGGTAAATCGGGTTAGGTATTTAATTTTGTGATTCAAAGTTTGGTGCCGTATTGAAAAGTCTATAACTTTTTCATGTAAGTAGGATGCCTATGAACTGAATTTTTCAGTAGGTACTGATAATCAAAAATTAAAACACGTGTTTGAGGAGTTTCAAAAAACTCAATTAAAGAGTAAAATGCTAGTCGATCATTAGTTACTTTACTTTAAAAATATATTACTTATCCCTTATCTCAATGAAATTGTAAATACTGATCATACCTACTTTTGAGGATTCTTATAGATTCAAAACTTCTAATAGTGAAAATGATTTAAATTCTCATTAATACACAGATATTTCTCTGCAAACAATATCTCGTAGCTCAATTGATCCATGTCCATACATAGACATACCAGTCTGTGCGTCCCCAAGACGCTCGCTGCATTACCACGCTGTATGACAATGCTGATGCGCTGAGCCAGATACTCACCAGCTAGAGGGACACGCGTCGCATCGACCAGACGCTCAGATAATTTATTAAAAACCCGGAGAGCCTCGGTACCCCACGGACCTAGGGTTTCGACTCCAAGGGGATTAAATGCGTAGATAGTATAGTCATAAACAAACTAAAAAGGTTGTATAGAGAAATGAGTTATTGACTGCATAAATCATTAAGTCGATGCATGACTCTCAACTTCTTTTGCACATGATTAGTTTTACTTTTGATTACTACGGTTTTTTTTAGTTTAATTTTATTTATTTGTCGAATTAGAAGGAAAACAGGATCATCTTCATGATCAGCTCCATAAAACCGGATCACCGAGCATCAATGTGGTTTTGTCAGGAAAGCGCACTCAAGGTGTTATCCGGTACACCAATCTTTACTGGGCTAATGCAGTACACGAGCGCATGCAATAATAAAGCGTAGCTACGATATTCATGCGATTTAAATCAAAATAATAATTTAGAAAAATGCAAGAGATGGTCACTGTCATTATTTCAACCAAAGTAATTAATTTTCTTTTATGACATTTGTCCATCAACAGTCTGTTGTCCTTGAATCACATGTTCTATGGCCTGGCCGCCTATAGAGCAAAGAGACCGAATACATATCAAGAAGTTATCATTACTCTTGACTATGAAATGCATGGTATCAAAACGAAGGCTCGCTAGTTTGAAATAGAATGAGGTCTGGAAACGCAGCGATCTGCGACATATTTATTAAGTAGGTACATCAGCAATGGTCGACGTAAAATAAAATTGTGTTCACACTTAGGTATCACTATCACTACATACTCGTAGTATAAAACAAGTCACTTTCTCTGTCCCTATGTCCCTATGTATGCTTAAATCTTTAAAACTACGCAAAGGATTTTGATGCGGTTTTTTTAATAGATAGAGTGATTCAAGAGGAAGGTTTATACGTATAATAAAACCGTGCGAAGCCGGGTGGGTCGCTAGTTGTATATTATAATTTTATTAGTGAATGCCTATTATTAGCTTTCTGTGTCTATTTTAAATTATATTGCAATTAGTTAAGCTGATGGCAATCCGAATTAAGTAAATCACTACATAGTTTAAAACAAAATCGCTTTTTCTGTCCCTATGTCCCTATATCCTTATGTCCCTTTGACTGCTTAAATCTTTAAAACTACGCAACGGATTTTGATGCGGTTTTTTTTAATAGATAGAGTGATTCAAGAGGAAGGTTATACGTATAATAAAACCGTGCGAAGCCGGGGCGGGTCGCTAGTAAATTATAATAGTTTCAAAATACTCGAGTTTCAATACCAATGCCGATATAAACGTAGCTAATGTCAAGGACAACTAATATTGATGTATTCTGCCACATGTCATGTCGTAAGTATGGGAATATTCGCAACTGGCTAATTGACCTCAATAAATAATTTGCGACGATATGTAGTAATAAGTAAATTATTCACATAATTTGTTGTTTCGAAAAGATATAAAATTAATTTACATTATTTAAGCTAAAATTAGAATATCATTAAATAGTCTAAGTCAGTAAAATTTACGCATTATCACTACATAGTATAAAACAAAGTCGCTTTCTCTGTCCCTGTCTGTGTATGCTTACATCTTTAAAACTACGCAACGATTTTAATGATAGAGTGATTCAAGAGGAAGGTTTATACGTAAAATAAAACCGTGCGAAGCCGTGGCGGGTCGCTTGTTAAGTATAAATATTGAATAGAAATAGTATTGAAACGTTTCCGTGGAAACAAAGCTTGCGAAGCCGCGTACATAGGGGGAAGTCCCCTAGTGGCGGACACCAAGGTTTTCAGGCAAAAAAGAAACTGTAATGAAAAATTTATTTTTAACAAAAATACAACCTGCGCTTACACATTAAAGTAAACTTCAGTCAAACTTTGGCAAAGAAAAATGATTTTGTTGTAAGTGGCACCTAGTACCGGACGGAACTAATTTCAAACCCCCAGCACCAAGTATCTTTAAAAAAAATCATGCATCGATTGCATATGTAAGATTATAACATTTAAGGATGCCAGAACAAGCTTCGTAAGCCCACCACGGCTGCTGGAAACTTGTATCTAGTCTTCGTCAAAGTCTTCTAAGCTCACTAAGGAGTTCTTGAATTTTATGTTTTACAGATTTTTGGGCCCCGTTTCCTTTCTTTTTCTACTCCTCCATATCGATTTCTCTTCGTTGTTGTAGTGTATAAAGCAACGTACAACAACTGTCTTAAAAAGCATAATTTCTTCGAGAAAAAATAATTTTTGTTGGTCCGGCGTTAAGGGACGACTTTGTGTCCGGTACCACGGGACGGGATCCCAATAATTACGTCATTTGTGTCAAAACCTCTTTGCAAATCATGTCAAATTATATGAAAATCAAATACCCATGGATCAATTAATATAAAAACAATAACTGTGAATACATTAATACAAAAACATGGCAATTAAACCCACTTACATCTTCTGCGATGCATTTTATTCCCGCCAAAAGCAGCAAACAACCTCTCCCACCTTGGCCACATGAGTCGTTGGCACACCGGATGCCAATCGGGCCCTCGATACGCTCCCCCGCGCCCCTTTCACCCATTTTTTAATCGTACGTATTGCTACTTCCCGATATAGTACGAGTGTCCGAACCTAGGTGCCGTCCGGCGTTACGGGAACTCCCCTATACTAGCTTTGTTTCTACAGAAACGTTTCAATACTATTTATATTCCATAGGAACTGATTTATGGGATGAAATCTAGTCTTTGTTTAATATCAAGGGTAGAAGTCATCATCATCAACCTATACTAGTCCACTGCTGGACATAGGCCTCCACTATTGAGCGCTATAGCGCCCTGTCTTCAGCTTGCCGTATCCTAGGCTAGAAGAATCTACGTCTATTCCAATTGAAAGCTAGAGGAAGCTCAATTGATTTAGTTTTTTATAATAAATAATAATATATTAGATAACTTTTAATTACTTAATATAAATTCTCTTTCTTATTTTTAGATCTTTCTTAATAGATTTAAGACTATGAATTTTTATTTTTACTATTATTTATTATAATGATATATATTATTGACTACATGTACAAAAGTCTAACCATGTAAAAAATATTTGCAAATTGTACGACATTTGTAACGCGGCGAGAATCGAACCCACACCTTTCTGCGTCGCTGGCGCTCCGCCTCTAAGGTACCTAATCCTACTAAATATTATAAACGCCAAAGTTTGTAAGTATGGATGGATGTTTGTTACTCTTTCACGCAAAAACTGCTGAACCGATATGGATGAAATTCGGCACAGAGATAGATTATAGCCTGGAATAACATAACATAGGCTATTATTATCCCGGAATTCCCACCACGTGAAAATTGATAACTTTAATCTACATTTATTCAAAATTTCAGCCCGATTCGTACAGTAGTTTTGTCCTCAAGAGGTAACACATCCATTCATCCAAACTTTCACAGTCAATAATGAACCAATTTGCATGATTCTTTGCCGTATTTATAGAGAAGAGAGAGTACCATAAAATTTTTATTCATATATTATTATGAAACTTAAAAAACAGTCTCAATATTAAAGCATTTGAAGTCAGTTTTTAGTTTCGATAAACCATGAAAACACATAAAAATTTCCTCCTACGTCAAAAGCAGTGTAAATAATACGGAAGTTGAAGTCATTTTTAGTTTTTACAAACCGTCCAATTTTATCCATATAAGTTTGCAAAGTTACCTATGTATATCATATGTATATCAACGTCACCCTATAGCAATATTAGCAACTATTACTATATGTATAGAACCTAATTATTATTATAGCCTAAAAATTCCCACAACTAACCTCAAAGAGGTTTCATGCACATAAGAAAAAATAAATGCAACTTACCATAGACAAACTAGCGAAGACTTTTTCGTCAAAAGCGCGCGAATAATTTTGAAATTCCACACACGTTCACTCCGTCCCTGCTTTAGGATAAGACTGTAGTGTTCTATGCTTTCCAGCCAGCGTCATTCGTAACATTATGCAAAGAGAATAACACAAAAAACCTTAAAAGCTGTATCATCTATCGCTCTTAACAATGCAAGAATGAGAGTACCATGTGTAGGTGTGTTCTACACGGCACCAATCATCCTTAGATACTAATGTAATAAACGCGATAGTTTGTATGTACCTATGGATGGATATTTGTTCCTCTTTCACGTAAAAACTACTGAAATTTTAAATAGTTGTAGGTAGTTCTAGCCCTGGGGCCGAATTCCACTAATTTCTAAACAAAGCTCTCAAAAGTGCCATTCAATCAAATGATTAAAATGACGTTTGTGCATTTGGTATTCTACTATTTTTTGTGCTTGAAGAGAATTTCGTAATTAGAATGTCAAATTGGTAGGTAAAAATCGTCACAGCTATGAATGAACCTCAAAAAGTTTGTGCTAGTAGACTACCAAAAAGAGTTTAACACTATTTAAATGGTGAAGCGATTTATTTTGTGTAATTTGGGTCCTAGAATAACACATACACTACTACTTACTACTATCTTGTAAATTTGTTCCCATAGGAATGACACTTGACACTTTTCCATAGAAATAACGCGTGCGAATCCGATGGCAGATACTAGTATTCAATAAAATGCCTTTATCTATACGACTCATCGATCATTTAAATGTATTTAAAAGTACTTTGACGAAGTTATTAACTGAAAAATCAGACTAGACTGTAACTGAATTTATAGATGTAAAATACATACTTACCTACATTAATTTGTTTCTTTTTGTAATTTTCTGTATATGTACTTCTGTACCTTATATCTTACTATTATAATAAATAGGAAAGTCTGTGTGAATGTTTGTTATAAGTAATCTCCGTAACTACTTAGGTTAATTAAATGAAATTTGGTACGTGGATACTGTGGATAGTTTAAGACCTAGAATAGGACATAGATAATGGAAAATATTTTTTCCTTGGTTCGATTCACTCAAAATTCGGTATAAATAAACTATGGAGTGAAACACGTATTTTTTATACTAGGGGAGGTGAAATAAATTTCTGATTATTGTACGAAAGAAAAACTCTGGTTCGCGGGCGAAACCGCTGGGCGCATCTAGTTTATTTATATTCGTAATTATATGTATATCTTATCACTACAGAGTATAAAACAAAGTCGCTTTTTCTGTCCCTATGTCCCTTTGTATGCTTATATCTTTAAAACTACGAAACGGATTTTGATGCGGTTTTTTTTAATGGATAGAGTGATTCAAGAAGAAGGTTTATATACTTATAATAAAACCGTGCGTAGTCGGGGCGGGTCGCTAGTATTGTATATTTGCTGGACGACGACCTTGGTGGCGCGGCGGGTGAAGGCTCGCCCAGGAAGTAGCGAGTTCGATTCTCGACTTGGGACTAATGTTCGTACGATCTGCAAATATTTATTACGGGGTTCTGTGCGTTTTCTATGTATAAAAAATATCGATCTATGTAATGAATTGTATATAAGGCATATAAGTACCCATAACATAACCAACCATTTTCCAACCTCTTACTTGTTAATCTTCAGGATTATTATCGGGCAAACAAGACGAAGTGTATTGTAATTTGGTTTTTTTTTAAATTTTATTTTTAAGCATTTGTTAGTGTATTCGATTTTTAATATTGGGTACTGGTACTAATATGTACGCTCTATTCATTCAAGTTTCGTGATTAGTATAATATTTGTATATATAATTTATTTTTAGTTAATTTTAGTTCAGTTATTTAATTTTACTATGAGTGGAAACTGTCCTAGCTTCATTTGTTCTAGCGCACGGACCTATTGTTACTTAAATATAAGCTTTTTGTTTCCCAAATAAATAACTCGAGCTCTGCTGATCAAGGGTGCTAGATGATGCTGTGTGGATTACAATTATACAATCCACCAGCATTATTCATTTATATTTGATCGCAATATAACGATCTAAGTATTACATATTGAAAGTGTCCACACACTGAAGCCGGACGCGGAGCGGAGGCGAAGGCGTGCGAGTTGTATTTTATTGAATCATATGAAAGCCTACACACACACCGCAGGCGGTGGCGGCGCGGTGCCATAGGATAAACCGGCACGCCTTCGCCTCCGCTCCGCCTCCGGCTTCGACTTTTATATCGGCCCCAGGCATTTTCATCGGCCTTAGATAATGAAGATTTTTATCATCCCCAGGCCTTTTCATCGGATTTAGATTAGATTGAAATGTCGATGTGTTTACGATGATATCTGATAAGCGTGAGTCATTATACCTATAGATAAATACACTCAATTCTTAGATAGGTACGTTTTAGAAACAAACAACAATAAGAGAGCCTCCGTGGCATGGTCATGCGACGCAATAGGTTGCGGGTTCGATAGCCAACTTGGGACATATCTTTTTACGATCTGAGTTATTGTGTTACCGATAAGTTGACCTATTTCAGGAAACTGACTTTGAAAGAAAGAAGAAAGAAAAATCATTTATTGCCTATAAATTTTTCTTAACCTAAACTATAATTAAAAACAATAATAAAAAAACGAATCATAGGCAAAGGGAGTAGATTCAGCTGTGCTGCATGCAGGAAACATGCGGCGCTGATTTTAAATCTACTTCCCTCGGGTAGGTGGTCACCGAGAAGTTATGTGATGGCGGGTTTAACCTAGGTAAGTTCTTACATTTATATGTTTACTTATATAAGAGTGTGCTTATTCCTTTGATTCCGCGAGCTCCGCTTACGTCCGTTTTTATGGTAACAAAAATATTATTAAGTAGTTGTTGGCCATAGATAAATATACGTAATCGATAGTTTTGATTTTTGTTTTTTTAACCTTTGATATATTTCAATTTAATTTAAATGGAACAATTGGGAAGACCTTTGAAAAAAGTATTTTCCTGATAGTATCATACGTTTTCCAGTGCATAATTGGAACAAACATAGGTACAAAAAATTATCCGGACAAATTTTAATGGAATACCATGGGAATACCTCTCCCTCATTTTTTGAAATCGTTTAAAAATAATAGACGAAAGATATGTATTTGGTTCCTGGGACGTGAAAAATATAAGTTAAAAAACATTAAAATGCACAGTTTCGTTCCGAGTTCGTTCCATACTAAATGGAATGAAAGTAAAAAAAGATGTTGTCCACAATACGAAGACCATTTTCTATCAAGCCATGATAAAAATATCATAAAATGGACCTCTTGGTTATAATTATGTTGATTTTTAGTAATTTATTTTTTATTTAATAAATTTTTATAAATCGAAATTAGTTAAAACTAGTTAAAAATATTTCGTAGAAACCATTTTACTCATTACAGGAAATTACTTTTCCGCGTAGTATTTCTATTTCCTGTAGAACACATAAATGCGAATTTTTAAATGATAACTAAATTAAATTAATTTAATATCTGTGATACTTTTTGTGACGTATAATTTGAAAAATTATAAATAAAATGTTTTCTGTTTAAAATATTAAAAACTGCTGATACATTTGAATTTCCCGCGAATTTGCGTGCGATTTCGAGTCTAGGTATAACATAACTTGATAGCGGAGATTCTGAATAGCCCTGAATGAATGAATGAATGAACTTTTCATTTTAACATTTTTGACTTAAAATTTGGTTTTTGGTAGGAAATTTATATTTAGCTATTTGCACTCTCATTGGCTGCAATACAAAGCGCCTACTTACATTTTGTCATAATAATCTGTGACTAAGTTAAAGACGAACGATTTATATAGAGCGAAAAAGAATAAAAAAGTATAAATATAAGAGTATTAATCAATAATAAAAATCGTAAAAAAAAAACCTGTGTGACTCAACAAGAGATCTTTGTAACTACATAATATAAGATAAGATATTCTTTATTTGTAGCATTGTATACAATATACAGAGTATTAAAATTTGAGCATGAAGCTGGAATTTTGCATTACGGTTCCGATTTAAAACTCGAAGTAATCAGATTTTTTGGAAATTCGTATTCTAAGGTAATTAAAATGATATCAATAATGTTTTTGGATGGACATGGATCAATTGAGCTACCTTTAGACTGTTTGCAACCGTCTGCAGTTAGCTCAATGGTTTCAATTGTAAATACTAGTTGTAATTTTTCTATTCCTTGCTTGTAATTTTCGTTGTTAATAAAGATTTTATTATAATGTTTGAATTTTGAAATATTATGTAAATCTATAATTCAAGCATGAATAAATAAATAAATAGGGTAAGTATAACTAAATTTAAAGCGATTGAAATCGCGAGCGATTCTGCTGCTTAGGCATTAAATAAAAACAATAATAAATGTGACTTTGGATGGATCTATGGATGTTTGTTACCTCTTTACGCCAAAACTACTGAACGGATTGTGGTTAAATTTTGAATAAACGTAGTTCTAGGCCTGGTATCAACAAAGTCGCTTTCTCTGTCCCTATATATGTTTAAATCTTTAAAACTACGCAACGGATTTTGATACGGTTTTTTTATAGATAGACTGATTTAAGAGGAAGGTTTATACGTATAATAAAATCGTGCGAAGCCGGGGCGGGTCGCTAGTAAACAATATTTTTCATCAATTTTCACACGAGTGAAGCCAGTCAAGATCAGAGTATTTTCGCAGTTTGAGGGACTCCGCTGATGATGCTGCGGAGCCAGCCCTTGCTGATGTCCCTGCCAGATGTGAAGGCGCTAGAGTATCTACGTGGGGTCCCGAACTATCTATAGTATAATGGAAGTGTGTATATCAGTCATCTAGTATCCATAAAAGCAGCTCTGCTTAGCTTGGGGCTAGATGAGGATGTGTGGATTGTCCAGCATTATTTATTATTACACTCGAGAGCAATGAATCCGGGTCACTCAAAGAATCCAAAAAATCTCGGAAAGTAAGAATGCTAGGTTAATGCAATAAATTGTATTTAATAGACAATTTAATACTCCTTAAATGAAAGTATTAAAACTTCTTAGTTATTGTAAAGTTATATCATAAAAAAATCAAATTTGAAAAGGGAACACTGTCGAAGATGGAACTACGAAATTACAGGATTTGTTTTTGCTTTTGTTTGTAATCTGTCATTTATGTTGGTACATAAACCAGGTTGATAGTGCTCAATATTCATTATTCAAGCTGAAATCATGTCGCTTACACTTGAAGAATGCACCAGAATACTTACATTGGTGGAAACCGGCCGGAGTCAGCGCGATACAGCCAGGACTGTCGGTGTGTCGCTGTCAACAGTACAAAGAGTTCTCCGACGTTACGAAGAAACTGGTTCTAACCTACGCAGACCAGGAACGGGCAGAACTAGGTGTACCACAGCACGAGAAGACCGATACTTGGTGAACACCATGCTTCGAAATCGCTTTCTCACAGGAACTGAACTCACAAATCAGTTTCGACGCCTCGGATGAAGTAACCCAAGTGCATGGACAGTAAGACGTCGGCTTGCTGAATCTAACTTAAAACCCCTTAGACCTGCAAACGGCCCTAAACTGGAGCGTGGCCATCGTATTTCAAGACCAAGATATGCCCAGAACCACGTAAATTGGAGTATTGAAGATTGGTCGAAAGTTATGTTCTCCGACGAATCAAAATTTATGCTCTACAAGCACGATGGAAGACACAGAGTGTATAGAAGACCAGGGGAAAGATTCAAGCAAGCATGCATCGAAGAAAAAGTAGCCTACGTTGGTGGGTCTGTACTTGTGTGGGCCGGAATTTCCTCTGAAAGTCGCACAGAGCTGGTGATCATAGAAAACGGCTCTTTAACTAGCGTAAGATATGTGGAAGAAATCCTCAACGAACACGTTGGTCCATTTATGGTCAATTTGGGTGAGGATGCTATATTTATGCATGACAATGCCCGACCTCATACAGGTAGGATTGTGAATGACTATCTTCAAGAGATGAACATTACTTGTATGGAGTGGCCAGCGCGCAGCCCGGATATCAACCCGATCGAGCATGCTTGGGACGAGCTAGGGAGATGCGTAAAACAACGAAACCCTCCCCCAATCACGCTTCCTGAGCTCAAAATTGCTCTCACAGAGGAATGGGAGAATATTCCCCAAAATCGTATAAGGAACTTGGTGTACAGCATGCCAAACCGCGTAAACGCAGTAATGGAAGCACGAGGAGGTAATACGAAGTATTGAAATTCAAGAAAATCGTCATAAAGTTCAAAAATTTCATGTTTCCTATTTTTGTTTTAAGGAGAGATCAGCAGTTTTTTTTCTTTATGTAATTTTGTGTAAATAAAATGTATGGTGACTCATATTTTTTTAACTTACATTTAAGGAGTATTAAATTGTCTATTAAATACAATTTATTGCATCAACCTAGCATTCTTACTTTCCGAGATTTTTTGGATTCTTTGAGTGACCCGGATTCATTGCTCTCGAGTGTATATTCACTACTTATTGTTTTTATTTTTCGATGTATTATTGTGTATGTCGTTGTAATCTGAAATAAGGAGTAGGTAAGTATTTATTATTAAATCATCTTCCTTCTTACTATTATAATAAACTAGCGACTCGCCCCGGCTTCGCACGGTTTTATTATACGTATAAACCTTCCTCTTGAATCACTCCATCTATTAAAAAAAACCTCATCAAAATCAAAATTTAAAGATTTAAGCATTCAAAGGGACATAGGGATATAGGGACAAGGGACAGAAAAAGCGACTTTGTTTTATACATACTATATAGTGATGGGAAATTCTATGTGAATGTTAGTTATAAGTAATCTTTGCAACTACTTACCTAAGTTATTTAAATGAAATTTGGTATGTAGATAGTTTAGGACATATAGAATAAGACATAGGCTATTAAAATTTGGAAATTTTAACCTCTGAAGGGATTCAATAGGGTGGTAAAGTTTGTATGAAAAATATTTGTTCCTTGGTTCGATTCACTCGAAACTCGGTATAAATAAACTATGGAGTGAATAATTAAACACGTGTTTTTTATTTTTACACAATAAGCCTTAGGGGGTGTGCAATAAATTTCTGAAAGTATAAAAAACTCTGGTTAGCGGGCGAAGCCGCGAGGCGCATCTAGTAATAAATGAATGTACTTACTACGAAATGAATGTATCAGTATGCATTTCGTATTTTGGAATTGATTCAATTTCGTTTTGTTTTTCAGGAGTTTCGCAAATTTTTTTAATAATAACGCGAAAGTACGGATGTTTGTTACTCTTTCATGCTAAAACTACTGAACGGATCCAGATGAAATTTAGCACAGAGATAGATTTTAGTCTGGAAAAACACATAGGCTATTTTATCCCGGAATTCCCACGGGAACGGGAATTACGCGGGTGAAACCGCGGGGCGCTGCTAGTATAAAATATATGGCATTCATTGAATCTTGACTTAATCGACAAATGATGGTATTATGATCTGCAAATATTTGATTCGGGTAAGTATTTTCTTTCTTATAAAAATATTTATGTTTTTTTTAGTTTTAATTGTGGTTATCTAGTACAGTACCCATAACACAAGCTCTGGTTAGCTTAAGGTTAAAAGATGTTAATCCGGGTAAGTTGTGTGGGTTGTCCAGTATTCATCATCATCCGCAGCCCGTATTTCCCCACTGCTGGGTATCCTCCACACTTTTGTGCCATTTCAAATCAATCATCAAACCCAAAAATATGACGTTGATGATGTTGACGTTTATGACAGCTAATTTTGAATTTGATTTTGAAATTTGAAAGCTTTCATATTCTATATTATGTATAATATAAAAATATCTATCTTTGTTATGTATTGTTGGTTAAGTATATCAGTAATCTACTTAGTATATTTAACCAAGTAGGTAGGTAGGTATATTAGTAATCTAGTATAGCACACAAAAGATAGGTAAATAATAGTACCCATAAAGCAAGCTCTGCTTAGCTTGGGGCTAGATGATGCCTACCTACTGTGTTAATCGTCCAGCATTTTTAATTATTTCATTTGTTCATTATTTATTGGTCAAATAATTCGGCCCCAATTATTAATAATAGATTGGCACTCATAGTGGAAAAATACCTACAAACCAATAAGGTGAAATAAGATATGCAGCCGACGGATCCCGTATCGCCGGCGTCGCATACGTTTGCCTGTTTTTCAGTATAAATGCATCGATTTTAGGGATATTAATATATAATTTGACATATATAGTTGACCGTTAGTGAACGAAACCGCCATTTTGGATCGAGGACCGTTTACTTGTTTAGTAGAAAGTAGAAAGGCCAGTAGAAATTATCTACTGGCCGATGTAACAGGAATGAACTGGATTGGATTATATATTTTAGATCATATAGCGCAGAAAATAGATAGATAATAGATATTCATTGCACAGTTAAAAATAACATATTACAATATGACGACCGATGTGGTGCCTGCGATATAGGGCGTTGCGGTTGCTATTCGATATAATGCGATTCCCGCCTTGGGTGGGCCCAATGTTTCTAGGATCTTCAAATATTTGTTCTGGGGTTCTCGGTGTTTTCTATCCTACTTCCTACTAATATAATAAACACGAAATTTTGTAGGTATGGATGAATAGATAGATGAATAGATGGAATAATACATAGGCTAATTTTATCCCGGAATTCCCACGGCAACGGGAACTACGTGGATGAAACCGTTAGGCACTTCCATCCTTACAAACTTTCGCGTTTTTAATACTAGAATTATTAATATAAGCTCTCTGCCTAGCTTGGGGCTAGATTATGCTGTGTGGTATGTCTAAATGTCTACTTCCTTCGACTTCCGCAGTGACAGTGTTGTGCGGATTCTTTTCGGGGCTAGTTCGGTTCGGAGCAAGCTAGAGTCAAGCAGTTCGGTCTGGAACCCGCACGAAAATACGTACGCCCTGTTGCTGGAGAAGGTTCAGAAGGCGTTTCTCAGGTCTCAGTTCAAGCGAGAATTTGGATATTACCCATATATTTACCCTACTTGATTCCTTTAAGGGTGTATTGGGTACAATTCCCTACAGACTAGAAGAGCGTACATTCAGACAGCAACAATGTGCAAGGAGCTTCGCGGTATGATCGAGGTTCCTGATCTCCACAACCTTCTGTCATCTCTACCTCCAAGATAATTACGTTCGAAACAGAAACCATAGACTTTTCTCTGTGTCCTTCAGTAGAACCGTGGCTCGTGCCAACTCTCCTCTGCCTCGCACTCTCGCTGGACTTAAAAGACTTCTCATACAGAACCCAGACTGAATGAGAAAAAGAGCTTAATGTTGGTATGCTTGAGGTTTTGCGAAAGTGATGAATGGTTGCTTGATTTTTAAATTATTCTAAATTATATTATTAATTAATTATTTTAAATTGTATTATATTATTATTTCAATTCTATGAAAATCTTTATTATTTATTAAATTCATTCTGTTTTTCTTATACAATTTCATTTTGTAGATGTAAAAGTAAATCAATATAATTATCTTAAATTTCTGTGAAACAATGTAACTGGTTATTAAATCATATTATTTACTAAGTAAATAAAATAAAATAACTTAATTTAGTTTTCTAGCTCCAAAGAGATAGGGAAAATTGACCACAATGACTCCATGCGAGTTGACCACTAGCTCAGAACACTGTCCCGATGTAAACAATCCCTACACAGGTAGGTAGGTACATAAATATCCTCAATACAATATGCAACAAGCTCGTGCGTCAGTCATCTCCCCTGTTCTAAATTTGAATAGTTTTACATGATCAGTCGACTGGCAACACAATTGCGAAATTTATTGACATTGATTTTTTGAGATTTCTAATCTTTTGTTTGTCTATGTTTTATGCTGATTATAAAAAAAAATTACGAAGTTTAATATTACCGTCTCCAGTTCTCTCAATAGTTTCAATTGTATATATATAATTGTTTATACGATTTTAATTTTTTCTATTCCTTGATTGTAATTTTGCGTTGTTAATAAAGTTGTTATCATCATTTATTAGACATACAGCGTGTAGTTACATAAAAATCATCATCAGCCTATATTAGTCATCAGCTTATGGGTACCTACGCCTCAGACCTACGCGTATGGCGCTCATTAGGGAAGGCCTATGTCCAGCAGTGGACTATTATAGGCTGATGATGATGATGATGGGTACCTACTAGATGATTGATATACCTACTTAATACAATTAAAATACATAAGTACGTAGATATATTGTTTTCTTACACTACTAATACTCAAAACCCTCTTTTATTTCATTTAACTAGCTGCGCCCCGCAGCGTCGCCCGCGGGGAAATTTATTTATTTGTCAAATATCATATTTTTATACATAATATGCTATTCCCGACGAAGACAAATCCAAAAACACAAAAATCATAAAAATCGGTCCAGCCGTTCTCGAGTTATAAGTGTTGTAACAAACACGACTTTCTTTTATATATACATATATAGATTTGAGCGGTATAAAAAACAGAAAACAATCGAATCACATAGCTCAACTGATCCATGTCAATACCAGTCTGTGCGTCCCCAAGACACTGGCTGCATTACCACGCTGTATGGCAATGCTGATGCGCTGAGCCAGATACTCACCAGCTAGAGGGTTATGCGTCCTATTATGGATAGGATTTTGATTTTGTTGATTAAAACTACGAAACTGCGGGAGAAAGCTAATCAGATTTTGTTTAGATACTTAATTGTTACTTTTTCGCCAAACCTGCTAAACGGATCAGGATGAAAATTCGCGTACAAATAGATCTAGGTTTACCTAAGTAGATCTGCAGTTAAACATAGGATACTGGATGTAGGATAGTATAGAACGACAAATTACAACTAGTATTTACCACAGAGTTGAATTTATTTACACATTAGCGACCCGCCCCGGCTTCGCACGGTTTTATTTTACGTATAAACCTTCCTCTTGAAGCACTCTATCTATTAAAAAAAACCGCATCAAAATCCGTTGCGTAGTTTTAAAGGGACATAATGACATAATGGCATTCAAAGGGACATAATGACATAGGGACAGAGAAAGCGACTTTATTTTATACTATGTAGTGATACATATAATGAACTCCTAGAAATCTAAGCCGTTACCAAAAAGCAGAGAGGCCAGAATGCTGGCAGCATTGCCACGTTGAATGGCAATGCTAATTGTCAACCAAAGTAGAAGCCAGCATTCCGATACCTGTGGACTCTATAAGAAGTTTGGAGATCTTTATTAAATGAACTAGAGACCCGCCCCGGCTTCGCACGGGGCAAAATCCGTTGCGTAGTTTTAAAGATTTAAGCACACATAGGGACAGAGAAAGCGTCTTTGTTATAAACTAGTAGTGATTAGTTATTACAGTCGTTTCGATATTGTTTCAATTATTAAATGGTCATACATATTAGTGGTTTTAGTCAATAAATCAGTTCTCATGAAATATAAACCGAAGAACCAACAACCGTTGGGGTATATGTGTTCTTGAGTGGAGACCGCGACGCAACGCGTAGTGTAGGACGCCCTCCAGTCGTGTGGGGTGACGATCTGCGAAAGACTGCTGGCAGATGCTGGATGCGGCAAGCTGAAGACAGGGTGCTATGGCGCTCATAACGGTCCTACAGCTGTGGACAGGTATATGCTTATGATGATGATGATGTGATAGAAACATTTACACGTTTCCATAGAAAAAACGTGTGCGAAGCTGCGGGCAGAATTAAGTGTTGTATAAAATCCAAAAAACCCCAGGAAGTGTCTGGCATGGTGACTGAAAAAAAAAACAATTTATTCGGTAGTTTTTTCCGAATTTAGGTATGTATTTTGGAAGGTCAAAATATTTTGCATTGATCAATATTTATTCGTTTCCGCGACTTTTGGGGTTCCGTGGCATGAAACGAAATAAGGTATAAAATTTTGCACTGAAAGTACCTGTCTATTATACTATGCTGAAAGATGAGGGTCTGTTTGTAAGTTACTTGTAAGATATACTATATCTCTTACTATTATAATAACTGGGAAAGTCTGTGTGAATGTTTGTTATAGGTAATCTCCGTAACAACTTAAGTTATTAAGATGAAATTTGGTTCGTCAATAGATTAGGACAATAACATGGGATATTAATATTTTGAAAAATTAACCTCTGAAGGTGCTAAAAGGGGTGGTAAGTAAAGTTTTTGAAATGAAATGAAATTGTTTATGAAATGAAATTGTTTATTAGACGATACGTCACATAACATAACAAAATTACAGTAAGTATAAAAAATATAAAAAGTACACGGAGAGACTAAGACAACAAAAATGTAAAAACTGAACAGTGGGTACTAAGTAGCTCATCCGTAACTTCCGTAAATTAAGTTAAAAAATAAGTGCACGTGATCGTACGTCCAACAGGTCTTGGCTCAGCTATATGCTCTTTCACACATAGAGGAACTATGTGCAAAAGGGCGCTGGTTTTCAGCCAAAACCAGTAGAGTTAGTGACAGGCAAGTTTGTGTGGAAAACAATTGTTCCTTGGCTCTATTCACTCAAAACTGGGTATAAATATACTATGAAGTGAATAATTAAACATGCTTTTTTTATTTTTACACATTATCCTAAATGAAATGAAATGATAGTATTTATTTGCTTAAATATAGGTTAACAATGATGTTCTTAAATTAGAGTATATACTATTTTATTGTTTTTTTTTTGTGTACTATACATTGTACATTTTATTGTGTACTATATTTGTTAGTCGTGCAAAATATTTAAGTCCTGTCCTAATTTTGTAATTGTTTCTTTTATTTTGTCTATGGACCATTGTTGTCTGTTAATAAAGTTATTTTGATTTGATTTGATTTAAATTACCTAGGGGTCATTGTTAAAACAAATCTCAGAAGTGAATTCAATCAGCAAATTTTGTGATAATGGTTACCGGAATGTATTACATTATTTTCCTTATTTTTGGAGCAACAATATTACAATAGCTGAAGACAGGGATGTCCCGGTGGATTAATATGTACTGACGATGATGATGAATATTACAATATATGAAATTAAAAAATATATTTGACACTTTCTTAATCTAGTTCTGAACATATTTCCATTTACCTGCTTTATACTTACACCGGAAACAAAAAAAGCACCTACGGAACCCCCGCAAAAGTTACCGTCTCCATTTTTTGCAGATTTCGGTAGAAATCGGAATAAATTGGGTCAGCATTGCGGTTTACATAACTATGTACATACATATATAGGTGTAGGTACATAGGTGTTTTGTGAATAACGACGAATTGCGACTTACATTGCTGTTGTAATAAGTTATCACTACATCATCACTACATAGTATAAAACAATGTCGCTTTTTCTGTCCCTATATCCCTATGTATGCTTATATCTTTAAAACTACGCAACGGACTTTGATGCGGTTTTTTTAATGGATAAAGTGATTCAAGAGGAATTTTCATAAGTATAATAAAATCGTGCGAAGCCCAGGCGGGTCGCTAGTATCACTACATAGCATAAAACAAAGTCGCTTTTTCTGTCCCTATGTCCCTTTGAATGCTTAAATCTTCAAAACTACGCAACGGATTTTGATGCAGTTTTTTAAGAGGAGGGTTTATACGTATAATAAAACCGTGCGAAGCCGGGGCGGGTCGCTAGTACTATATAATGCAAGTCGACAACAACAACTCGTGGTGCAGTTTATAATATAACACGCACGATCAATATATTTTATGCATATATATAAGTGGAATTCTCGAAAAATCTCTTTTGCGCCAATTTAGACAACGGCCTTCCCGCCTGGGATCACTTGTTTACGATCTGTTTATATTTGTTCCGGGTTTTTGGTGTTTTTTTTGTTTTTCAAGTAAAGTAAATCAAGTAAATCAATATTTTTATTTCTTTAGGCTTACAAAATAAGCACGTCAAGTAAGACAAGTCAAATTTTAAACTATAGATAGGTAGGTACATAATTAGCGAAATAATATCATCACTACATATGTAGTATAAAACAAAGTCGCTTTCTCTGTCCCTATGTATGCTTAAATCTTTAAAACTACGCAACGGATTTTGATGCCGTTTTTATGTAGATAGTGATTCAAGAGAAAGGTTTATACGTATAATAAAACCGTGCGAAGCCGGGGCGGGTCGCTAGTAAGAAATAAAATGGTGCGTAAGATCTCCACTCAAGAACACATACATACATTTTTACAAATTTTCTAATATTTTTTAGTAAGGATGTGATGTTTTTTTGTAAGTATATCGATAATCTTTGTGGTGAAAGTCCGCCAGCTACACAGGACGTGCGGGTTCGCTTCCCACACCGGGACAAATATAATCTGTAGAAAATGTTTAGGGTGTTCGCACGGGTGTATACATTTATATGTTCCTATTGAATCACTCTATCTATTTAAAAAACCTCATCGAAATCCGTTGCGTACTTTTAAAGATTTAAGTATACAGGGTGTCCCATAATGAGTGGATAACCTGAAAGGTGCTTATGCGGCAAGTCAAGGCCAATCAGAAACATTTTTTTTTTTCTAACTTGACCCGTTCGGAAAATATTTAATATTTTGTAAATTTGGAAAAATTTGTACATTTGTTCACATTTTTGGACTTTGTGCCTACAATTTTAATAATTTTTTAATTTATATTTTTGGAATATACTAAAGAGAAACAGCTTTATTGAACACCATTTGAAATATTTTGGTAACTAGGACCAGTAATTTTCAAGGCAGGTTTAAAGTAGAAAATTTTAATTTTTCAAATTATTATGAAAAGTTTGAGCTGTTGTGGTTAAAAAAAAGATAAAGAATCCTAGATGCCATGTACTTTAAATACATGTCCATTTCAAGAGCATCCTAAAATGATAATAAACGTTGAAATTTTGTAGGGCAAAAAACTGAGATATCGCTACTTTTGTGCCACAAGGGGCCTATGCTACTAAAAATAGTATTGAACCAACACATCAATAAAATATCTTTTTCGCCATTCTCGTTCTAAAACGGTACTTTGCTATATAAAAACAAAAATTAAAAAAATTATTAATATTGTAGGCACAAAGTCCAAAAATGTGAACAAAGGTACAAATTTTTCCAAATTTACAAAATATTAAATATTTTCCGAACGGGTCAACTTAGAAAAAAAAAATGTTTCTGATTGGCCATGACTTGCCGCATAAGCACCTTTTAGGTTATCTACTCATTATGGGACACCCTGTATGTATACTAGGGACGGAGAAAGCGACTTTGTTTTATACTATGTAGTGACAGTGAAGTCCAAGATTCCTGTACGGTCTAATATAAAGGAAATAATGCACTTTGAATTTGAATAGAAACAACCTAACAACCAGAGGAAGATTCAGCTGGGCTGGGCAGCGTTTGGAAAACTACGTCGAGTCTTCTCGTCATCCATACCGCAATGTTTGAAAACGAAAGTTTTCAATCAGTGCGTCCTACCCGTAATGACCTACGGAGCTGAGTGGACACTCACGGTAGGGCTGGTCCACCAGTTCAAAGTCGCTCAGCGAGCTATGGAAAGAGCTATGCTCGGAGTTTCTCTGAAGGATAGGATTCGTAATGAATACATCCGACAGAGAACCAAAGTTATCGACATAGCTCAAAGAATTAGCAAGTTGAAGTGGCAGTGGGCCGGCCATATCGCGCGAAGAACCGACAACCGTTGGGGTAAACGTGTTCTTGAGTGGAGACCGCTATCGGCAAACGTAGTGTAGGACGCCCTCCGGCCAGGTGGGATGACGATCTGCGAAGGACTGCTGGCAGATGCTGGATGCGGCAGGCTGAAGACAGGGCGCTATGGCGCTCATTAGGGGAGGCCTATGTCCAGCAGTGGACATAGGCTGATGATGATGATGATGATGATGAACCTAACAACGCTTCCATAGAAACAAAGCGAGCTCTAGCAAAAAAAGTACAACACATTGTTTCCTCATTTCTATCGATACTTGATTCTTGACCCATAAAACCCACATCTTTTGGTAGATACATTACAAAAGAGGTCGGCAAACAAAGACTTGATAAGATTTATTCCTCTGTTCCCTTTCATAAAATAAAATTGAATTAGGTCTGCCTACTCTACCTACTTAAAGGTACCTACTTTTTAAGGATGGATTTAATAACTTAATATTGTACTAAAGTAGAATAGAAAATAGCTTAGCATTTATTTCGACACAAACATCAATGAGCTAACTGCAGACGGTTGCAAACTGTCTATAGGTAGCTCAATTGATCCGTTAATACCGGTGTGTGCGTCCCCAAGACACTGGCTTACCACGGCTGTATGGCAATGCTGATGCGCTGAGCTAGATACCTACCAGCTCTCGGGTCACGCGTCGCAGCGAACCAGACGCTCTGATATTTTTTTTTTAAATTAAACGTAACTAGCGACCCGCACCGGCTTCGCACTGTTTTATTATACGTCTAAACCTTCCTCTTGAATCACTCTATCTATTTAAAAAAACGCATCAAAATCCGTTGCGTAGTTTTAAAGATTTAAGCATACATATAGGGCCATATCTCGCGAAGAACCGACAACCGCTGGGGTAAACGTGTTCTTGAGTGGAGACCGCAACTCGGTAAACGTAGTGTAGGACGCCCTCCGGCCAGGTGGGATGACGATCTGCGAAAGACTGCTGGCAGATGCTGGATGCGTCAAGCTGAAGACAGGGCGCTATGGCGCTCATTGGGGGAGGCCTATGATGTCCAGCAGTGGACTAATATAGGTTGATGATGATGATGATGATAGGGACATAGGGACAGAGGAAGCGACTTTGTTTTATACTATGTAGTGATTGTAATTTTCAAATACTTACTTTACAAATACTTCACCTCTCTTAACCTAATAGAAATGCATTTTTTAAATAAAAGTAGAGTTTTGTAGACCTAATAGAATAGTTATTTGTCATTGTCATTGAAGGGTGTCAAGCGATGACGCGCGAACGTGAATTCTATATTCAAAAATTCTGGAATGAAAATAAGGAAAAAAGAAAAGGAGGTTGTCATGACATTGCACAAGAGGTTGATTTCGTTGGCCACTAGATGTTTCTAGAAGGCTTTCACAGATTAAAACAACAGTATATTTTCTAGCAATATTTATTTTTTTATTCAAAGTTTACTGAAGCTTATAATTACGTATTATTTTAGGTACCATATCATTGATATACCTAATAACTTTATGACGTTTTCAGACAGTCAAAATGTTATTGGAATTACCTACATGCGAAAAAGGTCGTACGTTCACGATGCGTAACAATGTAATTTTCCCTTTCATTATTTGTCTAGTTCCTTCCTTTCCTCCATCCTTTCTTTTATTCATCCTTTCTTGAACAAGTACCTAACAACTTATTTCATTATTTAAATATTTTTAAGCCTAACGAAATAAACGTACTTACTATCTAAGTAATTGATTTCTTATTTCTGATTTCTACCAATATTATAAACGTGAAAGTCTGTGTGAATGTTTGTTGTAGGTAATCAAATAATCAATATCTTTATTTCTTTAGGCTTACAAAATAAGCACTTAGACAAGTCAAATTTAATACTATAGGTAAGTACATAATTATCAAAATAATATATGAAATAAAGTGATATTTGATTTTCAGTTCGCCTCAGTTTTTTGTCCGTTAATATCCGTAATTACCTACTTATATTATTTTTCCTTGGTTCGATTTATTCAAAACTCGGTATAAATAAGGTGTGAAATAAATAATTAATAATCTCTTTCGTCTTTATTAACAACGAAAATTACAATCAAGGAATTTCTCTTTGTAGTTATTAGCTCCAGTTTTTTTAGCTGTCCATGGCTTTCCACTATATTTATAAAATTAAGAGATCATACCAACTAAATAGGAGTATTACACTACACGGTATTCAGGGACCCTAACCCTAATTAAGAATGGTGTAATAAGATTTAGGGTCCTAATGGCGCATCCACACATGCCACCGGCTTTCAGACCGCCTTGCCGCTGAATTTGCGGCCGGCTTTACCGGCGGCCTGCAGATGCGGTCATTTCATTATACGATTTATTCATTTTATACGATTTATTCATTCATTATACGACAACACTACCACTCCGTATCGAAGCCGCAAGCAAACTGCCGCCGGCACCAAAAGCCGCGCGTGCCGCAGGTAAAAGATACATGTGCCGGCGGCGGCATGGCCGCCGGGTTGGCCGCCGGGTTGCCGCCGGGTTGGCCGCCGGGTTGGCCGCCGCCGGGCATGTGTGGATACGCCAAAAGGGACGGATCCGGACCCGGACGATATTCAGGGCCCGGTAGTTAGGGCCCTGAATAACGTGTAGTGTAATACCGCTTTATGAATAGGTATCACAGTTTAGAATACAAATTAAAAGAAGCTCTGCTTTGCTTGATTCTGGATGGTGCTGTGTGAATTAACCAGCATTATTTATTATTCAGTTTTACAATTGCAAAATGCTGGCTTATAAATGTAAAATTAAATGAAAAAGACAGTAAGTGTATGATTTTATTTCCAAAAATCAGTGCAGCGTTCTATTATGCGATTCAAATATCTTCTGGCGCCGACGACGATCGTTCTATATTCAAATACGTAGCCTACTTTCGCGGACTCAAGGGAGCGACCCTTTGGAAAATAACAGAATATCTTAACTATTTATAGAACTATCTAGATATAGATCAGAAATATACGTAAATATGATGAAATTTACTTATACTAAATTCTGAATTTCACCACATTTGCGAATCTTTCGTTATTCAACTAGTCTATAGTTTCATCATCATCATCAGCCTTAATAAATCAAAATCTAGGTAGGTAGGTATAACACTAAAAGAGTAAGTCATTATCATCATCATTACCCTATATTAATCCACTGCTGGACACCGGCCTCCCCTAATGAGCGCCATAGCGCCCTGTCTTCAGCTTGCCGCATCCAGCATCTGCCAGCAGTCTTTCGCAGAGCGTCATCCCACCTGGCCGGAGGGCGTCCTATAATACGTTTACCCCAACGGTTGTCGGTTCTTCGCGAGATATGGCCGGCCCACTGCCACTTCAGCTTGGTATTTCTTTGAGCTATATCGATAACTGGTTCTCTGTCGGATGTTCATTTCGAATCCTATCTGTCAGAGAAACTCTGAGCATAGCTCTTTCCATAGCTCGCTGAGCGACTTTGAACCGGTGGACCAGCCCTACCGTGAGTGTCCACGTCTCAGCTCCGTTACTACCTTTAGTTTACTACTATTCTCTTTGGCAAACGTAGTGTAGGACGCTTTCCGGCCAGGTGGGATGCCGATCTGCGAGAGACTGCTGGCAGATGCTGGATGCGGCAAGCTGAAGACAGGGTGCTATGGCGCTCATTAGGGGAGGCCGGTGTCCAGCAGTGGACAGTGACTCAGTTGCATTTATGAGAGTGATGCAACCATGAGTCATACTGTTTTAGCCTCACACTTATTCATTTTATTCTCAGATGTTACTTTACTTAAAAACCTGGAGAGATTTTCTTTCGTTTTATATTCGTAATCAAAATGCAGGCAATGAGCGGTAAAAATAGAATGAATGCTACTGCAGTGTAATTCATGAATATAGTATCTCAATTGACCACTTGATAGGTAGATTTCAATTCATGGACACAGAATATAACATTTTTTAAGCTTCACCACAGCAGCGATTTTGAACCGCTTCTTGGGGCGCGCGATTTCTTGCGTTTTTGTAGAGCGACACAGCTGCCGCATGTCCCGTTTATTAAATACATTAAATATAAATTATACTGTGGAATCCACACGGTTTCATCTAGCCTCAATCTAAGCAGAGCTTGTGTTATTATGAGTACTAGATGACGGATATACCTAATATATTGTTGGTCTGGGTGTTTTCTATGTATTATAAAAAATATCTATCTATGGTATATCAGTCATCTAGTACCCATAACACAAGCTCTGCTTAGCTTGGTGCTAGATGATGCTGTGTGGACTATCCGGAAAATATTTATTTATTTATTTTTATTACATGAAATTCATAGATATTTTTACATAGAAAACACCCAAAACCCCGGAACAATTCTTTGCAGACATACATGTGTTTAATGGCAGAAATCGAACCGTAGTACCGGAATCGTGCCTTCTGCGTCTCAGGTGGACCTTCGCCTCCCACGCCACAACAGTCGTCAAATGTAGGATTCAGAGACTCAAGATGCAGTTGTGTGTCAACAGGAGTTGAGTTCCAATAATTGCAAAACAAAACTCTCAATAACGCCATACTATTCAGATGGCTAAGATGACGTACTTATGTGCATTTGGTATTCTACTATTTTTGCGATTGAAGAGACATTCATTATTCGAATGCGAAAGCTGTCACATTGATTGTCATAATTGTCATCGTCACAGCTATGAATGAACTTTCAATAGTTTGTGCTAGTATAATACCAAAATGAGATAAACACTGACATATTGACACGATTCCGAATTCCACTAAATAAATCGTTTCACCATTACAATGGTGTAATGGTGAAACGATTTATTTAGTGGAATTCGGCCCCTGAGGTACAAAAGAAAACGCGAACACAAGTCGCGTTTTAAAATCGCAGCTGTGTGGTGCATACTTAATGCGAGCGAGAGGAAGTGAATAAGAATGCATTGCAGAGCGGTAAGCTGAAAAAAGCAAACTAAAAATAGATTCATACGATAAGTCTTTACGAATGTAACAAGATAAACCTCCTTAGGTTTTTATGGTAGGTACAAAACTGAATTGAATATGTTTTTTTTTCACTAACACATTTTGCTTCCGATGCTGGGTTCCTGGATTCATGTAAGATAAAAAATGCTGGACAATCTACTCAACATTATAAAATTAATTAATGCATTATATAGATACAGCTACATATATATTTACTTAGTATGTAGTATTAAGTATATCAGTCATCTAGTACCTACACTACACATAATTCAAGCTGTGCTTGGCTTGGGACTAGATGCTGCTGTGTCTAGCTTTATTACCTATATTTATACATAATTCTATCCGTCAATAAATTTATTCTCCAAGTTAAGTTTAATTTAAACTGATAAATATACGACATTCTGATTATATGTCAATGACCAATGAAGAAAACCTGTGTTTTCCATAGACAAACAACTTTTAAGGTCAATCGAAAAGCTTTCTACGAATCGATGATTCTATTTTCCCATTGCGTTATCCTAAATTCTAAAAACCAAGTAGATAGACCTCACTTGACCTTATATCACCTGCATATAAAGTTCAAAGTAAGTTTTCAGCCCGCAAAGCAATTTTGTTTTGAAAATCGAACGCAAGAAAATGCAAATACAGGGTATAAAACAGCGCGCGGCTTCACAAACCGCGCAGTGCCAAGTCGGAGAGCGTACGCTTCCCGCCAAAACTCCTGTCAACCGGTGTGGCCACTCGAAAAATTCTTTACAAAAAAGAAAAATGAGTGCTATCCTCATCTTCTTGGTCGTCGCGCTTGCGGTGTATAAACTCTTAAAGAGGAATACCGTCACGTTGAAAAAGACCAGTAGATACGGTGACAATAAAGTCGCCATTTTGAAAACTCCACCGGGGCCAACGCCGTACCCTGTGATAGGGAATCTTCATCTTCTTGGAAAGAAAGAGTCCCCCTTCCAGGTTTTCACGGAATTGGCGAAGGAACATGGCGATATCTTCAATTTGAAGATGGGAAGCTCTCAGTGCGTGGTCGTCAATAACTTGGAGCTGATCAGGGAGGTTCTTAACCAGAATGGCAAGTTCTTTGGAGGAAGACCAGATTTTATACGATTCCATAAGCTGTTCGCTGGAGATAGGAATAATTGTGAGTATTTTTTTATATTTTCGTACTTTAAGTATTTGTCGCAGCGCATCAGTATTGTCATACTGCGTGGTAATGCAGCCAGTGTATTGGGGACGCGACGACTAGTATTGACATGGATCAATTGAGCTACTTCTAGACTGCTTGCAACCGTCTGCAGTTAGCTCAATTGTTTCAATTGTATGTACCAATTTAATTTTTAATTTAATTCCTTGATTGTAATTTTCGGTAAGTTGCTAAACTTACAGATTTTGGTAAGACGACCGAGGTGGCGCGATGGACAAAGGTTTGCCTGCGACGCAGGAGGCTGCAGGTTCGATTCCTGCCTTGGAACTAGTTTGTATAAACTGCAAATATATGTTCCGGATTCTGGGTATTTCTAAAATATACCTGTATTGTGTAATGTATTGTATTAAGTATATCAGTCATCTAGTACCCATAACACAAGCTCTGCTTAGCTTGGGGCTAGATCATGCTGTGTGGATTGATCAGTAATTATTCATTTACTTATGTAACTTTATTTATACCGAATTTTTTTATTGAATTTTGAAAGCCTTTTTTCAAAACTAAATGTTCGTAGTCCTAAAAAGATATTCATATTTTACGGTATCTTTCAAGCTGATGATGATGTATTTTTTACTTTTAAAATACTTACTGTGCCCGCGACTTCGTTCGCGTGGAATAGTGGCTTTGGGCAGTCACATAACCTTACATAATCTACATACAAACCCCGATTTAAATCCCTAACGACCCTTTTTTCGCATAAAAAATGGCCTAAGTATTTCCTTTCGCAGCATCTAGAGTCTAGACTATCTATACAAAATTTCATTAATACGGTTTAGTTATTTAAGCGTGAAAGCGTAACAGACAAACAAATAGAGTTACTTTTTATATTATATTTATAATATTAAGTATAATAAGTAGCTTTCCGCTCGCGGCTTTTCTCGCGTCGAGTATACGATTTGTCCTTCTATTCAACCTACCCATTTTATCCTTTTTTATAGTTTTTTTGGAAATTTCCTGAAACATATGTTTAGTTAACGGTAATTACGTTAACTAAACATATACACGTTAACGGTAGTTAAGTGATAATTTCAGATTTAAGCATCATCACTACATAGTATAAAACAAAGTCGCTTTCTCTGTCCCTATGTCCGTTTGTATGTTTAAATCTATAAAACTACGCAACGGATATTGATGCGGCTTTTTTTAATAGATAGAGTGATTCAAGAGGAAAGTTTAACGTATAATAAAAACGTACGAAGCCGGGGCGGGTCGCTTGTGTGTTAAAAAGCTTATATGTTTCAATACGGAGCCAAACAACGAATCTCAAACATTAATTACCCGTTTTAACCCATTTTCGGGAATTGTTTGAAAATTCCTGAAATATGTATTCAATATTTTTTGTATTCCCTGTAAGTTTCAAGTAAATCGGGCCACTGGTTAGGAAGTTACTACAAACCAAAATAACTTTACCCGCCCCCCTTTTCACCTCCATATGGGTGGAATTTCCAAATATCCCTTCTTATCGTGTGTCTGTGTAGTTAAAGGTAAAACCTACCTTCCAAATTTCAGGTTTCTAGCTTCAGCGGTTTGAGCGTTGTCTCCAAAAATTAGGTTGTTCCTTTAAAATTTAATATTAAGATGATAGGGATTAAGGCGCTAACTAGAGAGTTTTATTATACACATAAACCTTCCTCTTATCACTCTATCTATTAAAAAAAACCGCTTCAAAATCCGTTGCGTAGTTTTAAAGATTTAAGCATACATAGTGAGAAAGAAAGTGACTTTGTTTTATACTATGTATGTAGTGATATTAATACGTTAAACAAAAAAAAACAAAAATCCAAGTTTGTTAGACGAGTACCTTTCCTAAGCTTTTTTTAATGCATCTAGTAGGTATTTTATGAAATTCTAATTATTATATTTAAATCTCTTTTTTATAATACGGTTGTTATATTTTTTTAAATCGCTTTTGGTATACCTACATAGTTAGTCCTTATATAATAAAGTTGCTATCCACTGTCTATGTGTCCCTCCCTATGTATGCTTAGATCTTTAAAACAACGCAGCGGATTTTGATGCGGTTTTTTTCATACATATCTAAAGTGATTTAAGAGGAAGATTTATATGTTTAACTAGCGACCCGCCCCGGCTTCGCACGGTTTTATTATACGTATAAACTGTCCTCTCTAATCACTCTATCTTTTAAAAAATTGCGTAGTTTTAATGATTTAAGCATTCAAAGGGACATAAGGAAATAGGGACATAGGGACAGAAAAAGCGACTTTATTTTATACTATGTAGTGATACACTCGTGCGAAGCCAGGGCGGGTTGCGAGTAAAATATAGAGCGTAATAATCGTGATCTTCTAGATTCCACAGTTGATCAGAATGCTGGCTTCTATTTCGGTCAACAAATTAGCATTACCATTCGACGTAGCAATGCTGCCAGCATTTTGGGCACTCTGCCTTCTGGTGACGGCTTAGATTTTTAGGAAATTGATGTAAGAATAAAAACTAGCTGTAATTTGTAAATACAAAAAAAACTATACCAAATATTAGGATGTAGGTGGATTTCTTAAAATAACAACATATTTTTCAGAAAAGTTTACATAAGGTAAATATTTTATACGTTTGCAAAAATTCATTCACCAATTTCTTACGCAACACGTAATTCATAAGACATTACCTTAAAACTCTGTGGAGTAAACTATTGCTTCGGTCTGTAGAATTTTTTCGTAAAGTCAGACAAATCTATGCATTAAAATAAAGGTCAAACAATTGGAATAGAATAAGCACTATTTTTGGGTAAATAATAAATAATCTTTCCACTGGTATTGACATGGATCAGTTGAACTATCTTTAGACTGTTTTGCAACTGTCTGCAGTTAGCTCAATTGTTTCAATTGTATCTAGTAGTTTTATTTTTTCTATTCCATTAACCTACATAGATGACTACGAGAGGGGTAAAATCAAAAACAGTGCTGCATGCATATGAATGAATATACTGCATGCAGCAAAAGCTGAATTTACTCCTTGTCTTAGTTTTTATTTTTATTACGATAAGTCTAAAGAAAAAGTATTTATTGTCTTAGATTCTATACACAGTTAAAAACAAACAAAAGTATTTAACTGTGTAATTAAAATCTAAGACAATAAATACTTTTTCATTCTTTCTTTTACATACATAACTTACGAAGAAGGTTGGTAAAATGATTAAAACCTTTATAGGGGAATTATGGTGTTGCATTTCCCCTTAAACTAAAGTATTGTCCTTATCATAAAGAAAAATGATACTTTAAGTCGTAACTTGAATGAGGTGACACACTAACCTTTGTGAAGATTAGTTTTTAGGGTTACGTACACAAAAGGTAAAACGTAACCCTGCTTAGATTCCGCTGTTCATCTGTCTGTTAGTCATCAGGGCCCGAATTCCACTAAATAAATCGCTTCACCATTTAAATAGTATCGTGTCAAAATGTCAGTGTTAAACTCTTTTTGGTATTCTACTAGCACAAACTTTTTGAGGTTCATTCATAGCTGTGACGATTACCTTTATAACTACCAATTTGACATTCTAATTATGAAAGTCTCTTCAAGTGAAAGAAATAGTAGAATACCAAATGCACAAACGTTATTTTAATCATCTTGATTGAATGGCACTATTGAGACCTTTGTTTTAAAATTAGTGGAATTCGGCCCAGGTTATAATCTCACGAACAGTGCTAGCTGAAATTTTCACAGATGATGTAGTTATTTATTTTTCCACTTTAACAAAAAATATAAAAAAATAGAATAAAATTAATATATAAGAGGGCTGCCATACAAAAGGCATGATTTTTTTGACGTTTTTATAGATGGAATCCTTCGTGTGCGAATTTGACTCACACTTGGCCAGTTTTTATGGACCTATCTTTAAATTTGATCCCACTAATCATAGTAGGATCAAATTTAAAGATATCTATATTATTAGTGACAAATGCAAGATGTTTTTTTATTTGAAAAGCAAGCGATTTTCATTTGGTCGTAAATAAATTGGATTCGTTAGGTAGGTATCATTAGTAGATGCGTTTTTTTTGACAACGACTACACTAATGGTGTTCTACTTTTTGCTTCGAAGAATTTGAAGTTGGTTAAAATTACATTTTGCTAATATCTTACATGATTGTTTTATAATTAGTTACTCTTAATAACACACCGAAAAAAAGTTACTTCGCGAAACTTAATTTCGTTGCACAATGGGCGGACTTATGACGCATTTGCTATGTATGAGTGATAAATCTTACATTAATTTTATAGCTTAACTAGCGACCCGCCCCGGCTTCGCACGGTTTTATTATACGTATAAACCTTCCTCTTGAATAACTCTATCTATTAAAAAAAAACCGCATCAAAATCTAGTTTTAAAGATTTAAGCGTTCAAAGGGACACCATGACATAGGGACAGAAAAGCGACTTTATTTTATACTATGTAGTGATTATTTTGAAGCAAAAACTTTGCTTCAAAATAATCACTTTATGATATAAAATGGAAAAGAAAATATTTTAATATTTTCTTTTCCATTTTTTTATATATCCGCCAATTTATTTTATTAAGCATTATTTTATTATAACTGATTCCCCTATAGGTGTCTCTAATTAGATGTTTCTTGTTCTTATATTATTTTCACTTATAAAGTTTTATGACGTCGATTTTTTTCCTATTTATTTTATAAGAAATACGATATTTTTCTTTAGAAAACCAATGATTGATGATTAGTAGTTCAGTTACTCAATTTTTTATGGTGATGGGACTCGAACTAGTAACTTCCTACGTCTAGCCACCATTACACCAAAGAGGTCGTTAGGTAATACACTGACTCATTAAAAAAACCTTAGACTAAATTAAAACGTAATTCTGATTAAATAAAAAATACAAGGCATTCTGCCTTGTAATTCGAAACTCTGTTTTGATACATAAGTATTTCGATTTCCTACATGCGTTATGTATTTCGTAATTCGACACTTTTGACTTAATTACCTAGATACAATAAAAAAACTGTAAGTTTCTTAATGAACCAAATAGTTAAATACATATTTTAATTAGAGGTAATGAATGAAATATATGCGCATCAGCATTGCCATACAGCGTGGTAATGCAACCAGCGTCTTGGGGACGCACAGACTGGTATTGATATGGATTAATTGAGCTACCTCTAGACTGTTTGCAACCGTCTGCAGTTAGCTCAAATGTTTCAATTTAAATTAAATATAATCTAGGACTACTTAATTATGAGTTCCCATGGGATCTATCCCATGTATCCAATTCCATATCTAATCAATCCGAAAACTTCAAATGATTCCATAGAAAAATAGAACGCTCGAAAAGCAACGAAGCTGGTCGAAACTATAAACGGATTTAAGTGAAATTTGGTATAGAGATAGTCTAGCTAGAGCCTGAGAGAGGACATGGCTTCTTTTTAATGCATTAAAGGGTTGAAAGGGGTTTAAATAAGAGCTGAAAGTTTGTATGGAATTTTCGTCATTTTTGTAGCCGAATGCTTGGAACTTATTTTATAGGTTTTTGATTAGATATATGAATAAATATGACGTTCATGTTAATATGGAAGTATGTAAGGTTTATGTGACTGCCCAGTCCCTATTCCATGCAGACGAAGACGCGGGCACAGCTTGTCTAAAATATAGTATTATTGAATGCTGAAACGGTTTAATAAGTAACTTTGAATCATCATCATCAGCTTACAAATAGGGTAGGCTTTTTTGAATGAATCCTCTGTGACGCAGTGAGCGAAGGTTTGATGGTTTGATTTGGACCGCCCTGTGTAGATAGATATTTTGAAACGTACTAATATTATTTTAACGCGAAAGTTTGTAAGCATGGATGGATGGCTGGTGGTTGGATGGATTTGTTACTCTTTCACGCAAAAACGGATATGGATGACATTTGGCACAGATATAGATTATAGTCTGGAATAACACATAGGCTATTGTATCCCGGAATTCCCACGGGAACGGGAATTACCGCGGGGGAAACCGCGAGGAGCTTTTAGTAATAAATATTGTATTGACACAGTATTTTCTCTTGTTCACAGCCCTAGCCCTTTGCGACTGGTCCAGCCTTCAAACCCGTCGTCGCAACCTCGCTCGACGCCATTGTGGACCCAAACAGCATACCGATAACTTCGCAAGAATCGGCTCCGTGGCCACCTTCGAAGCTATTGAACTCATCCAAACCCTGAAGAACAAGGTCAAAACTACCGAAGGTCCCATTGAAATCAAGCCGTTCCTCATGAAAACTGCTATGAATATGTTCTCTCATTACATGTGCAATGTAAGGTTCGATGAAAATGACGAGGAGTTTGAGAATATAGTTGGTCACTTTGATGAAATCTTTTGGGAGATCAATCAGGGTTATGCCGTTGATTTTCTGCCTTGGCTTGCTCCGTTTTACTCAAAGCATATGGAAAAACTTTCCCAGTGGTCTTCTGATATCCGTGCGTTCATTTTATCAAGAATCGTTGAACAAAGAGAGCATGAGTTAGATTTGGATACGCCGGAAAAAGATTTCCTGGATGGTCTGTTAAGAGTATTACATGATGACAATACCGTTGATCGCAACACTATCATTTTCATGCTAGAAGACTTTTTGGGAGGACATTCTTCAGTTGGAAACTTAGTCATGCTCTGTTTAACCGCTGTAGCTAGAGACCCAGATGTAGGAAGGAAGATTCGTAACGAAATCGAAGCGGCTACGAAAGGGAAACGTGCAATTTCTTTATCTGATCGCAGTAGCTTACCATACACGGAAGCTACGGTCTTGGAGTGTCTGAGATACGCATCTTCACCTATCGTCCCTCATGTAGCCACAGAAAATGCAGCAGTCGCAGGATTCGGCATCGAAAAAGGTACAATAGTATTTATCAATAACTACGAACTGAATATGTCCGAGCAATACTGGAGTGAGCCAGAGAAATTCGATCCTAGCCGATTTTTGGAGAAGAACAGAGTTAGGATGCGTAGAAATTCACAGTGCGATTCAGGTATGGAGTCTGATAGCGAGAAAAATGGACCGGTGACTAAGGTTTCGGAGGGAGAAAAAGAAGTTTTGTCTGTAAGGAGGAACATACCTCATTTTCTTCCCTTCAGCATTGGTAAACGAACGTGTATTGGGCAGACTTTGGTTACTACAATGAGTTTCGTTATGTTTGCGAACCTTATGCAAGAGTTTGATGTGAGAGCAGTCGATAAAAAGGATTTGAGGCAAAAACCAGCTTGCGTTGCTTTACCTAGAAATACTTACAGCTTGCATTTGATACCGAGAAAGTAAATTAAACCTTTTCAGTTCGATTCGAGAGTCAACTGTTAAAGCCGCCACACACTGAAGCCGTGGCTAGTCCGGAGGCAAAGGCGTGCGGGTGTTTCATATTGGTACCGCACCGCCACCGCCTCCGGTGTATGTGTAGACTTTCATATTATTCAATAGGATACAACTCGCACGCCTTCGCCTCCGCCACAGCCACGGCTTCTGTATGTGACGGCTTTTAAAGGTATGTAGTTTAACTTTATTTCTGCCTGCGTTGTGACGATGATTTCCTTTCTTTAGTTCTTAGCACTCATACGTCATAGATTAGTGTGTTTAATGATATTTTATCATAGAATAGTTTGAAGACTTTTTAGTAGCCGAGGTTATGAGATCAGTAGAAAATAATAATAGACCTAAATAGCCTTAAACCTTAATCTAACACTCAATTTGTTATAGAAATATTTATGTAAAATAAAAATTCAAAAAATTTCAATTGAAAAAACCGGAGAACAAATAGCTTTGATGGACATTGTTCACAAAAATAGCTACAAACTTACTAAATTATTTTGACACTATTTTAAGGTTAGGTACTTTCTAGACAGTTTTAGAAAAACAATTGTTTTTTGTGTGTAATTCCGTAAGGATGAAATAATGTTGTACATATAAATAAATTCCAAGGAATTCATTTTCACAACGCAGGAAGTCGCGAGCGCTCAAAATCATATAATTTATTTTCTCAATAAAAAGTCTTTTGGATAAGTTATTTTAAAGTCAAATCTTTTTTAGACTGCCTAATGTAATTCTAACTTAAAATGTATAATTTAGCCCAGTTTTTTATAAATTTTAATATGTTGAAATTAGCATAGATTGGATAGAAGTGAATATAAGCATGTTTTTTATAGGTACTTTTTTAAGAGAGTTTTTAATGTATATGGCTGATGTAAAAAGACTAAAGAAAACCAAATATTATTTAAATAATAACTGTTCTTGTTTAGTTCGTTAGGTAGGTACCTAATAATAAAGTACTTACCTACAGCTAATTATTTAGTGGGCACGAATGATTTAAAAAATGTAAAAAAATTGCCTTGGAAAAAAAAGTTGTTAATGATTTTTTAATTCTTTTCTTAGATAATATAGGTATTTTTCTTTGGTCTTTGTGTGAATGTGTTTTTTGTCAAAAACATTAATACGTAGAAAACAATCTGAATTCTCTTAGTTCCTATTAGTTGACTATTCAAATATTTAGTTAGATCTGTTAACTCAATTTTGACGGTCATTTTGTCTGCGTAGGTAGGTACAAAAATGTATAAATTAAGAGTTTTAATTTTCCAAAGATATATAAATTAATTACCCTTGGAAACTTATAGAATACCGGGTAAAACGGGATTAATAGTCTTAAAGTTGATTAGAAATGAACGAAATACAGGAGCAACCAATTTTTTGCAGAAGACAGATCCATGACTGGTAAAAATTCACGAACTAAAGAACTTCCACTACTACCTACGAGCCATGCTATTTACCTAAAGCTCCACAATTTCGTTCATTTCTATTCATCTGTAGATACTATTTAACCCGTTTTACGTTAGTGGTACCTAGTGTTTTGTCCATAAGTAGGTATATAGTAGTCAGTTTTATGTTACTTACTACTTTTTATATAATTACGTTTGTACCTATGTGTGAATTGTATTTGTGCTTAAGTTGCGGTCTGTGCACAGGATTTTGATAAGTACAGGGTATGTCTTTACCCCAAAAATTGTTAATGATTTAAGTAGGGTTTTAAATGAAATAAAAATATTTCGAGTTGTAAAGCTTTTTTAAGGTCCTGTGTGTTTGGCCTAGTACTTTATTTTTAAATAAACCATTATAGGAAAGCACAATAGATTGTACTAAAATGGAAGTCATTTTTATTCGTCCTGTCATATAAAAAATGCTGTTTAGTTCCTTAAAAAATTATTTTTGACGAGTTTCACATCGTAGGTATCAACTAATTTTAATCTGTGATTTTATTTACCTACTTTTAGCGTGCTAACCTCATCATGGCTATGCTGAAAATTCGATCTTGACGCCATCTTGTGCTATTTCTATTTTGTTTTTCCTAAAATGGCTGACACGGCAAATCTTATTGACTTTCTTATGAACTAAGATAGAATAGTTTGGAAAAAATGTGATCAGTAGATGTTTTTTATTAGAAAATGAAATTATAGTGTGTATTTGCAATTTGAACTTGTTTTTTTATTTCTTAACCTTAACATTTACCAATAATATTAGATTAATTATCTTTAATAACTTCAATCATTAAGTCATAGCTCTGAAAAGTCAAAGCCTAGTTTGAAGATATTATGTGGTAGGTATCTGTTCTATACTTATAGAGATTTCATCTTGACGTCTCCTTTTCTATAAGATTTGTGGACGTGGAAAAATCTGTCTAGTGAAAAAATCTATGTCTATGGCCGGAAGCGTGCGATAAGTGTACCTAACTTCCGTGATTTGATTAGTTACTTACCTACACAATTCCCATAAGTAGGTACAAAACTCGTGTTAGTTTTGTAGTTTTAACGATATTGTCTCGATGATTGTAGGTAGGTAGATACTCGATACTCGACAAACTGAGCTCCGGGATTACTTAGGTAGTAATGTTGTAAGTAATTTATATTATAAGGTTTGCAAGCAAAACATTATCTGAAACAATAAAACTTTTAAAACTGTCATGGTTACTAACACTAAAGTAATTTAAAAAGGAATATTTACTTATCATGATTCGTTAGGTTCTTAATATTTCGGCACAGTTTCATGCACTTGATTAGGCAAGAAATCAAAGCATGATTAATACCTATCCCATTTTAAAATAACCTACTATAGGACTGATTAATATCCCATTTTAAAATGACTTTAGACTGTTTGCAACCGTCTGCAGTTAGCTCAATGGTTTCAATTGTAAATACTAGTTGTAATTTTTCTATTCCTTTGCTTGTAATTTTCGTTGTTAATAAAGATTTCTTTAGTATTATCTGAGACTTGAAAGGTAAGCAAAGAGTTTACAAAATCTTTTTTGGGTTCTACCAGACACATAACACATCATCTACAACCTTTACTGGTCCACTGCTGGACGCAGGTATTCCCATGATAAGCGTCTCATTGGCACTCATCATATGGGAGTAATGCCCATAATCCCCACATAACACATACATAACTCCAAAAGAATTTCGTTTAATATCTGCTAACGCCATCTATTGAGAAGTAGTGGAACCTAATTACCTTCCAGTAGATGACTAAACATAGTAAATAATACGATAAAAATCAAAGAATTGTTCGGTGTTTACAACACCAAACACATTTTGCCATCAGATTACGCAGATTACAATAAATTGAATTTCATACACACGGATGATGTTTAATGGAAGGAAAATGTATGCTATATGAATAATTAATGAGATATATATGTAGATATTATACATATCTGTCCTCTACTCTACAGGGCATCATGTAATGACTTCGGACGAAAATAGAACCTATTTTGGACGGAAATGCAGCAGACTAACTTTAAATTCACCTTTTCTAAAGTTTTCATACCAGATTCAGATTTAGATCATTTATTGTCACACATCATACCTACATAAAATAAAAGTAAATTCCTTTCGCCATTTTTTACAGGTCGACTCAATATTCCAAGATAGCGATGAATCAAGTTCAAAACCTAACATTTTTACTAAATTTGAGCTTATTATAGAGTTCCCGTCCATTAATGGTATTGATATTCTATTGGCATTTTGAGCCGTCGTCGTAAAATTTCATCCATATCCGTACAGTATTTTTTGTTTGAAAGAGTAACAAACATCCATCCATCCATACTTACAAACATTCGCGTTTATAATATTAGTAGGAAATGAATTCCGTACAATAAATGGGTAATATCTTTATTAACAACGAAAATTACAAGCAAAGGAATAGAAAAATTACAACTAGTATTTACAATTGAAACCATTGAGCTAACTGCAGACGGTTGCAAACAGTCTAAAGGTAGCTCAATTGATCCATGTCAATACCAGTCGGAAGCGTCCCCAAGACACTGGCTGCATTACCACGCTGTACGGCAATGCTGATGCGCTGAGCCAGATACTCACCAGCTCTCGGGTCACGCGTCGCATCGACCAGACGCTCAGATATTTTTTTAAAAACTCGGAGAGCCTCGGTACCCCACGGACCTACAATAAATTGATAGGCAGTTTTGGCGAGGCAGGCCATTTCATTTCCGACGTAACTCATGTGCAGAAAATATTCATACAAGTTTCTAAAATCCTTGACCTAAAATGATTGATCTACAAATCAAGTGACTTTAAGTATAAATAGACGTATCGTTTCGTAATTCTTTAGTCACATAAAGAGAAGTTATTCGATTTTATTAGACCTACTAATGCCTACCAGTGAGTCGGTTCATTTATTTATTCCTTTTTGATACATAACGTAACACTCCGAGAAATAATTTACAATGTATGATAGTAACATACAAAATTCAACAGCAATGGCGCCGTAAATATTGTACTTAGAAAGATTAACATAGTATGTACCTACCTAAAAGTTAATATTTATATTGTATCTACCTAACTATATTGTATCATAATAATTAGTCTGGGTCCCATGTTGCCCGGGCTTTTAAGAGACTGGTGACATCATGAGACTCAAGACATCACTTATGTTACAAATAAAACTTTTCACCTCTTTATTATTGTATAAATTAGACAATAGATTAGAATTAGACATTAGAATTAGTTATTTTATTAATTACGTGTTAACGGTAGACTATAATGCTCGTATTAGATAGAACTTTTTAGATTATAATTAACTTTCTTTTTTCTAAATCTTTGTTACATTAATTTTGTTTGTAAATAATCTGTAACGTTTGTTATAGAAGAGCGAGACCCTCTACACAAGTTTTATACTTAAATAGGGGCCTCCACAATGTGTTAAAAGATTGTAAACTGGTTACAGAAATAAATTTTATTTTATTTATTTTTATATTATTTTATTAACTGTTTCACAAAATTTCAAAATTAAGTTTCCTTTCATATACTTAGGTACTATAAGTAAACGCGTTGTTATATGTGTTAGTTTGACACTTTTTCCGGATTAGTTTAGGGCGGGCGGGCAGAAGCTACTAATAGATAAGTACTTACATAATATACAATACATGTTTAATGATAACTTTGCAATTTGTTTATACCTACCGAGTTTTGAGTGAATAAAACCAAGGAATAATCATTTTCCATACAAACTTTACCATGTTTTTTTACCCGCTCAGAAGTTAAAATTACCAAATTGTGTGTTCTACATACCAAATTTCAATTAAATAACTTAAGCAGTTACGGAGATTACTTATAACAAACATTCACACAGACTTCCCCATTTATTATAATAGTAAGATATGATTTAAAATTCCTATAATCCCGGAACAAATAGTATATTGGACAACGTTTGTTCCAAAACGGAAATGGAACTCGCAACCGCAACGCCCACTGCGCCACATCCGTCGTCAAATTTAGTTGAAGTAAATTAAATAATGATTAAATGAGATGAAATTATCAAAGCATCGTTATAAAGAAGGTTCTAGAAACCAAAATCTGTCAGCATTATCCAAAATCATCAACTATTATTAAATTAAACATGTAACGGAAGACAAATAAACCACAGTAAAATGAACTGTTTTGTAAGTTTACCGGGAACGCAAATATTTAGATAGTGAATATTACTTTGGCAGAGCGCCAAGACAGATTGTGATTTAGTTTTCAGCAGATAAAATAAATTTACAGACAGAGTATACTATCTTATTGTATTCGATTTCTCAGTTACACCTATCTATAGGTCATGACTGAAAATCGTGTTTTTGACTGAGCAAAATTTCACACTACGAACGCCTTTTTGACTTACTACAGTTTATAGAAAGGACTTTTTACCTTGATTTGACTTTTTGTTAATACATTGTTACATTATATGTAGTTAGGTAAATTTATATTATCAGTATGGATTGTCCAGCATTATTTATTTATTTATTTTAGTTTGTTTTACTAATGTACTTTTAACTTTTGTATTTTTTTGAGTTAGGTACTTAATAATGTGTGTTTGAATTTGCAAATAAAGTCGTTAGAACTACCTTTAACTTTGCTTAGCTTGGTGCTAGATGATGCTGTGTGGTTATAATCAAAAATCAAGGCATAAAACAAATAAAAACTAGTATGTATAATTGAAGCAATAGAGCTAACTGTAGACGGTTGCTAACAGTCTAGAGGTAGTTAGCTCAACTGATCCATATCAATACCAGTCAGAAACGTCCCCAAAACAACGGCTGCATTCTATGAATTATTATTGTCCAGTATTATTTAGGTAGGTATTTATTCTGCGAAAGACTGCTGGCAGATGCTGGATGCGTCAAGCTGAAGACAGGGCGCTATGGCGCTCATTAGGGGAGGCCTTTGTCCAGCAGTGGAATGTATAGGTTGATGATAAGTGAATTATTTATTTATTTATTATTATTTAATGGTATCGTCTTAGAAAAGCACTTCAATAAAGCACTTTGAGTTTCATTAGATAAGGCCGCCCTTTATACTTAGTCTTAATTTGCAGTATTTTTATGACATGTATTATTTTATTTATTTATGTGGTAGGTTTAAGTATAATAAAGAGTATTCATTCATTCATTCATCAGCGTACGTATAACATGATGATGATTTAGACAACTGATGTGGCGCGGTGGGTTGACGTCCGCCTGCGACGCAGGAGGTTGCGGGTTCGATTCCCGACTAGAAGCAAATTTGTATACGATCTGCAGAAATATGTTCCGTTAGTTTGGGTGTTTTCTATGTATGATAAAAATATCTACATTATGTACTTATAGAATGTATTATATATCAGTTATCTAGTACCCATAACACAAGCTTTGAGTAGCTTACTTTGGGGCTAGTCAGAGGTTCCCAAACTCTTTTGTTTCATAGACCACTTTCAAAATTTTGCTGGATCCGGTGGACCCCCTGCAGCTACATTACTACGAATCTGAAAGATTAGATCTATGGAAACTTGCGTTGTCGCTGAGTTTCAACAACGAATTAACAGTTTTTGAAAAAAATAAGTATACTATGGCTTGAGTTTTGAAAGGAATAACCGCAAATCTCCCCGTTCTGTGATATTCCATCTGCTCCCTTCATCCCATCTTTTTGTTACTAAGTTTCTAACGGCACTAAAACTTTTTTCGACAAGATATTACGAGTGAAACGCTATTAGAAGCTTTTGCACAATTCCCCACATACCAGGATATTTTTCGGGTATTGCTGCCTGTAGCCAACATTTTTGATACCCTCTTTTAAAGCTTACTGTCAGCTCCTTATTAGTGATAAGCTCGAGTAGCTTCTCTTGTAATATCACATTCTCCACATGAAATAGATTTATGATCCCTGGTGGTATTCAAATAAAGTATTATCATCATATTATTCTATCTGCCTATATTAATAAGAGAAGTCAAGCCAATATTTTATTTCTTCACTATCAAAACCATCTTAATTTTCATGCACCCCCGCATACAATTTGTGGACCCCCATTTTTTATCACGCCTAACATAGACCCCCTCGAGTCTCCCGTGGACCCCTGGGGGTCCACCTGGACCACTTTGGGAATTACTGGGCTAGATGATGCTGTGTGGATTGTCCAGCATTATTTAAAAAAAACTATCCCAAGTCATTTTTTATGTTTTACAAATAAGCACTTATTTTATTTAAAAAGCTTAACTAAATATTACATCACTACATAGTATAAAACAAAGTCGCTTTTTCTGTCCCTATGTCATAGGCACATAAGTCCCTTTGAATGCTTAAATCTTTAAAACTACGCAACGGATTTTGATGCAGTTTTTTGTAATAGATAGAGTGATTCAAGAGGAAGGTTTATATACTTATAATAAAACCGTGCGAAGCCGGGGCGGGTCGCTAGTACTTTATATAGAGTTCAACAACCCAAAACAATCTCCTGACAGAAATCATTCTGCAAACAGTTAGCTTTGCTTTCCTACTAAAATTATAAACGCGAAAGTTTGTAAGTATGGATGGATGATTTTTGTTACTCTTTCACGCAAAAACTAATGAATGGATATGGATTAAATTTGCCACAGAGATAGATTACAGTCTGGAATAACACATATTTTACCCGGAATTCCCACGGGTTCCCTGTACCGGGTCGGTACAACTGGTCCACATACCCGGGGCCTTTCGACCGACAGTTGATGTCGGATAGTTGTTTAGAGGTCAGACGTTGTTGAGACCAGCGTTTGCGCGATCTAGGATTATTGGTCACGTGATCTACTTTTTGCACTCAGAATTTTCGTTGTGTCATTTGTCTCTACATAAAGATTTTCACAATGTGCCAAGTTAATCAACACCAAACTTCCGCAATGAAGTCATCGCAAATGTAATAAGAAATTTGGTGTTTTATATTTCTAACCAATTTTTCGACAATAGTTGGATGTTTGCCAATAAAACAATTTTTCTGACTGAACAATCTTGTGTAGTGTGTATTGTATAGTAATTATAATAATATCAAAGCTAAGAATGATAAACTCAGTAAATATCTTGACTTGACTAACGAGGTTGTTAGCATGTGGGATGTTGATTCAGCGACCATCGTCCCGATAGTCGTTTCGGTTAACGGGATAGCGAAGAGTCTCGATGAACATCTCAAGAGACTCTCGCTGGGAAGTTGGATCAAGGGCCATATCCAAAAAGCGGTTCTCCTGGATTCGGCGCGTATCGTCAGGAAGTTCCTCTGTCTGCAACCCTAGTCACCGGCTGCTAGAGCCTAGCTTCACGGCCGGTGATCCACCGTTTTGATATATTTTTTACTGTAGAATAGTTTTATAATATTTTTGTATTTTCTATAATAAAAATGTATTTATTAACGAGAATGAAAATAAATAAAGTGAGATAATAGTAATTCCAGACAGTTCGCGAAGCTTCATCTAGCCCCAAGCTAAGCAGAGCTTGTGTTGTACGTATAGCTGCTATATCATAAAACAATGTCAAACCGATAACGGGGAGAAGTCAGATGCAGGACCAACAAATACAGTTGAATGTTTTCCTCTAGCGAGATAAAAATAGGATATTATCAGCTGAGGTAGATTGAAACGCGGTATGGTATTCTGTAACGATTAAAATGACTTTGAGAATTTTTATACTTACCGAGTTTTTTCAGTTCATTAAATGAAGACCATAGAAAATATATTAACGCATGTGTCATCTTCAACATAACACCTTCTCTTCTCTTCTTACGGACCTTATCCCACGCTAAGTGGGGTCGGCACAACATTAATTATTCTTCCATTCAGCTCTGGTATTCGTCATCTCCGTATTCACACCTTTCTTAAGCATATCCTCTTTTACACAATCCATCCATCTTTTCTTCGGTCTTCCTCTCCCCTTATATCCCTACACATTCAAATCAATCACTCTTTTCGTAACATGATCTTTCTCTCTCCTCATAACATGTCCATACCACGCTAGCTTATTACTCCTCATCTTTTCCGTCACTGGCGCTACTTTCAAACTTCCTCTGATGTACTCGTTTCTTATCTTATTGATCCTTGTCACTCCACATATCCATCTCAACATTCGCATTTCTGCTGCATGTACAGCTCGTTCATCCTTCCCTTTCGTTGCCCAACATTCAGATCCATACAGTAAGCCAGGTCTTATTACGGTCTTGTATATTTTCCCCTTAAGTTAAGGGGCATTCACCGATCGCATATAGTGCCTGTGACCTGTCTTCATTTCATCCATCCTGAGCTTATCCTGTTCTTGACGTCGTTGTCTATCTCACCGTCGTTTTGGATCAATGAACCAAGGTACCGGAAATTGGAGCAGACTGGCAGGGCTACCCCATCTATGGCAATATTGGCAAAACTGGAGGCACCGCCGAAGTCAAAAAAAGCTGTTCGGTTTTTGAACGACTTATGTATTCTCAACCCGACACTCTCCAATTTTTGCTGCCATTTTGCCAGTCTGCTCTGGACCTCAATTGCGTTCTCCCCGACAAGAACAATGTCATCGGCGAACAGCATAAGTACACCAGGGTGCCTCCTCCTGTATGTCCGATGTTAAGGCATCCATAATCAGGAGGAACAAATAGGAGCTTAAAGCCGATCCCTGGTGCAAGCCTACAGCCACATTAAACTTGTCGGTAACACCGGCTTCAGACCGGACGTACATACATAGGTACGTACAAGCTCTACTGTACACCGTTTGCGTTTAATCTTTAAAACAATAAATTAAGAAAAGACAGTTATATTTCCATATTTTTAATTGTCTTTAGAACAATAATTTATGTAAATCATATAGTTTTTCCATTATTATTATAATAAGAATCAAATTATTTGCGTAGGTTATGCGGTGTGCCAACTACGTACTTGTACGTATACCTACTGATAGAATAAGAATAAGAAAATCTTTAGTTATAGCACTTACAAACTACCTACATAGTATTCGATATTTTTATATTAATGAATTGGTATAAAATATACTTAAAAAACTATATCTAGTTAGAAATTTTTTCAACAAGTTTCTAATAAACATCTATGAATATGTAGGTAGTTATATTGATTTAATATCAAAACAAAAATATGCGAAACGAGAAAAAATAGAGAAATAATAATTACGGCCACAGAATTTTTTTTTGGCCACGTGGCCAAACTTCTCATTTAATAACTAAGCATCGAGAAATTGACATAGCCTCTAATAAACTAATTCATCTTCTTTACAACGCCAACTAAAAATTTCAAAGAAAGCGTCAAGTCAATATCAACAATTATTCTAACTTGTCCTTCTGATTATACATTGCCCACTAATTTACTAAGTCGGCCACAGAATTTGCAACTCATCACCATTTTACGTTTTAAAGCTTCAATACAAGCTCCTCAAATATTATATATTCAAGCTTCAATAGACAACATCATATAATTATTACTTAACATGTAAAATAATACTTCATATTCTAATAACGTGAAAATAGCCTCTGTACGATTTGGCGCGAGTTAGCGACATGACAACAACCGGCCATTTGCACCAATCAGAGAGCGCCATTCGATTCTTTTACCGACCCGCCCGTGTTTGTTTATTGTGTTTGTTCGTGCGTTCGTATTGCAATAGTTTCATCTGTATTTCATTTATATTTGTTTGTTTATGACACCGTGAAGATAATCGCTCCGTATCAGAAGGTCTATCAAGGAAAATGACGTAGTTTGCAGAACGTCGGCACATTAAAACGTCTTTATGGTGGCAATGTCTTGAGCGGCAAAACGACTTACTAGTAAAACGTCCAAAATGTAAAATTGACACGATTATGAAGTACAGGAATCAACATTGTATATTTTGCTCTTTTCATAAAAGTACTTAGTATGGGGGGGAAATAATATTTTACACGTATGAGGTTTTAAGTACTACTTGAGATTGATACTCCTTTGTGATACTGGCTGGCCACTTCAAATTTTACAGTATGAACGAAATGTTGACATATTCATGACAACTGCGTCAAATATTAATCATTGGAGATTTCTTCTATGGGACGCTTTTGTTTTGCCTAAGAATGGAAGAAATTGATAATCCATTTATTTTCATAAGAAGTCAAAAAGGAAAATTAGTACTTTTGCACGATGGATACCGATACAACCACAATGTTAATAATAAAAGCGGAACAAGCCTATGGAGATGCGCTAAACGGGATGAATGTAGTGTTTCGGTCACATTAAATGCTAATAAAACTGAAATTATTAGAGGGGGTATAGGACATTCGTGTAAAAAAAACCCAGATAAAAATGAAAATGACCGTATAATGGACATATGTAAAAAGGAAGCGTGCGAGAAGTTTACTCCAATTCCAAAAATTCTTGAAAAAAAGTTTCGTGATTCAAATCAAAGTTTCATACCGAGTTTCGAGTCAAAAAAAGATACTTTATATAGAACAAGGAGGAATTTCTTGAAAGTACAAAAGACAGAGTTTTCATGCGTCAATGAAGTTGAGATTCCAGGATTGCTGGCCAAAGATTTTCTAGTTTGTGTTGATGGCACAGAGAACGACAAAATATTTCTGTTTTCCACTAAACTCTGCCAAGAATTTATGAAAAAACTGCCGGATAAGGCTGCATTCTTTTTCGGAGATGGAACTTTTAAGGTGCCTATACCGTTTTCACAGCTGTATTCAATGCACGTTGACATAGAGAGTTGCTCGGAAACAACCAATGTAGTACCCATTATGTATGCGTTGTTACCCGATAAAAAACAATTGACATATGAGAGACTTTTTGCTCTCGTCAAACATCATTTTGGACTTGACATAAAATATTTTAAGTGTGACTATGAGGCTGCACAGATTAACGCATTCCGTTTAACATTTCCCGAAGGAAAATTTAGTGGTTGCTATTATCACTTCAATAACGCCGTATGGCGAAAGTCACGAAAATTAAAAGTTCCTGATTTCAATAGTGGAAGGAAAATAACAAGGATGTTAGCTAATTTACCGTTGCTGCCAGCCGCAAACATTAGTGAAGTATGGTCCCAAATCCATGATGATGCCGAACGCATGGAGAATGATAATGTTTCGAAATTTATCAATTACTTTCACAAACAATGGATTAAAGATATGAGACCGGATGATATTAGTTGTTTTGGGCAAAGACATCGTACTAATAATGCTTTGGAAGGATGGAACAGAAGATTCAATGCCAGAGTAGGTCGAAAAAGGGCATTACCTTTATTTATTCACGCATTGCGAAAAGAAGCAAAATGGCAGGACCTTAAAATTACACGCGCTTTATTTGATGGCCAAAGACGTAAAAAAAATGATATTATTTTTGATAAAAAATACAAGAGAGAAACCGATAAACTAAATAACCAGGAGATAACATCATACGTATTTTTACAGCGACTCTCTCATATAAAACGGATTATTTTTGGAGATTAATTTTGTTAATAAACATTTAAAATTATTTTCTGTTTTTGTTCTTGAGTATACCTAACGTTTTATATCGTTGACAATTTTATATTTTGGACGTTTTACTAGTAAGTCGTTTTGCCGCTCAAGACATTGCCACCATATAGACGTTTTAATATGCTGACGTTCTGCAAACTACGTCATTTTTCTTGATAGACCTTCTGATACGGAGCGAAGATAATCACTAGGGGTCCAACTTTGGTTCAGGTGATTGACCCCAAAGTTAAATGACCTCAGCGTTAGAGGTCAATGAACTCAAAAAAAACATGAAGAATTACCCCGATTCAGAGCATTCCGATATGAGTTGATTAGGTTCAATTCGAGTGACGGATCCGACACAGAGTACCCCGACTCCACGTGGTCTTGTGCGTGGCGCCCCTAGAGTGTATCTAATAAGCCGGAGGCGTGAAGGGAGTGCAGCCTCCGCCAGCCGTAACAAGGGACCGCGCGTGCCGTAGCGGCTGAGGCTGGTCGCCGAAGGCGACCAAAAAGCCGAAGCTGCGGAGGTGAGCAGTGGTGCCTGACCCTTGTTACGCAATGGCGGAGAGGCTGCACTTCCCGAAGCGCCGGAGCTATGGCGAATCGCGATGGAATTCGCCATAGCTATGCATATGCGTTGGCGCATAGAACTATCAACTATCGGGCATCGACTCCAGCTAAAACTAAAGTTTTTACAAAAAAGGTCTGTGACCTTGACCTCAAAGGTCACTGACCTAATGACCGAAAATGATTAATTTAACTTTTCGGCATCGGCTCTAGCAAAAACCAACGTTTTCACAAAAAAAGGTAAGAGACCTTGAGTATAATGACCTCAAGGTCACTTTTGTTAAGGTCATTGAACTTTAGGTCAAAGATCAATGACATTGACCAAAAAAAAAACTATAAAACAATAGTTCATTATGTAACAATAGTGGCTTTAATATTTTATGTGATGACAATTTTAGGTAAATTTATCCATCGATAAATGTAGGATGACTTACATTTTAAACATACTAAATTATAAAATTAGAAGCTAATAGAATGACTATTTTGGTGTCATATATGAATACTTTAGAAGTTTGCTATTTGAATGCATGCCACAAATTAAGATGCTAAAAAACAACCACCGTGCTGAGTTATATTTACAGTGGCTTACATAGAAGATAATTAGTGGCTGAGATACTATTATTCAGACGCGCGTTGGTTGTGGCCGACTTAGTAATTTAGAAGGTAACTTATATTTTCTGAGGCTAATAATGCTATTAAAAAGAAGCTTGTTTAATTAGTAGCCGAAAAAATATACGAGAAATCACTCTATCGGGCCACAAAAACACCAAAAAAGTTAATAATCTACCTCTTTTCACCCCTTTAGAGGTCGAATTTCAAAAAATCCCTACTGGGTTTAGCTATTTAGCTTCAGCAGTGTGAACTAGGCGTTGTATCCAAAAAATCGCTTGTTGTTTACAAGCAACAATAACGTAGTTATCATATACAGGGGATGCTAGTTAGCAAACTCTGTTATCACCATTTTCATCGCGCATGCGCTACGTAAATATCACATACAGAGTTTTACATCATGACAACGAAGGTTAAGGCTCATTTACACTAGGCAAGCTGTTCAGAAAATGTTGTGAATAGGAAACTGGGTGCTTTACAAAATGAAAAAACCCTATTTACCTTAGCAATAGATGTTAGGGATTGTTCGCGGGTGAATAAAGATTGTGATAGTGTGAAGTCAACCTGAGCAGGATCAATTCCATCTTAATCGCAAACTAATAGCGCCATCTTTTTAGTCTTGATGAAGTATTTTAAAATTAAATCGAAAAAATTTGGTAAGTACTTTCGTATATTTTCCTATCATACTTATTTCAATACAAAACATTACAAAAAATACAGAAATATTCCTCAATTTGTAAATACTAGACGTGATTTGTGATTTTTTTCTGAATGTGTGTTTATATTCCCTTTTAAATGTCACTCTACCAAAACAAGTTAATTAGTACATTAAATTTAGTTATTTTAACGTTAAAAACACACAATGTTACAATACACATAGCATCATCAAGGCCCAAACTACGACTATAAATTAGTTCATAACTAAGTACTTACTAAATCACTATTATATCTACTGGAACTGTGTAAACCGAGCTTTAATCGTTAACCGAAACGACAGACAGTCATTGTATACACATACACAACTCAGTTTGAAACTGTAGTGAGTCAGTGATACACGCTTATTAGGTCTGTGAGTTTATCTTACGTAGAATATTTTTAGTTATATTTTTCCCGGTTATTGTCGGTTTTTCTGTGAAAAAAGGTGGAATAAAGAAGTTAGTGGAAGGGAGATTCTTGGTATCTATAACTTTAAGCTTTACGAAGTGGTTTTGGGAAGTTTTTGTTTATTTTGTAAGGCTAAATGAATGAAACAAAAACATAGACAATCAATGTTTAACAAGGTTACAGTTCTACCATAGCAAACCAATTTAAGTTATCTTTGTGTTGTCCATACCATAGATAGATTCGTTTATATTAAAAATATTATTGGATTTTCCATGGATTGTTTCACAAAACTTAAATGATTTTTCCCGTGTTTTTGGTTTTGTGGTGTTTGTCCGGACGACGTCGTTAATCTTTTAGATCGTTTGTGATGTGATGATCGTAAATTGTACAAGAATATACCAACCGACGTATATTTGAAAATCCTATCCTACTAATTCGCGTTTATAGTAATTAACTTTACTATAAACTTTGTTAGTATGGATGGATGGATGTTTGTTACTCTTTCACGCCAAAACTACTGAACGGCTATGGATGAAATTTGGCACAAGAAAAATTAGATTATAGTCTGGAATAACACATACTAGGCTTTATGTGTGCCATATTATATCCCGGAATTCCCACGGGAACGGGAACTATGCGCGTGAAACCGCGCGGCGCTGCTAGTGACCTATAAATGATTTAAAAGTACAATATTACTTAATAATGAGAATTTTTGATTTTCCTAGGCTTTTGAAATCAATATAAGTCATTAGAAATATGAAATACATCCTTGGATGTATTTATGTGTTTAGATTATGATTTAGATTTTAAGTTACTTATCTTTAGTTATGCGTATTTTACTGATTTTCAAATCAAATCAAAGAAATTTATTTGCAACTTACTTCAACTTATGAAATATTAGTTTTAAGAAATTTAATTAAGGACTTATGAGTTAAATACATTAATCTTAACTACAAAAATATTAAATACTTAAATTATAACTACATTGATGATTTTTTAAGTTACCTATGTTTATTTATTTGGGATAATAATCTAAACAAAAAACATATTACTTCAATAATTCATAAAGCAGCTAAGTTTCCTCCATTAGGTATATGATATATTTATCTTCTCACATATTATTAGGAACTTATATAACAAAGCTCTAATTTTTGCTATTAAAAATGTTAATTAAGTTTAAATTACACTAGTGACCCTACAAGTTGTATATTTTGAAATGTATGTTTTGACGTAAGTGTTCAATGTGAATCTATAGTAAAAATAAATACAATACAATACAAAGACCCACCCCAGCTTCAGAGGGGTTAATTATTCATATATTTAAGCCTAATATTGAATCACTCGTATCTAAAAAAAACAGCATCTAATTTCGTTTCGTTGTTTTAAATATTTATACATACATAGAGACAGACAGAGGAAAGAGACTCTGTTTTATACTATGTAGTAAAATAGATAATATGGCGTATTTTTAAAATACACCTTTTTTTTTTTTTTGCGATGCGACGCGTGACCCGAGAGCTGGTGAATATCTGGCTCAACGCATCAGCATTGCCATACAGCGTGGTAATGCAGCCAGTGTCTTGGGGACGCTTCCGACTGGTATTGACATGGATCAATTGAGCTACCTTTAGACTGTTTGCAACCGTCTGCAGTTAGCTCAATGGTTTCAATTGTAAATACTAGTTGTAATTTTTCTATTCCTTTGCTTGTAATTTTCGTTGTTAATAAAGATTTGAAAAAAAATACACCTTAGGTATTATCATTACTCACATATTTACAAAGGGTATGTCCGCTAAACCAAATAAAGTACCTTACTAATAAAATAAACCTCATTAGTATTAGATAAAAATGTTTGCCATCGTCTCATAATTTATTATCCTAAATTATTTTATCCTTGGGTACGGAATCCTAAAAAAAGAAGTCGAAATGACAGTAATTATTTTTTAAATTTTACCCAGAATGCGAGGGCTGAGCGCATCAGCATTGTCATACAGCGTACAGTACAGCTAAGTAGTGTCTTGGGGACGTGACGACTGGTATTGCATAATTATTATGCTTTATTTTCAATTAATTTAAGCATGTTTTAAAAATCAAAGACTGAACTACTCACACAGCATTCACTATAATTACAATTCATTACATAATAATGTATGTTTAATTTACAAGGATAAAATAATCAATTATTGGAAATCCCTGATTGTTTCGTCGGGCGGTATTCGGATAGCTTTGTTAGATTTAATATTATAAATAGTTATACTACAAGTACCTCCTAATTAGATCTAAATAAAAGTACCGAATAAAAATCTTCGTTGTTTATTTTATAAGTCAGAGAAATAAAGTTTAGGTATTAGTCATGAAAATAAAATTTTGTGTTCTGAGTTCCGAAATAGCGTAAGATTGAAAAGTTTTGACTAAAGGAATTAACAGAAAAAAGTAAGATTTTAAGTTGCGATTTTTTTATTCTCTCACAAACAGCACAAAGTACATAATTACCCTTACCAATATTATAAACTCAACAAAATTATCTTTATTAACAACGAAAATTACAAGCAAAGGAATAGAAAAATTACAACTAGTATTTACAATTGAAACCATTGAGCTAACTGCAGACGGTTGCAAACAGTCTAAAGGTACAAAAAACAAAGAAATTTATATACTTTCACGTACTTATATTTATTTGTACACTTTCACGTAAAAACTACTGAACGGATTAGTCTCAAATTTTGAATAGTCGTAGGACTTGGAATAAATCATAGGCTACTTTCTTCCCATAAATCAGTTCCCATGGGAAAGAAATAGGGTCAAAACGTTTCCATAAAAACAACGCTCGCGAAGCCGCGGGCAGATACTAGTTAGTTTGATAATAATTTAGAGAATGGTTCAAAATTTGACTTGTCTAAGCACTTATTTTGTAAGCCAGAGAAATAAAGTTTGTAAGTCTAATAAATTTAGTTTTGAGCTATAAATTTTATAGCTCAAGTATCAAGATTTAAGCTCTAGTTTAGATCTAGGCTATAGGCTGAGATTTTAAGTCCAGTAGTAGAAGTTTCCAAGTATAAAACGACTATAAATAGGTTCATAAAATAGGCATTTTGTGTACAAAACGACGTAATCCCATGCAATGAATCCAGGCTTGTTTTCAAACAAACATCTGATGGATTCCCATCCGTTCGCGTGTGACGACCTTGACTCGCTTTGACCAATTATAGATGGAATAACAACTTCTGCCCTCGGTTTAGCATGTTTTTATACAGACTTCAAAATAATCCATATTAGGTACTCATAAATAAACGCGAAAGTAATGTACCTAAACTGAGTCACTCGTTAACTCGCACCATAAATCTTGTCCCAACTGGTGTGAGTTGCCGAATCGTAAAAAAATATTATTTTCGTTCTGCAACTCACACCAATTTTACTTTGAGTGAATTTAAGTACAGTCGACTAAAAAAATGTTAGTAAAATAATTCACAAAATGCATAGGTACTTAGTGTTTTAATTGTCCCCGACTCTCTGCTCGTGATAAATTACTTAAATAATTTTTACCTACCCAATATTAACCACGCTTATATTTTTATCATTATCTAGCGACAAGCCCCGGCTTCGCACGGTTTTATTATACGTATAAACCTCAGAATCACAACCTATTAAAAAAAAACGCATCAAAATCCGTTGCGTAGTTTTAGAGATTTATTTAAGCTTACATAGGGACAGATAAAGCGACTTTGTTTTATACTCGTAGTGATGATATTCAGTATCACTACATAGTATAAAATAAAGTCGCTTTCTCTGTCCCTATGTCATTATGTCCCTTTGAACGCTTAAGATTTAAGCCTTAAATCTTTAAAACTACGCAACGGATTTTGATGCGGTTTTTTTTAATAGATAGAGTGATTCAAGAGGAATGTTTATACGTAATAAAACCGTGCTAAGCCGGGGCGGGTCGCTAGTTAAGTATAAACTGTTTCCCAACTAAACTAACAACAAAATTAAATCAAATAAAAGTATTTGGCTGTACCTGTGGATGATTGTTTGTTCCTCTTTCACTCAAAAACGGATCCGATCCGATCATTTATTTCTGCGTGAAAGAGGAACAAACATCCATCCACACAATCAAACAAACTTTCGCGTTATTACATTAGTAAGGATTGTATAAACATCTGTTCTACGGCGGAAATCGAACCCGTTTTCACAGTAGGTAACTTTCTGTCTAGAGAGTTATCTTAAAACTAGTTTATTTCTGTTTTACAAACATTTAAAACTATTCTGATTTCACTTTTCCCGCTATTTACTTCATGGCAACTACACCGGTCTTTAAAATGATAATAAAACATTCTGTCTCGTCTATCCTCTCGAGATCAAAAGAGACAGAAAATACTTTTTTATCCTCCCACGATGAAAAGAGACAGATTCGCAGTCGTGAACTTGACCGAATGTCCTTGCTTCAAATAATTTGGTTTTAGAAACTGCTGTGAACCAGTTTTTATTGTTTTTTACAACTTGTTTCTGGCCTCGGATTGGCACGCTTTGTTTCTATGGATACGTTTAAAGGTCATTTCTATCCCATAGGAACATTGGAAGTTTTTTTAGAATAAACATTTATTTACGAAAATCACAAACATGGAATAGAAACAAAATCAAAACTAGTATACCTATACAAATGAAATAATTGAGGTAACTACAGACGGTTTGAAACAGTCTAGAGATAGGTCAAATGATCCAAATCAATCAGATCACGTTTCAGAACTTAAATGTCGAAAAGAAAACGCTAAAAATCACCTTAATTTTTTTTACACACTCTTTGAACAACACTCATCACTACATAATATAAAACAAAGTCGCTTTCTCTGTCCGTATATCCCTATGTCCCTTTGTATGCTTAAATCTTTAAAACTACGCAACGGATTTTGATGACTTTTTTTTAATAGATAGAGTGATTCAAGAGGAAGGTTTATACGTATAATAAAACCGTGCGAAGCCGGGGCGGGTCGCTAGTAGTACAATAAGTCGACAAGTTCTGGCTAATTGTACCTTTGTAGCATCATAATAATATTAATAATATGACGAAATAAATAAATGAAATTTCATTCTTCTTCGCTTCACTAGTAAAGTCTTATAGTGGGTTGTTTTAGTCCCTTAAAAACTTTCTACTATTTATCTTTTAATATGAATTTTCCTTTACAGAAATGCCTGAAGTCCATCAAGCGTTTGTGAATTCCGGCAAAAAAGCAGGACTTGAAATATGGAGAATAGAGGTGAGAAATAAATTTTTCATTACTCATACTCGGAAAGTAGGTCTAAACATGCCTGAAGAGCGGGTTGAAAGTGATACTTTTCCGCCCTAGGGAGAATCGTTTTCAACTGACAGCTATAACGTTACTATTGAACCATGATAATGGCAAAATAAATGCTGAAACTAAAAAAAAAAATTCGCCTTTGCGACAATTCACTGAATTCGAAACCCGCTAAACCCCGTCTCGGGACTAAGTAAGTTACTTTCAACCCTTGGGCAACAATGTACTATTTTTTCACTAGATTCAGACTCATCAATGTAGTGAAAAAAAATTTGGACTGAAAACTGAGACATTTAGGTACCTTCACACCACTGGGATTATTTTTTACCTTTATTAAACCAAAGAATCATCATCCTGTCCACAATTGACGAAGAAAACAATGAAAAAATTTAAAAATACACAGAAGCTCCTCTTTTTTCTATGTCGGTTATTATAATACAAATGCAGATAGAACTTTAAAACACGATATGTTTTCTACTATTTCGAACTTTTTTTGACTTAAGGAAATGCCTTATTCTTATTTCTAGGCATTTTCTTACAGTGAAAAACGTCCGATCTCTTTTTGGTCATTAATAAAACGCTAGCCTAAATTTAGTGAACTGTTTTTGTCAAAAAAAATATTTTAAAGTAAATTTCACATCTGTGTGACTAATTACATTAGAAACATGATAATAAAGAACCAATTTAAAATTTCAGTCAGTAGGGACTTACCGAACTTTTTCACTCTCAATTATTTACCTACTACATAATAATATATTGCATTACCTGTACTTGAAAACATATTTTGTTTCCTATCTATTCAAGAGCATTACACACTACATTAAGATAAGTTTATAGTGAACTAAATTAATCTCAAGTGGTATATTCACGTATTTCTAGGACGCATTTGGATTTATGTAAGCATTTGATTTTTACTGACAAAAAAAAGATACTTACTTAAGTATTCTCATTTCGGCGGATTTTTTATTTTTGGTTTATTATTTTTTGTTTTAACCGAGTTTTCCCAAGTGATCCCATTAGAATTATATCGAAACCGGTCAAGATAGCGATTTTTAATACTCACAAAAAAAAATTTTTTTGAATTCGATTAAATTTGTTTTACTCCTAAAACTCGGTTTCGTTGACTTACTTATTTATTTCGTTACCATGGTAACTTTGTATGTACTTTTAGTAATATTGTTTCTATTGTTTCGTTTTAATATTAATAACAAAATGTTCCTTCATTCTTTATTTGATACTGTCATCGCGGTATCACGCGTGGGAAAATTTATGATACTACTTATCCATAAATTATAACGCGGGAGAATTAAGCCGCGGGCGGGACGCATCTAGTAAGAATATACCATTGACAATGTTAGGTTACCAATAAATAATCTGGAATCTGATTTATTAAAAAACAAATCATAGATCACTCTACCAAAGCACTAAATAAAAATAACATGCCAGTGTATTCACACGTTTCAAAATAGCTTGATCTGTTTGACTCTCGAATTCAGCTGCATCGTAAAATGTTATTTCTCGAGTCATCTTGGTCTACTAGGATTACACGTTATTTTTGGAACCTGTGTTGAAAGAAAATAATGTATTTTGACGATCGAAAGCTTGTTTTTTTCAACATTCTTCACAAATAATGAGGTGCATTTCAATAAGACTTTATTTATATTGTGTGTGTTGTTGTGCTATAACATTGCAGATGATTTTGATGACGCGTTTTTTTGTTTTAAAGCTGGTTTTCGTGTTGTCCCATAATATACCTATTTGATCAAGACCTGGATTGACCTGGACCTATTTTAATTCATCGGGAAGCCTTTCGGATTCGATATCGGAAACTTTTGACTATGATCGCTATTTCAAAAGAGCGTATTCTGAAACTTTTCGCCATATGAATCTTTAGTTCCTCAGTTTTGATATGAAATCAAAATAACGTTCTAAAGATCTGAGGGAAATGCAAGCGAATTCGAATGAAATCTTTTGTCATTTGAATTTAAATCCTTAGTTCCTTTGTTTGGATATGAAATCTAAATAGCGTACTAAAAGATCTGACGGAAATGAAATCGAATTCGAATTTGACGTTTCCGTTACGGAAAGGAATCCTCTTGACCAGTCATTCAATTATAGAATAAATTTGAAATTCATATCCTCAAAAGATTACTACGTAAAACCATCCCACCCATCCATATGACATTTAAAAGCCAATGCAACGGACTTTGCGCGTCTTTCCAAAAAAAGTCATTAAAGTCTTTGAAATGGCTTATAAATGCACATTTTCATAAGTTAGTTAATAAGTTTATATTAAGTATGTATGTTAGTTTAAGGTATATATTTCATATGGGCCGTAGTTTTAAGTATTTAACATCTGTATTTGACTATTGTTGCCTGAAATAAATGATTTATTTATTTATTTTGGATGATTGGATTTTTGTGAATTCGCTCAGCTAATTTTTTTGTACTTAATATGATCTAGAGTTCGTTGAGGTACACCAACATTAGTCAAACACATAGTCTTATGTATTTAGATTAACAAGCCGATAACAGTAATTTATTTGTTAGGTCATTATTATTTCCTAATTAGACAAATTGGTTTTGTTTTGGCTTTTTACCAGAGCCATTTTTTATTTATCGCACTTTATGGCATTAGCAAAAAGCTATACCTACCAAAACTAATTTGTATAATAATAATGTCCTAACAATAAATTAGTGTTATCGATTTGATATCTTAGTGTTTTCCCGCGACTTGGCATGCATTGTTTCTATGCCGACGCCGAAAGGTTGTTTTTTATCTCATGTGAACTGATTTATGGGATAGAAATACTTAGATTTGTTATTTCAGGAACTACATTTATGTAAATTTCAGTCTGATATGTTCAGTAGTACTATTGTTGTGAAGAAATACTAAACTGATAATCCCTGCATCGGTCCATCCTAACTTTCGTATTTTTATAGTTTACACTCAAAGGGTGTTAACAGGTCCTATGCTATGATGAGACAGCAATATTACTAATTAGTAGCACGCGGCTTCGCACGCATTGTTTCTAGGGAAACGATCCATGAGACCTGATTTATCTGATGAAAACCTGAAGCCTTTATGTTATTCCGGGGCTAGAATTACGTCAATTCTAAATTTTGGCTGATCCGTTTAGTAGTTTTTGCGTGAAAGAGGAACAAACATCTGTCCATACATCAATCTAACTTTCGCTTTTATAATATGGGTAAGGATATCTTAGCCTTTTGTTTTTTCTTTCAGGATTTCGAACCAGTGCCTGTACCTTCCTCACACTATGGAAACTTTTACAGCGGTGATTCCTACATTGTTCTTAAGGTGAGTACCTACCATTGTAATGTTATAGTATTACTATAAGTATATCAGTTATCTAGTACCCATAACATAAGCTCTGCTTAGCTTGGGGTTAGATGATGCTGTGTTGATTGTCCAGCATTATTATTGTAGGTATATTTATTAAACAAGATCCGCCTGAATCCGATACAAGTAGGCCTTATTGTAGACACGAGACAAGACGCAAAATTCCGGGACATTTCTGGAAATACCGACTATCTGGCCACCCTAAACCCCTAGAATGGGTGAAAGCCTTCTCCAGTGATGCCCATTTGACTCTGTCTTCAGCGACTTGTCTCCAGTTTGTTCCCATCTTGTTGTAGGTCTACCTTTTGTTCTTTTGCCTAGTGAGCGTTCCATAATATTACTTTTTTAGTATATCTATGATATCTTAGCCGCGCAACATGTCCTACGATAAATTAATACCAGTGAATAAATATCACTACATAGAATAAAATAAAGTCGCTTTGTCTGTCCCTGTGTCCTTATGTCCATATATCCCTATGTCCCTTTGAATGCTTATATCTTTAAAACTACGTAATGGATTTTGATGCGGTTTATTTTAATAGATAGAGTGATTCAAGAGGAAGGTTTATACGTATAATTAAACCGTGTGAAGCCGGGGCGGGTCGCTAGTTCGCTATATATTAGGTAAATAACTATAACAATGTGTTCTGATCGTGTGGATAATACAGTTAAAAAACTATATTGTTAATTCCTATTTCGCGATTCACACTACCTCGAAACCAACCCTTGTTATCGCAACCTTAATAAATTACCCGTCGATCCCCTATCCCCAGGCGTCTGCCAGTCTCGTCATCATGGCGCCAAACGACCCATCTGACCTTGAACCAGCATTATAAAGAACACATACATGATCATTCCGAGCCGCGATACTCAACGGGAACTAATCACTTGTTATTAGGTTTCGATCGGATTGAAAAACTATACTAATTGAAAAAAAAATGAACACCAAAATCAATAAATACCATGGCAAAATTCAAGTCCATAGATGCTATATTTCTGGCAAAGAAACATATTAAAACTAGTTTATACAATTGAAACGATTGAGCTAACTGCAGACGGTTGCAAAGATTTAAAAGGTCGCTCTGCTGATCCATGTCAATATCAGTCGTCGTGTCCCCAAGATACTGGCTACATTACAACGCTGTATGACAATGCTGATGCGCTGAGCCAGATACTCACCAGCTAGAGGACCACGCGTGTCATTGATCAGACGCTCAGATATTTTTTAAATCCTCGAAACCCCACGATTCTAGGGTCTCTACTCCAAGGGGAGCAAATGTGTATGCTCTGTCGAGACCTGCATAATTGCGCCTCTTGAGATCCTCAGCCAGATCTGCCGTCGCACCAGCCCTAGTGGAAGATGGGAAGGCGCAAGTGTGTCGACGCATGTAGCGTCCCACACAATGGGCCTCCCCAACTCCCATGGGACTAGTGTCCGTCGGGCCTTTTACCATCGTCACGCGACATGCCATTATCATTATTGGATCAATATAACTACAGTAAATTATAAGCGGAAAAGTAGTAGATATATGAATATAAATGTATTTATTATCTTCCTTTCTTATTTGATAAAGAGGAGTACGTTATTGGATCTAAATGACCATATACATATAATGTTGGTATATGTTAATCGTTTTAGGTTCCTCCAATATGGCGTTATAGGGTCTATCCATACCCATATCTACATTAATTATTATATTTTATTATCGATAATTACATCTATCTAGTTTGATAATCCGATATTTAGAGTAAGCCTTTTTACAATTAACTAATAGTTAAAAATAACTTTATTTACTGATAATATTTTTGCTACTCCCATGAAGTTAAACATTTATCATCGACATCTTAGTTAGATAATCCGATATTTTAGAGTAGGTAAGCTTAATAGTTTTGACAATTAATTTAACTTTATTTACTGACAAAAAAATGCTACTCCCAAGGCTTTTTTTGTAGAAGCCCTTTGAAAGATACATTAACCTTGTTTAATCTACAGACAACAGGCTCCGATTCCCGCCTCAGCTGGGACATTCACTTTTGGCTGGGAGCCCGAACATCGCAGGACGAGGCTGGAACCGCCGCCATCTTGAGTATCAACCTGGATGACAACCAGTTCCACGGAGCAGCGGTGCAGCATAGGGAGGTCCAGAACTACGAATCCAAGGGTTTCCTCGGATATTTCCAACCAGGTTTGTGGCACTTGAGATCTTTTGTGTCTCTGACTTTAATTTTTTTTCCATTATCTTGTTTAGAGCGTAGTGAAAAAATTTTATGCCTATGTTTTAGAGTGACTTTTAAATTCGTAATATCTTTTGAATATGGAATGTCCGATTTGAATAACTTATGAAATATTCTACAGGTACATATTAAATACACAATTAGATTTGACTATGGATCGATTCAAATGTTCCTATATAGATACTAGGTGTGATTGCAGACGGCCTTTTTTTCAAAGTGTTGTCTTTCGCGCCACGGTCGGCCATTTAGTTTATCGTGGGACATTTCGCCTGTTATCAAAGTGAGATGGAACCAGAAATCTGACTTTACCTAAATGTATTTGGAGGTAAAGGCATAAGAATAAATGTAAAGGTGATATTCCCTCAAATGATTACAAAGGAAGATCTTCCCTGGACCGGCACGGCCGTTGATATTTTGAATATTCGTTGGTTTAACATAAGAATATGATAAAAAAGGAGGCGACGTTAGTGTGCCGCACCAACCTAATGGAATTTCTTCAAATTCTTGTTATGTTTGTTCCGCGCCATACCTCGCAAGAACCGACAACCATTGGGGTAAACGGGCTCTTGAGTGGAGATCCACTCAAGAACACGTTTATCGCGTGACTTGGCAAACGTAGTGCAGGACGCCCTCCGGATAGGTGGGATGACGAATGCTATAGACTGCTGGTAGATGCTGGATGCGGCAAGCTGAAGACAGGGCGCTATGGCGCTCATTGCGGCCTATGTCTTATGAGGCCTATGTCCAGCAGTGGTATATATGCTGATGATGATAATGTTTGCTCCAGCTATCAGATACTTGGACGGAGGCCACGCCTCTGGTTTCAACCACGTGACCATCAACCCTGGCGCTGAGAAGAGGCTGTTCCAAGTCAAGGGGAAACGCGATGTCAGGGTTAAACAGGTATGGAACTCTTTGATACTCTAGCAGTTAAAGATTTTAAACTCTTAGGAGCTGGTGAGTATCTGGCTCAGCGCATCAGCATTGTCATACAGCGTGGTAATGCAGCCAGTGTCTTGGGGACGCACAGACTGGTATTGATATGGATCAGTTGAGATACCCGTAGACTGTTTGTAACCATCTGGAGTTAGTTTGTTTCAATTTTGATTTGTTTCTATTCCTTGATTATAATTTCGGTTTTTTATGAAGATAAAAAACGAATCTTAGAGTCCCCAGTTTCTTCAATAGATATTATTAAATCAAAGTAAAGATGAAACTACTAACTGTCCGATTGTCTTTTGGTGGTTACTGCTCTAAAAGGCTTATAGACAAATCGAATCACGGGTTAGACGGTTTTTAGTTAAACTACCTTTAAGATATATAAAAAAAGATGATCGGAATGCTGGTCTCTATTGCAGTAAGCATCACCATTTAACCCAAATTTCCGATCACTGACAAAAACTTAAGTTTATTCCTAACCACCCTCAGGTGGATCCAACCTTCGCCTCCTTGAACAAAGGCGACTGTTTCGTCCTGGATGTGGACCACCAGATATACTTGTACGTGGGGGAGAAGGCCAAGAGTGTGGAGCGGCTGAAGGCCATCACGGTGGCCAACCAGATCCGAGACCAGGACCACAACGGACGGGCGCATGTCGAGATCATTGGTGAGTCATGAGTCGAATCGTCAATGAGTCATCACGTCAAATGTGATGAGTGTGGAGTGGCTGAAGGGCATCACGGTGGCCAACCAGATCCGCGACCAGGACCACAACGGACGGGCGCATGTCGAGATCATTGGTGAATCGATTTGTCAATGAGTCATCACGTCAAATGAGGTGAGTATGGGACGACTGAAGGGCATCACGGTGGCCAACCAGATACGCAACCAGGTCCACAACGGACGGGTGCATGTCGAGATCATTGGTGAATCGATTTGTCAATGAGTCACCACGTCAAATGTTACTTAGATACTCATTTGGATCATTGATGAGTCATGAGTCTAATTGTCAATAAGTCGTCACGTCAAAATGTGACTTATTTGAGGGATATATGTCGAGATCATTGGTGAGTCGATATTAGTTTTAATTCACGGTTTCTAATGCCTGGTTTGCACTTTGTTAAGTATCAAGTGAGAGTGACAAGTCCAAGTGACATAATGATTTCCGATAATTGTTCACGGAACATTTTGAACTAAGATGCATGCCATCGTTCACACAGCTGCGTCTTGAGTTTTGCGATTTGAAGGCACCGCGTCTAGAAATCGCGCTTACATGACGCAGGTGTCACTTGCTACTTTACACTTCAAAGAGAAGATGAAAGTGTAAATCAGGTTACTATAATTTAATATTGTTGATTTTCGAGTTGGAGAAAATACAGTCGTATCGAGTGTTTGAATATTTCGGCACAGTTTCATGCGGCATGATCACGAAAGAACTGAAGTCTATTTATACATTTATTTTGGAAACCCAACAAAAGAATCACACAATTCAAAAAACAAACAAAAATAAATTGGACTCAAAATATATGTGTTTCTTTACTTAAAGGGTAGATTTACTAAAATAAATAATAGTTATTAAGTTTACTTAAGTCCTGCGAGTAAGTTGTTAATGATGAAACCAGTTTGGCAGACGACTTGACAGTGGTATAGTTCGTAGAAACAAAAGAATCTAACCAGCCAAACCTTAGCATTTCTATATGTCTATCTTATTGTGGTTATGTTATAATTTCAGACGTAGATTCGAACGAGAGTGATCTGGCCAAGTTCTTCGAAGCCCTGGGCTCTGGAGACCAGGAATCTGTGGCTGAAGCTGACGAGGGAGGTGATGATGAAGTAAGATAGATAGATAATAATTAATAATGCTGGCCAATCCACACAGCACCATCTAGCCCCAAAGTAAGCTACTGAAAGCTTGTGTTATGGGTACTAGGTAACTGATATCATCATCATCATCATCACCAGCCCATAATAGTCCACTGCTGGACATAGGCCTCTCCTAATGAGCGCCATATATAACTGATATATTTAACACATATTCATAGATAGATATTTTTACTAAACATAGAACAGAGAACATACGCATTTTATTATAGGTGATCAATTGAACTTGCAAAGTGAAGTTCGATCACTATTATATGAGTCACTTCATTCGAAGATATAATTAACCAGGTAGTACTTTAAACCTACTAGGCAGTCGCACGATTTGAAAAGTAAATCGATTTACTCGATTTCATGTTTTTTTTTTATTTTTTTGAGGGTAGCCATACCTTAGCTGGCTTTGTCTGCAAGGCGATGTCTTCATTTCTTCAGAGAAAATTTAAAATTTATTGGGTGGGTAGAATCATACCTACTATGGGTGGGTGATTTTATATCTTCGAATGAAGTGACTCATATAATAGTGATCGAACTTCACTTTGCAAGTTCAATTGATCACCTATTGATATTTCGTCACTTCATTCTTCAGATATAATTAACCAGGTAGATGTTTAGAGTATGCATCATTTGCAATCAAATATGCTTTTATAAAATCAAAATAAAATTTAAATTAAGAATTATAATACAAGCTTTACCCATAATTAGTAGGTAGTTTGTTAGTATTTTTACTAACTATAGGTACCTACTGCAGAGAGACATCCTCAAACATTTTACAATGTAAGTTATGTTATTTTCTATTTGTTTTTATCGTTACCTAATACTTATAATCAAATAAGTAGGTACAAAAAGTAATTCGCTATTTTTCATTAATAAAAGATTTTGGTTTAGGGAAAAATCCCTTCTTATAGGGTGATTGTAAATCCTAGCAAAGTTTTGTGAGGATCCATGCCATCCGACCGTTTTCTGGAAAAAGTCAAACGAGACCTCAACGGAAGCCGCCGCTAATGCGTGTCTAGCGCTATATATGGTCATGTCAACTCCATTCTCCACTTTACATCAGCAGGACTCAAGCTTGATGTCATTAATCATTAATCCAGCGCAGCAGCCGGATAAAGCTTTGAATTTTCTTTGATAAATTGCAGGATCAAGGTCTGGTTCACCAGCAGTAGGAGTTTTTAAAAGATCAGAAAATTGGATTTGTTACCATTTAGGTATATTTTTGTTTGACACTTTATAAGCTAAAGCGCTTGAGCCCCTTATGCAGGTATTACTGTCGTAATGACCGATGTAATGACCAGCAAAGTGAAGCACTAACCGAGAACCCCAAGTTAAAAAATGTTTTGGAATAGAGGGGTTTTGTTTGTATGTAAATGCCGTTTAGCATACGTCTAATGTTACCACCCAAAAGCAATGATAGTGCTGACCGTTGCAAATAAAAGGTTGATTAGAGTACCTCTGCTGAACTGTTATATTTTGAAAGTGAGTAGGTACATCCGCTGGTTGAGAAGTCAATAAGTCACCAGCAATAATATTTTAAATATTCATAGGTATTTACAATAATGTGTTCTGATTACGTCAGTTTAGAAACAATAAACTCCCAAATTTGCTACCACCCACTGTGGGTGGTACGTTAATACTACTAAAGACGGTGGATAACATTAAGTTTTAGACTAGACTTGCTAGAGGTGGGATAGTTTGCTGTTTAAAAGTAGTCCTGAGCTTCGCGGTTCCCAAGGTAGGACTTCTTTGTTATGATATTTAGTGGGATTGAAAATGATATTTTTTATAATGTAAATTATTCTAATATACTATTTCAAAATCTAATACCGTCTTTAGGAAACCAGGAACCTGTACAATTCCAGTTGCTTCATTGCTTAAATTTCTTAAGCACTTTAGGACAACAGAATATGCGGGAATGCATAGAAGTTGCTTTTCTGCTATCTAATCGTTAACGCGTCTATCGCCGAAGTATCTGGATTTCGTTTGTAGACTGTATAGTCGAACATTTCGTATAGGTGCGGAAAGCAAAATGGTTGAGCTATTGGAAAACTCAATGGAATAGTCCTCACTCTATATTAGGTATAGGTAGATATGTGTCGATATTAATTTAGCGTGATTCTTCGCTAGCTACGATGCACTAGCGTAACAATTTAAAACCATTTGTAATGTAGTAAGGAGCTCATACAAAATCAAGAAGCTTCTATAAAGACTTCTATGGCAAAATATATATATATATATTTTTATCACTATGTAACTTAGAGATAGGTAATAGTTCAACTATGTTTACTACATTCTGGTGGTAATAATTGTATGTTTCCGATACATAAAATGTCACTGAGATAAATATAAAGCGTTAGTATTTTCTAATAGCTTTATTTACAGGTAGAAGCAAATAAGCCTCTTTAAGGAATTAATGAATGAATGAAGGTTTATTGCAGCTAGGGATCCGTGTTTAGGAATCAGTTTAGGCACGCACGATCCTATGATCCGTCATCTTAAAATGAATGAATTTAATGAGAGTTATTAAATTCAACATAAAAGGTTTATGAACTTTAGAATAAGTGGTCACAGTTAGTGAAAATAAAGACTCCTTGAGAGCGATCACAAACTAAAATAGCCCCTATGTATCTAATCCGATTAAATTATTAATCGCTGTTAGCATTTCAGGTTCATCATCGCAAGAAAGATGACTAAGTACCCTTTTCTATTGTACAGTATAAAGAGATAGTTAACTTTTCGACTAACTAACTCTAACTCTACTAGTTAACTTCATAGAATAACTTAAATCCAATCAGTTTTATAATGGAACGACAATTATAAAAATATAGGTTATGCTCAGGGTGTACCCAATTTTAAAATTGCGGTGCCGGAGCACGTGGCTTGCTCTAGTTTAGAGTCTGAGCTGTCGGCCTCGCTCCTGCCTGAGGCCCCCTGTAACCTGCGGGGTTACCTCCCCCCCCCATAGTTCATGTATAACGACGTATATGTATAAGGAGGGCTGTTCTGTTCCCCACCCGGGGGCGACTGGTCGTCGGATGGACTGACGCCACTACTGGTGCCTTTGCGGATGCGGTTATTTATTTTTTAATATCAGTAACTATAGTAATTTTTATAGCCTTTTAATCTTTAAACTAGTCTTAGTGAGAGCTTCTGACCAAATAATTACATCGTGGTCTTCATTCTGGATAAGATTTCATCACGATCCAGACCGGGAGTTAATAAGTTTCCCTTGACAATTTTATAACTTCTGTATAAGAATTTTATAATAACTTCAATAAGTACCGAGAAGCCCCTGTTAATAGCAGTGGTGCCTTAGCTTAACTGCTGCTGAGCTGAGTCGACTCTCTTATCCTCTGTCCTAGTGGCATCAGATATTGTAGCAGCAATTTTACGTTTTAAATTGAGTGCTTGTAAGAAGCGCAGTTTTCTGAATTGCAAGACAAAAAACGGGCAAAGTAAACCAAAACATATAATATACACCAATACTTACCATCATGCTTGGCAATGTCTCTTTGAAACCCACCGAGAGTTTTAAGAATTAGTTATAATTTACCTCGTACGAGCGTAAAAAGTGCACCTAATGCTTAATAGAATTGCCATGTGTTGTTCGACAGACAACCACCAGGCGAACCCAATGACCTACTTAACAAGAGTGATCTATATTGAATCTAATTATATAAATATTTAATTTAATGGTACTGTGATAATCCACGTTTACCATTTATTCAATAAGAGACCACGTGTTAACTTTCCGTTAACATCAAGGTTCTAATTTGCAAAAATAAGCAACTACCAGACTTAGTTGTAGTTTTTAAAATAATATGTCGTTTTGCGAAAACCCACGTATAACCTTTAGCATAGCAGGTTATAATTTGAGAGTGTAAATGTCAGCAAGTAAAGCACCAAACATGGTCCCAACATAGTGTAATTATTGTAATATTTTGCTTTGTGAAGATCTATGATTTGACTTTTAGCATATAGCAGCCGTGGTGGTTCTAATTTGCGAACCTAAATGTAAGTCAGTACCATACGTGGTAGTGTAATTGTTGTAATAAAGCGCTTTGGGAAACCCACAGTTAACCTCTAACAACCATTGAGGTTCTAATTTGTGAAAATAAATACAAGCAAGCATAATTGCCATGACATCATGACATCATCTGCTTAACAGAACACTGGCTGAAAAGCTATGAGCTCATGTTCAACTTCGGTAACCACCAAGTTGGTAGTTCCTTTTGCAGATCACATGCTATTCGTGGAGGCTCCTTAATATTACTAAATAAACTATTGAAATTCAAAGACCGTAAGGACTTAATATGTATGTCTGTTGAAAGCCACATCGAAGTAGCATGTGTTGAGTTGGAGCAAAGTATTGTAGTAAGCGTATACAGCCCACCATCAGCCTCCTTTGAAATATTTGAAAAAGTTATGGATGATATCTTATTTAAATTATCAAAAGCAAGTAAAACTCTCATAATATGTGGAGACTACAATATTAATCTTTTAGAAGTTAACTCTCTCAGTAGTAGATTAACTAATTTATTTAATTCTTACAACCTAAGGCCACTATTTATGGAACCAACTAGAATAACTGAAACCTCAGCAAAATGTATTGATAATATATTTGTTTGCCTGAATGATAAAATTGTTAGTAAAAATATAATAAGTAATTTGAAATCAGACCACTTAGGTCAACTTATAAAAATCAACATTCAGATGAAAAACAATAATTGTAAAAAGAAAATAACATACATACCAGTAACCACACATCGATTTGAACGTATGAAATCAAATTGGAATTCTATACCAACACCTTATTACTCACATAACAACCCAAGTGAGTTGTATAGCAGATTTTTTGAGAAGTTCACCTCTGCATTCAATTCCATATTTACACCCAGATCGATTGTGGTTTCTGAAAAACTTACATTTAGTGAGTGGGCAACTGTAGGTATTCATAAAAGTAGACAAAAGTTGTATGAAATGTATAGTGAAAAACAATACAATTTTAGCGAGGAGTTCAAAGATAAAGTTAAAAATTACTCAAAAATGTTTAGAAAAGTTTGTCTAGTAGCAAAGTCAAATTATATTAGCTCAAAAATAAAAAATAGCGAAAATGTTATTAAATCAACATGGAAAATAATAAATAGTGAGACTGGAAAGGTTAGTACCTTTGTTAATGATTATAATTTAAAAATTAATGATTGCTCAGTAAAAAAAGATGTTGAAGTAGCGCAAGCATTTGAAAACTTCTTTACTAACATTCCAATCTCTACTACAAAGAGTCTAAACTCTTCTCAAGCGATCGCTGAGTCATTACTCATAAAAAATGTACCTAAATGCGAAAATAAATTTAATTTCAATCATGTTGATGAAAAAGAAATTTTAAAAATCTTTAAACTTTTAAATGTTAAGAAAACTGCAGATCTCTGGGGCATTTCCGTTAAAATTATTAAACCATTAATTGATACGATCGCATCAGATTTAGCTTATATATTTAATGAATCTATTGATTGTGGCGTATTTCCTGATCTAATGAAGCATAGTAAAATAATTCCATTGTTTAAATCGGGTAGTAGGTCTGACCCTACTAACTTTAGACCAATATCAGTACTGCCTACTTTCAGCAAAGTTTTTGAAAAACTTATATTGCATCAATTACTCAGGCATTTCAACAGCAATGACCTGCTACATTGTAAGCAATTCGGGTTTACTCGTGGCAGGTCAACTACTGATGCTGGTGTAGAGTTAGTATCGCATATTTTTGATGCTTGGGAGAAGTCGCAAGATGCTTTAGGTGTTTTTTGCGACTTATCAAAAGCATTCGATTGTGTACACCATGAGACATTAATCAGGAAACTACATCACTATGGAATGAATGACACCTCTTTGGCTCTTCTTTCTTCTTATTTAAGCGACAGGATACAAAGAGTTGACATTAATGGGAAACGGTCTTCGGGGTCTGTAGTTACTATGGGTGTACCGCAGGGGTCTATCCTCGGTCCTTTCCTATTTTTAGTTTATATTAACGACTTGCCTGATCTTGTAAAGAATAATCATGAGATTGTATTGTTTGCTGATGACACTTCTTTAATTTTTAAAATGAAAAGACAATCAACAAATTTCGACGACGTGAATAATGCAATCTCAAAAGTTGTCCACTGGTTTAGCGTCAATAATCTTTTGCTTAACGAAACCAAAACGAAATGTATTAGATTTATTCTACCTAATGTGAAACAAGTTAAAGCCGATATACACGTGAAAGGAGAAACGTTAGACATTGTAGAAAGTACTGTATTCTTAGGAATCACCCTAGACAGTAAGCTTCAATGGGGCCCACATATAGATAAGCTATCAAAAAGACTCAGTTCTGCAGCATATGCAGTCAAAAAAATCCATCAACTTACAGACGTAGATACTTCTAGACTTGTTTATTTCAGCTACTTCCATAGTATTATGTCTTATGGTATACTGCTGTGGGGGAATGCTGCAGACATTAACACCGTTTTTGTGTTGCAGAAGAGGGCTGTTCGGGCAATCTATAATATGGGTCCCAGAGAATCCCTACGTGATAAATTCAAAGAAATTAACATAATGACAGTACCATGTCAATATATTTATGAAAATTTATTGTACACTCGTAGAAATATCAGTAAGTTTCCTAAAAATAGCGATATACATAATGTCAATACTAGAAATAAAAATAAACTCGCTTTGCCTACAACTAGACTAAACAAGGTTAATGTATCTTTCAAAGGGCAATGTATACGCTTCTACAACAAGACTCCAAGTGAGTTGCAAAAACTATCAGTAAATAAATTCAAACAAATTGTCAAAACTGTTCTTTGTAAAAAGGCTTACTATAAAATATCTGATTATTTGGATGATAAAAAAGCTTGGGACGAGTTTTGCTCCAACTCGAAAATGAACAACCTAACAAGGTAAAGGTTTCTTGTTCGCTTCTTTACTCTAGTTTTAATTATTTATAAAATGAATTTTATGACGTGTCCAAGTGTCCTGTAAGGTCTTATGGAAATAAAGCACTTTGACTTTTGACTTTTTTGACTTTTGAATTGGTTACGTAATAGTTCCAATATTTGCTTTGTGAAAACGCACGGTTAACCTCTAAGCATAGAACAGTCATCGTTGTTCGAATGAGCGAAAATAAATGTTAGCAAGTTTTTATTCTATTATTTGCTTTGTGATAACCCTCGGTTAACCTCTAAGCATAGAACAGTCATCGTTGTTCGAATTAGCGAAAATAAATGTTTGCAAGTTTTAGTTCTATTATTTGCTTTTAAGTTTTAGTTCTATTAACAGCCATCGTTTTGACCCACAGTCAATCTCCAGGCCTAAGTAGGTAGTTAGCCACCAGAGGTAAAATCTACCTTCTTGCTTTACGTACATTTCGCAAAAGTTAGCATTTCATAAAAGTTTGCAAGTTTTAGTTCTATTGTTTGCTTTGTGATAACCCTCGGTTAACCTCTAGCATAGAACAGCCATCGTTTTGACCCCAGGGTCAATCCCCCAGGCTTAAGTAGGTAGTTACCTACCAGAGGTAAAATCTACCTTCTTGCTTTATGTACGTTTCGCAAAAGTTTGTATTTCGTAAAAGTTTGCAAGTTTTAGTTCTATTATTTGCTTTGTGATAACCCTCGGTTAACCTCCAGCATAGAACAGCCATTGTTTTGACCCCAGGGTCAATCCCACAGGCTTAAGTAGGTAGTTACCTAACAGAGGTAAAATCTACCTTCTTGCTTTATGTACGTTTCGCAAAAGTTTGTATTTCGTAAAAGTTTGCAAGTTTTAGTTCTATTATTTGCTTCGTGATAACCCTCGGTTAACCTCCAGCATAGAACAGCCATTGTTTTGACCCCAGGGTCAATCCCACAGGCTTAAGTAGATAGTTACCTACCAGAGGTAAAATCTACCTTCTTGCTTTACGAACATTTTGCAACAACACTTGAAAAGATAATAGCACTTTGCTTACCTTGTTCACTTAACTCCAAATCTGACGAATACACTATTATTCGTCGGCGTTTTTTATTCTCCTTCTCTTAATTTTATCATTATAACATTAAATCATGTCGAAACTTCACTTCGGCATGAGGAATAAATTTATTTTACAAGAGGGAGCTGTTACGTCCGTACGCTGCCTCGCACGAAAAAAGAATGAAGACATCGCCTTGCAGACAAAGCCAGCTAAGGTATGGCTACCCTCAAAAAAATAAAAAAAAAACATGAAATCGAGTAAATCGATTTACTTTTCAAATCGTGCGACTGCCTAGTAGGTTTAAAGTACTACCTGGTTAATTATATCTGAAGAATGAAGTGACGAAATATCAATTATTATTATTATAGAAAACACACATACCAACGGAACAAATTTCTGCAGATCGTGGGTGCACAAATTTGTTCCGAGACGTAATCGAACCCGAAACTTCAGGCGGACTCTCGCCGCGTCTTCTTTTAGATAGGTAGATAATACTTTGATTTCATTGCTGAAATAAAGAAATTATAAAAGTCTCGACACACTGAAGCCGGAAGTGAAGCGGAGTTGAAGGCGTGCCGGTTTTTCCTATGGCACCGCGCCGCACACACACCGCAGGCGGTGGCATGGCGGGTAGGCTTTCGTATAATTCAATAGAATACAACTCGCACGCTTTCGCCTCCGCTCCGCCTCCGGCTTCTGTGTGTGGAGACCTTAAAGCGATATACCGCACTTAAAAATCTGTAATACACTTATTTTTCAGGAGTTCGAGCATGGAGAGAGCAAAGAAGTATCACTCTCCGAGATTTCAGACAGCACGGGCAGCATTAAGATAAGGAAACTACCTCAACCTCTGTCCAAGGAACAACTGAATACAAAGGTACAACTGACTCATATGAGTCAATAATTAATATATTTTAAAAATCGATTCAGTGCGACTTCGAAAGGGGACCTTCTTTACCAGTCTTTACAACTAAGACCAAGTAGGTACCTTACGTTCCGTAAGCTTTACAATAGTAATCGACTTCAACTTCTTGTCGAATGGCTCTGCGTCTGGTATGACGAATAAGGAACTTTTTCAGGGTTGTCAAATTGGCGTATATATTATGTATTTGGTCCATGCTCACCCCAGAATGGTTTAGGCTGAAGAAATGTAAATTTTTAGGAGGCTCCCTTAGAACTACTCGCAGCTGTAGGTATAGTACAAATAATTTGAGGCAAAATCTCTGTATTTCTAAATCAACTTAGTAATTTTTGAGGTTAGGCCTCGTCCGAACAAACACTACAAACACTACCTACGAAATAAAATCTCTCAAATACCTACACTTATTTAATTTATTTCAGGAATGCTATGTTTTGGACACGGGAAGCTACAGTGGCATTTATGTGTGGGTCGGAAGAGGATCCAATGATAAGGTAAAAAAAAAACGGCAGATCTTAAGTCGGTTTCTAAAACGCAGGTGTGAAATGCTTGACCAAATAAAAATCGATTATATTTTTGTTTATCTCATAATTGATAATAGCCGATGAAAGTATATAGTACTCAGATTTTGGTAATGGAGATAATCATCTGTAGTAAAAAACTTTCAAGATATAATTAAATATCTAGGTCTAGTTACCTCATAGTATATAATTTATACTCATAGTTATTAATTTATTAAAAATAACTTAGGACTAAGGGAGTATAAAAGTACAAGCAAAGGAATAGAAAAATTACAACTAGTATTTACAATTGAAACCATTGAGCTAACTGCAGACGGTTGCAAACAGTCTAAAGGTAGCTCAATTGATCCATGTCAATACCAGTCGGAAGCGTCCCCAAGACACTGGCTGCATTACCACGCTGTATGGCAATGCTGATGCGCTGAGCCAGATATTCACCAGCTCTCGGGTCACGCGTCGCATCGACCAGACGCTCAGATAATTTTTTAAAAACCCGGAGAGCCTCGGTACCCCACGGACCTAGGGTCTCGAATCCAAGGGGAGCAAATGCGTAGGTTCTGTCGAGACCTGCATATTTGCGCCTCTTGAGATCCTCGGCCAGATCTGCCGCCGCACCAGCCCTAGTGGATGTCCTTGAAAGATGGGAAGGTGCAAGTGTGTCGACGCATGTAGCGTCCCACACAATGGGCCTCCCCAACTCCCATGGGACTAGTGTCATACCGTCGGGCCTCTTGCCATCGTCACGGAACAGACCATTCGGTTCGAGAATAGCTGGTACGTTAGCGCTGACAAAGGCCCGCCGGATGATGTCATTAAGGCTGGCATGACGAGATATCCGACCAGTTAATTTATTATATATATAAAACTATTTCGATTTCAAATTAAATGTAATTTGATGTTCACATGTACTAGCTAGAAACCTTTTTGGTAGGTACATTAGAGTACTTACTTGGAATCTTTTTTGTAGGTACGTGTACAAGGTACGTGTATAGGTAGAATCTTTGATGTACTTACGTGTAGAAATATTATACCTAGGTTCCTTATCTTATTTTTACGTATTTTTACGTATAGGATACTATACTCTGTGATTTACGTGTAGGATACCAAATCTTTGTTGTACTGTGGACATTCCTACAAGACTTGTAAATATCATTGACTAAATGATTCGTGCACTTTTTTTCAGGAAAAAGCAGAGGCTATGAACAGAGCGGAGCAATACCTGAAAACGAATGATTATCCTCCATGGGTAAGGAATGAATCATGCACAAGTTTCTATTTATTTAAAGAGCAGCCATACATAACCATAATACCTTTATGTTATGGCTGTTAAGTGCGAGTGACAAGTGAAAGACACCTAAGCTGCGTCTCGTAAGCGCAATTTCTAGACGCGGCCGGCGCCGCGCGCCTTTAAATCGCAAACATAAAGACAGCTGTGTGAAAGATGGCATGCGTCCTAATTCAAAATGTTCCGTGAAAAATTATCGGAAATCATTATGTCACTTGCACTTGTCACTCGCACTTGATTAACAAAGTGTAAAGCTAGGTTCATATTGCTGTGTTGGGGTGTGTTGTGGCGCGACAGAACGCTATTCGGTCTCATAGATTTAGTATGACTAGATTCACATTAGTAGCTTGTATTGGGGTGTGGCGCGATCTGTCGCTAATGTGAATCTAGTCATACTAAATGTATGAGACCGATAGCGTTCTGTCGCGCCACAACACACCCCGACACAGCAATATGAACCTAGCTTAAATCAGGCCAAGTTATTCCCGTGTATTATAATGCTTTATATTAATTGTATATTATTGACTTTATAAGCTTGGTACCTCCCTCCATGTGCAAGCCTGGCGTACGTATCCTTATTAAAATTATGAACGTGACAGTTTGTTTACAGATGTTTGTTCCTCTTTCACGTAAAAACAACTGTACGGATCGGGCTAAAATTTGGATTAGACGTAGTTCTAGCACTGGAATAATACATAGCCTACTTTTCATCCCATAGATCAATTCCCATAGGATAGAAGTATTATTTATTTTATTGATTTTATTTTCGAATTTTGGGAAAATTTACAGCTAGAAAATTACGAAACTATGATTATTAATCTAAATACAGAAAAGTACTAAGCTGAAGACTATTTATAAAGTTTCCACTTGTAGCAAAAAGAAAAACATGACTATTCAGTGAGTGGTAATGGACGACTAAATTTTATAGTACCTATATATATGTATAGAATCTAAATTTAAAGATATAATAGAAGCGTTTTACATAAAATAAAACGCATATTAATTTACTTACCTTGGTAAACGTTTAATAACAGAGATAGGCCCTACATTTCCCGCCTTATAAATAAGTATTGGCTTTGACTTTCTGTAAAAGTACTAGCCAATCAGTAACCTCGTCCAAAGAGGAGTTGGCCAATCCGGTGTCTTCCCGCCACCGGCCGCTACGTCAGATGTACGCTTGTGGCGCCGACATCTTTTTTCTTCATTACGTCGAATATCACCAGGCAGAATTTAAAATGTAAACGTTTACCAAGGTAAGTAAATTAATATGCGTTTTATTTTATGTAAAACGCTTCTATTAATTTGACTGTACCTTGGTAAACGTTTAATAACTGAGACGTGTTTGTTATCGCCTGGTGGTGGTGAAGACACTCAACGCCAATGTGAACTTACTATTTTTTAAATAATGTTATAATCGTAAGCCACGTCGCTTTGAATACAAATTAGTCATTGTGACATTCAAAACTGCAATACGTATGGTCCAAAAGACAATTAACATTTTTAAACAAATTTATCGCACTCTATCATGATGATGATAGAATGTGCCATCGTCCTAGTATAATAAATAAATAATTCTGAACAAAACCCCACACAGTATCATACAATAGGGCCGCCCAGCTCAGCATGAATATGTTCTGAGTGATTGGGTACTGATGACTGATAAACTTATAACAATAAATTGCTAAATATGTTTGTATTGTATCAGTATACCTAACTGTATAATAATACTTCAGCAGCTTAACTTCTTTTAGAAACAGTTTTTGCAACTTTTGCAATGTGTACGACCTTCGGTGACAATAAATCATTGCACAACTGAAAACTAAAATATCTGCTCCAAAATGTGAGTAGGTAGTTACTAGGTATTTAACTCATTAATTTTCTGGACATAGTACTCGTTTTAACCAATTGAAAGCATGTGGGAAAACCGTTACATTAAAATTTCAATTTATTGCAGTGCGCTGTAATACCTGAGTAGGTACTATGAACCGTTATAACTATAGTGAAGCTTTGTATGTTCATCTAAAATGTCCAGTTATGGGAAGTTCTTATAAAACATTTGAATAACTGGTTTTTCCTCCCCACAATGTTTGGACTAGATTACAAGTTTTGCGATAAGACTTGTGTACAGACAGAATCATTAATTGGTAACCCCTCAAATAGCTAAAGTTTACATTTGTCGTCCGACCGATTTACTAATCTTTTACTCAAATTCTAAGAAACAAAAATTGTATCATCAAGTGGGGTTCGAACCAGGCATCCAATCGCTCGCATGACATTTAACCACTTCACTAAACAACTAAGCTAATGAACTAGTTATCGGACGCTCGAAATTTTGTGTTATTTATGTTCGGCAGCGGATTTTATTTACGATATCTGGATAAGAAAAAAAGATGAGGGTAGATCAGAATACAATCTTGGTGAACGAAGAAAAGGTTACTGCCATTCTCAATTCGAGTGTTTACTTGGTTGTTTTTATTTATGTTTTTGGTGGAATTGAAGAATATTGAAGGAAATGTTGCATAACAGTAATTTTGTGAGAACTAAGATCCCGGTTATTATCGAACAGCAAATAAGTAATAAGAAGATTGCTCGTCAGCTTGGAATAACGGTAAATTTCCTACTTATATCTTTTTAGTAAAAACTTGTTATCTTTAACTCCATAATATATTGTTGATTTGTTATCTTACAGATTCAAACCCTGGGCTTGTGAGGTCGTAAATTTAAATCCGAGGGGGATGTGAATGTAAGAAGAATTGGCAGAAAAAACAACAGGAGTGTAACAACAGAATAAATTAAAAAAGTAAGTAATAATTCTCAACGAATCCAATTCCATTTACCAAAGATTATTTCTTCTTATTCTTATCTTTTTAAAACAAAACAAACAAACAACTTAGTATTTGACCAATGTAAATAAATTATTTGTATTTTATCCCACACACCTAAAAACAAACACCAATTGATTAAATTGTTATTTTTAGGTTATTGGGGTCTTCTATGGTTCCCGGAAAATAGAAGAAATGACTGGGAGTATGAATGGCGAACAATATTTGACAGTGTTGAAGGAAGTCATGTTACTTTCTGTGCGGATCGTGTATCCAGAGGGTCAAATTTATTTTGTCCATCATAATTGTGCAGTGCATCGTACGCGAATGGTTTAAGACATTACTGTTATTCCTAGCTAGCTAAAAGTCTGAGAAAATATGTGGGGTCAAATGGTTTTAAATTGGCATTCGAATGAATTGAGGTCCAAGCATAACTTAGAGCAAGAGGTTACACAGATGAGAAACAGACTACAAAGAAAAAAAAAAATAAAAAAAAATACCCTTTGACCTCATATACAGGGTTACAGGAAAAATCGTGCTAGATCCGTTAAGGGCGTGGAGTACCCATCATTTCTGACTTATTTCACTATGAAACACCCTACCCTAAACTTAACCCTTTTCGAGATATTCGACTTTTAATTTTTTTATTAAAAATTGCCGATTTTTAGGCTACTAAATTTATTTTTGTTTACTTTGTGTATCTTATTATTATTTTTATTGCATTTTTACATGTGTAATAAGATGCTTTAGGACGTCAATCATTAAAATAATGCATAAATTAATTGAATAGACCGTAGTAGAAAAGTGAAAGTTAAGAAATAAAAAAAAAATTAGAAAGTTTATTTTTCTCTAAGGGATATCTAAAAAAAATATTATGGCAATTCTTCGGCAGATGTTTTTAAAAATATCTACGTTTCATCAGCTAAAAAAAAAATGGAAAAAAGAAAAAATGGGTTAAGTTTAGGGTAGGGGGTTTCATAGTGAAATAAGTCAGGAATGGTGGTTACTCCACGCTCTTAACGGATCTAGCACGATTTTTCCTGTAACCCTGTATATTTTCAAACCTACCTGATTAAACTATGTTCCACGATTTACAGGAGATTCAAATTGTTTAATTCATTAGAAAAGAAAAGTAAACAAAAATCTAATGAAAACATGTGTATTCTCGAGTACTAAATCGCAAATGGAACATTATTTATCAGGATAGGGAACTACTACTACTAACTACTTATAAATAAGCTTGATTATAAAATAAAAAATGTCTAAGACAAGCAAACAATCTATGCTACTAATTATGTTCATTTTGTTTTGTTATGTAGTCATAAATTTTGAAATAGAAAAAGTGTGTTTAGTTACCTAAAATTGTGTTTTATTTTTCAATCATTATATTGATACTAATAAACAATGACTTCACTATTCACAAGAACAGACAAAAATAAAAAATAGCAAATATAAAAATGACACCTAATCTATAAAGGGGTTCGAACACGGGACTTACGATTAGATGCCAGATTATCTCGGCTACGTCTACCACTACACCAACGTTACTTATGATTATGTCTCGAAATTTAGCATAGTTACTCGTGCGTACCGATAGAAATTTAGAAAGGTATTGAAAAAATCTTAGTTTTCTGATTAAGTAATTGAATAAAATTTATAACAAAACAAAATACGAAATTATCGAGAAATTTGTAAACTAAAATCAATTATTTTTATGTTAAAGGGTTTGAACCTGCGTGCTACTGACTACACACTACTGCATATTCTGTGAGGGGGATACCAATTAGTGAAGCTGTCTGTACATTTCCACTGTAGAAGCGTAAGAAATCTTAGATCCGATACACGTAGCTAAAAATACAGGTATATCTATTTCTTTTTCCCTTATAGGTACTTGTTTTGCTCTTAAATACGCACTGGGTATCCTTCTAATGTTATTCGAATATCATACCGAATAGATTTACAAATTCTCACCCGAGAGCATATAGGTACTTAATACAGAGAGGTCTATTGAGACATCAATAAAATTAATACCAATAATGGTAACTAGCAAACCCTAGATTACTAAGCAGCTTGTGACAGTGAAAACAAGTTTACTTCGAGAACCAACGTTATTTGTAACACTGTAGGTATTATACTTGTGCATGAATACCTCACCCATTGCCAATGTACCTCGAAAACAAGCTCTTCATTTGAGATGCAGTAGTGTCTGTTGTACTACAATGTTTATAAAATAATAAACAAGAACCATTTTCCGTTGAACTAGTAGTTATGTTGAAACATCTCACGACCAATTACTGAAAATCTGACGTCATCGCTTAAGAAGCGATAATATAGATGCACTTTTATTCTTATTAATCTATCACAGAGTGCTAGAGTTTAGAAGCTGACAATGATCGCTTACTTGTAAAGAATAGTGTAACACTATATAAAATATAAACAGTTCTTTACGTCAAGGACAGTGGCTGTCCTTTACTGACGTTCAAAAAGAAGACTGACGACTTTCCAAGGTTTTTATTACTGTAGTGCGCAAACCCTCAATTGCTCACGGTCATTTCTATAAATGATGATGATGACAGTTTCAAATATTAATTCTAAAAATGTACTAGTATTTGTGATGTCTAATACAGTTGAGAATACATTCAACAATTTATCATACAAAGCAGATAACAGAAATGCCACTTATGATAAAAAGTATGATGAGGGTAGTTGTAAATAAACGCGTGAACGTTCATTACCGTACACACCTTTATACAGATAACCAAGAAATGCCACCGGTTATAAAAAGTATGAAGAGGGTAGTTGTAAATAAACACGGGAATGTTTCTTATCGTTCACACCCTTATCGTTCCCACAATCATAAATCCGGACATGGGTTGAGTACAATTCAGAGCCTATACAGGTAGGTATATTAAGTTAGTACCGCAACGCCAGTACTTTCACCAAATCTCCTTCTTTTTGTCTGACAAGTAAAGTCTTTTAGACAATGTACTCTTAAAACGGTCAGGCCAGTGAGTGAGCTAGACCCATACATTTGCGTGGACATATCCACTGATAGACAGTATCTTGATACTGAAGGCAACTTTGTGAAAGATATTGTGTTTTTGGTAGAAGCTACCTTATTTATACTAACAACTATCTCACGCACGCAACATTCAAATTCGTGATGGAATGAGGGATACGAAAGGTTCTAATAATAGGCACTACATTTTTAGTGCGGGTGGGCAGTATTTATCTTATAATTCATTTCCATAATTATTCGTGGTACCCACCCTACAATTGTTAATCATTTTAAAGAACTTGTCTCGTCAATGAGAAGTTTTGTAGGTAGACTGAATAACTTATAAAATATGTTAACCTTAGAGTCTTTCCTGCGATCTCATGAATCCAAAGGGTTCTTATATCTGCTACCGTTCACATATCATACAGTGTAAAAAATAGTAACTCTGGGTTAGACTATGTAGAATGTAATTCAGCTCGAAGGCTTAGGCTTGCCCTTAATTCACAATGACACCTCAACCAGCTGCTATACGCAATTTATAATTTGCCTATAAAAATATCAGCCAATCGATAAATTTATCAACCCATCACGCTTATCAGCCCGAGTTTCTTACGATATTCTTATATGACTTTTGTCACAAGTACGGTTTATCAGAAGATTTTATTATTCCTTCAGCTAAACAGCTTCTTCTGAATGTTAATGTCTAACAAGAACAGAAACTGCGTCTATATAGGTATCGAACCTCCCAAATCTTTTGTTGATAGGTCAATACACGAATCATATACATACATATCATATATTGGTAAGACATTTGTCAATAGGTACGCGATACCCTGCACTTTTTATTTTGATGCTTCTATTTAATAATTGTTAACCTTCCTGGAAGTTCTAGTCAATAGGTACACGATACCCTGGACTTTTTATTTTCATCACTGTTGGAGGTGCACCACGATGCTTTTATAGTTAGCCTTCCTAGAAGTTGTTGTGAGTAGGTACGCGATACCCTGGAATTCATCGCTGGTGGAGGTACACCACCACGATGAATTCCTTTATCCAAACAAGCAACCCTTTCTGAAGCTTATGTAAACACATATTTATGTTGAATAAGACTCTTCATTCGAGAATAATGCTCATCACGTCCAAGACAATTTAAAGCTGAAAAATATTCGGATCGCCCGAATTTTATATGTCATCGCAGCCGTGCGAGGGAGCGTAATAAACCCTGCGAGGGTTTTATTTTATACTTGCAAGGAGATAACAATGCGCCAGCCATTGTAGCCCTGCGAGGGCGTTAAAACAACCCTGCGAGGGTTTTTATTCCTTGTCCAAGATAATCTAAAGCTGAAAAATATTCGGTGCGCCCGAATTTTATTTATGTCATCGCAGCCCTGCGAGGGTGCGTTATGAACCCTGCGAGGGTTTTATTATATATTTACTTGCAAGGAGATGACAATGCGCCAGCCATTGTAGCCCTGCGAGGGCGTTTAAACAACCCTGCGAGGGTTTTTATTCCTTGTCCAAGATGATCTAAAGCTGAAAAATATTCGGTGCACCCGAATTTTATTTATGTCATCGCAGCCCTGCGAGGGTGCGTTATGAACCCTGCGAGGGTTTTATGATATATTTGCAAGATGACAATGCGCCAGCCGTTGTAGCCCTGCGAGGGCGTTAAAACAACCCTGTGAGGGTATTATTCTTTGTCCAAGATAATCTTAAACTGAAAAATATTCGGTGCGCCCGAATTTTATTTTTGTCATCGCAGCCCTGCGAGGGTGCGTTATGAACCCTGCGAGGGTTTTATTATATACTTACAAGGAGATGACAATGCGCCAGCCATTGTAGCCCTGCGAGGGCGTTAAAACAACCCTGCGGGGGTTTTTATTCTTGCGAGGTGTTTTGCTTAAAAATCAAGGTACTTAGCTCATATCGAAAAATAGGAACATAGAACATATCAGTATTTATCCTTGAAATATATCTTGTCAATCGTGGACTTGAGACACATGTTTATATTTGCATTTTCTACACTTCTGTTTGGTACAAAAACAATAGGCAATGAAATATGTATCTACCCGCTCCTGAAAAAAAAGTTACTTTCTTGCCAACCTAGATTAACACTCCGTGCTTGCAAAACCACCTGCTGTGCAATGGTTAGGCAGAAAATAGGTTAGACAACCTATTAGATTAATCCACCCGACGACATTGGGTGTAGGCCACGTGTTATTTGCGCAAGTGTGCAGATACACTCAACATTTCATATTTTGTATATTCGCGTATAAATTACGGGCAGGTGACAACCAAAAGTATCGTACATCGTACGCGTTGCCCACGTGGCTGCGTGGCCCAGAATAACCAAAACAACGATATTTTAAAGTACTCACGATGTTATTTCCATTACCATCCAATATTGACCTCCTTCTCCAGTTGTCTTTCAGGTCTCGTTTTCACGACATCGGTCAGAATTTTGCATATGATATCGTGTTTACATCCTTGCTAGAAAAATAAGTAGTTATTTTAGCACATAGCAACATATAACCTCAAAATAAATTCTAACGAATCGAACGGAAAAACCGTTAAAATCTTACTTAGGAGTAATAGAAGAAAAATTATGCCACTGGCACATGCCAGGTAGTTGTAAAAAGCTTCGGCTTTTGTCATTAAAACAAATATAACCACGTGCTTTCGAGCACAAATAATAAGAAAAATGTCACGGTCTTAGTGCAAGGTAAAAAAGGCGTATGCTTTCGTACTAACCATGCGACATGTGTGCGACTCGTGAGTCTCCAACAAAATATAAATAGAATGGACTCATTAGTCCAAAACAAATTACGAAACTTATTTCGCAAATTACCATTTTATTGAAAAAATGTGGGTATGTAGTGGTGTATGTACCAGGTTAGGGTCAAATGCCAATAAAACACAGATATTAATTATAGACACGCGTCTGTCGTCCGCACCACCGCAAGGCGAATGGCTGCGCTAGCTAGTGCATCCGACACGCCCGTGACGTTTAATACTCAGAATACTACATCTACCTTTTACAATGAATAAACAAAATGTTTTTTGTAACTTTTCTACAATAATTATTACAACTAAGATCAGACAGATAGTTAAATATTATTTGGAAAATGCTAAACCTGTACATGTAATTTACATAATATGTTCTAACAAGTTTTAGGTTGGTTACAACCACACCTACCATACCTACTGTTAGGTACAATTTTAATTAACAAGATAGGTGCTTCATTAATCTATATGATCTGTATTTTGTTTAGTGAAACCTATATCACATCTCCACCTATTTCTTTACAAAAGAAATGACTTACTTATAGTTTAATAAATTTGAAAGGGATACTTTATTACAACCATTTACCTAACTACTTAATCCAAACCGAAATGGATAAATCTGTTTTGAACCATTTATTTGTCATCGTTTTGATCACCGGTCCTTATCTGTGCAATCTTCCCATATGTTTTCTTCGACTTTACCTCGCGAAATACTGACAATCGTTGAGATAAACGTGTTCTTGAGTGGAGACCGCGACTTGGCAAACGTATTGTAGGACGCCCTCCGCCCACGCGGAATGACGAACTGTGGAAGACTGCTTTCAGATGCTGGATGCGGCAAGTTGAAGACAGGGCGCTATGGCGCTCATTAGGGGAGGCCTATGTCCAATAGTGGTCTAATATAGGCTGATGATGATGATGAGTGTTTCTTCGTAGTTGTTCTCGTGTAAGTATCTTCCAGTTATTTTTCAGTTTCCAATCTAGGTATATCATATCCCATCTTGTAGACGACTGTGTGTAGTAATTGGATAGAGGACGCAGTATGTTTTCTTTAGTGAGGGCTTCTCATTATGTAGACTTTTTGAACCTTGTTAGATTCTGTTACTTATCTCTTTCTAGATGCATATTAATTTTTGTCTTTAGTTTCCAGAACAGCAAATTCTATGTTTAGGAATAGTTATATATTTATATTTTCTTGAAAGAATCTTGAATCTTTTATTCTTTATTAGGTACAAAGTAAAAGTAGTAGTTCTATACAAAGAAACAGTGTAATTCCGAACTCTTTGTAAAATAGTAAAAACTATCTGTGTAGGTGAACTGTTAAAAGTATATTTTTGATAATCTATAGGAACATACCAAGAAATAGTCAAATACCGAACTCTTTGCAAATTAGTTCAAACTACCTGCGTATTTGAACTGTTGACATCAACATCAGATGATAATTCAACTGTTAGGCTACCCTCCTGTATAGCTACCACCTGGTGTGTCTAACCGAGAAAATATTTCTCTAATCAAATTTATAGCAAGTACCTATATGAATTTTGTATGGTCATTTAGTAGTTTTAAATTTTTTGTGTGGCGTTTTAACAGCCTTCCATACCCAGCAAATTTTGAATGCCTGGGTACATCAGCTCAAGGCTGAACTGAAAGAGTTGGCCTTCTCATTGCATACCACAGGTTTGGTGTGAATACCAGATTACGACCTTAACACATCTCATGATACTGAGTTCTGCATCATTGTCGATTTTCAGTAACCACGGCTGTGTATGTTTCCACGCAGCCGAGCTTTTGATTTTAAACTTTTATGGTACTTTAATAAAATATGTGGATCCCACGCAAACGTTAGCATTAATGGTCCCTAACATTTTGTGCTGTTGCAAATAATTTAGGTACAATTATTAGCCATTCCCAGTGATTATTTTTTGACACTAATCCGTGTCTTTCTCAGTCGCTTCTCTTTTTTCAGATAGAATTGTGCACCATTAAACCCATAGACTTAGAATTTTTTCACTACGTATTAAACCATAATAAAGGTTGTTGTTGATGCTCACCCTCATTTTATACTTAATACATATTGTATTAAAATACATCTAGGTATACATCGGTCGGAACGGAACTCGACATTCAACTTTCAATTGTAGATTATTAGGTACATATTTACTAACCCATTCACTGCCCAGCCTCTGCAGTTTTACCCCCAGGGACGCGGCAATGAAAATGGTAACTTTAAATGAATTTATTTGTTCAATTTCACAATTAATTTATTTAATATTATTGTATTCTCTTTTATGTAATTTATTTATTTTCTCATGTAATTTACTCATTTACTTTAGCTTAGTTCAGTTCAGAATATTCGGTATTCGAACAAAATAATATATGTTTACAGAAACGAAACTTTTCCATCTCGTTATTGTAGCTGTTTTAATTACAAAAATGATTTATTTGAAGTACTATTCAAAAGTATTTAACCTAAAATGGTCATTATTTTTGTAGTCTATTTAGGAAATGCAGCTAAATAATCAGCGATGGGAGGCAACTTCTAGGTCTGTCCTCCAGAATACTTGCTGAGCTGGACGCCTTTTTGACACATGAAATTTTCCATGTTCTAAATAAGTAAATATCATTCCTTTTTTTTTTATAAATATCTTTCATTATTATCTTTTTAAACAAATTATGGTTGTATTGCTTGAATTGGTATTAAATTTATTTATTCAATTAAATATTCAGTACATTTATCTTAGCCATATTTCACCAGTACCCAATTTAGAACTTATACGAAAGAATACTTTTAAACCCTTTGACATTTGTAAGTACTCTTTTGACCATTATTAAGTACCATATTACGTACATAATACGTATTGTATTTCTTCTCACTACGAACTAAGTTAATAATTTGTTTTGTCTTGGTGAAAAATAACTATAGATGCATACACCTACATCTACTTTTTGCAAACCTCACGATCCAAAAGATTGATCCTTTATGAAGCTTCTGATATCTTATAGAGCTAGCTCGCTCATGTGCAAAAGCGTTACCCTCTTCGCGAGAGGTATTGTATGTCTGTTGCATTAAATATAACAATAACCTTTAAGGGTCTTCATTTTCTTGGCACAATCCAAAGATTTAATTGATGTTATACTTGTGACCATATTTGTACTATATGTACCAATGACATTTATTTTTGGGAGATAGATACCGTTTCGAGCGTTTTTATCGAATCTACCTCTTATTCTATAGTTTTGTTCTTGGCAATCCAAAGATTTTATTAATGTTGACACTTGTACTATTTTGGTACAATCTGTACTAATTACATTTTTTTTGGTAGGTACCGTTTCGGTTTTCAACGAAACTACCTCTTAACCTATAGTTTAGTTCTTGGCAATCCAAGGATTTTATTAATGTTGACACTTGTACCATTTTTGTACCATCTGTACTGATAACAATTATTATTATATTAAAATAATGATAACAATTATTTTTGGTGGGAAGGTACCGTTTCGATTTTACCAAAACTACCTCTTAATCTCGTTAGATTACTTAACTACTTTAGTTCTTGACAATTCAAGAATTTCATTAATGTTGATACTTGTACCATTTTTGTACTATCTGTACTAATAACAATTATGTTTTGTTGGTAGGTACCGTTTCGATTTTCACCGAAACTACCTCTTAATACTTTTGATCTTGGAAATCCAATTTTTTTTTTATCTTGAAAATTGTACACTATCTGTGCCAATGACAAATATTTTGGTAGGTACCGTTTCGATTTACACCAAAACTACCTCTTAATCTAGCCTGCCATGCAGCAGAGCAATACGTCTTGGGGACTCATCCGATTGGTATCGATTACGGATCAGTTGAGCTACCTCTAGATTGTTCGTAACAATCTGCAGCCGGCCCAACCGATCTAATTGTTCAAGTTTATTTCTTCCCCTTAATTATATCTTATCTTATCTTTGCTTATAAAGTATAACATCTATTTACCATCTGTTAGCTATTTCGATAACTAACCACATTTTATCATTTACCATTATTTAGTACTAATTTGACCAAAACAGACTAAACTGCCATGGAACTTATAATTTCTTTGTAATTTAAATTAGATTTTTTAAATAGTTCAAGTATTATATTATTAATGCATTTCAAAAACTTTATAAATATACAAACTATTGGAAAGTCTTTAGCTTTGTTTACTCTATTCTAACAATCTATTGATATCTAAATATTATGAGCTTTTTTCTTCTCAAATTAACAATTTATAAGTACAAGTCTCAGATCCAATCTGTTTACTTGTCGTTAATTACATTATTTCTCAGAGAATAATATATTATCCATTCACATAAAGAGAATGTTTATTATGTTTACTTAGTACCTACCAAATGTACTTTTTAAACTAATTCGCTACTGTAAGCCACATGTATTTGATTGCTAGAACAGTCAATAAATTTTGGATCCGTTCAATTTTATCGAACTTATACTTACTAGGTACCATAAATAATTTTTTTTATTTTTTTTTTTTTTTTGGTTAAAATCTTTATGTACCTCTACTATATCTGTCTGATATGCAAATATTTATTAGTAGATACCGTTCGTTTGAACTACCTGTTATCAGATCTTATCATAATAGGATTTTTAGGTACCGTTCATTAGAACTACCTCTCGTCAGATCATATCTTTGTGGGTTTTTAGGTACCGTTCGTTAGAACTACCTCTTGTCTTATCATTGTGGGTTTTTAGGTAGGTACCAACCAACTTCCGTCACCCAACTGAGTCACAAACAGATTTGCAATATTTATACTTGGGGAAGTCCTCAGAACCTCAGAAAGCATAACTAACTACATATAAACTTAATTACTTAGGTACTGATATTAGCATTCCAGAACTTTTTCTTTTTAACAATGTAGGTAGGTGATCATCTTTTCGTTAGACCTACTCAAATTTGCTAACAAAGTAATTTTGTATCTTTCTAACCTATTTGAGGGTAGTTATAACTTTCGCCAAAATGGCACGGCGAATAATGTATTTGTTGTTTATCAACTATGGTATTTATGTAGGCACAGGGTTTACAGTTTATCAAGGTAGGCGAATCATCGAGCATGTAATCATTACTACGCTGCGATTATTTACCAGCATTTGTTTGCAACTCAGATTAGGCCGTCAGTTGATTTACCAATTGCTTATTTGGAATTATTGGCACTTACCTCTTATTTTTTAGTCACTGGCAGGGTCGCCACTTGTACCAGGTTAGGGTCAAATGCCAATAAAACACAGATATTAATTATAGACACGCGTCTGTCGTCCGCACCACCGCAAGGCGAATGGCTGCGCTAGCTAGTGCATCCGACACGCCCGTGACGTTTAATACTCAGAATACTACAGTGTAGACAAAGAAAAATGTACTTACGCAGTAATGCAATTTTACACCAAACCTTTAGAATACTATGTGCACTTTGCAATAATCCTTGTATGCACTTTGAAACATTTTCTGGAATATTTCTTTAAAAGCGTGCTGCGTATTTGGTAGCACGTCTGTACTCGGCGGGAAACTAAACGCCAATGAAGAAAAAAGATGTCGGCGCCACAAGCGTACATCTGACGTAGCGGCCGGTGGCGGGAAGACACCGGATTGTCCAACTCCTCTTTGGACGAGGTTACTGATTGGCTAGTACTTTTACAGAAAGTCAAAGCCAATACTTATTTATAAGGCGGGAAATGTAGGGCCTATCTCTGTTATTAAACGTTTACCAAGGTACAGTCAAATTAATAAAGCACACACATTAAATTTTATAAAAAAAAGTTAAATAAAAAAGTTAACAATAAACTAAATTTTAGTAATGTTTCCAAAAAGAATTTGTCACATAGCAACCTTAGTGGCCTTGAAACGTTTCCTCAGAAATAACGCTTGCGAATCCGCGGGCTCAGTATTCTATAATTATTCGTTTATAAAAGGATTTTCAGAAAAACATTGCAATAAAAAAAGCTTATGATAGGTTTAACAAAATGTACGTGTGAATTTTGAAAGTTCCCTTGTTTATCGGAATTACATGATAAAAAAAGCGGAGGCGCCATTTTAGGTCCTGTAGGAATCTTGGACGCGTCACAAAATTCATGTTACAAGTAATTAAAACTAGAAAATAAAGTACGCACTTTGATTTTTGTCCACTTCAATCTTTTAAAGTTTAAGTAAGAAGCGAACAAAAAACCTTTGCCTTATTTGGTTGTTCGTTTTCGAGTTGGAGCAAAACTCGTACCAAAGATTTTTATCCTCTTAATAATACAGGGTGTTAGTGTGAAATGCGTTGTCCTTGAAACCAGAGGTGCAGCATCATGAGTACAGTCCAAAGCCGGTGAAAATAAAATATTCTATTTTTTACTGATTTTTGAAAGCAAAATCCTCTAAATCATAAATGCATGTTTACTAACTCTAGCACTGATCATGGCTGCCGGCCGCGGGCGGCGGCGGCACAGAATACATAGGTAGATACCACAATACACAGAAGATGGCGGCGCGGCCGGGCGCGCGCAAAGGCGCAAAGGTCAAAGGACGCCGACACAGAGAGCGCGCCTTGGCGGTGCGCTTTGTGGTCGGCGCGCGGCGGCGTCGGCGCCGAATCGGATGCGCGCGCACCGCACCAGTCAGTCAGTCGCTCGCAGCGAGCCAACGTGTTACGTCTGTCACGCGGTGGCGTCGCGCGCGCCTCGCGTTGATCCGGTTTGCGCGCGCGCGATTCTTGTTTATTGCTTTTAGAAGTTCGGTACCTAGGCGTGACGATGTCGTACACCAATGAACAGTGGACTGAAATGGTGCGGCTTTATGCCATGGCTGGGAACAATCTGAACTTGCACGTAGGTTGTACGCAGAGTTGTTCCCAGGACAACGTGTGCCGAACCGGCAAACTATGCTAGCGGCTACACAAAGGCTACGAACCCATGGCCAATTCACCACGCCAAGTCATGCACAGGGTCGTGGCAATCAACAGTTGGCAGTCAGACTTCAAGAAGACGTTTTGAATTTCTTCACGGAAAATCCAGAGGAGAGTACTAGAAGAGCAGCTCGCCTCTTCAATGTTTCCCACTGGACGGACAGTTTGGAAAATCCTCCACATCGATGGCCAACACCCTTATCATTTCCAGCCGGTTCAAGAACTGGATGACCGAAACTACCTACCGCGGATGATTTTCTTACAATGGCTTATGGATAACCTGGATAACGTTTCCATTCTGTTCACGGATGAAGCCATGTTCACAAGGTCGGGTGTTTACAATGTGCATAATGAACATTATTGGAATAGGCACAATGAACACAGAATTCGGGAAGACCATTTCCAGCGTAGGTTTTCAGTGAACGTGTGGGCAAAAGTTCTATTCGAAAGGCGTTTAGGGATGTGAAAAATGACACATTTGTGCTCGAGTGCGACGTGCTGAGGCTTGCGTGGCTGTACACGGAGCCCAGTTTGAAAACATTTTGAGAGTTATTTAGGTATAGTTCGCGTCATGTAAGAAGAACGCTGGCGGTCAAGCTGCGCAGAAGGCGATTTATGGGTCTATTTGGAGGTAGGCGGTGGGGCGCGGGGTGGAAGGGTCATGCACCGCATGCTTGCCGGTGCGCTATTGGTTCGTCAGTTGACATTTGCTGTCACACGTCACGTTTCTTGTCAAAATACCATCGCGCACAAAAGTTTACGAAATGGTTTTACATTTTAATGGTTTTTGGAAATTATGCACAAAGGTAAAGGAAATAGAGGTAGAGACCGATTACTGTAAAAGCGATCATTTGGTAGATATGATTACAGAAACATTTATTATTCGTGTAGGGGATGATGATTCTGACTCAAATAATGATGAAAGCTCAAGTGACGACAGCGACGATGATGAAATAGCCACCTCCAGTATCAATCCCGCGTCCTCATCTGGTTTTCACGTCACCCAAGACGACTTAATGGATGGAGTTGCTACATTACATTATTTTTTTGTAATTAGATTAAACATTCTAAACTGAATCGAACTTGTTTTTAATTTTATCTAATATTATTTTCTAATAACCAACACCAAGCAAAAAGTGAAAGTGAAATATTAGTTAAAAATAGGCACAGCAAATTGGCATAGTACTATCGTACGCGAGTGTACCCGCGTGTATGCGCGAACATACCCCTTCCACTTTCTTCCAGCGCTCTTTTTACGTGAAGCGACCTATAAGTGATGAAACTGTACTTACATAAAACTGAAATTGAATTGAATTGTAGATAAAATTGATTGATGATGAACTTTTTGACGCCAAAAATACCTATCTACCTACCAACTTTAGCCTATTTAATTTTTGATTATTTTGTTAATTTGAGTTGTTTTAAAATAGTTTTTCTTGACTGAAAAATGTGTAAGAGTAGGTATTTTTGCCTGTCCTAAGCCAGGAAAGTATGAAGGGAAAGTTCTATCACAAGTAGGTAATGAAGTTACGATCCGAGCAAAGCGCGGGTGTAGGTACTTAGGGTGTGTAGAGTAGAGATGAACGGATAGCAGTTTGGCCGGATACCAGATATTCGGCCAACCATGTGGCTGCATAGTCGAATATCCGGCGGCCGAATATCCGGTGGAACTTACCCGTTTAGTGTGTCGCATACACACACACACTAGCGTAGGCGGCGCGCGAAAAATCGAGTGGACTCGGTTCGATTCGGATCTTTTTGTTGATGATCTAAGTTAGCAATTGTTTCATTCGTTGTGTTGATTGCAGTGCAGGCAGACACGTGCGAGATCGTTTTTATTTGTACTCTGGCTGAACTTATTTATGAAGAGAAGCGAAACCGCTTTCTACCACTCAATGCAGAGAAATTAGTATTTATTCACCATAATTAACAGTGCAGTATGAGTAAAAATTCATTCATTTTCTTTAACTAAAACTAATAATTTTTCTTAAGTGTAAATTTTTCTAAGACTTACTAAATAAAGCAAATAATTGCTTAAAAATATTTTTTTATGTCCAGTTTTTTTTAATTCGAAGGGATGCCTATCCGGCCGCGGCCGAATAGTAGTTTGTTATCCGGTATTCGGCCGGATAGTATTCAGGCCGCGCCGGATAGGCCGGAAACCGGATAGTTACCGGATATCCGTCTCATCTCTAGTGTAGAGTGCCCAAGCAATTGCGTACGATAGCGAAGACATGAAATATCAAAATCCTGTGAAACTAATATAGGCATTAACCTGTTCTCGTCGGTTTTGGACTCTACTCATGGTGCTGCTCCTCTGGTTTCAAGGACAACGCATTTCACACTAACACCCTGTATAAAAAAATATATTATTTATTAGAATAGAGATAAATTTGTGTTTTTCTTTGTTTTTCAGGTCCATGTTTCTAAAGTTCCGGAAGGCGTAGAACCAACAGCATTCGTTCAGTATTTTGATGATTGGAATTAAGATTATCACAAATGTCTAGTCTATATTTAACATTTTATTTAACCGTATAATTCAAACTATGTTCCTAGGTACATACACAATTGCTAAGTCTTAGTAATATTTCTCGAATATTCTAATTTAAGCTTACAATACACACGCACAAATGAAATAAAAGATTTTTATGTTTTTCTATTTATTTATTTATTTATCGCCACAAAAGTACCAACATAGACGCCACGCTATATCATACAAAAAATCAAAATGAATATGTGTATATAAGTATAGATACTCCAATTTTTGCATGAAAATGATCAATTTGCATTTATTATTTCATTGAAATCTGACTACCTACCGAACATATCATGATAAAAACATTGATGCACAGCACATGACAGTGTAGAATCAGCCAAATTACCTCAAATTTTTGACATTTTACAGAAAACCAACCTTTTTTGTCCGTATTATCTAGAAATCTATACGAGCTAAACAGATTGTGTTATGGGTACCTACTAGATGATTGATTTACTTAATACATAGATAGTTAAAAATATATACCTACACAGATAAATATTTAATCGTTTATTTTAAATCGTTTCTTGGAAACACTGGTCATTTGCCTGCGAATTGACTTTCTGACGCCTCCGCCTTCGTCTACTCCTCTTAACAGCTCTGACACCAATACTCCTCCGAGAAGGTTTCACCACCGGATCTGGCCCTGCGAGTTTCCGTGCGTATATATTCCTCAAATCCGGTAGTATAGCCCTGCGTTGACACGTTGGGCATTTCTTATTGGTACGCAACCACGTCTCTATGCATTTAGCACCGAAGAGATGCCCACATTTTAGAGCTACAAGCCTGTGGTCACCTGAATTCGTGCAAGAGTCGAGGCATATTGGGCAGATTTCTCCATCTTCATCTTGTATTTTTTTACTGGGTGGACCTTCGTTTTTAGCATCTGTGCTTCGTTTTCTACTGGTTTTGCCATTGTTTGGAACAATTCCTATGGGAAAGTCTACGGTATTTGTCTGGACGTTGACTAAAAGTTTCGTGTTTTTGCAATTACATTGACAAAGATTGGGCAAATGGGCATTTTTTGCATTTGCTGGGCGTTTCAAAGGACTCGTATAACGTTTGGGAGGGCTTCCAGTGGCAGGAGTTGGTAGGCTGAAGACGGCAGGTCGTTTGATAGTGGCAGATATGATAGGAATTGTTTCGCTAGCGATTATAGGCCCTGTTGCGATGCTTGGTTCACCATTTACTGGAAGTTTTGCTTTGAAAAGGTTTTTTAGGCCTAAACTGTTGTTATTAGGATCAGCAAATATTGTTGTTGGGTTTGGAATTGTAGGCATCGTGGCAGGGTTTGTGTTGGCAGGTCCTTTTGCGGCAGCGTTACTTGTAGGTATAGGGTTTAAAATTGCTGGTAATTTTGGGATCAGAGTATTACTTGCTACCCGGAAGGTGGTAGGAATTTTTGTGCTAGAATATATCACAAGTGGTTGCCGCAGGGTACGGTATAAATTGGTAGATAGCTTCTTGACAGTGTTCACTGTGGTAGCTCCTTTAGTGGAAGGATTCAGGGAAGGAACAGCAGTAGATGTTGTAGCTTCATCAACTTGGCCAGTCTGAATGCCAGTAGTATGATGCATTTTACCTGTAAATTACAAAATATACGATTAGAACCAGGTACATTCTTTACTTATTAGGCATCTAGTACCCATAACACAAGCTCTGATTAGCTATATGATGTTGTGTGGATTGTCCAGCATTATTTGTTTAATTTATTTATTGATGATATGAACGTTATTATTAATATTATTACAACATGGACCTACTTTTTTGATAAGAAACTGGGACTTTAATCACTATTGTTAATCACTTTTCCATTGAAGTCTGTTTTGCTTTTACTTTCAATTCTTATATTAGCTTATACCTACATTAAGAACCTTATTTACCATTTCAACTCATTATATTTTGTGCTAGATGTAACTACCTGTAATTGGGAGATCACGACTGGTGATACATTTATGTTCTCTAATTTGTGTTTATTGTAGGTATATCTTCTGTGGTTAGTTCTAAATAATAAAAAAATGTGAAAATTTGTAGATAACCGGCTTCGTTTGGGGCAGGAATGTGCAGCTGACGTAGGATATATGCAATGAATCTGATGTAGGTACTTACAGAGTACTAGAAATTTCAAAACAAAGTTTTTCACGAGTGTTTTATTATTTTTTTGTTTATTTAGATGACAGGAAAAAACATGACAATATTTTTGACACAGTCATTAAAACACTTTGAATGACGTTTAAAGAAGAATAATGAGATCTCAAAGATTCTAGCATTACTACGTTCCGTTGAGATCTGAGTACCAAAGAGCAAATAGTTGTTATCAACAAAAATGTCAAGTCAAGAAGAATAATTTATTTTCATAAGGATCACACAGAATTAGACTTGAGTTTCAAAGGATCTGTAAGGAATCTAAGGACTACTAAGGAATCCTTCTATCTAAGGAAATAATATCGGTCTAGCTAGAGACCAAATTTATTTTTTTCTTTCTGGAGAAAAGAGGGTAAATAGGTAAGTACTAGAATTGGAATGGACTTCAAACCGCAATCTTCTCTCTTTGTGGGCTCTGTGGGAATGAATTGAGTATCCAGAGGAATAATTGTCAATGATTTAGGTTTAGTAAAAACTTACTTTTTCATCACTGAGAGAAGTGAAATGCTATCCTTGGCAATTAAGCTTCACAAGGCGTACCTTTGATGAGATCATTTATTTTGCCCCTGCAAAATAATATTATGAAATAAGTAATCTAACAACACTTAATAAATAAAAATTCTGCCCATTCGTATGCCAATATACACTTAAATAAGTATAACACATTATTATAGACGACCGATGTGGCGCGGTGGGCGAAGGTCCGCCTGCGACGCAGGAGGTTGCGGGTTCGATTTCTGCCTGGGAACAAATTTGTGCACGATCTGCAGAAATTTGTTTCGTTGGTCTGGGTGTTTAATATGGATAGTAAAAAATATATATATATGTAGTATATTGTATTAAGTATATCAATTATCTAGTACCCATAACACAAGCTTCGAGTAGCTTACTTTGGGGCTAGATGGTGCTGTGTGGATTGTCCAGCATTATTTATTATTTATTTATAGATACAAGAAACTTATTAAAAAAAATGAGAGGTCAAAAAGAGCGTAGCACTATGCCGATAAACCTCCTGCGTCGCAGGCGGACCGTCCGCCACCCCAAAGAGGTCGTCAATCTAAAATCACCTGTGTATAAAGAAGTTTTCCTCATCAGGATTGAGGGTTGAGAACACAAAGCGAGGTATCTGATTCACCAGGACCCATACTTCGTTCTTGACTACTTTTAGATCTGCAAGAAAAAACAATCTTAAGTTTCCTGCTGCGTTTATAACGCGTGTCTGAGTCGCGCGATATAGGTAGTATAAATAAATAGAGTGAGTGGGGGGAAGATGAAAAAAGGGGTAAGACAAAAAGTCTTCCATAACACCAGATTTATAGTACTTATTGGAGTGCTGGCTACATCGTTAGGGCCTCAAATTCAATACGTTACACACCTCAGTCAGCGGTTGCCGATGAGAACGCCTGGTTGTGTGTAAAGTGCAATTTTCTAAGACAGTGTCTTTTTCAGGATTCACAAAAGTGATTTCATCTTGCCCCGTGTCTTGTAAATTAAATTACAAGGCAGGTACGAGTGTTTCATTGAAACATCTGCCTATTATTTTTTGTACATATTTATGTAATTACTTCTAAATCTCTCTATTTCTCGTATTTTAGAATTTATTTCAACTTTTCATCTTTCCCCATTTACATTTAACGGGGTAAGACAAACCTATCAATGTTTTAATTTTGACCCTTTTTCAGATTTCATACTAAAAGCCAGATGTTCTCAAACTGTATCTTTGTGTAAGTTTCAGGAAGAAAATAAGAAATAAGAAAACAATTACTGAAAGTGGGTGATTCTCCCGGGTTTAAAAAATACATGTCCGGCTCGAAAAATCATACAAAAAGTATCCCTAGCCCTTTGATTTTTTTTATGATAGTAGATTAGATAAAGATAATAGGGGAGGCCTTTTTTAGTTTTTTAATATTCTTATTTTAAATAAGTAAAAATAAATAAAATCCTTGGAAATTATGACTTCCGTGGTGCGTCCGGACCTCATGTTCCTGTGTTAATAAATTTTTATATCATTTCCTTAAAACTCTGGTACTAATTTACATAGGTTCACATTAACCCAGATAGTTACTTGCTTATTTGACGCTATTACTACGCAAAACTAAGCTTTAGTTGACAAGTTACAACGAGATAACTTCGCGTCCGTCGTTTAGCTCTGATTTCCGTGGTGCGCACTAAATTATTCATAAATACTGTACTTTAATATCTGCGTAAATAGTTGTTAGATTGAGAGAAACTATCAGTCACGCCCCATCAGTGGTGTGTACAACAAAGGTGTATGTCTCCACGTCACTCTGTTATTTCGGTTCGTAATCACTTTCCGTGGCTTGGTATCTAGAAATTCTGATTACCATGTTGACTGTAAATTTGTTCATACTAATCCTATTGTTATAATAATTGCAATAATTTATGCCTTTTGTGTTCCTAATTTCGACTGCATATTTCAATGTAAAATAAACCAGCAAATTAAGAAAATTTCTAGGATTTTGTAATTATTTTTGATTTCCGTGGTATGATTTCCGTGGATTTTGCGGGTTGATTAACATCTCAATAATAATATTTTTATGTTTTTATAATGTTTTTTAGGATAAAAGTTTATAATAAATATAAAATGAATTATTATACTATTTTTAATACAAAGATAAACATTATTAGTGTGATTTTTGTAAAAAGTTACTTGTATTTACAGTAATGATTTAAAGATGTTTTTGTAAAAACTGATTAAAACTACAAACGTCAAATAATTGGTCCTTAGCTTAATAATGTACTTACTACCGAAAACACATATTTTTATTGATAAACCAACCCATATTTGATTTTGGTGATATAAATTCTGATTTCCGTGGACACCATATTTTTAAAATTGAATAACTTCGTAACCATAAAGCCAATAAAGTTCCCTTCACTACCAAAAAATTCAAAATTAAATCTTCATTTAGAATATACCATCATGATGTGCAATTTCAACAAAAAAAAATGTGCCACAGAAGTCAGAAAAATAACGAGTTTTCGTAGAATCACCCAAGTAGTAAAACAAAAAATAACAAGAATGCTAAGAAATGTGAAATAAAAAAAGAATCCAATAGAAAAAGAAAATACTTTAAAAAGTACAAAAGAAAAAAATTAAGAATTATTTATGGTGATGAAAAAGAATATTCATATAGGTTTCATGTGAAATAAAAAAGTTTTCAGTTTTTATTTCATTTTTCATTAATAGATAATATTTTTTTTCTTCAGTCAAAACATGTGCAAATTGGCTCCAAAGTTTGAGAATCTCTTCTTCAATCTTCCCCCAGTGGGGTAAGTTCGGAATATATATATATTTTAAATTTGTTATATCTTTGTTAAAAAAGGTATTTTGGCACTACAGTCAGTTACAACTTTTTAAATTACTTAACACTATAGACTAAGGACCATAAACTTTGCCTAAGACCTGCCTAAGACACGTTTTAACGATTTTAGATTTTTATTCGATCTTACCCCGTCACCTTTTCATCTTCCCCCTGTTTCAATTAAGTAAAAATTATATTTTTAATTACAGTTTTCTACTTTTTGGACAGCTTTATCAGGCTGTTATTGACATATTATAAAAATCTAGTCTTTACCCTTTAATTATGTCCAATTTACTTTTAGCTAAAGTTAATATCTATTCTTCTACATGGATTCAAAAACAACACTGACCATCTCATCAAAAAACCGTTCGATCTTGCCCCCACTCACTCTACAACTTATTTAATTTTTTGCAATATATCTATATTGGAACCGGCTTTATTTTAGACTTTTCTATCTCCGTATATTAATCTTTTTCGCCAAAACATTTTTCAACTTTCAACACCTTTCTAACAACAACGGTTGTATAGTTCATCTACAAAAACTTGTTTAAGTACCTAATTAAGTTTTGGAACGCAAGTGTAAACATTAGTAAAGTAAAGTAAAAGATTTTTATTGCGTGAAATACATGTACGTAAAAGGTGTTTAAGGTATAGATGTGATTCAATGTATTTCTACCTGTTAAATGCCTCATTTACATTGTCATGGTGATTAAAAATAAATACCTACGTAAGTTTTCTAAAACGTGTTATTTAAATATGATAGTGCATTCTAGGAATAAATTAACATTAGTAATTGTACCAGACTAAAGTTAAATAAGGTTTTAATAAAGAATTTTGGAAATTGCAAATTGATACAAGAACTACAAGAACTAAAGATGGCGCTATTGAAAATGCCATCGGGCACCGGCTGTCTTACCAGAAATATAAACTAGCTTCTCATGATCCTGTGCTGCCAGTCCGACATTCTCCGGAACCAGTGGCTTATCGACATTCCAGCAGAGAATAGCATCCTGGGCTACATTTGCGAAGAATATTGTTCTAGAACCGGAGTGGTAGGCGTGCGAACCGCTCTGTGTGTTTGAACCTTTATCGCCTTCCACCTATTTATAAAAAGGTTACATTACATTATCTACCTACGACTACGACAGATGTAGTCGGGGTGGGCGAAGGTTCGCCTGCGACGTTCGATAAAAAAAAAGAAAAAAAGTGCTGGACAACCACTGACCTGTATCTATACAAGTACGCGTACTTGTATATATAGAGGTCAGTGTGGACAACGGAACGGAGTCATACACGGAGTGGTTTTATTCTCTTTGGAGTGATAATATACAGGTACCATTTAAGCCGTATTTGTCTAAGACGAAGTTTGACTGTTTCTTTTTTACCAATTTTTTATTGGTGGCAAGGAAAATACCCGAAATTTTACAGTTAGTTGCTAATCATTGCCCGTTTACAAGGCCAATTTTTGTTTAATTTTAGTAAATATGGCTTAAATGGTTCCAAATAGTCCACGCTACCTTCGCCCACCAGCTTTGCACCCACCTTCCAATCACCCTGTATAGAATCTTTGTGAACAATCCACACAGTATCATCTAGCCCCAAGCTAAGCACAGCTTGTATTATGGGTACTAGATAACTGATATACTTAATACAATATATACATAGATAGATATTTTTTATATTATCATCCAGAAACCCAGAACAAATATTTGCGAATAAACATTTGATCCAAGGTAAGAATTGAAATCTAAAAGGAGTCTAAAAGGAATCTATGTACTTGCAAAATTTTACCTTCGTAGCACTTTTAGTTTCAGAGATCTTTTAAAAAGTCACCGAATATTCTCTCTTATAAATATATACAGGGTGTTATTGCGAAGTACTTGTGTCACGTGTTTGTGAGCAAACGTTTAGTATTGATAAACATTTTCTTTAAAAAAATGAGTAAAAAATAGAATCATTTTTTTTCATCCGTTTTGGATTCTACTCATGATGCTGAACCTCTGGTTTCAAGGACAACGGTGTTCACACTAACACCCTGTATTTAGTATGGGTAAACTATTCACCATCACGTTAAGTTGGTTTCCCTTCGTTTTCAACTCGTCCGAGTACACTGAAAACTCCTTGGTGGAGACGAGAGGATGGAAGTACAGCTTCCTTCTTCCACTAGAGCTGGGATCTCCTAGCGTTGTGCTGAATAGTCCATCTCGCCAGCTGATCACGTGGCCTAGAAAGATATGACTTTTGTTAGGGTCGTTCATGCAGGCATGTAGCTTACTTAGCCTTAAACGTAACTGTAAAAAGTGACCTTTGAAGCTGAAGTTAGCTTCCCGTATAAGTGCTTCTTAAAAATAGAATAGAATAGAAAAAAACATTTATTTGGACACAGGTACAATAAAAAACAGTAAGTACATAAAATTAATAAACAGTAACAATAATAACATGGAGGTAATTAAGTGACACAGAATGGTGGTAGATTCAAAAAATATGGCCTCCATGACCCTGCGCTGAAATAGGGGTTGGCTCAGCTTGTGCTGAACATGTCATGTTCAGCGTTTTTCTGCCAAAGCGTTACGGACGGCAATTTGGTGACAATTAAAACAAAAAGAAAATAAGTCTTCTATAAGTGCTTGATTTCGTTGAGACAAATTCTGAACACAAAACGTAGTTCACATGTCATGACATACATTTTAATAAATAACAATAAAAAGTGACCTCAGAAGCACGGAAGGTCTAGCTACCTAACTGCCTTTAAATCCTCTGCTAGATGGCAAAAGACGATCATGTGACACAAATTCCTAGATCGCGCAAACGCTGGTTATAACAACATCTGAACTAAATACAACTATCCGACATCAACTGTCTGTAAAAAGATCCCGGGCATATGCCGGTTCGGTACCTATAGGAGAGATCATGTACAGAGTGTAACCATTTGGGGATCGAACTTAAGCATTTTTGGCTTTTTAGCCGCCCATCTGGTTTTCGACTGCGCTGAATCACCTATTTTGCACAGAGGGATCGATTGCCGCCTTGGAACCGACTGTCCTTTGGTGAACACTGGTCTAAGAGGCTTTCAGACAAACCGAATCACGGTTTTAGTTAAGCTTTTTGAATAAAATAAGTGCTTATTTGTATAACATAAAACAAATAAAAAAAAAAAAAAAACTAAACTCTGTTTGTTTTCTATGTATAAGTAATAAAAAACATATATGTAATGTGTCCAGCAGTGGACTAATATAGGCTGATGATGATGATGTAATGTATTGTATTAACTATAACAGTAATCTAGTACCCATAACACAAGCTCAGCGTATCTTTTGAGGCTAGATGTTGTGTGGATTGTCCAGCATTAGTAACATATTTATTTATTCCTACCTGCCACAGTGAAGTTCAACGCAGCTGGATCATGATTGAAAGCATCGTGTGTAAAACTCCAGCTGTCCAGCTGTTGTAAAGAGAACACCACAAGACTGCCCGTTGCCAGGTCATTGATGTAAGCGAACGCGTCGTCGCAGGAGTGGGGAGATACCTCCACGGTGATAGATGTTAGACCTGGAAGAGAAAGAACATTAGACATCGTTGGGATACCTAGCTATGAGTCCGCCATTTTGAAAAAAAAACGAGATTCGTCGGTGAGTGATGAAACGCATGCCAATAGACAGAGTAATCGATTTGCATGCGTTTCATCGCTGACCGACGAATCAGGTTTTTTTTTAAAGTGACGGACTCTTAGGTATGCCAGGTTCTATGATACTCTCGTTACAAACTTTAAATGTCATATAAATTTAATTGTATCCAACAACAGCCTAAAAAATAGTATTCGGGCTTCTATGTTCAAAAATGACAAAACTTCCATACTAACTTTCATCCCCTATTTCAGTCCCGTACATTCCTCTTTTTTCGCACTAAAAAATCTGTACCAAATATCCTATAAATCGGTTCAATCTCTACATAGTATAAAACAAAGTCGCTTTTTCTGTCCCTATGTCCCTATGACCCTTTGTATGCTTAAATCTTTAAAACTATGTAACGGATTTTGATGCGGTTTTTTTTTAATAGAGTGATTCAAGAGGAAGGTTTATACGTATAATAAAACCGTACGAAGCCGGGGCAGTTCGCTAGTAGTTTATACGTGAGCGTAACAGACAGACAGGTTTACTTTCGCATTCCTAACTACGTATGGATGTTTAAGTGCCTATGTGGATAGATATATGAATGTATGGATGTTTGTTACTCTGTCACGCAAAAACTACTGAATGGATCGGGTTGAAATTTTGAATAGACGTTATTCTAGCCCTGGGATAACATAGGCTGCTTGACATCCCATTGGATAGTAATAGCCTTGAAACGTTCCCATAGAAACAACATATGCGAAGCCGCGGGCAGATGCTAGAAAAAGAAGATATCATTTAAATGGGTATTCCACTACACGGTATTCAGGACCCGGTAGTTAGGGCGATTAGGGAGCAAGGCTTGCTGGGTTCGTCCGGTCACCCTAATTACCCTTACGCTCTAAATCTTATTATACATAATAATATACTAAATCTTATTATTATATAAATCTTATTATTATACTCATAGTTAGGGTAAGAGTCCCTTAAAATTGGGTAGTGGAATAGGCCTTTTAGTAGGGATTTCTGTGCATCAATCAGACGTTCAGATCTTACCTCCACTAGTTCTCTCATTAACTAGATCAGTATCTTTCAGATCGTACTTGAGTATCCTCTTAAAGTCTGGAGACTCCAGGTCGTATATCGATATAGAAGGAGGTTGCAATTGTTTTCTGGCATCTGTGAATATACAAACTGTGGTAAAAGCGGTATTTCACTACACGATACTCAGGGCCCAGTAGTTAGGGCGATTAGGGAGCAAGGCTTGCCGGGTCCGTCCCTTAGGGTCCCTAAATCTTATTACACCACTCTTAGTTAGGGTTACGGTCCCTGAATATCGTGTAGTGTAAAACCGCTTTATGGTTTCAAAATGGGGAAGAACTGTTCGAAAAAATTACAAGATGTGTGTAGGTATTCAATTTCTTTTATATTTGAAAATAAGTATTTTGTGTCATTGTTTTTCTCTAAGTATATTAATGTTAGATGTTTTTTTTATTTTCATAAAATGTATTTAAGTCTGTATTGTGTGTTAAGCAGTGAATAAATGAATGTCTATTTATATGTCTATGTCTAATGGGAGTAATGGACGACCGATGTGGCGCGGTGGGCGAAGGTCTGCCTGCGACACAGGTTGCGGGTTCGATTCCAGCCTCGGAACAAATTTGGCTGGATCTGCAGAAATGTGTTCCGGTGGTCTGGGTATTTTCTAAGTATACCTATAAAAATATATCTATCTAATGTATTGTATTAATAATATCAGTCATCTAGTACCCATAATACAAGCTCTGCTTAGCTTGGGGCTAGATGATGCTGTGTGGATTGTTCTGCATTGTTTATCAGATCTTGTATGCAAAGATAATCATCAGATTTGTTGAATCTACAAAAAAATACACATGATCTTCGGTAATTCAGAAATCAAATAAGTAAATTTATTTCTCTAGGCTTACAAAATAAGTACTAACCTGGTACTTCCAAAAGGCCCGTATCAACCATCCAAAGTCTACCACACCGGTCCACTTCAGGGCGGTACACAGAAACTAGCTCCGTCTCTCTCGGTGGCGCTGGCAATGGCTTTAGTAGAGGCGAGTGTGAGCAGTGCCCAGAGATGAAGTTCAGTGTTGATGGGATTCCTGCAAAAATACCAGATGTAAAAGCGGTATTCCACTACACGATATCCAAAGCCCGGTAGTTAGGGCGATTAGGGAGCAAGTCTTGCCGGGTCCGTCCGGTCGCCCTAAAATAGGGCCCTTACGCTCTAAATCTTATTACACCTCTCTTAGTTAGGGTAAGGGTCCCTGAATATCGTTTTGTGGAATACCGCTTTAAGGGCCTGTTTAGATCAATGCAGTGATACACTAAAGTGTAAGTGTAGCGAGGCTAAAGCCGCGTACAGACTGCTGTAACGTAACATGCAATGTAACATGAAAGGAGCATTTCATAAGTGTGGACGCAGCGCGCGCACGAACTGAGCACGTACGTGTTCGCATCTTTTCCGGCATGCGCGCGGCGAATATAGCTCAGTCTGCCGAGAATACGCGGAGAGAATTTATTATACAATTATTACTGGCTACGATGATTGTCGATGCTTCAATGATTATCATCAATCATGTGAAAAAAAACGTAACGTAAACGGCTCTGCTGTAGCTGTGTTTTCTTCCATTCTTCCAACGTTCGCGCGCGTTCGAGTAAACAACCCGTCCACACTGGCGCTCCGCGCACACTGCGCGCCCCTTTGTGTTCGGCGAAAAAACCGACAAATGGCGGATCGCGGCGCGCACGAGTTGAAATGCTCTGTTCGTGCGCGGTTCGTGCGCGCAAGGCGTTCACACTATGGGCTTTCTGTTACATTGCATGATACGTTGCGACAGTGTGGACGGTAAATTCTTTCATTGCGTGTTACATTGCATGTTACGTTACAGCAGTCTGTACGCGGCTTAAGAGACAAAAAATTGACCTACTGCAGCACCATATGGAGAGGACCTGAAGGAAAAAGAAAGAGAGGAAGGCCCTCTATACTCTGGGAGGACGATATAAAAAAGTAGAAGGTCCAAAGTGATGGCAAATAGCACAGGATAGAGAGAAGTGGACATCATTGGACAGCCTTTACTCAACCTGGGGACCTTGGTAATAATTAAACATAGTGTTGTAGATAAAAAATAGTAAATAAAGAAGAAATGTAGCAGATTCAAATGAAGGCTTTTTATTTATTTATACATACAGAGCATAACAGGGTGTCCCACAGCCATGCCAAATGAAGGGAAAGTAGGTACCTTAAATATTGGAGATATACAGTTTTACTGAAAAAAAACCTCATTTTGATTTATAAAACACCCTGGTATTTAGCTCCTGTTTGAAGATAACGTATCGTATTGTATAGGTCAGGCACTAACCATACCGTCTCCATGGCACAGACACAAAGACATCCTCAGTCTGTTCCCTCACAGCCAGTCCGATCGGCACGTTGTTGTACTGGATGAAGAACCGCTCGCTGGCAATCAGCTCCTGCTTGAAGATATCGTATCGTATTGTATAGGTCAGGTACTAACCATACCGTCTCCGTGGCACAGTCACGAAGACATCCTCAGTCTGTTCCCTCACAGCCAGCCCGATGGGCACGTTGTTGTACTGGATGAAGAACCGCTCACTGGCGTTCAGCTCCTGCTTGAAGATCACTGGTCCTGGCTTCCGTTTGAAGTCTGAGTCTTTTGTGTCTGAAAATGCAGGTGATCGATATGATTTTAAGGGCGTACAGTGAAAATAGGGGATAAAAGTTTGCATGGAAATATGTAAGGTTTAAATACGAGATCAGTGTTCATTGTTATCAAAGAAAATTAGAATCAAGGAATAGGCATTTGCTACGCATTTGCTCCCCTTGAAGTCGAGACCCTAGGTCCGTGGGGTACCGAGGCTCTCCGGGTCTCTGGTCGATGCGACATGCGACGCGTGACCCTCTAGCTGGTGAGTATCTTTTTTTTATTATTATTATTTAATTAATTTTTTATGTTTATTCAATTATAATTTCACTCATATATTTCGATTTGATTTTTGTTTAGTAAGTAGTTAATTTAATAAAATTGTTTGTGGCTAAATATTGCACGCCATACTGGTAAAAATCAGTAAAAATACATTGTGTCAAACTTTAAACATAACACCACCTATGTACCGTATTAACATGTATTTTTTGCAATAAATTTTACTTTATCGCAGCGCATCAGCATTGTCATACAGCGTGGTAATGCAGCCAGTGTCTTGGGAACGCGATGACTAATAGTGCCATGGATCAGTTGAGTTTGCAACCGTCTGCAGTTAGGTCAATTGTTTCAATTGTATAGACTAGTTATAATAAATTACAACTAGTATATAAAATTGAAACCATTGAGCTAACTGCAGACGGTTGCAAACAGTCTAAAGGTAGCTCAATTGATCCATATCAATACTAGTCAGGAGCGTCCACAAAACACTGGCTGAATTACCACGCGCTGTATGGCAATGCTGATGCTATTAGGTATGTTAATTTTATTAAGAAACGTTGAAAGTGAACTGAACTGATTTCCTCATATAATTTTGCTACTGTTCGAAACCAAGGAATATAATAATGTTTTGACCCTGGCTGCTTAACATATAAAAGCAGTCAAGAGCGAGTGGGACTCGCGCTCAAATTGCCGTGAAGGCACGTGGGACCGTACCAATCTCTACAAATGACAAAAAATCATGTCCCAAATTCCACTAAATAAATCGCTTCACCATTTAAATAGTATCATGTCAAAATGTCAGTGTTAAACTCTTTTTTTTTAAACTTTATTAACAACGAAAATGACAAGCAAAGGAATAGAAAAATTACAACTAGTATTTACAATTGAAACCATTGAGCTAACTGCAGACGGTTGCAAACAGTCTAAAGTTAGCTCAATTGATCCATGTCAATACCAGTCGGAAGCGTCCCCAAGACACTGGCTGCATTACCACGCTGTATGGCAATGCTGATGCGCTGAGCCAGATATTCACCAGCTCTCGGGTTACGCGTCGCATCGACCAGACGCTCAGATATTTTTGTAAAAACCCGGAGAGGCTCGGTACCCCACGGACCTAGGGTCTCGAATCCAAGGGGAGCAAATGCGTAGGTTCTGTCGAGACCTGCATATTTGCGCCTCTTGAGATCCTCGGCCAGATCTGCCGCCGCACCAGCCCTAGTGGATGTCCTTGAAAGATGGGAAGGTGCAAGTGTGTCGACGCATGTAGCGTCCCACACAAAGGGCCTCCCCAACTCCCATGGGACTAGTGTCATACCGTCGGGCCTCTTGCCATCGTCACGGAACAGACCATTCGGATTCGGTTCGAGAATAGCTGGTACGTTAGCGCTGACAAAGGCCCGCCGGATGATGTCATTAAGGCTGGCGTGACGAGATATCCGACCAGCGGCCCTAGTACACGATAATCCGTGACCAAGCTGTTCGACTGCAGTACCGCACTGGCATTGATGAGGCGCACAACACCTTGCACCCAACCGAATACATGTTGCGATACGGAAAGTAGCGGGATCCATTAAAGTGCCAGTTTTATAAGAAGGAAGTGCTTGCAGCCAATGTCCTGACTCCCATTTAGAAACGGCTAGGAGACGGGCATGATCTGCCGAGCTGGAGCACGTTTGTAACAAACATTTCCGTGTCAACTCACACAAAGGCCCGTCCCATTGCCGTTGGGACGAAAGAGATTTTGGAGGAGCAGCATCGGGGCAAGCACTATGCCAAGCCGTTCTAACTCTTTTTGATATTCTACTATCACAAACTTTTAGAGATTCATAGCTGTGACGATTACGTTTATGACTACCAATTTGACATTCTAATTATGAAAGTCTCTTCAAGCGCAAAAAATATTAGAATACCAAATGCATAAACGTCATTTTAATCATCTTGATTGAATGGCACTATTGAGTCCTTTGTTTTGAATTTAATGGAATTCGGCCCCTGATCTGTTGAATGGGAGCAAGGGTTAGATCGAAGCTTACCAAGTGCGGGACAATGACACGGTCAAAAAGGTCACTGACCAAATGCGAGTGGTCTATTAACCAATTATTTTATTTTTTTATTTACTCATTTATTTCAGTTAAATTTCATAATCCATAACACAATAAAAAATCAAATTATAATTAAATCTAAGCTAAAATAAAGTTGAAAATTAAATTGTACAATACAATTACATAGGTACCTAAACATAAATAACTAGAACACATGAAATAATTAATCACTAACCTAACTTAAATTGAGTTGCTTCCCATGACTATCCTCATCCATTTGTTTTGGATGGCACAGTCCAAACGATAATAATGAGCCGACGCCTCTTAAAAAAACAAAGTCCGCCAATGCGAAGTAGTGTAATTTTATGAGCTGGGGCTTCAGGTCTGTCAGTCCTAAACATCTAGGTACATTTCTAGTAGGATTTTCGAAATCCGGGACAATTAGGCCTAATTGGACACGGGACAGGACGCGAAATTCCGGGACAATCCCGGAAATCCCGGCGATCTGGCAACCCTAGGAGCCCCCTTAAAAAATTATTTTGTTTTGTTTTTTAGTATTTTTTGTTATAGCGGCAACAGAAATACATAATCTGTGAAAATTTCAACTGTCTAAATATCACGGTTCATGAGATACAGCCAGGTGACAGAAAAACAGTGGAGTCTTAGTTATGTGTCCCGTTTTACCCTTGAGTACGGAACCCTAAAAACTAGATTATTCAACGAATCACTCATTACCTAATCACCGGTTGACCTCTTATCCATTTACATACAAATTAAATTAAATTATCATCACAAACATTGCAAAAGCTATTCTTGACAAATTTTAAACAAAGAATCGTTTTAATTTTTTTCTTTTGAGTTAAGTTTTATAAACAGTTTTTGTTTTATTTTTTTATTGTGCTATACTTTGTTCTTTTGCTTTTTCATGTTAGTTCATTTATTAATTTTGTCAATGTTATAATATACTTTATGTAATTTTTTAACTTTATTGCTTTACTTATTACGTACTAGCTGACACGATTGTACGTTGACTTAGTTATAGTAGATACTGAAAAACCCACTGTAACATTAGTTGCTGCCGATGATCCCAATGGAACTGTTTCACTGGAGAGTATCAATTATATTCTGGATTCATCAGACTTTCAAATCCTACACTCAGGAAGAGCGACTGATCTGCTTATGACTTCACCTCTAAGAAAATCAGTTCTCAACTACTACACTACATATGGCAAATTAGATTCAACCCGAAGGAATAGACTTAGTGATGTAATTGCACGTCATATAACCACGCATGCTGTGAATCAGTAAGTAAACTGTTAATTATTTCAACTTTATCAATAATTGATGAAATAGTGGTTTTCTAATTCTAATATGTACTTATGTAAATTTCTTATTTCAGAAAGATAAACTACGATGAGTATAATTCTTTAGCTGGAAAAATTATAATCTACCCTCTTTCCAACGGAATATACTGGGACATAATAATATTTTGTGTGGCCAATACCTAAATCAAAATCAAAAACTGGTAAGCCAGTATTTGCTAAAGGAAAGCTGTTAGACTAGATTCGGAATCTGCTTTACAAATATTGTGAAAGAAAGAGAGTCTACACCGACTGAGTCTGGACATAGCTCTATCTAAAAGCGAGTAAGTAAATCTTCCTAAATATCTTATAGGTACTTGCAAAATCAAGCAATCATGCACACCCAGAAGCTTAGAAAGGATCGGAAATTTTAACTTCGTAGGGGGATTGATTTGTGTGAATTTAATTGTGCTTTGAAATAACTGAATTAGAAACATGACATGACTTGATGCGGGCAAAACCACAGGCACCTAGTTAGTATGTATGTATGTATTTATGTGTGTATTAGGTATAATAATTATGTCGACGACCAATGTGGCGCGGTGGGCGAAGGTCTGCCTGCGACGCAGGAGGATGCGGGTTCGATTCCCGCCTCGGAATAAATTTGTGTACGATCTGCAGAAATGTTCCGTTGGTCTGGGTGTTTTCTATGTATAATAAAAAATATCTATTTATGTATTGTATTGTATAAGTATATCAGTCATCTAGAACCCATAACACAAGCTCTGCTTAGCTTGGGGCTAGATGATGCTGTGTAGACTGTCCGGAATTATTTATTTATTTATAAAAAAATAATATTTAAATTTCATGTATTAATTACGAAATTGTTTGGCTGAAAAATAATCATGAACCGTGGGATCTTGTAATCAAGAAATGGGTGAACACATGACGAAAGAGTACCTACTTTGCGTGCAAGATATTGTGAGAGAGTTTCTATCAAAATTGACTTCAGGAGCGAAGCATTGGTAAGTTTATCTTGATTACATTGTGTTGATTAGGTATGTAGTACATACTTTATTGATTTCTACATATCTAAAGAGACTCGTATAAATTGATACTATCAATTTACTCTAATAAAAGTATCACATGAAATCAATGAGGATGCTTGGCATAAGTAAACTATAATAGTTACGATACTTAACATTTTCGAACGAATAAAACTGTTTTATTGCGTGAATACAATATTGTTATCAATATAATTTTGTATATTTAAGTAAATGGAAACCTATTTTTAAGATATTTTGCATGCCAATGTGTTTTGGTGAAGTATGTGACACTATTATATTGTATAAGACCTCTATATGACCATATTTCGTGCAATAAATGAAATGAAATAAATTTAGTCTTCCTCTATAGGAAGACAGGATTTGCGTTGAATTAAAAGCAATGTGCGTTAATTTAACAATTCCTTTTTTACCGTGTACCTATGTAGTATGCCTATGTAGAGGTATACTACATAGGTATACCATACTCTAAGAAAAATCTTTATTAACAACGAAAATTACAATCAAGGAATAGAAAAAATTACAACTAGTTATACACTTATACAATTGAAACCATTGAGCTTGAATTGCAAACAATCTGCAGTACCCATCTTATCCCATAGAATACATAGGTACATTTATCCCATAGAATACTTACCTCTTATCCCATAGAATACTTACAACTTCCTTACATCGAGTCCTAACGGAAAACCAGCGCTGGCTTGGTGCCTTATGGGACCAAAGCCAGCATTATGCTCAGTTAGCCGGCCTTTATAAAACAACTTTGTATGTACCTCCTATCTATAAGTGTGTTTTATCTGTAGTTGTTATAAATAAATGATTTTCTATTCTATTCTATTATATCTCATCCCACAGAATACTCACATCTTATCCCATAGAAGTCATATCCAATCTGTTTCCATGAGAAATATTCCTCCATTTTTCCTCGAGCCACGTTTTCCACATAATGCAGTAAAAAGCACAGAATCACCGTCTTGTATATCATTGTTTATTGTTGACTTCATACTGACTGGAATGAATCAGCGGACGCAAAAGTAGTTATAAATTTAATTGGAAGTAGGTATTTTGATATTAAAATTGTTTTCCAAACCATTGTGGTTCCGTATTAAGTGTTCTTGAGTAGAGATTTCTACTTGGCAAAAGTAGAGTAGGACGCCCTCCGGCCAGGTGGAATAACGATCTGCGAAAGACTGCTGGCAGATGCGTCATGCTGAAGACAGGGTGCTTTGGCACTCATAAGGGGAGACCTATGTCCAGCAGTGGACTAATACTTAGGGATAGGCTGATGATGATAATGATATTTAGTAACCCAAAGAATTAATTTCTCATCACTAGGTACATAGAATAAAACAGAGTTACTTCCCGCTGTCTTTCTGTCTGTTCCTATAGGAAATAGTCTGTCTTTTAAACTACGCAACCATGCGGATTATGATGAGGTTTTTTTAATGGATAGAGTGATTCAAACGGAAGTTTTATATTAAGTATAACACACTGCATATTTTAACTTTAAGTAACATATTTATATCTACCTACTTGCCTAGTTATTAAAGGTAATTTATTAACTAAAAAAAACTATTTATTACGTTTGCAACCGTCTGGAGTTAGCTCAGTTGTAGGTGCTTAAATACTAATTCTTACCTATTTTTGCTCATTTAATTATATTTTCTTTGATATTTACCTAAAAACCTAGGATTTAAAGTCACATTACAATTCATGATGTAGCGGGCGAAGGTCCGCCTGCGACGCAGGAGGTTGCGGGTTCGATTCCCGCCTCAGCACAAATATTTGTACAACGAAGATTTTGTTCACGGAATTCTGGTTGTTTTCTATCTTTTGGAAATAAATTTAGGTAGGTACCTATCTATGTAGTATAAATATATTAACTATCAAGGTGTTTCAGATAAGTTTCAATAACACAAGATTTGCTTATCTTGGGGCTAGATGATTCTGTGTGAATTATCAAACCTAATTTACGTATTACTAGCTGTCCCGACAGACGTTGTCCTATCCTAACTTTTGAAAATTTAATTCGAATTTTCCGCGCAATTTCCATAATTTTTTCTTTCATAAGAACCTTCTCCTGATAATAACGAACAGAACAAAAAAAGAATTAGCGAAATCGGTCCAGCCGTTCAGGCGTGATGCCGTGACCAAGGGAAATAGGGATTCATTTTTATATACATAGATTATCTGCAGAAGAATGCAAACAGTCTAGAGCTAGCTTAATCTGATCCGTGTATTGACATTGATTAGACTAGTATTGTCCAGTCTGTGCAACGCCAAGCCACCAGTTGCATTCCCACGCGCTGAATGACAATGCTGGTCACGCGTCGCATCGACCAGACGCTCATATGTATTGTATTTTAATTTATACTGAACCCTAAAATAACAAGGAAAATAGAAAACAACAGAGAAGTTGTTGTTAGCTTTTTTGAAGGTTATCAATATACAAATCCAGTTATCCTTTGACTTTTTCTAAAGGTTAATGGCCGGACGTACACTTGTGTAATGTGACGACATGCGTCATTTTCTCGACAAGGAGGTTAAGGCGCAAACAACACCAGTGGCGCCCACTCTTATTTCACTACATAGTATCAAAAAAAGTAGCTTTCTCTGTCCCTTTAACCCTATGTCCTTATGTATGCTTAAATTTTTAAAACTACGCAAAGGATTTTGATGCGATTTTTAATAGATATAGTGATTCAAGAGGAAGGTTTATACGAATAATAAAACCGTGCGAAGCCGGGGCGTTTCGCTAGTTATCATATAATTCAGATAAACAAAGGAATTTCCAAAATTCGAAGAAATGAAGAAGAGGTGAAACGGGTAAAATACGAAGTTGCCTTTGATGGCCACCAAACTCTGTTTTCGTGTCTCTTCCTAAAATACACAAAATGAAACTACTACAGATGCATTTGTGGTGACACAGTTTAGCATATAGTACGCGGCGCAAATGCGTTTCGCTAAGTAAGCAAATTACAGCGGCTAAGCCGAGCTCTGAGTGTCCCACCTCAGTCACTCCAGCAACCTCCTTTAGGAAACACATAGCCTAATTAAGGTTTATAGATTATCGTAAATGTCAGTTATTGTATCCGTGTTTCGTGTGTAATTAATAGACTCTGTATATCGCACAAACTATCTTTTATTCCGATCAGCCCACAGTAACTTCTATAGACTTGTAACATAATTACAAAACATTAAAAAAAACGGTTATGATAGGTTTAACAAACTGTACGTGTGTATTTTGGAAATTCCTTTGTTCAACGGAATTATATGATAAAATAAGTGGGGGCGCCACTTTAGATGTTGGTGAAGTTAGCAGAGCATCTTCCAGCAGAGCATAAATAAATGAGAGTTCTGTTCCCATGCAGGTGAGTTCTATAGTTCCTGATACTTTTCAGGAATAGTTCCGGCGTTTTTACGGGAAAAAAATGAGTGATGTTATGCTCTGCTAACTTCACGCAGCAGATCATTTTTCAGGAATCGAAATAAAAGTCAGGTATTTTCAAGACTCAAGATAAAAGAAACAGTTCCTGATTAATTTCAGGAATAGTTCCGGTGTTTTTACTGAACCAAACTTAATTTAAAGATATAATCAAATACTACCTGTTCGAGTTGGCGTAGTAACAAAATGTTCATTGGACCGGCACAAAACATTATTAAAATGGACTGTACCGAGTATAGAACGGTAGAATGTAAATTTTTTATTATTTTGAAATATAAAATGACAGAACTCCTGAAATTTTCATGAAATAGGTCTTTGATAATGACAAAATTTAAGACTGATTCTTCGAAACAGTATAGGTTCAAACACATGTAGAGTTATTTTTATCAGAGTTCTAATAGCGTGCATTGAGTTTTAGTTAAATAGAAGCTTATTCGTATGAAAAACATACAATTCAGAACCAGAACTACTGAAACTTTCATGAAATTGATCTTTGAAAATGACAAAAATTTAGATTCATGTTTCGAAATAGTATAGATTCAAACTCACGTAGATTGATTTTTATTAGAGTTCCAATAGCATGTGTTATATTCAGTAATAAATCGAACATTGTAACATTTTTAATATGGTCGCAAATACGAAAACTTGAAACTTAATCAACTGCCACCTAGTTAAATTGGTTGGAACTATAGCTTACACTAATAGACGGTAGCTTTCAGAAATCAATTATTATAGAGGGTAGATTTGCAAGTACCGTGCACAATTTAGTATTAGCACTATGTAACAGATGGCGCTTCTCGTTTCGATTAAAACCCTCTGTGCTTGTTTACCAATTAAATAAACTATAATGTAACGTACATAAAGCAGATAAGATGGATAAATCCTTATTGTAATTTAGGAATACTTCTGTATACCTAGAGTCTATTTTAATATTAGCTTAGAACATCACCTCTGAGATTGTTTAGCAATTGAATAAACTATAATGTAACGTACATATTGAAGATAAGATGAATAAATCCTTATTGTAATTTAGTAATACTTTTGTATACCTAGAACCTATTTTAATATAAGTTAAGTATATCGCAAATAATGATGCTTGTTCAGCAAAATCGTTAATATAACAATAATAACTTAAGGAATTGAATTAAGCTATTTTGATCAATTGTATTAGTCTTAGAATAAGTTTCAACACATGTTTATACTGTTATTTGTTAGAAAAATACTGCTATGTGATAGATATATAAGACTGTAATCCGATTGGCTGTTGCATTTTAGCCAACATTACCTTATTTGGTATTAACGGCAATTTGCAGGGGCTCTGAGAAAGCTTTATAAGCAAAAGAATACCTGATACGGGGTTCAGTTTGTGTTGTGCAACCTCGATGTCAAAGTTAAGTAAACCATTGTTATTATATACCCTTTCATGTGTATTTCCATGTGTATGTGTATTTCATGTGTATTTCCTACAAATAAGTAGGGTATTTTACTTGTAATTTACCTTCCGAGTAGAAACTTAACCAAATCATTGCTAAACTGGGTTATGTACAGTTTGCCTTTATTATTTTAAAATGTGTTGATTTATCTTTAGAGCTAAAAACCAGTTGAAATAGCAATGGTGTTTATTGTCATTTATTCAGTACCTTCATATGTATTTCTTTGTGCGTGATGATAATATATACTTCAGTACTAAGTAGTTATGTACTTTATGTATAATTTGGAGAAGTGCTTTGAGATGATACAATATAGCCAAGGTACTTAAAGTTAGCATGAAGTGTTTTCTTCCTACTACCCAATTTAGGTACCCCTTGTAGGTTATTATATCTTGTAGATTAGATCAGTTATGGATGGTGGTTCTTCTACAAGGTCGCCGAAGCCTCTTGTATTACATATTCAGCTGATGTGTTACTTTATTAGGTGTTGGTGGATGACTACCCGAATCTTTACGAACCTAAGAATCTAGAATTGTCTTAGCCACTTCTGGTAATGTAGTTTATACACCAATAGCTACGCATTTGATATATAGATTAGCATTCTATCTAGGGAACTCTCCTAATTATTTAACACATGCATTGAGTTTTAGTTAAATAAAAGCTTATTCGTATGAAAAACATACAATTCAGATGCAGAACTACTGAAACTTTCATGAAATTGGTCTTTGAAAAAGCCAAAAATTAAGACTTTTTCTTCGAAACGCTATAGGTTCAAACACATGTAGAGTGATTTTTATCAGAGTTCTAATAGCGTGCATTGAGTTTTAGTTATATTGAAGCTTATTTAAATGATAAACATACAATTCAGAACCAGAACTACTGAAACTTTCATGAAATCGATCTTTGAAAAAGACAAAAATTTAGATTCATGTTTCGGAATAGTATAGATTCAAACTCACGTAGATTGATTTTTATTAGAGTTCCAATAGCATGCATTAAGTTTTAGTTAAATAAAAGCTTATTCGTATGAAAAACATACAATTCAGATGCAGGACTACTGAAACTTTCATGAAATCGGTCTTTGAAAAAGACAAAAATTAAGACTTTTTCTTCGAAACGGTATAGATTCAAACACATGTAGAGTTATTTTTATCAGAGTTCTAATAGCGTGCATTGAGTTTGATTTAACAAGAAGAATATTCTTATGAAAAACATACAATTCAGAACCAGAACTACTGAAACTTTCATGAAATCGCTCTTTGACAAAGACAAAAATTAAGACTTTTTCTTCGAAACGCTATAGATTCAAACACATGTAGAGTGATTTTTATCAGAGTTCTAATAGCGTGCATTGAGTTTTAGTTATATAGAAGCTTATTCAAATGAAAAACCTACAATTCAGAACCAGAACTACTGAAACTTTCATGAAATCGATCTTTGAAAAAGACATAAATTAAGACTTTTTCTTCGAAGCGTTATAGATTCAAACACATGTAGAGTTATTTTTATCAGAGTTCTAATAGCGTGCATTGAGTTTTAGTTATATTAAAGCTTATTTAAATGAAAAACATACAATTCAGAACCAGAACTACTGAAACTTTCATGAAATC